>CM071595.1:232150579-233400579 GCA_036435485.1 Saposhnikovia divaricata | reverse complement strand
GTGCTGTGTTCTTGATGAGAGAGAAGAGAGAATTCAGTTCTTGAATGTAATATTTTCTATGTTCTTTTCTTGCTGATTGCTTCTGTCGATATATCTTGTTATATATCAATCACTGACTCTTTGTCTTCAAATATAACTGCCAAGACAATCGTCAATACAATCAAATTCAGATATCTTTGTCTTGCTTTATCAAATTTATCATTATGTCTGAAGCTTTTTCTTTTTGATCATTATCAAGACAATCAAATTGAACTGCCAAGACAATCGTCAAGACAATCAAATTAGATTTTTATTCTACTTTTTAAAAGCTATTCAGACATTATCATTATCAAGACAATCGGCAAGACAATCAGGAATTGTCTTGCTTTATTGATTTCTTCTCCAATACAATCGGCAAGACAATCTCCTATTGTCTTGCTGTTCTGAATTTAACCTTCAAGACAATCGGCAAGACAATCAGGGATTGTCTTGCTAGTTCATTTTTCAGAATTAAATTAAAATTGATTAATAAATAATCATTTTAATTTATTCTTACTTAAATAATTAATCTAATTTAATTAATCTAATAATTAATTTAATTAAAGAATTAATTCAAGATGAATTAATTAATTAAATTGACTACTTGATTTAAATTAATTAAACAAGAATAATTATATATCCTTGGATTGTCTTAATTCTTTTCTGAATCACTGAAAGTAATAAAGGAATACCACTGAATATTTTGTTGACGTTCCATGTACTGTCTGGTTCATGAACGACTAACCTCAATGACTGTCCTTTAATTTTCACATTAATAATGTGATTCATTTTTCTTCTCATCTCTTTCTCCTTCTTGTACTTCACTGTATACTGTCTGAACCTGTCACTCTAGAAATCTCTGTCTTAGAAATAAATCCACTTCTTTGATGCTATACTGAGGCTTGATCAGCAATCTAAACTTCTTCCAGTGTAAAACATCAAAACTATAGATTGACTTTAGGGTTTTTCTTCTGACAGATAGTACCTCCTGAGATTCCTGTGACAGTTAAAGTTATTTACTTATTACAAACTAAGTTCAAGTTGAGTTGAGTCCTCGAACTACAAATAGGCTATGTCATATGCCTTTCAATCTCCCCCTATTTGTTTGTTAGACGATAACAAGCAAATTCCTAGAGGATTACTCAACTAACTCAACTTAACTTAGTAAAGAATAAAACTTTAAACACAAAGTAAATAAACGAAAAGTTCTGGTTTATATTTAACATTTTCCAAATTCAAACATAAAAGATAAATACAAGATAGATGATCCTCTAGACTGATCATATAATACATTTTTCTATCTTGACCTATCTAAGCTCTAAAGATATTACATGTAGAGCTGATCTTCACTTTGAAGTTTCTTCATCCCTTATCTCTCCAGGTTCAACTTCATCTTCTTGCTCTAGGAATCTTCTGATATTCTCTGTGTCAAATCGTTCTTGATCATCCAAGGTTTTGATCAAATCCTTGTCAAGTACACGTTCATAATCTGACACAAGACCTTTAGGTTTCTTGGGCAAGATTCCAAGGTTACCCCAAAGCCGATTCCGAAGAATGTAATATTTCTTTTCAAATCCAGTTAAAGCATATGATCGAATAATGTCAGCAACAAAGATACTTTCTTTATCTTCGAATCCTGTAGTCCTCAGCATATGTTCTAACCATACCAGATGAGATGCAGTGTATAACTTCATCGACTTAGAATCAAGGAAACAAGAGTGTAGTGTATTACCCTTGAGAAACTTAACATGATGTGGAGTTTGAATAACTTGTGGACTATTCCTTTGAGCAAACTCCAAAAGTCTTTCATGAAGTAAAATATTCAGTTCAGAAAACCTTTTTACCTTTATAGACATAATCCACAGTTCCATCAAGCTTCTCTGTTGAAAGATTTGAAGTGACACATAGAGAGAACCCATTGTACGAGAGTCAATCTGAATTATCAGTTGATCTGCACATCTATCAAATCCAGCTACTATCCTTGAAATTTCTAGCATCAGTGCATCCATATATTGCAAGTAATCTGGATTGGTCTCTTGAAACTGTTGAAGTAGTTGGAGTAAACATTCATCATCATTAGCAGTGTTCTGAATAGAATCAGAAATTTCTCTTGCTCTATCCCACTTTGGACCAATCTTCAACTGAATATCTCTTTTCCTTTCCTGTACACTGATTGCATGTAGCTTTTGTTTCTCTGCATCTTCAGCTTGCTTCAGCTTCAATCTTTCATTCACTACCTGTCTGGTCTTCTCAAGCTTAGCTTGTCTCATCAGACGATCAACTTTCTCCTCTTTCAGTTCCTTCTCAAACACATGATCATCTTGCCAGTTTGAAAGATCTTCTTCGATATCATTTAATTGTTGTACTTCAAACTTACTATCCTTGAGATCGAAATCAAACTCGAATGCATCCTGATCATGAGCAGCTTGAGCAGCCTTTTCTTTTCCCTTGGTAGACTTCTCAGACTTCTCCTTATGCCTCCCTTGTCCTCCTGACTTACTACCTCCTGTTTCTCCAGACTTACCTGCTCCAGCTCCAGACTTCCCCCCCTTAGTTGAGGAATCCTCTACAGACTTCCGTTGACTGTGAAGCTCCCTATTTGCATCATTATCCCCCTCATTATCATCATCATAGTCTTCAAAGTATGCTCTTTGTTCTGGTGTGATATTATGAGTAGGTTTAACAATGTTGTATAGATGATCAAGTCCTTCAAACATGTAATCATACTTCTCTTCAAGATTTGCAAAGGTTGTAGCATATGATTGAGCAGATTCATGCATTTCCACTTGAAGTTCATCCACCCTATTAGAGAGTCTGTCAATAGCATTTAGAATGTCTGTTCTTTCTGTAGATGCCTGGGAGTTGGATTGTATCAATGTATTGATCGCTGGAGTGAGTGTAGTCTTTATATTGTGGACATCGTCACGAATAATCATGAGCTGATTGTTGAAAGAGGTGGAAGAAGAAGACCGTTCATCCACTTGTGCTTTTAAAACTTGTTTTTCAGCCTCAGTTTCCATCAATTTCTTTTGCAGTTCTTTGATTTGAACCATTAGAGACAAAGTGTTTGTGTCAGTGTGTGCGCTCACCTGATGTTCACTCAAGGATATGTCACTCTCCTTTCGTGCATGTGTTTCACTCATATTTAAGGTGGTCCTCACATCACTCAACACTAGCTCCTTTCCTTGAGCTGTACCTGCATAAGAAATCACCCTAGCCTCTTCTGGAGAGGTCAGTGGTGGTGCAATGGGAGTTCGCAATTCCCAATCCTCAGTCATCTTTATCAATTCATTTGGATTTGATAACTGAATTTCTTCAGTGATAGGATGACCAAGTTGCCTTTCACTTTCACCAGATAAATCTGCGAGTGAAGAATCCCTTGAGGGAGCCAGGAATGTTCCTCCTGGGAGGGGAGATGATGACTCTATTATACTTGGCAGAGAGTCAAGATTTCCCTCAGAAACCTGTGAAGGCTCTTCTACCGTAACAATGGTAGGCACAGTAACAATCCTATCGTGCACTCCTTGCTCAGTGTCCTTAGCAACATCAGATTCTAAGTTAATGTTTTCCCCCATTGTGAGTAATAGAGGTGTGCTTGACTCTGTACAAGGTGCCACGGCCCTTTGGCGAATTTCAATAATTGCATCCTGTTGAGAGGATGAAATTAGTAACAGTTCATCGGCCATTTCAATGTCCAAGTCCTGTTGGGAGGAAATGGATGGGCTAACAGATGCCTCAAGTAGTAGGTTTCTTCTCTTCTTTGGTGGAGGCAGAGCTATGGGATCACTCAAATTATCACTTCTTCTATCAGCTCTTTTTGTCAACAACTTGCTTCTGGCTTTAGGTTTAGAGATTTGGTTAGACACAGTGTTTGGCTCTAAGACCTGGGATAGAGGCTGTGGTTCTACAACCTCTTGGTCTGACCTATCAGCCACTTGGGCTCCAGAAACAGTTTGAGAGATAGAAGGTAATACCTGCTCTATTGATGCAGTAGCTGTACCTGAAGGAATAGATTGTTCCATTTGATGTTGATGTTCAGGGACAGGTACATCTTGAGGTTCAGGTTCAGGTGCATTCAAAAGTCGAGGAATGACAGGTAGATTTATGAAGTTAGACAAATATGGTGTAATATACACTGGCACATTTATCAACTTTCTATGTGTATCAAGGCTAGTAAATATTTTCTTGGTTTGTCTGCCTGATACCATAGGGTTGTCATTCCTAAAAACTGTTTGTTGACCAACAGGAACAAGATGATTAAATAACAGAGTTAAAAATCTAGGATAATAACATAGAACTTTCTTACCCTCATCAAAATCCTTTCTGGCCTTAACAATCCTGTTAATAATAGTATTCCAAAGTAGATTACCAATATTGATTCTACGGTTGTTAGCAACAGCATAACCAATAGTTTGTAACATAGAGGTGAGTAAGTGAAAATTACCTCTGGCTGAATTAGCAAATACCTTGGAGATCGTGTCGAAGAATGCATCCCATGGTTGAACCAGAATCCTTTTGCTCAGGTTGTTCATATCAATTACTCCATGATAATTAATATCAATGAAGAATTGATAGAGTTGCTCACTGGTTGGAAATGGATCATAATTATCCGCCGGGAGACCCAAAACAGTAGTTAGGGTTGATTCTGTCACGACGTGGTGTGTACCATCAAAATCAAAAGAGAATGAGGTCAAGTCTTCAGACACCACAGATTCTGTGCAAATCAATCTCAGTGGTCCTATCTTAATTGGGGCTTCAATCGAAATGGCAGTTCGGATAATTGAATCGTCATTCAGAAATTGTATCCAAGGCCTAAATCGATCGTAGGGACAATCGTTCGGATTAAAATATCCAACCAAATTATGTTTCATTATCTCAAAATTATCAGCCATTTTTAAATACAAAAACACACTTTAATTTTAAGAAAATTAAAACAATTCGAAAATTTTCAGAATTAATAATTAATTAAAATTAATTAAAAATTTGAATTAATTCAAAGTTGTCAGAAAAATCCCAAAAATTTATATGATGTTCTCTTAATCACTGGGAGTCTCAATCTATTTTTAGATTTCTCAGAAAAAATTTAGAACTTTTAAAACACCTAAAACCCGATTCAACTTTTTGAAAAAGTTGATTTTCCAAAACTTAACAATATTCGAAACTGATCGGTTCAAAAGAAGGGAAATCAAACGATCTATTCGAATCTGTTCTTGGATTTCAGTTTGGTTGAGAAAAAATCGAGCAGCGTTTATTTAAAAATCGTGTGTATTGTATGTATATATTTCAAGACTCTGTGTAAATACACGAGAGAAAGAACTGATTGTATTGATTTGTTTGAGATTTCTGTTTTTGTTTGTTTTTTTTTAAGTACAAAACTATACTACAAGACAATCGGTTTGATTGTCTTGCCGATTGTCTTGGTAGTATAAATACTATCAAGACAATCGTTTATAATTCTGAATAAATAAAATAAAACGAAAATCATTTTTTTTTAAATTTTACAAAAATACAAACTAACCTTACAAGACAATCAGTTGATTGTCTTGTCGATTGTCTTGGTAGTATAAATACTATCAAGACAATCAAGTATTTAACTGATTAAATTGAAAAACAAATTAACATACATTTTTTTTTAATTTTGAAAATAAAGAAAAACACTCCAAGACAATCAGTTGATTGTCTTGCCGATTGTCTTGGTAGTTCAAAACTATCAAGACAATCGTTTGTTTTGAGTAAAACAAAATAAAAGCAGAATAAAAAACTGAAAAATGTTTTATTATCAACAAAATAACCTTCCAAGACAATCTGTGGATTGTCTTGGCGATTGTCTTGATATGATAATCACAATCATAACAATTAATTAAACTGCTAATAAAATGCTTCTAAAATACAAATAAATGTGCATAATTAATCCAATTAAAATACACTCTAATATATTATTAAAAATACTATAAATAAATATTTTACAGAAACATGGATTAATCTTTTTACGAGAACAAATATAAATAACAAAAGGACAAACATTACAAAACATTTAATAAAATAATTATTAAAATAAAAATAAATATCTACAAATATTCTAAAAAATATAGAAATATGGAGTATTAAATAATATGAATAGACAGAGTGAAAAATAACTAAACAAGCAAGAAAATTAGTTGGTAAAATAATTAAACAAGTGATTTCAAACAACAAATATTCACAACATAATCACTTGCAAAATTATTAAAGATCAAATTTCAGATATTAACAGTATTAATTACTAGGACTGTTTAACATACCCAATTCACTAACAATTCTAGTGAATGAGGATTCATTAAGCGACTTAGTAAAAATATCTGCAGTTTGATCTCCAGAACCTACAAATAGTAGTTCCACTGTACCATTCATTACATGCTCTCTTATAAAATGATACCTTATGTCAATGTGCTTTGTCCTTGAGTGCTGCACAGGATTGCTGGCGATTGCTATGGCACTTGTATTATCACATAAAATAGGGATATTTTCCAATACAATGCCATAGTCCATTAATTGATTCCTAATCCATAAGATCTGAGCAAAACAGCTTACAGCAGCTATATATTCAGCTTCGGCTGTAGAGTTGGAAACTGTTTGCTGTTTCTTACTGAACCAAGATACCAGTCTTCCACCTAGGTATTGGCAACTCCCAGATGTACTTTCCCTGTCTACAACACTTCCTGCATAGTCAGAATCTGTATATCCAATTAAAGTAAAACCAGATTCATTAGGGTACCAGATGCCTAAATTAGGCGTACCCTTTAGATATCTTAAGATTCTTTTGACAGCAGTGAGATGTATTTCTTTAGGGTTTGCTTGAAACCTTGCACACAAGCATGTGGCAAACATTATATCTGGTCTACTAGCAGTTAGGTAAAGCAATGAGCCAATCATACCTCTATAGCCTGTGATATCTACCTTGGCAGAACTTTCACATAAACCAATTTTGACAGCTATAGTTGATGGTGTCTTTGCTGATGAGCACTCCTCCATGTGATATTTCTTGAGGAGCTCCTTGATGTACTTGGATTGACAAATAAATATTCCATCTTGTCTCTGACTTATTTGTAATCCAAGAAAGAATTTCAGTTCTCCCATCATGCTCATTTCAAACCTACCCTGCATTAACTTAGAAAACTTCTTGCATAGAAGCTCATTAGTAGACCCAAATATAATATCGTCCACATAGACTTGGACTAGTATTATATCATTCTTATGTCTTTTAGTGAAGAGAGTTTTGTCTATGACACCTCTTATAAAACCATTTTCTATTAGAAATTCAGAAAGAGTGTCATACCATTTTCTTGGGGCTTGCTTAAGACCATAGATAGCTTTGTAAAGAAAGTAAACATAGTCCAGATGATCTTGATCTTCAAAACCAGGAGGCTGTTCTACATACACTTCTTCATCTAGCTTACCATTCAGAAAGGCACTCTTGACATCCATTTGATAAACTTTGAATCTTGAATAGGATGCATATGCCAAGAATATTCTGATGGCCTCAAGTCTTGCCACTGGAGCATAGGTCTCGTCATAATCAATGCCTTCAGCTTGAGAATAACCTTTAGCTACCAGTCTTGCTTTGTTTCTTATCACAGTGCCATCTTCATCTAGTTTGTTTCTGAATACCCATCTTGTGTCCACCACTTTTCTATCTTTAGGTCTGGGTACCAGCTTCCATACTTCTAGTTGCTTAAATTGATTGAGTTCATCTTGCATAGCAATCACCCAATCAGGATCAGATAGAGCTTCTTCTACTTTCTTAGGTTCCATGACAGACAGGAACCCAGAATAGTTACATTGATTCTGATAAGCTCTTCTTGTTTTCACACCAACATCTGGATCACCAAGAATTAGCTCAAAAGGATAAGCTCTATTCCAAACAGTTTGTCTGGGAAGAATTGATCTTGACGATTCACCTTGTTCTTCAGTATGATGTTGAGTATGACTTGTTGACCCTTCATTATCTCCCCCTGAGTTGTTGCCAGTTTGACTTGTTGATGGTTTAAGAGTATCAGTGGTGTCTTGAAAGTTATCATTGTTTTCACCAGCATCACCTTGATCATTACCACCAACATTTGGATTATTATTATCAGCAACAACTTCAGGTTGATTGTCATCATCTGAATCTGAGTCTGACATGTCATCAAACTTAAGCTTTTCAGATGGATCTTCATTTTGGATACTTGGGAGTTGTGTGTCATCAAATGTAACATTGACAATTTCCATGGTTTTCTGTTGACCAATAAGATACACCTTGTAGGCTCTTCTAGTATAACCAATAAATATTGCTTCATGTGCTTTTTCTTCAAATTTACCACCTTGATCTTCTCCTTCTTTCAACACAAAGCATTTTGTCCCAAATACATGGAAGTACGTGAGAGTTGGTTTCTTGTCATGTAGAGCTTCATATGGTGTCTTCATTAAGTCTTTATTGATAAGTGTCCGATTCTGAGTATAGCATGCAGTGTTGACAGCTTCAGCCCAAAAGCTCAATAGAAGCCTTGATTCACTTAGCATAGTACGTGCAGCTTCAATCAAGGTTCTATTCTTTCTTTCAACTACCCCATTTTGCTGAGGAGTTCTGGGAGCCGAGTACTGTCTAGTTATACCCTTTTCAGTGCAAAAGTCATTCAGAACTGCATTCTTGAATTCAGTTCCGTTGTCTGACCTTATAGCTCTTACTGGACGATTAGAATCCAGATCAATTAATTTAATGTGATCAACTACCAGTTGTGGAGTTTCATCTTTTGAGTTCAGAAATAGTACCCATGTGAATTTTGAGAAATCATCAACAATCACTAGAGCATATCTTTTTCTTGACATAGACATCACACTAACTGGACCAAACAAATCCATATGGAGAAGTTGTAATGGTTCAGTTATTGATGATATGTTAGTGCTCCTGTGAGTTGCCCTTTTTAACTTCCCTTTTTGACAAGCATCACATAGACCTTCCTGAGTAAATTCAATCGAAGGTAAACCTCTCACCAACTCTCTTTTCACTAGAGAATTCATTGTTTTGAAGTTTAGGTGAGAAAGTTCATGTGCCATAACCAACTTTCATCAGTAGATGCCTTTGAATAAAAACATCTAATTTCTTCTTTGCTTCCAGAGTTCATATTGGCTATGTACAAGTTTCCTTTTCTTACTCCAGTCAACTGCGGCCTTTCATTTCTCTTGTGTGATATTAGACAATTCTTCTTGTTGAAATGAACTTCATAACCTCTGTCACAGAATTGACTAATACTGAGCAAATTATGCTCAAGGCCGTTCACAAAAGAGACATCTTCAACGATAACATTTCCAGCTTCTAATCTGCCATATCCATCAGTTTTACCTTTGCTGTTATCTCCAAAGGTAACGACTGGGCCAGCCTTCTCCACCACATTTGTCAGCAGGGCTTTATCTCCGGTCATATGCCTTGAACATCCACTGTCCAGAATCCACATGACTCGTTCAACCTGTTTCAAACCCTGCAATGACAAATTGGTTAGACTTTCTTCGGAACCCAAATTTGATTGGGTCCGGAGTACTTAAAGAATTGACCTTTATCAGGCAAAGCAACACTTTTTATTTTAACAACATTTTCTTTAGGTACTGGACATTTAACCCTGTAAACAGCTTTAACTTGTTTTGGTTTCAGCTTGGGTAACCATGTCTTCACCATATCCTGAGAAGGACTTGGGGTCCTAATCTTAGAATTAGGTGATGTTTCAGTCCTGGATCTTACATGTTTATTTCTGCTCATTTGCTGTCTAGGAGCATTCTTATCAACACATGCATGATTACCGTTAAAGTACGTAGACATTATATTAAAAGCACAAGACATGCAATTAACAGCATCGCATTTCTTATGAGCAGTATCAATAACAGGAATAGCATGCATGGTAGATTTGTTGTTGCATTTATTCATGTTGTAACTTCTGCTACTAGTTTTCAATGAACTAGTAGACTCACCAACTCTTTCTGCTTTTACAAACACAGTCTTTCTATCTTTATCATTTTTAACAACTTGATTACTTTCTAAGACTACGCCATTAGCTACATCCTCAATGCGCATCTCTTCCTTAATGATTAAAGATGTTGTATCCAAAGGTTCTGCTATGGATTTCTTAAAGAGTGGGTTACTAATACCCTTAAGCACTAATGGTATACCCCTATCTACAGCACTGACACGATTAGGGGTATTAATTCTTTTCCGTCCAATAGCTTCATTATAATCAAACCCAATTCCTACAGTTTGATTAATTACTTGTTGGTTAAACAACTCTTTAGCCACTTTACAAGAATTAGAAGTAGCACTAACCCTTATTTCTAGTTCAGCTATTGTTTCACGTTGTTGAACCACTATCTCTGCTAGAGACCTCTCAAGTTCTTTTAGCATTCTTATTTCTGATTTTTGTATAACATGGTAATTTTGTACATCATGTAATTCTGATAATTGATTACTAAGATCTGTATTTAACAAATTTAGCCTTTCAATCTCTCTATTAGCATTACCTAGAGTATCAGTAAGTTGATAAATATATTGACTTTCAGTACATGATACCTCAGATGATGTACCACTGGAGTTATCAGATTTTGCCATCAGGGCAAAATTGCCATACTCTTCATCTTCAGAGTCTGTATCATCCCAACTCTTTCCAGCTGCCACATAGGCTTACCTGTCTTCTTCTTTTCAGATCCAAAGTCTTTTCTTTGGTTTTGTTTTGGCTTCTGACATTCAGTAGCGAAATGTCCAAGTTCATTACAGTTGTAGCATCTAATTTTACTTCTTTCAACTGTTCCAGTTTTGTAACCTCCTCCGTTACTTAAGGATGAAGAACCTCCTCTCTGGAACCTGTTATAGTTAGATTTGTATCTGAATTTGGGATTCTTCCTGAATCTGAAGTTACTGAATTTTCTTACCAACAAAGCCATGGACTCATCTTCCAACTGATCTAGTTCTTCTAATGAATAGAAGTCACCTTCATCTGGACTAGCATTCGTTTGACCAACTTCAACTTCCAGCTTGCCACTGTCAACACTACAAGGTTGAATAACCTTATCTTCCACTTCCTGTTTGTTCTCAACAATAAGAGCTGTAGAAGTATTAGCAACTCTTCCTTTTCCATAAATCTCCTTTTGTTGAGATTGTTCCAGTTCATAGGTTTTTAAAACACCAAAGAGTCTTTCTACAGTTATTTCACTTAGATTCCTCGACTCTCTGATAGCTGTAATTCTATGTTCTAGATGAACAGGCATTGACAGTAGAAATTTTCTGTTGATCTCTTTCTGAGTGTAGTACTTGCCATGCATCTGTAAATTGTTGACAAGTTTGTTATATCTTTCAAACACATCTTGAATACTTTCATTGTATGCTGATCGAAAGTGTTCATACTCAGAAGTCAGAATTTCTAGTCGATTCTCCCTAACTTCCTCTGTTCCTTCATTCACAGTTTCAATGGTTTCCCACATGTGCTTTGCTGTCTTGCAGTTAATCACATGACTGTACATCACAGAGTCTAGAGAATCTATTAAAATCAGTCTTAAATTAATGTCAAGTCCAGCTTCCTCTCTTTTAGCAAGAGTGAATTCAGAAGAATCTTTTTGTACAAGCTTTGCAGGGGTAACAACTTTTCCATCAGTAACAACTTCAGGAGTTAATCCAAAAGGTATTATTGGTCCTTCTGATAAGACTTTCATGTATTTAGGATTTGCAACCTCGAGGAACATTAACATTTTGTTCTTCCACATATCATAACTGTTTTTGTCATATATGGGAATTTTCACAGTTCCGACTTTAGAAGACATGATGAATTTTTTAAGAGAGTTAAAAAATTCGAGGATGATTTTTAATCGAGTAAAATGGGATCGTTGATTTGTGTATCAATCAATCGGCTCTGATACCAATTGTTAGGTCCAATATGTTTGTAGAAGGGGGGGTTGAATACAAACAGTACTATTTTATCGAAATTTGTCCGGATAATTTAATTTATATTTTAACAAATTTGAGCGGAATTAAATGAAACAAAATTCAAGTTGAATATAAAATTATATTAACTTGAGGGGTTTGTTACAAATACAGTACAGAATTTATATCTAGTTAATAAAAACAAATTAGAAAATTCGACATGAATTTTTCTAGATTTGTTAATAAAAATCAAGATATAGATTAGGAGTAAAAACTCGCTAATAGTACAAGAGTATCAAGGAAATCAGTTCTATCGGATCAGATATTAAAAATAAGATGAACTTGATTTTCTAAATAATTTTCTGCTTCTTGTGCTGTGTTCTTGATGAGAGAGAAGAGAGAAATCAATTCTTGAATGTAATATTTTCTATGTTCTTTTCTTGCTGATTGCTTCTGTCGATATATCTTGTTATATATCAATCACTGACTCTTTGTCTTCAAATATAACTGCCAAGACAATCGTCAATACAATCAAATTCAGATATCTTTGTCTTGCTTTATCAAATTTATCATTCTGTCTGAAGCTTTTTCTTTTTGATCATTATCAAGACAATCAAATTGAACTGCCAAGACAATCGTCAAGACAATCAAATTAGATTTTTATTCTACTTTTTAAAAGCTATTCAGACATTATCATTATCAAGACAATCGGCAAGACAATCAGGAATTGTCTTGCTTTATTGATTTCTTCTCCAATACAATCGGCAAGACAATCTCCTATTGTCTTGCTGTTCTGAATTTAACCTTCAAGACAATCGGCAAGACAATCAGGGATTGTCTTGCTAGTTCATTTTTCAGAATTAAATTAAAATTGATTAATAAATAATCATTTTAATTTATTCTTACTTAAATAATTAATCTGATTTAATTAATCTAATAATTAATTTAATTAAAGAATTAATTCAAGATGAATTAATTAATTAATTAAATTGACTACTTGATTTAAATTAATTAAACAAGAATAATTATATATCCTTGGATTGTCTTAATTCTTTTCTGAATCACTGAAAGTAATAAAGGAATACCACTGAATATTTTGTTGACGTTCCATGTACTGTCTGGTTCATGAACGACTAACCTCAATGACTGTCCTTTAATTTTCACATTAATAATGTGATTCATTTTTCTTCTCATCTCTTTCTTCTTCTTGTACTTCACTGTATACTGTCTGAACCTTTCACTCTAGAAATCTCTGTCTTAGAAATAAATCCACTTCTTTGATGTTATACTGAGGCTTGATCAGCAATCTGAACTTCTTCCAGTGTAAAACATCAAAACTATAGATTGACTTTAGGGTTTTTCTTCTGACAGATAGTACCTCCTGAGATTCCTGTGACAGTTAAAGTTATTTACTTATTACAAACTAAGTTCAAGTTGAGTTGAGTCCTCGAACTACAAATAGGCTATGTCATATGCCTTTCATTACGCCTCTCGACAATTGAAGGAATATGAGTCCCGTTACCCTACTCACGATTTAGAACTTGCTGCTATTGTTTTTGCCCTCAAGATTTGGAGACATTACCTTTATGGAGAGAAATGCGAGATTTACACGGATCACAAGAGCTTAAAGTATATATTCACACAGAAGGAATTAAACATGAGACAGAGAAGATGGTTGGAATTGATCAAAGACTACGATTGCTCGATAAACTACCACCCAGGGAAGGCTAACGTCCTAGCTGATGCTTTAAGTAGAAAGGAAAGACTTAACCTGTTGACAACCTCAGAAGAATTGGTCCGAGAATTCGAGAGAATGGAATTGGAGGTCAAGGTCCCAGTCCAAAACAATGAAAGAGTTTACAGTATTCAGTTTCAACCAGAGCTACTCGAGAAGATCCGCCGTTGTCAGGAACAAGTAATGGAAGAAAGGAGATCAGAGTTGACCGGAGAAGAAGTTCTAAGTTCAAAGGATGATAAGGGAATTAAGCGATTTGCATCGAGAATATGGATTCCTAATGTTACGGAGCTGAAGGAAGAGATTATGATCGAAGCGCATAACTCGAGATATTCCATTCACCCAGGGAGCACAAAAATGTATCAAGACATCAAGCTGAATTATTGGTGGCCTAACATGAAGAGAGAGATTGCAGAATGGGTAAGTAGGTGTTTGACCTGTCAGAAAGTGAAAGCCGAACATCAACGACCTAGTGGACTTTTACAACCCTTAGAGATACCCGAGTGGAAATGGGAACATATCACCATGGATTTTGTCGTAGGATTGCCCCGAACTAGAGCCAGCCATGATGCAATTTGGGTTATTGTCGACCGACTCACTAAATCTGCGCATTTCCTACCAATTAGTGATAAGTACTCTGTTGAAAGGCTGGTGAACATATACCTAAAAGAAATTGTGGTTCGCCATGGAGTGCCCGTTTCAATTGTTTCTGATAGAGATGCCCGTTTTACTTCACGATTTTGGAAGAGTTTTCAGGAATGTCTTGGCACGAAGTTAAATCTGAGCACTGCATATCATCCACAGACCGACGGACAGAGCGAGAGGACAATCCAAACAGTTGAGGATATGTTGAGAGCCTGTGCACTTGATTTCAAGGGAAGTTGGGATGATCATTTGCCCCTGGTTAAGTTTGCATACAACAATAGTTACCACTCCAGCATAGGCATGGCACCATACGAAGCGCTATACGGAAGAAAGTGCAGATCACCATTATACTGGGATGAAGTAGGGGAAGGAAAGATACTAGGGCCAGAACTAATTCAACAAACTAAGCAAGCGACCGAAGTTATTCGAAAAAGGTTAGTTGCAGCTCAGGATCGACAGAGGAACTATGCGAATCAAAAGAGAAAGGACAAAGCATTTGAAGTGGGAGATAAAGTGATGCTGAAAGTTTCACCTTGGAAGGGAGTAATGAGATTCGGAAAGAAAGGCAAGTTGAGTCCCAGATACATAGGACCTTTTGAGATTCTCAAAAAGATAGGACCACTAGCTTATCAGTTGGCCCTACCTCCAGACCTTCAGCACATTCATGACGTATTTCATGTTTCTGCGTTAAGAGAATACCATTCCGATTTCAGACATGTTATAACCTATGAACCAGTGGAAATCCGTCCTGACCTGACATACGAAGAGCAGCCAGTGCAGATTCTAGACTACAAGGTGCAAGAGTTAAGAACTAAGAATGTAAATTTGGTAAAAGTACTTTGGAGAAATCATCAAGTGGAAGAAGCTACGTGGGAATTAGAAAGCGAAATGCGGAATAAATATCCGGTTTTGTTTAGTGCGTAGTTTTGATTCCGAGGAAGGAATCCTATAAGGAGGGAAGACTGTAATAACCGCAAAATTTTCGAATAAAATTTTTCTACTCGTTATTTAAATTTATTTAAGGTCAATGCGTTAATATATTTAATTAGCGTATTTTTGGTTAAATTTTAAAATTTTATATTCGTATGTAAATAAATATTTATTTTATCTATTTATTTATAATTATTATGTATTTATTAAAATTAGAAAATTTAGGAGAATAGGATTTTAATTTTGGACGGGTATTAATTTTAAAGCGCAGAATTTATTTTTGAGAACGACATTTGGGTCCCGTTTATTATTAGTCAGCAGGAAATGACAAGATTGTTATTACGGTTTTAACTGATCGGGTCGTTAAACACGAGGAGGGAACAGTATTTCTCGATCACAGTATTCGAGTAATTCTTTTCCTAAACACAACATTCTTTTTACAGACACAAGACATTCTTTTACAAAACACAACGTTTCTGTTCGAGCAGCGTGCTGTTCATTTTATTCTTGTCCCCGTGCGTGGTCTACTTGGATTAAATAAACAGAACCAGGCCATATATTTTCAAACCAAGTACATCACTCTTTTTTTTCACAAATACAAACACCCCCATCCTTTTGTTTTCTGCAAAGAGATATCACCCCCCTCTTTTTCTTTCTTCCAAAAACCCATATTTTCTTACCGAACAGAGTGTCTATCAGGTAGTTCTTTTCTCTTCATTTTATTTTGTTTTTTTTTCTTTTTGGCTTTCTTTGTTCAAAGTCGCCTCTTTGGGTATCTATGTTGTGAATCAGAGATGGGGATTGTGGTTTCCTTTTTGTGGTTTGTATTGGTTTAGAGAGAGAGGCGTACGGTGAGAGGGGGTGCAGTGTATGGTGGTGTCGCGGTGAAGGAGGGAGTGGTTGCTGTGTGTTGTTGGTGGGTTTTGAGCCGAGAGGGATGTTAACGGGGAGGGAGAGATTGATGTGTGGTTTATGATTCGGTTAGGGGGGTAGTCGGCGTTTGGAGTATCATCGAAAACCTGTCGATTGTGTTTGGTGTGTTGGTCGGAGAGAAGTCGGAGTAGAGGGGGGAGGTGAGAGATGGTGTCGGTTTGTCCGGAGGGAGAAGAAGAGAGTGACGGCGAGAGAAGGGAAGATTGATAGAGAGAGTGACGGGAGATTGAGGGAGCGCAGGGAGAGAGATTTAGATGGGTAAGGCAGAGAGAGAGAGAGAGAGGGGAGAGAGATTTCGAGAGAGAAGTGCAGAGAGATTTCGGGAAATTTCTGATGTTGTGTTTATTTTGTTGTTCTGATTATTCATTTTTTTATATATTCTTTATTTTTATTTATTGGACTTATTATAATTTTGACCCATAAAAGAAAATAGGAAATAAATGATTGAATGTTTTAAAATTGGTTTTAATAAGTTGTTAGTAAAAATGGTAATTGATTAATTTGGAATATTTTAAGGTTCGAATATTACTTTAAATCGGTTAGTAATAAGTGGTTTAATAAAAACGGTGTAATTAAATTATTAAGTTGATTTTTTTAAAAAGGAATAATTGTGACATTTAAAATGAGAATAAAATGGAATGTGTTTAATTTAGTGGAATGCTAAAAATGGTATAATTAACTAAATTAATTAAATAAGAATAATTTGTGATTATTTAAGTTATAATTAGAGACTTAATGATTCGCTAATAAAAAGGAGTTATATATTTTTTAATATTGTATGAATAAAAAGAGTTTAATAAAATAGTAAAATTGAGTAATTAATTAAATAAAGAGTTTAATAAATTGGACTGATTTATTAATTATTTAAAAAGAGTTAATTTATGATTTTTGTATGAAAATTAGAGATTTATTAATTTGTCAATAAAAGAGGAATAAATATGAATAAATAGGATTATGAAGCTAAATAATTTTAGGAGATTTATATTTATCGCTTTCGGTTCATTTTATTAACCGGATCGAGTTAAATTATTTTAGAGATTAAAATCGGAGTACTATTTAATTATTTACGAGATTAAAAGTAGAGTATTGCCGTTAATTTCCGTAACCCTATTTTCGTTTTAAGTCGGATTTACGGATATTAGAAATAGGATTTATTTTCGAGATTTAATTCCGGAGTTCGAGGAGAGATTTATTTATCCGGGAATTGTTTTCCGTTATTTATCGTAGAGATTTTTGAGAGATATTTTATTATTATATTTAAATATTATATTATCGGATCAGGGATACTTTCTTTTGACGAATCGCTCACGTATTTCTGGTTGCCATTTTTAGAGCATATTTCCCGAGCCGTAGATCGAAGCCAAGTTCACGGGTAGAGTATAAATTTTATCTGCATTCATTTGCACTTCGAGATCGAGGCAAGTTCCTTCCTACCCTAACTTTTAGAGACTTGTATTTCTGTTCGTATTATTTCGTTCGTTAATTATTTTTGAGCTATCAATTATGAGATTTATTTGTGGTTCCTTATGATGCAATAATCATTATTTTCTCGTCGCGATATTTTGCTACTGTTAAAGTTACCTTACTTGCGAACTTTATATCCCTTATAAGCGTAGTATCAATTTCGTTGCTATCGGGTCGATCTCATTAATTCGAGACGACTCTTATTATGATTCAGTGAAACTAATCTCATTCGTTCGAGATAGTTACATTTATTCTTTTCAGTCGAACTTATTGTACAAGTTCGACAATAGTTATTGATTATCTTTTGGTTGGTTCATCTCTCGAATCAACAAATAAGAGTTACAAAAATTAGGATCGTTAGGATTTTACTCATTGATCAAGTGAAAAATATTCTATCTAAACGTTCATCAATTATGAGTATTATAAATATTCGAGAAGTACTATTTGTACAGTACGACTCCCAATTACTTCATTTTAAGACTATCCTCAATATTTCGAGATGGTTGACTTTATTGTCGAGGGTTGGCATTTCGTTCGTGTCAACCAATGAAATATTATTATTGAGAATTACCTCAATCCATTGTTCGGATTGGTGGGACAGTTGAGTCAGACTGGCAGTCCGCCAGATTTATAATTACTTTCCTGGAAGTGTTATTTTATCTCATCTGTTCAACAAATATTCGGGAATTCTGTATTCTACCGGTCAAATTTGGGAAAGAGGCCCATTTCAGAGAAAGAGAGACTTGTGTACCGTTATGCGGACACGAGATATTTTTGGCACTATGCTGTCAGGGTTTAATTAATAACCCCTATGATGCTAGCATTCATACATATATATATTATATTGTTGATAACGTATTGTAGCCGTGATCGGGCGAAGTGCGATATCATTGGAGGACGGTATTCCCGGTGGGTTAGTTGATCGCCCCACCGAGATACCGAGAGGTGGAAGACCAGTTTATTCTTAAATCATGAGTCACCAGAGTTATATCAATTGAGTCTTTCGAGTATTCTGTTTCGAGATGAGTACTGAGTCAATGCCAGATTGTGCTATCCGATTTTAAAATTTCGAGTATTTCTTTTGGTAAATCTTTTTATATTTATTTACCGAGAAAGGAGAGAATTTGCTGAGCACCATAGTTGCTCATTCTTGCTTTACAACATTTTATTCAGCTGTCAAGATGGAAAGAGGCGAGACGCCCAGCCAGGGATCCAGAGGAAAGGGGAAAGCTCCAGGCTATGCTGACAAGAACTAGATTATCCAGCTGGAACCTTGATATTTATTACTTTTGTGAACGTTTGTAAGATATTATCCTAAGATGTACTAAGTCGTATTGTAATATTTTGTGAGACCGATCTTGGATCTGTGGAGGGGATCACTTATGCTTCGTTGTATTAAATATTTTGCTTTACTATTGCGTTAACGTGTGCTGCAGGATATTGAGACAATGTGACGACCCGGATCCCTAGTCCGGGCGGATCTGGGGGCGTTACAGTTAACACCTTCCAAAAAAGTTGTTAACACCTTCCTAAAAAAATAAGTTAAACAAATTATATTGAAAATAATAATTTATTTATTATAAAAACCAAAATTTACCAATAAGGTACAAAAGTACATTTTTAAAAAATTAAAAAAATATTTTAAAAATTTCAAATTCAGTTAAATTATACTCCAAAAATAACAAGTTAAAAAATATATTAAAAATATTAATTTATTTATTATAAACAACAAAATTTACCAATAAGGCACAAAAGTACATTTTTAAAAAATTAAAAAAACATGTTAAAATTTCCAAATTCAGTTAAATTATACCCCCTCCCTCCCGTTTATATTGGTATCAATTAATTAAAAAACTCGCATTGAGCAATCAAGTGAAAACTGTCAAACAGCTTAATTGTTTACATATTTAGAAAAACTTAACATATTTAACCCTTAATTTAATTCATTAAAGAAACATATGAAAAATGAATTATGGCCACGAGGGAGTATATAATTTATTAAAAATAAAAAACCACATGTTTTATAAAATTATAAACGTTCAATTATATTCCGATTAGAATCATCGTCCGCACACACTTATTCATACGATTCTTTCTTCCACGATTTTAGGTTACACTAAATAAATTTTTTAAAATATCTATTGAATTCTTAAAATATATAACAATAATAAATTTAAAAATAACATTAAATTATTGATATTTATTTATGTCATAAAATTAAGTATGAAACAATATGTAAATTTAAAATTAAATTAAAATAAATTAAATTTTTATATTAAATCAAATAATTAATATATTAGTTATTAATAATAATATATGATATCGTGCTTTGCACGGGTTATAGGCTAGTATCTTATATTTACAAGTAGACGCATGTTAACAAATCCAAGTTTTTTTTAATCTAATTTGAGTTACATTTATGTATAATTTATAGTTTTATTTTCTGTAAGTAATAAATTCAACAATTTATTTACTCAAGTGGCAAAAATAGAAAAAGGGAAACAGGATAATAAAAGAACATGTGGCTCATCTAATAGTATTTTGAGTAAAGTGCACTTTATGTACCTGAACTTTGACCAAGACACCACTTGAAATACCATAGTTTAAAATCTAGCACGGGTAATACTGAACAAAATATTTACTTACATTTCATGTACTACCGTCTATTTGACACTGACGGAGTTAAATGGCCAGGGGTAAAACAGTCTTTTCCAGCTAGCTTTTTGCGCCAGCAAATAGGTACTCCGTTCTTCTCTGGCACTGCCTTCAACCCATCTTCTCCATTCACTCTTCCCTTTTCCTCCTCTCAACACCACCACCTCCCCCGTCTTCTTCTTCTCCGCTGCGGCTGCAAATCACCCGGGCTATAAACTCGAGCTATTTGACATTGTTTTCGCAAACTTCAAAACAACATTATTTAGATTTTCTTACCAATAACAGAGTATTTGCTTTATAAGTTAGGAAAATTGTAATTTGTAAATAAAGAAGAGAGCAACAAAGCGAAGATACATTACATCCATGGAAACAAATACATAATTACCATCTTACATTTATTTGGTTAAGACCATATAAATGCAGACGGTAACTTACAGTGCACTGAAGAACTTATTAAAAGTGGTGGAAAAACAAACAGAGTAAAATATAATTTTATGCGGAGATCACTGATCAGTTATATGAGTATGAGTTCTTCTTGAACTTTATAGGTTTGTTTCTGGTGGAATTGATGACCAGAGGACACAAAATATGCTTCCGATGCATTGTCCTTACCAACTTCACTACGACGTGCCCTTCTGACATGATCTCAAACTTAAGTATCAGAGGAACTTCAATGAAATTATTGTCGAAAGCAACTAAACCTGATCCAGCCCCATACAATGGAGCCCTGAATGCCACCCATTTCCCATCTCCCTCAACAGCCTCAATTCCGACCAACAACACAGCCCATCACCTCCTTCACCTCACAACAGCCCTAATTCTTCTCTCTCCCTTCGCACTATCCCTCTTTCAACTGCCGTTCACCTCTCCTCCGACACCAGCCTCACCCACAACACAGCCGCACCACCGCGCAACCACCACTTCAACTTCGGCACCGTTCACCCTTCTCCCTCCACTACCAGCCCTCCTCTCTCCTTCTTCTCCATTCACCACCAACATTCCCCTCTTATTCTTCACTTCCGTGACTCCGCCGCCTACCACTTAACCCCCCGCCACTCTATTCCTCCATTTTCTCCCTTTTCCCCCTATCAGCACCACTACTGCTACAGCCCCAACTCTAATCTCCTCTCTCACTTAGCACCCATCTTCTTCAACTACACTACCAGACTTCAATATCAGCTCTCCACCCCTTCAACCACACCCGCAACGCCCCTCCCCTTTTCAGCCGCCCACCTCTAATTCAACACTACTCACAACCGCACGAAATGTAAAGATTGTTTTACCCTGGCCATTTAACTTCGTTAGTGTCAAATAGACGGTAGTACACGAAATTTAAGTAAATAGTTTGTTCAGTATTACCCGTGGTAGATTTTAAACTATTGTATTTCAAGTGGTGTCTTTATCAAAATTAAGGTACACAAAGTGCACTTTACTCTAATATTTTTAAAATAGACACAGAAATCAGAGTAGCACAATGGTTATGTTATGAACCTTGTACATTTAAACCTCGATAAATGAATATGCTCGGGACTGAAAAATTTTATTCATTAATCGAGATTATTCATTTATCGAGGTCAAAAATACACTGTCTTTATTATGTCGGGACCAGAAAAAATTATTCATTTGATGAGGTTATTCGTTTATCGAATATTAATTTATCGAGGTTCTACTGTACTTGGAAGTTAAGGGTTCAATTCCCATGAGTAACAAAAATTTAACTATTTTTTGCATTAAATACAAGGTAATGACATTTTTTGTAATTTTACGAAAAGTAGGGGCAAAATAGTAATTTTACAGACATTTTTTGACACTTTTTACCTTATGTTGCCATTTAATATATAGTAATAGATAGATTTTCTTTAACTTTGGTTGAAATTTCAAAATCTAAAAACACATTTGATCCAATGATTGTATCTTCACTCTTTCTTAGAATAGGTAAAGGGATCAAAGCTCCGCTTCAACAAATACCGAATAAAATATTGATGGAGAATTGTGTTGTAGCATTTTTGTGAGTTTATCTTCTAGTGAGTGATGCCGATTTACGGGGCGACACCTTCAATATAAAAAATTATATGAAAGATATGTTCCGGCCTGATTAAAATGCAGATGATTATATGATTGTCGTGGCACGCAAGTTGAAATGCAGATAGCTCATGAGCTAGCTTTCCTTTATTTTTTATGTCAGTACTTGGTCTGTTTCGTGTCAACTGCTATCCTATTAGTCTATTTATAATGGAATGCCATTATGCCATCACATTGGCACATCTATACTATATACTACTCTAGTATATATCTGTTGTTGGAGGAATTTCGTAACAAACACGAAATCGGAGGTTTGCTGGAATAATAGAGCGAAATTATGAGTGTATGGCTGTTTTTAGGGATTTAGGATTTATGAAAAAAGAGGGGGCTGGACTTGGCAGGTGTCTCGATTTGTCTCGTGTATCGGTCATCTCTTCTGCCAAGATGCCTGCGTACCTATATGTTTATATAGGATCAAGCCCCACGCAGTTCTGTGAATTAATTGGGTTTATCCCGAGAGACTTAAGGGATAAGTTACGTTAATGTGGGTAATGATTGATTTTATCTGATTTAATCTTATCGTTGTGATATCTTCCTGATTTGAAGAATATCGTTTGGAGATATTTTCCGTAATTGATTGATTGAGATTGATTCTTTCCTCGTTTCAGAGAGAGGATAAAACTTAGCGGTTAAGTAATAATTATTAATCTGAATTAATAATTAATATTATTAGAAATTTGGGAGATTATTAGCCATGCCGAAATTACGGCATAACAATATCCATTCATCCATCCATTATACTTATTATATGCCAACAAGGCTTTTTAAGCTATTTAGTACATTACACATTTACCCTTCTATTATATAATGTATAAAAAAACGTTGGCTATCAGAATTGAACCCATGTCCTTCAAGTTTTAGGAATGAATTATGTACCCACCTCCAACCGCTATACCAAAGAGATTTATGATGACATTCTAAAAATCATTAACTACATGCACAAAGAACTCACATGCTTTATTCTATTCGATATTTTTTTTAAGATTTAATCAAGTTAAATTATCAAATATTACTCCCTTGCTAATTATTAAAATTTTATTGAAAAAAATTATGTTGTTTATCTATTATGTTTAATATAGGCCAACATGATTTTTTGACCAATTATATAAAAAGACTATCCTTTATACTAATTTAAAACATGGTTTTTTTATCAATTAAGTTATTTATATAGGAGATATAAATATTGTATTGATTGTCAATTAAATAAAAAAATCGTTGTTAGGTTAGAACACAATATTATAAATTATATTATAGATGTAATACAAATAATTATAAGATTAAGATGTATAGCTATGTTGATGATATATAGATATTTTAGCAGTTATTCGAAAGTCGAATTTACTGTGATAGGACAAAAAATGAGATGAATGAGTTATCGAAGGTGTGCTAAGAAATGTGATTGGAATTCGACGACAAACGTATTCGCAAGTTATTTTTGGAGTAGTGATCTATTTGGTGACATGAGAGAAAGACTGTGTGACTGATAATGTTGGTGTAGAAGATGGTGTAAATAGTCACCGAAATAGCAGAGGTAGGGATGTAAAGGTGGAGATGTAGATTATATTTGAATGTGCACCACCACTTACACCACCAAAATCAAAATAGACTCACCAAAAATTCAACTTGAATCACCAAAATTTGAATCCAAATTATACAAAAAATTATAAACAAAAATTACTAAATATTCCAGATCTAAAATTTTGATAGTGCTTGAAGGTCTCAGTGATGGCGTTGACGGTGGTAGAGTGGGTGAAAACGACATTAATGGGAATTTATATACTCATTTCTATTATGAGAGGAAGAAAAATGAGATGAATGAGCTATCGAAGGTGTGGTCGGGAATGTGGCTAGAACTCGGTGACAAAAGTGTTCGTAAGTTATTGCTACAATGGTAATCGATTTGGTGACACAAAGAAATGACTGAGTGATGATGGTGTATGTATGTATCATGGACGATGATGATGAAGGAGATGTACAAGTGGAGGATAGATGGGGATACCGTGGGTGTATTGCCAAAAATGATGTAAAATGTTTCTAGAAATGTAAGAGATGGGAGGGTAAAGGTGGAGATATAAAAATGTGCGGCTATATATAAATATGTGTATAAACAAAAGAGCGTGAGGTTAGTTCTCGGTTCTCATTATAATATTAAAAATTATCATTTGAGTACTTGCTAATAAATGTCTACATGTGAGTCTATTACCTTAAAAGGTAGATTTTTTAATGTATACACACACCTTTACTTACACTTAATCGTCATTGTTACTCCTCCTCTGTTTCTTGCAACTTAATACCCATTCCCCTATTTCTCCTTTTCTTATTCGAGCAAAATCCGAGACCCAGCCTTCGACTTCTTTCAAGTTCCGAACTTGTTAATAAACAAACACTACAACTCTTTTTCCATACACAATAATTTATTTATATATAGATATAAAAGCTACGGTTTTCTTTTCCACACAATCAAGGCTACAGCCTTCTTTTTTCTATTACACGAGTTTCGGCTCTGTTTTTTCTCTTGTGTGTGTTTATCTATTGCTAGATTATTTTTCCGTTGGTTTGTTATTGTTCATAGGTTTTGTTCCGATTGTTTTTCGTTGGTTCTGTGTGTTATTTACTGAGTCTCTCGTTTTCTTTCGGGTGGGGGTCAGATTCTGGGTTTAATTATTAAGTTAGAATTTTTGTTCGAGTGTTTTGAGTTCTCCGTCTAATTGTTTTGGTTTTATGCGACTTCTGGTCATTGCTTAGTTAATTGCTTCGTACGCGTTTGTTTTTGACGATGTCGCGTAGTTTGCGTGTTGCCAGTTTGAATTTAGGTACCTTAACGGGCAAATTTTTTGAGTTAGTGGACGTGCTGAAAAAGCGAAGAGTGGATGTGGCGTGTATTCAAGAGACTAGGTGGAAGGGGGCTCAGTCCAGAAAAGCGAACGGGTATAAATTGTGGTACTCAGGTCTTGTCAACTCGAGAAATGGAGTGGGTATTCTTTTGGTGAATGATCTTAAAGACAACGTCGTGGAAGTGAAGAGGTGCAACGACAGGATCACGTCCGTCAGAGTTGTGGTTGGGGAGAAGGTGGTGAACGTGGTGTGTGCATATGCCCCTCAAGTCGGTTTGGGCGATTCTGAGAAGGAGGCTTTCTGGGTCTGTTTAGATGAGTTGGTCGGAAATATTCCTGACGATCAATTTCTAGTGTTGGGTGGCGATTTCAATTGCCACATTGGTGAGAGGGCAGATGGCTATCTCAGCGCGCATGGGGGTTTCGGCTTCGGGGTCAGGAATGTCGGTGGGTCCGCGCTGTTGGAGTTTGCTACAGCCCAGGAGTTGGTTATTGTGAATTCTGTTTTTCAGAAGAGGGCTGAGCACCTCATCACCTTTAGTAGTGGGGGGCACAACACTCAAATCGATTACCTTCTTACGCGCAGTCATGATGTTAGGGCGTGCGTGGATTGCAAGGTGTTTCAGAGTGAGGCGTATGCTTCCCAGCACCGTCTGTTGGCCATGGATCTAGCCATGGGGGGTCGAGTTGTTCGCAGGTCGAGAGAGTCTAGACCAAGAATCCTTTGGAAAGATTTGAAGGGCGAGAAGGCGGCCGAATTCAGGGAGTCTCTGGTCAACGAAGGTTATTTTACGCGTGGTGGAGATGCTAACTTTAGGTGGACCGACATGGCGAAGGCCATTCGGTGTGTGGGCGAGAAGGTGGTGGGGGTGTCCTCAAGAAGGTTCAGTGGGCGTAAGGAGTCGTGGTGGTGGAACGAGGAGGTTCAAATGAAAGTAAAGGTTAAACTTGCGCTCTTTAAAGAGCTTTTGTTGACCTGTGCAGGGGCGGAGAGGATTCTGAAGATGGAAGCGTACAAGGTGGAGAGACGAGAGGCAAAAAAGGCGGTGGCAAAAGCCAAAGGTGAAGCCTATGAGGGTCTGTACAGGAGCCTAGATACCAAGGAAGGAGCGAATGCTATCTTTAAACTGGCTAAAGCTAGGGAGAGAGGACGACGCGACCTGGGTTTTGTTAAGTTTGTTAAGGATGACGCAGGCCAAGTGTTAGTGAATGAAGATGCTATTAAGGATAGGTGGAGTTCATATTTTCATAATCTTTTCAATGAGGCTAGGATGAGTGGTGCCGGTGTGGAGAAAGAGGCCTCTCTTTCGTCTGTGCTTTCTTTCGGTTTCCGTGAGCGTATCAGCAAGGAGGAAGTCAAAGGTGCCCTTCAAAAGATGGCTAGAGTGAAGGCGGTTGGTCCAGATCAGATCCCAATAGAGGTGTGGCTTTGTCTAGGTGAGGTTGGTGTCCAATGGCTAGCAGATCTGTTCAATGCTCTCCTCTTGGGTGATAAGATGCCAGCTGAATGGAGGCATAGTATTGTGGTTCCTTTTTTCAAGAACAAAGGCGATGCTCAGAGTTGTAGTAACTATCGGGATATTAAATTACTCAGTCATACTATGAAACTTTGGGAGAGAGTGGTTGAATGTCGGATTAGAAGAGAAGTTGAAATCTCAGAGAATCAATTTGGTTTTATGCCTGGGAGATCGACGACCGAGGAAATTCATCTCGTCATACGCCTTATGGAGAAGTTCAGGGATCGTCGTAAAGACCTTCATATGGTGTTCATTGATCTTTAGAAGGCTTATGATAGCATCCCCCGGGAAGCTATTTGGAAGAGCCTTGAGGAGAAGAGAGTGTCGTCGTCGTATGTTAGGGCGATTCAAGACATGTACTCCCAAGCTAGTTCTTGCGTCAGAACCCCTGTGGGTGACTCTCGTTTCTTCCCTGTTGATATTGGGCTCCACCAGGGGTCGGCCTTAAGTCCTCTTCTTTTCACCCTTATCATTGATGTCATGTCGCGAGGGATTCAAGATGTCATCCCTTGGTGTATGCTCTTCGCTGATGATATCGTGTTAGTGGCAGAGTCGAGGGGGGAGATGAACGAGAAGTTGGAGTTATGGAGATCTACTTTGGAGTCCCAAGGCTTTCGTATGAGCCGGTCTAAAATCGAGTACCTCTGGTGTAACTTCAGTGGTGAGGCCAACGAAGAAGGGGTGGAGGTTAGGATTGAAGATCAGATCGTCCCTCGTACGGATAAGTTTAAGTATTTGGGTTCGATCATCCAGAAGGAAGGTGAGATTGAAGACGATGTCACGCATCGTATCAAGGCTGGGTGGTTAAGGTGGAGGGCAGCGTCAGGGGTGATGTGCGACAAGAAAGTACCTTTAAAGTTGAAAGGGAAATTCTATAGAGCGGCAATTCGTCCTACGATGTTGTATGGTTCTGAGTGTTGGGCGGCGAAGAAGACCCTCGAGAGCAAGTTGGAAGCGGCTGAAATGAGGATGTTGCGGTGGTCTTGTGGGCGCACGATGTTGGATAGAATTCCGAATGTGGTTTTTAGGAGTGAGCTTGAGGTGGTGCCTTTTTCTGCAAAAGTTAGGGAAGGGATGTTGAGATGGTTCGGCCACATCCGTAGGAGGCTGGCGGAAGCCCCAGTGAGGAGGGTCGAGACTCTTTCGGTTGTGGGGGTGGGGAGGAGAGGTAGACCGAGGAGGTCGTGGGAAGAACAGCTTAGGTTGGATCTGAAGGCCTTAAACTTAAATGAGACCATGGTCGCGGATAGATGTTCTTGGAGGTGCCAGATCAGAGTGGTGGATTCTCTTTTAGGGAGCGGCTCTGTTGTTGAGAGCCTCAGAGTTGGGTTGTCTCGGTTAGCTTTAGCATAGAATTTCAGCTGTATCGTTCTCATTTTTCGTTTTTTTTTTATTATTTTATTATTGTCTACTCTTTTCTGGTTTAGCAATTGTAGGGAGCTTGGCTGGGTGGCATCTTAGATCTGAGTGTCTTGCAGAAAGGAGTAATCAATCCACGGGTAGGTAAGCCCCATGTGTTCAAAGCCATAGGCTCAAGTATGACTACAAACCTCTTTCGAATCTTAGACAACCTTGTGGTTATCACTTAATTTTAGCTTTCTGTACACTTAGCCGGGGGTCTTCACGGAAACAGCCTCCCTACCGTTAAAAGCAGGGGCATGGTCTGCGTACATCCCACCCCCCCAGACCCCGCTCTGTGCGGGATATACTGGGTATGTTTGGTTTGGTTTGGTTTTATTGTTAAGTCTTTCTAAGTTATGTTTTTAAAATTATTTATAAAAATTCATATGAGTTCTTAAATGTGAGTAAATTGTTACGATCATATATTTAATTCAGCTAAGAAGTTCAAGCTATTATCAATATTCATAAAAGATATATTTTATCAAATGTATCACCTAAGAGCATCTCCAATGGAGAAGACCCCTTAGTTAAAATCAAATAAATAATACCATAAATAAAATTTATAGAGATTATGTAAAAAAACATTTACTCTAATGAGGCATTATCCTTAGCAAAAAATTTGGATAATCTGTTTCGTTAGCTATATTTGGCCAACCTCTAGAGGTCTGCGAGGAAGATTTTTTATGATCTATTACCTTATAAAAATATATTCTATTTATAACAAACTGAAATAATAATAACATGCTATATTTACAATATAACCAAATATTATAGCCAATATACCATTGGAGCACAACATCTTACAGGTTCAGCAAATTTTACATAATCAATATTTTATCTAATTTAGTCAACCATTTTAGTCAGTACCATTGGAGATGCTCTAATAGCATATAAAATTTTAGAAATTACGAGTCGTCTATTTCAAAAATCAAAACAACTGAATTATATGAATTTAAATGGTGCCCGTGCTTCGCACGAGCTATCATGCTAGTTATACCATAATAAGTGAAAAGAAATATAATTTATAGTTTGGTTAATCTCCTATTTTTTATTATCACTCATTTTTAGCTATCCCTCATTTACAACCGTTAGATCTTCAACTCAAATAAATCATGATCGTTAAATACAATAATACTAAAAGTTGTTATATACAAAGTTCTAAGGTTCGATTCTCACTAACAACATATTAATTTATATTTAACATTAAAAATTATTATATACAAAAATGTAAAGTTCAAATTCTTCCAATATCATATTAAAATTAATATTTATAATATTACATTACATTATGAACAAATTATAAAAAATTAAAAATAATACGGGCTATAAACCAGTTTGTATAATACAATTTGTATAAGTTTGTTTGAGAAAAAAAGCTTCAATATAATCAAGTCATATTTGTGGAGTCATATTTGTTTCATTTTCGAATATTTTTTTTGGTGCCAATAATCAAGTCAAACAAGTCTCGTCTGTGCATTGATCTTTTTTATTCCCCACAAGTCTATATTTTCAAATTTTATCAACCTTCTCTATATGGATATATGACAATTGCACATATTATCGGTTTCTAACAGCAACTTAAAAGGTACAATGGCTGCATATTGCAGGACACTCCACCAGCAAAAATAATCAACACCAATACCACAACCATAACTATATAAAACTAACAAAATACGCAAAAAGTAATACTTACCAAGATATAACTTCAAGATCTATCATAAACACATCCAAGTTAACATACATTACATAACCAAACTTTTTCGAACTGTTTACATTTAGCAAAAGACTAATCAGAGTCCTCAATGGCCTCCGAAAGGCTGATTGTTCGCTCCTCATCATCAGTGGTGGAAACTATCAAGGTTTGGTTTATCACCCTCGCAATCTGAAATCGGCTCCGCCTCCATTATATTGCAATCCTAGATTATATAACATAAATTCCAAAAAGTTAAATAAAGGATGGATCTATAATAATAATTAAGCAAAAATAATATAATTACTTAAACCACTCAGAGAACATAACGCATATAAATATAATTAACAAAGAAAATTCTTCGATTAAAAGCATGATTCACCTCTTCCTCACGTTCTATCTCTAGAAGCATACTTTCAATCAAGCTCACTGCCACTCTAAGTGCCTCGCTGCGAATGAGCTCTGATAATTCAGAGTCCGCACCCATGTCACCTTCTGCCAATGCCTCCTGAGCCAGTGTTTGGAGTGTCTGTCTGTTAAGCTGTCGTCCTCCTTGATATAGTTGGCTGGAACGCATGCGGGCTAAAGTAGCTTCCACAACCTTAACAAATGTCTCTTTTGAGAGATCCCTACCTGACTTCGATGGGACTACCGCAGGCCCTTCCCCTTGGGAGGACTCGCTGGCGTGTTGGTCAGGAGATAGAACTGCAGAAGCTTGCACTCTTGGCATACCAATAATCCGATTTTTTTTTACACCACCTGTAGCCTGGAGCCACAAATCCAATGGCTCATCCGCAGGTGTACATGGTGATGTAGTAGAAAGCTGTTTGCTAGCCAGGGCACTATAACGCTCCTATGAAAGCAAACCCCGCATATATATCAATTACTATGTAATCACACAAAGCATTTTAGTAAGGCAGAAGTAGAGATCCTATCCGGGGATACAATGAAGCATGTTATTGGAGTTCAGAATTACTCTTTATGTTTTTGTCATTCAGTATTTGTACTTTGGGCTGAGTTTGTGGATGATAAGCAGTCCACTAGTAATCATACAACTTTATCATCAAATAAACAAATATAAAATATATACAGCCCAACCCTTACAAAAACATATATATAAATTAATCTGAAATAGAAAAATAAAAGAGAAATCCATATTAAATGACAAAATCTAACTAAATTTAAAACCTAATGAATCCACATAAAATGTAGCTGCCTGACAAAGAATTACAAAGAACCCAATTACTTTGTAGTCAATACAATACGTTAGTTGCCATCAGACAACAAGAGCCACAAGGTCCTTTGACGAAAAGTTTTGATCTTTTTTCTTTTTTGCTAATTGAAATATTTTATATCCACATTCTACAATTCTCAAATAAGTAAAATTGAAGGTAGTCTACAATAACTAACACTAACTGACACCAGTATATACCAACACATATTTATTTATAGTGAACTGATCTATTTGTAACTACAACTACTGTATAGGTTTATTCCATGTCACTTGATGCAAGTAATTGCACAATAATAAGCTCACCAGGGAGAAAACTTACATATATCTCTTTTGCCGCCTTAGTGACCCATTCACCGGTCTCTTTCTTCTTATGTGTAGTCTCCCAGAACTTAAGGCGAGAGGGAGGCATCCCGGTGCTGCGCTCAAGCTCCTGCAACAAAAAGAAAAAAAATCTATTATTCCTTCTGAACTGAATGGTTGGACAAACCAGTTATAAAAACATTACATTAGAAAAATAAATCATTTCTTGTACCTCACGAACATCATCAAACGGTTTTGCACCAGCTGTGTGATTCACCTCAAGCTTTTCTCGATTTTTCTTACTAGTCTCCGACTTTGCTATGTGGGCTTCCGACACCCAGTGATCACAGAAGTAACGCCACACATCTGGACTAAAATATGGTGGCCTGTGATCAAAGGGGGTGCGGCCGGAGGCCTTGGCCCGAGCATATGCCCTTGTCTTCTCCTCGTTACTTGTCCTTTTAACAACACCCATAATGTGCTTTCTCACACAGGACATTGCAATTTTGCGGGGCATGGTTGGCTCGTATGTGTAATATGACTATGTATAAATATGTATACAGTTAGATACAATTTCTACAAAGACTTGCATAAAAGGTGAATGAAAATAATATTATACAAAATTCAGTATATCATACATGAAACTCGTCCAGGACATCCTCCGTAAACTTCTTATTAGTGATACGCTCTATCTCAGTGTAGCTATATGCCCCCACAGGCCAGTGCAGCCGAATAATAGCTAGTAAAGTCTTTTTTGCTTCCTTGTGCTTAATACTGTCAGATTTTATGGTGATAGTCTGTGGCTGTTGAGGAGGCCTCCCGTGAGCCCCTGAAGAATGACTACGGATCTTACGGGGAAGAACTGTGGAACTTTCATTTGTTAGTAACATGAAACATAATAGTAACATGATGCATAAGATCTAATTCCCTAACCTCTACCCTCGCTAGGGGTACTGTTTTCAACCTCTCCTTGACAGCGTCCAGCCATCAGATTATAGTTGATTATAATTAGAAAAAGGACTAAACCTGCACCAATGGTCAATGCTTAGACTATACAAATAACACTTAGAACAGCCAAATAAACAAACATACTACACAAAATGAGAAGATATGCAGCAGATGAAAAAAACTGTTAAAAACAAAGCAAAAACTGCCACATTTAAAAACGGAAAAAGCATTTTAAACAGTTTCAATTAAGCACAAGAATAGAAAAGGACATCAAGAGGCCACAGTAGCCAGAAGCTAGTAGTACGTTCATTCAATTAGAAAAAACACCCTAAACAAATCAATTTACATGCATAACATAAAGGGGGAGTATAATTGGTGAACGTTTAAATTAATACATCATTTAATAGTACCATGGTCGCTTAAAGCATAAACAATAGTCGCTGTAAGACTAGAGTCCTCTTTACAAACGTCTCAAACGGTTTTAGCTAGCCTAATCAAATGGAAAATGATAGTTCACCAAGATTGGAGTAAATAAATACTCCAATACGACCCCCAATGTTGTATGTGCTTCAGAATTCACAACAAGAAAACACAACAATGCTCAACAATCCAAAATAATACAATGATGACAGGTAATTGTGTTGCCCGAAACTTTCAATCTTAACCTTTCGCAATTCTTTCAAATGACTTACTGTAAGGTAACAAGTAAATTTTGAAATTCTTTCAAATGACTTACTGTAAGCAAGGTAACAAGTAAAAATACATTTAACAATCCAGCCTCAAACATGCAAGAGAAGACTCAATTAAGTTGTAGACACTACACATTTTCGAGATAAATACGAGCTTGTTATAATTTTTCGGGTCGTATCAATTTTCCCTGAGCCAATTTGACAAAATTGGAACCATAAGTACACACCACTTTAAAATTACTAAAAAGTTTAATATCAAACTAAATAAAGCAAAATCATTTTCCGAATATGCTCGAAAAACACATAAATTCCCAAAGCAACAAACAACAACAGAAAACATTTAATCCACAAAACACGTGAATATCATCACAATCAGACAATAGTTAAAGCAAATTAGCGGATAATATATAAAGTATAAAACAATAGATCAAATAAATCAAAACCAACAAAAGGAGTTGGGGATTTTAGAGAAATGAGTGTGTGTGTGTGTATATGCATAAGAATATGTATGTAGGAGATTATACTATAAACATGTATGTATAGATAGAGAGACAGAGGAGAACAACCTTGGAGCGATTGAACAGTCCGGAGAGGAGATGAGAGTGAAACTGCTGTTCCATTTTTTTGGGGGAAATAAAGAAAGCCAAGGGGTGGCTTATATTTTTTATTTATTTAATTATGATCTTTTTTTGGATGTAGAAATTGGTGGCTATTCGACTACATAATTGCTAAATGCAATAATAAATTACTTTATACAATAATCAATAGTTACGATATTACCCTTAATCAATGACCTTAATCAATAAGTTCAGTTCAATTATCAAATTCCAATACTAACATTCAATGTTATTAATTGACATATTTGGTATGTAATCCTTACTTTCGTTTATTATTTTATGTAATCATCCAATCCTAACGTCAAGTTTGAATTGATATCCGTGCATTTTTTTTGTTTTTTCATATTTAGTTATTTCATCGCTAATTGTTTATTTTTAATTTTGTGTGCACATTTTTCAATTTATACTTCTAATAAATAAATAAGAAAATAATTTAAACGTGTCATAGTAATACTTTAATATGATTATTGAATGTGTTTGCTTAGTTATATAGTTGTATTCTAATTGTCTTAAATAAATAGTGTAACATTATTAATTTTTCTAGTTTTAATTTATAATGCTATTTTGAGTTATAATAAATTCGTTTAAATCAAATTTTTTCTAAGAACTTCATTATTTGTTCTTTCTACAAATTTTCTAAGTTCATTTCATATCATGTTGAAATTTATTATTATTATTAAATATAATTTATGAGATATTAAATACACTGAATTGCAAAAAAGTGGCCGAACTTTTAGATTTTCATTTTAGTGGTTATCGATCTTTTTTCATATGTTTTTTTGAAAATTAAAAATAATTTTGACGACTAAAATGAAAATCTGATAGTCCGGCCACTTTTTTGCAATTCAGTGTAAACTACGACCACCATTTTGCTTTTTACTCTTCAAATATCTACAAGTATATATTTTAATAATACTTATTAATTAAATTTATTCTTGATAATTTATTAATATTTTAATTTTAAATCGTACTCGATGGTGCTCGTGCTTCGCACGGTTTTCAGTTAGTATATATTCAATTATTCATAAATGAATATTTATTGATTTAGATAATAAATTTACCTTTCTATTATAATAATATTATTTTTTCTACTATAATATTATCTTTTTGTATTATTAATTTTTAATGATACATAAATTTTAGTTTTAATTAATTGTATACTAAAAGATGAAAAATTGAAAATAAATAAATTAACGAGGATTACATAGTTGTTACCAAACATTTAATACACATAAGGATTAAGTAGTAATTCCAGCTAACTGCGTGAAGTAATTCTTTACTACATTTAGCAACACCCCTTGGAAATTGGAAATTAGAGCCTCTCCAAGGCATTAGCTAAAATGGTTAGTTAAAATAATATAAAATAATGGTTATGTAAAATTTGTTAAACCTGTAAGGTGTTGTATTCCAACGGAATTAGCTATAATGATTAGCTATATTATAAAATAATTAGTTTTATTAATAAATATAAAGAAAAGTATATGAGATTGATGATGTGTCATGATATAAGTGGATAATGTGGATTTAGATATTATCTATAATTTATAGACATTAGCCAAATATAGAAGATGTGAAATCCATTATCTAAAAATTTACCTAAGAGTGTGCATGGTTGGAGAAGAAAAAAAAGTAGCTAATAGCTAAAAATACTGCCACGTCACTATTATAGCTAACAGATTGTTAGCCTTGGAGTTGCTCTTGACATACTACCTCCATTCCAAAAAACTGAACCGGTTTGACTTGCACGGAGATTAAGAAAAGATATAAAAAAGGAGTTAAGTTAGATAAAAAGTGGGTAAAGTGTTGGGACCATTCAATATTTAATAAGACTAATTTGCACTTTGCATCCCCTTGGTTTGGGCTTATTGCACTTTGCACTATATAGTATCCATATATGCACTTTGCATCCCTTAACTTTCTAACCCGCTACAGTTTCCTCTTTTTTACATTTGCACCGTTAAGTCTAACCGTTACCATCGGTCAAGAGGGGTAAATCAGACTTTTCACATATAAACATATACATACGATCTTGAATAATTTGCACTTCGCATCCCCTTGGTTTGGGCTTATTGCACTCTGTAGTATCCATATATGCACTTTGCATCCCTTAAATTTCTAACCCGCTACAATTTGCACTTTTTTATATTTGCACTCTACGAATCAAACCAGGGATGAAAGTTTTTGCTCGACCATATAGAGGTTCGTCCACCTAGGCCTGTCAACGGGTCGGATTCGGATCGGATCACCCTAAATTCATATCCGAATCCGTTATGATTTTTCGGATTCGGATCGGATCGGATCGGATCGGAAGTCAGATATTTTTTAGGTCGATCCATATCCGATCCGTTCGGATTTCGGGTTTTTGGATTGGACCTCTGGTCCGTTTAATAAATTTTAAAAATATATTTTTTAATTTTTTAATTTAAAAAATAGTATTTTAAAATATTTTGACGAAATAAAAATTAAAATATGACATATACATTGACAAATCCAAAATTTATATTCAAAAATAATACTATTTATATAAAATTTTATATAATATATATGTTTTATATATAGATTTAATATATATTATATATTACATAAATATATAAAATATATAATAAATATAACATATTCGGATCGGATCAGATCAGATCATACAAAATCCATATATAAAACATATATAATATATAAAATTTTATATATTATATATGTTTTAATATATTATATATCCATATATATGTTTTAATATAACATATATGTTTTAATTGTTTAGAAAGTGTTATATAGGCCACAATCTGTATTCTGACTATTACATAATTCTTTTCCATATTTGCCATTCACCAATTAGACGTTGTCTGTCAATTTTTTTAACCAATCGTTAATGGGACGCAAATGTAACGGGTTAGAAAGTTAAGGGATGCAAAGTGCATATATGGATATTACAGAGTGCGAAGTGCAATAAGCCCAAACCAAAGGGATGCGAAGTGCAAATTAGTCATTTAATAATAGATTTGAGATAGTGGAAAAAAGTAATGATGTAATAGTATTTATTTAATTAAAAAGGAGTAAAGTTAGTGGGTGTAATAGTGAAAAGTAGTGTTCACAAATAGTAAATATAGTAGGTTCATTAGTTTTGGGACGTCCCAAAAAGGAAAGTGTGTCAATCTTTTTGGGACGGAAGGAGTAGTTTTTAGGGTGAATGCCCTAAATACCCAGTTTTTTACTTTCTTTCACCAAAATGCCCAGATCTGGGAAGCACCGCCCTAAATGCCCACCACATACGTATCAGGTATGGGCGTATGTGTTGTTACGCCTGCACCAGAAATGTATCAAAGGGAGACGCTTCAGACATGGGCGGATCATACATACGCTTCACACAGCAGCGTATTAGGAAGATACGCCTTCTGTAAAAGGCAGCACATACGCATCTGGGTCTTGCGTATTAGCAGATACGCAAAATGGAACGGCGTGTCTTACGTCGTCTTCATCGTCTGTAGAGCTTCCGATAATGTGATTTCGATCGAAAATTTTCAATCTATTCGTCCGTTCTCAGGCGTTAGTTTCCGGCTATGTTCTACACACCAATCAATTCCTCTTTCAATCCTCTACAATCCTATAATAATGTTTTATCATTTGTTTTGTCTGATTGAAAACACCCAAATCGAAGACATTTTCCGATTCATGCTTTTCGGCGAGACCTTTTGACGCCCCTACGGGGCCATCTGAGATAAACAGATCACCGGACGACGAAGGCGATGATTACCTGGTCCTGTGGTGATTATTTGGAGGGTGGGAGACAAGGCAGGTTGGGGAATCGACGAGAAGAGCTAATTCGAACAAAGTCATCGGCGAGTTTTCTCTCGATTTTCAGGCGAGTTTTTCTGTTTTCTGGCGTGCTACAAGAACAGTGGATACGCCCACGGGAGTGGCGTATCCCGTGGGTACCAAAGTCGGTGTTTTCAGAATCGGGTATTTTGATAAGTGGGTAGTGAAAAATTGGGTATTTTGGGCATTCTTTCTAGTTTTTAAATGCAAGTCAAAATTACTTAATGCTGTTTGTTGAAATTACATTACTAACCTTCTTAATTTTTTGTGCAAGAACGTGAACAGTGAATCACTTGTTTTGTGTGTTTTCGTATAATACTATGTACCCTAATAAGTGCAGGTTCCGTACAACAAATAAATAATGTAGCTATGCATATTTTTTTTATTATTAGCCTACATGAATATATTCACCAATATATATGGCCTGTTTGGCCGGACTTAAAATAAGTCTTTTTTGACTTATTTTCGAGTAAAAATTTTATATTTTGATAATTTTTTTATACAATTATTTAATGTATGTATGAGATTCTATAATTTGCAAAAAAAAGTTAACTTTTTTCAGAAAAAAGTTAGAAATCTCTAACTTTGTCTTAAAATAAGTTGACTTATTCTGGAAAAAAAGTTCCCCCAAACACCCCCATAGGCTTTTTAATATATCTTTTAATATTTATTTCAAATTTTTATTGTGGATTAATAGAGAAAATATGATTATTATTAATTAATTGTATTTTAAATAGAAACTACTTCACTTACTTTTCTAAGATATTAAATATAATAAATTTATGAAAATTATTTCGAGATATGGCTAAAATATCCAATCAACTTTTTTTTTTTTTTTTTGCAATTTTAGCCGTAAACAACTTTTCACATAATTATCAAATAAATTCTATAGCATATAAATTTTTTTATTAAAATTTAACTATGACAAATCATTTAGCAATACAAATATGAGTAATAAAGGTATTAGTTATCAAATTATATTCATATATATATGAGTAATAAAAATTATTTCACAAAAATTTTAAAAATAAAAAATATTAATATTATAAAAAAGTTGGTTTAAGACATTTAAATATAGTATAATAAAGTAAATTTAATAATGATATAACAATAACATGAAACGAAATAATAATTGTAGAATACATATTTTTAAAATAAATAATATATTTGAAAAAACTATGATTTTAAAAAATAATTAAATTTAAATGAATAATATTTACAAATATTCGGTGAATTGTATAAAATTAGTAAGTATTAATGAATTTAATAATGCATTTAATATAACCAACGTTAACTAAACCTAATCAGCAATATTAATAGGCCCGGCACATTTAATACTGCTAAGGGTGTAAATGTAATATCCACAAACTGCACTCAGTAAAATTGAACTGCATTTAGCAACACCCAACATTACTAAATTCAGTTCATTTGAATTACCTAAATATCCTTCTAGTTTATTAAATGTCCAAAAAAACATTAAATGAAAGTTTGACTATAAGTCTACACTAACGCCTTGCTCCCGAGTTTTTTAAAGAAAGAAAGTAAATGAATGTTAGAGGAAGTAATTGAAAAGGGAAGTAATATATTTCGTTCACTTGATTCCGAGTTTGAAAAATTGTAGAGTGAAATTGATTTCATTAACATGCTCCCGAGTTGGAAGGAAAGCATGTAAATGATTGTCAAGTTACAACTAAATCCTTAGATATAAAATGTTTTCATTCAAATGATAATGGTATATTTGTAATATCAAGTGTTTTTTAATCCCTTGCTTTCACTTGCTTTCACTTGCATCCCACTTTTGGAGTGAAAGTTTTGGGAAGAAAACTTGTAAAATTTTCATCCTAAATCACTTGCTTTCTTCCTTTAAAAAAAATTCGGGAGCATGAAAGGAGTGAAAATTATGCTATTTGCTTTCACTTTCACTTGCTTTCCTCTTTTTTTAAAACTCGGGAGCGGGGTGTAAACTATAGTACTACCGTCACCCGACCTACTTTCGCAACGGCTAAATTGTATATATTAAATAAATGTTTATGTCAAAAAAAGGATTTTTAAGAACATTTTTTTTATGTTACTATTAGATTTATTAATTTTTCTATCGATCAAAATTGTAATATATACTTAGCTCAAATCACAATTTTTTGTTTTTATTACACTTAAATAATTAAATTAGTAGATATGTTAATTTACTAAATCTTAAATCATAATTTTTTTACTCTATTTAAGTAATTAAATTACTATATATGTTAATTTTGATCATATGCTGTAACTTACTTAAAAGGCAGTGTTACAAAAAGTGGAAATCGAAATTGTTTGGTAAAATCACGGAACAACGATTAATCGGATATTCGGTAATTAATTGAAATAATTAATTGGAATCAATTTAATATTAATTTTTGTATATATAATTATATATATATATATATATATATATATATATATATATAAAATATGGACCTAAGCAACTATTTAATAAATTAAAAAAAAATTAAAATACAAACAAACAAAATTGTATAATAAATAATTTAATTCACTTACATACATTAAAATGTTTAAAATAGTATAAAGGTATTCAATAGTAGACATTGAAGATTTCTACCCATACTTCAATTTTGAGAACTAACAAAAAAGAGGGTTTATAAGATTTTTATTTTTTCTTGTTTTTTGATAATTTTGTGAATTTTTACAATAATTTTTTCTTTAAAAATATTTGACCGATTAATTCCGATTATTGATAGAATTAGCCGTTTTTTGACCAAGTTTTACAAAAAAAGATTTTTGACCCGATTATAACAAAATTAGTTTGATTAACCATTGAACAGCGATTAATCACTGATCAATCCCGATTAGCTGCCGCTTTTTATAACAGTGCTTAAAAGTGACAAGTAGATTCAAGAGAGAGAAATTATCAAAATGTAATTGTTATTTTTTATAATTTTAGTATTTTATTAAAATATTTATAAAAATACGATTTCTAACCAAAAATAACAGAAAGAAACTCTTTTTTAATAAACAATTGAAATTGATTTTAATTATATTTGATTTGATTAACTAAACTAAAATGAATCATATTTCTGCAAAAAAAAAAGTCGTATCATTCAAAAAATCTGGTTTATTATTAAGTAATTTTAAATTTATATAATTTTATTTATAAATTCAATGAAGTGTTGATAAATTTAAAATATATTAAAAGGCTTTATTTCATTGAACTATAAATTTAATAAATGGGTTTTAAGTATGGTTGTAATAATTGGATATAGGAACTAATCTATAAAGAATTCAATTAAAAATTTATCGAAAATTAATAAAAAATTATTTGAAGTAATAATTGGGTATACTTTAATATTATAATAAATTAATATATTATTCTTATTTGTAATGCAATATACTATTTGAATATTTTTTTTTTGAATATTTTGACTTATAACCTTTTACAATGAGTATCTGTTCATTGACAAATCTCGTGGTAAGCGAGTATCGAACGCAGAACCTCTGGGTCGATAAAATTCTTTCAAAATATAATTGAATTTTTTTTGATAATAAAAAATTTTAGGATACTAATTTTAAGTTCCAAGTATCAAATAAAAAAATATAATGTATTATGAAAAAGGTACAATATTTGTTTGTAACATCCCAGATTTTTAAGATTAATTTTAGTAAATAATTTGGTAATTTAGTATTAATAATTTAGGATTTAAAAATAATATTCCGAAATGTCGGGTTTTTACAGTTGGTATCAGAGCTCTAGGTTATCAATATCAATATAATCCTAATATCTGCTAGTATTACATTTCGAAAATTACTACTATGGTCTTTCATTTTTTTAATCTTTTTTATTTCTTTCATTTCTTTGATGTCCTTTTTTGTCATTACACAGCATTTGGAGCGACCCAATTTAGATATGAATGTATCCATGTAGGGTTTTTGAAAATTAAAATAAATTACAAATTACTTAATTGCAGAAGTATGATCTAATTTTTTTTTTATGGTTGCATTCCGTTTAAATTAGTCTAAAAACTGTTGTTTTTTTTTTTGGACATCAAAGAAATCAAAGAAATAAGATTAAAAAATTGAAGGATAATAGTAGTAATTTTCGAAATGTAATACTAGCAGACATTAGGATTATATTGATATTGATTATGGGATTTAAATGTCATCAAATCAATTAATTGATTCTTTAATCATTTATCTACGTTAAGATTAGAAACAAAATACCTTAATTGTATGCTCAAATTATGTACTATATCATTGCCTAATGTGACGCCCCCAAAATCCGCCCTGTCCGGGGACCCGGGTCGTCACATCAATCTCGATATCCTGCAGCACACGTTAGCTCAAAAATAAAGCAAAATATTTATTACAACGGAGCGTAAGTGTCCCACTCCGCAGATCCAAGATCGGTCTCACACATTATTACAATACGATTTATTACATATCTGAATTGATATCCTACATAAGTTCACAACGTAGAAAGATAAAGTTTCCAGCTGGATATTCTAGTCTTTGTCAGCATAGCCTTGAGCTTTCCCTTTTCCTCTGGATCCCTGGCTGGACGTCTCGCAATCCTCCTTCTTGACAGCTGAATAAATATTGTAAAGTAAGAATGAGCAACTATGGTGCTTAACAAGTTCTCTCCTTACACGGTATATAAATATAATAAAACTTACCGAAAGAAAATACTCGAAATTTATGAACAGACTGATATCAACTCTCTGACATTGACTCAAGACTTGTCTCGATAACAGAATACTCGAAAGACTCATTTGGTGTAACTCTGGTGACACATGAGAAATGAATAAACTGGTCTTCCAACCTCTCGGTATCTCGGCGGGGCGATCAACTATCCGACCGGGAATACCGTCCTCCTATGTCACCACACTTCGCCCGATCACGGCTACCATACGATGTCAACGATATATCATATATAAGTATGTATGCTAGCATCATAATAGATTATTAAATAAACCCTGGCATCATAGTGCCTAAAATATTCTCGTGTCCGTATAACGGTACACAAGTCTCTCTTTCTCTAATATGGGCCTCTTTCCCAAAATTGACCAGTAGAATACAGAATTCCCGAATATTTAATGAACTGATATTTTGAAATGAACTTCACCGGAAAATACTTGATTGATCTGACGGACTGCCAGTTTTACTCAAATGTGCCACCAATCCGAACAATGGACTGATGTAAACTCTCAATAAACATATTTTATTAGTTGACACGATCAAAATGCCAACATCTGACAAGAAAAGAAACTATCCCGAAATAATGAGAATAGTCTCAAAATGAAATATTTTGAGTCATACTGAACAAATCGTACCACTCGAATATTTATATTACTCATAATTGATGATCGTTTAAATATAATGTTTTTCACTTGATCAACGAGTAAAACTCTAACGATCCTAATTTTTATAACTCCTATTTGTTGATTCGAAAGATGAACCAACTAAAAGATAATCAATAAATATTGTCGAATTTGTACAATAAATTCGACTGAAAAGAATGAATTTTTACTATCTCGAACTAATGAGACTAGTTCCACTGAATCAAAATAAATAATCGTCTCGAGTTAATGAGATCAACTCGATAGCAACGAAATTTCTTCTACGCTTATAGGGGATACAATTCACAAGTAAACTAATTTTAACAGTAAAATAATATTTAACGAGAAAATAAGGCTCAAAAGAAATTATTGCATCATTAGGAGCAACAGCTAAATCTCATAATTGATAGCTCAAAAATAAATATGAATGAATTAACAAGAATACGAAAATTTCTGAGAGAAAGGGTATGAATGAACTTGCCTCTGTCTCGACGCTAAACTCTACCAAATATTAAAAAGCGTACCCGCGAGCAATTGTCTCAAGTCTCAAAAAGAAATTCTATCATAATTTATCAAAATAATTTTAGCACTCGGGTAAGAAATTAATCACGTAATATCAAATAAACTTGGTAATCATGACATGGTAAATCGAGTAATTCTTGAAAATATAATTCGGAATATTCTCGTAACCTTAAAATCTCACTAACGCCTTATTCGAAATTTAATAATTTAAACGGAGGCTCTATTCGTTTATCCTATTAATTTTTTTATAGACCGGGTTTTATGACATCGTATGATCCAAAATAAAGTTATTCGCAAGGGAATTTCTCAACTAAAAAGTTTCTAAACATTCCTAAATATATGACACTAATTTATTTATTTAACAACATAACTTGATTAAAAAGAATAAAAAGGGTTTCATAGTACAGAAAGGCCTTTTAGCGTCGCACTTTTGGTGTCGGTTATATGAAGAGCTGTGGCCTATACATACTTTAGGCGTCGGTTGCTAGCTTAACCGACGCTTAAAGTCATTTGTTTTGGACATTTTGCGTCGGTTTACTAATTTAACCGACGCCTAAAACCATTATAAGCGTCAGTCATGAACAACCGATGCATAAAACTGACCTTTTATCGTTGGTCTTTATTTAACCGACGCCTAAAACCTAACCTTTAGCGTCGGTCCTTAACAACCGATGCCTAAAACTGAACCTTTAGCGTCGGTCTTTATCTAACCGACGCCAAAAACCGTCCCTCTAGCGACGGTCTTGTAGAACCGACGCTTTAGTATTTGTACTTTATGTGTCGCCTAACATTTAACCGACGCTAAAAGCATTATAATTTTAAAAAAAACTAAATTATATACAAATAATATTTTTGTACAAATAATAAGTTATTTTATATTATACCATTGTTAAAAAAAATATTATTTTAGATTATTTTAATGATCAATCTTAAGCTACAAGTGATTATTACTATCTTTTAAAAAATTAAAATTTTTAAATAATTTAAAAATTATTTTGACATTAATAAATTGTATTTAAAAAAATTACATTTTAAAATAATTTATATATATATATATATACTAATAAACATATTTTAAGTAATTTTTATTTATATTCTATTAATTTTCTATGACCTGTATAATATAATGCTTTTAAAAACGTTAAGTCAGCATATGCCAAGTGATAGTGTCTCTCTGCTAAAAGTTTCGTTCTCAAAACATTAACCTAATTGAAGCTGTGTTTTCCCCTTTGTTTTGCGATGCACATTCACATTCAATTGATTTAATCTCTCTCTCTCTCTCTCTCTCTCTCTCTCTCTCATTTCACAATTGTAGATGACGACCTCCACCTATACCTCTCATCTGCACCGAGTCAACGACTCCACTCACTTTATTGTCAAAACATCGATTCCATTAACTTAGCAACTGCGAGCCGTCGTCGGGCACTGTGGAGACCTTCCCTACATAACTGATGGTGAAGAGCTGATTTACTTTATAATTCGAAGGTTATTTTCGGTTTTGTCATCTCTTCACGCTCAGTTTCGGTTTCAATGTATATAATTATGTTATTCCGTATGTTTATGCAGTAATTTAGAGGCTTTTGTGATTGTGATCGGAATGATGAAACCTATTGTTTAATCGAGTCTGTTACTAGTTTCCAACTAACTAGGTGGGTGTTAATCGTATATCTATGGACAACAAAACCTGGAGCGTATTTGATATAGGTGAAAAAAGGGTCTGCGTTCTCTTTTAATTAGGACAAGTAAAATGATTTTTAAGTGAGTTTAGTGACAAATTGTACAAGTTCATTATATTCAAGGCATTAGGCTATACAAGCAGCGTTCCTTCAAATTAAAATCTTTTTTTTATGCATCGCCTGAGGCTATGCTATATACATTTCATGTGTAACTTTTGTTCATTCTCTCCTGTACCATACTTGTGTTGCACACCTCTGATTTTTTGCACTTATCTGTTTATCCCGACTTTTATTTTTTGTATAGAGTCGTCTTTAGAGAACTATGGCACCTACAGTGTCTATTACTGTTGATTTATTAAACAAACACTGTAGACAAGAAACACAATTCCAGTCTTAATCTTTCTTTGATGAGTACTACTACTAATTAGTATACTCTGTTCTGTATGCTTTGGAGATATGAGTAGAGTAACTTTAGAGATGCCTTGAGACACTGGAGGGTGCCAGTTGAATTTATCTTTAAGATTTTTTCTAGTACAGAACCATTGAGTGAAAGTTCAAATTGGTAAATTGTATTGTTTATTTACAAGCTTGTTGCGTAAATTTATCTTGTTAGAATTTGGAACCCCGTAAATTCAAATATCTCAATCAGACAATTAAATGATAAACATCATACCTCAGGATGCACTGATACTCTGATAGTATCAAAAAGCATGTGGCATCTTTATATTTTTTTCATATGCAGTGTGGAGCCTGTACATTTCTTTCTCAAGAACATGGATCAGTGTGTTATTCCCAGATTACACACTTGTATAATTGTAGAAGGGGGGGTTGAATACAATTCTTGATATTTATAAATTTCTGATAAGAACTTCAGAAACTTATGAAGAGATAATTGCAATGTAAGAATTATACACAAACACATATAAAATCAGGTGGTTAAAATGCACCACCTGAAGCTTTTATTTGAAGAAAACTCTGTGATACAAAATGTACACAGCTGCCGTTTTACAACTCTTTGCTTCTAAAGATATTCAAGAAACCCTAAGCAAATATGTCTGTTTTCTTAACCTACAAAGAGTTGCTACACTTGGTTATATATCCCAAGTTTTACAAGTACTACTGGAATAAGATAATACTAATCTAATTCTAGTTGACTTGCTACTACACTCCAAATACATATGTAGCCGAAAGGTTGTCCTTGTGTTCAGACATGTCTCCTGCACCTTTCTTGTATTCATAGTGTAAATGGAATGCTTCTTTCTTCTGTGTTTCCAAAGTATGGCTGCCATACTGCTTTTTGTATCTACTATAAACTCATGTGATCTGTCAGTCAAACATGTCCTTATCAACTGCTAATCTCCAGCTAATCATAGAAAACAGTGTCAATGATTATCCGTTGATGATGTATACTGACATCCGTTGATGATGTATAGAGCAGTATCCGTTGATATTGGGACTTGAGCTGTATCCGTTGATAGAGTGAATTTGAGTTGTATCCGTTGATAGAGTTTAGTCTTCATCCGTTGATACACTTTCACTTAGACAGAATTACATAGCATAGCTTATTTACAATTGGCTACCCTATTCTGCCTATCCGTTGATAGTCAACATGACTGTGGATAAAAACACTATCAACTGATAACATAGAGATACTGCAGTGTGCTACAAAACCTCATCCGTTGATGAGCTACCTGTCAACGGATAGAGTTATAAATCCTCATCCGTTGACAGCTACAAAACCTTAAACAATTTGATTGATTGTGAAGTTATCATCAAGTACAACATATTCCTAACAATCTCCCCCAATTTATACTTGATGGCAATAAAGCATAAATTCAGGACCTTGATGATAACAAAACATTCCTAAAGATATATAAAGAACAATACATAAATTGTATTAAGCTACAATAATTGAAAAACTGAAAGTTTGAGAAATTTACAGAGAAGTGCTCCTCTAGACTGAGCAGATTAGGACTGTTTCTTTCCTCTCGTTGGCATCACCCTTGATTTTCCTTCCTTGGCAGAGTTGGACTCAATCTGTATTTGGAGTTGCCTATAGAAGGCATCTTCTTCATCTACCTTTGGATTTAGCTTCTGTTGTAGCCATCTCAGGTATTGAGAACTAGCCTTTGGCAGTTGGTCTTCTAACCTGAAGAATCTCCTGTTACCATCTTCATCCCTGAACTCCATCATCCAGAAAGGTTGGAGGTGGATTTTCTGTCCATTGTATGGGATCTTCATTTTCCTTGGTAGACTTGATGGTGAGTTCCAATCCCTCCTTATTTGTTCTATTTTGTCCAGTATCTCCCCTTTTGCTATCTTGGAGAACCCTGTGTATCTCTTGATTGCAGAGAACACTTTGGTTAAGGTATGATAATTTTCTCCAAGAACCCTTTGTAGTGGCCATGTCCTTTCCGTTCCTCCCTTGTATACAAAGACCAATCTTTCAGGCAAATGTTTATATTTGTCAATTCCTCTTACTTCTGACAATTCATCCAGATAAAGATTCATGTCAGAGTATTCTTCAATATCTGCCTGATAGATAAAATCATCCTTGTTTTCCAAGATTGGCTGCCTGACAATTGCAGGTACCCTAGCAACTTGAATTGGTTCCTTTGAAGGTTGCTTCCTTGGTTTCCTTTTCTTCTGTGTAGGCTTCTGTTGAGGCTTCAGCAAGAATGAAGGAACCTCAATGGAGTCAAGATTCATTGGTTCCTCTTTAGGTACTATAGGCTCACCATGGAAATTTACATCTGGGTTGAATACTTTCACATCAATAGGTTGTGATGAACCAACTGTCTCTTTGTTTTCAGTTTCTGGAGAGACAGGCCTCCTTGCATGTGATTTTAATCTCTTGGATTTGGGGACTGATTTCCCTTTCTTTTTGAATTTGGGGACTTCCTCAGGTTCCCTCAATTCATCCTCTACCTCATCCAATAACTCTTGAGCCAGCCTTGCTTGCTTCTCATCTGAGTTTTCATATAGATATTCAGTGCTTGGTTGAGATTCTCTTAGCAGCCTTGAAGTTTCTTCTCTCTTAGCTTCAACAAATCTAGGATGGCTGTTGGATATGTTTAGAACTTTTCCATTCCTTATGATTACAGCCATCCATTCTCTTACACAACTGTTAGCCTTCTCCTTGAATTCCTTGATTGCCTTACCCATCAACTTCTCTTCATCATCCTTGGGAAATGGAAAGTCCAGTTGTAACTTGTTCTTCCCATTTGCTTTTGGTGGTGAGAAGGGTCTTGATTTGATGTAGGGTTCAAATTCCTTAACATGAGAAGGCTCAGCATCATAGAATGTAGGAGCCACAATTGCTGGAGTGAGCACCTTCAGAATTGTTGTAGATATTGTTGGAGCTGAGGTTTGGCTAGAGAACAGATTTGATGCAATAGATTGATTGATCAATCTTTCTGTCCTCATTATCCTTTCATAGTTTTCTTCTTTCATCTTTTGGAGAGCTTCAATTTTGGCTAGCTTTTCTTCTTCTGTCAAGTTTGAAAGATCAAACTCTCCATATAGAGGTTTGGATTTGCTGGGGGAAGCTGTGACAATGAATTCTTGTGGATTGACCACTATGGTAGGCTGCTGCTCCCCCTCACTTGCTGCTTCCCTTCTTTCAGAAATTAAGATTTGACTTGAAGTTGCCACAGCCTCTTTTACTTTCTCCCCCTTTTTGTTAGCATCAAGGGGTTGACTAGAAGTTGGGGCTGCAACTAACCTTTCTAGCAGTTGGGTTTGCAGTTTCTGATGTTGAAGAAATTGCTCCATCTGGGATTCCATCTTTTCCACTCTTGAAGTGAGAAGTTGCACAGATTTAGCCAGGTTGTCTTCTTTGAGAAACCTTTGTTGCAACACCCTCTGAGTGGCTGTAGGAGCTAGTTGCTCTAGCTTGGAATCCACAGAGATTTTCACATCCTTGATTTCTTGTTTGACCTCCTCTAAATTGGATCTCTGAATCACCATTTGCATCTTTTGTAACTTTAGGGAGTCAATTGCCTGTTGAAGAACAACCTTTCTCTGTGGATCTGCTTCTGGGTGCTCAGCCAGGGCAGATTTATATTGCCTTATGATTTCCATATCAAGTTGGTGATAGGTGTAGTTTTGAGCAAATGCAAAATCATGAATACTGCTACCACCTTCATCTTCAGAGCTCTGGCTGTCTTCATCTTCAGAATTGTCAAATTCATCACTCTCAGCAGTGGTTGGCAGAGCTGATATAGATTCCTTAGCTCTAAGTAGAGATTGTGAGGTGTGCACTAGGTGCAGTGCCTCCTCTGCTTCCACATTGCCCTGTTGTGCCAGAATTTGATAGGCAGGAACAGGGTGAGTAAAGGTTTCAGCATCCAGAGAAATGGAGTCAATCATGGACTGATATTCTCTTTGAAATTCCATTTCCTTGGATGCATCCTCAACCCCCATTGACTCACTAGCAATGGCTGCTTCTTCCATCCTTATCTCTCCTGTAGTCCCTTCTCTCACCTCATCTCTCTTTTCTTGCATCAAGGGCTCCCCTTGGCTCACACCTCTCACACCCTCACCTTCACCTACTAAGGTGGTACTCTCCAACTCTCCTTTTGCCTGACCGGAAGAAATGGCCAGCCTCTCATTATTTATCTCTCCTTTTGCCTGCTCACAAGGCAGCCTCTCACTCCCTTCCCTCAAACCTAAAAGTGTTTCAACTACTGAGAACTCCTCTACACTTGACACTGGAATGTCAGATATAGCAGTGGTAGAGTGAGTTATCAACGGATAAGGAATATCCGTTGATGAAGTAGTTATAGCTGTCAACGGATGGCTAGATAGAGGCGCATCCGTTGATGGAGAAACACTTGTCAACGGATGAAGGATATCCGTTGAGGAAGGAATAATTATATCCGTTGAAGAGAAAACCAACACTGAATCTGTGGAGATTGATTTTAAGTTCGAGGCCACAGTCTGTGTTGAGATTTCTGGAAGGGAAGATTGATGGTCCAACAAATCATCTAAAAGATGATGACCACCAATTATAGAGTGGGGCTTCTCCAAGAATCTTAAAGATGGAGAATCAGGAATTGATGTAGATATCATATCCACATCCAGAGAAGGAGTTGGTGATGGTGGATTGTAATGTGTATCGATTTGAAGATTAAGATCAAGGGGCTGTGACTCCACATTTATTGAAGTCACATCAAACTGAGTTTGAGAAGGTACAGTTTCCTGTACAGTGTGTGTGCCCTGTGATTCCCCTGTGGTTTTAGATTTCACTCTTCTTCCATAGGTTTTTGAGATTGGGCTATATGTGTCCCTAACCCTCTTGTGCAGTGTTCCTTGTGGGGAACTTGATTCAGTAGTCACACTCTTTTGGGAGAGTGTGACTAGAATTTGGCCTGTAGTTACATTAGCAGTCTTTTGAGAGACTGAAATGGTGGTTGCACTCATCTCTCCTTCCTTATCCTTAGGGCTTCTTTGATGTTCACCCTGTCCCTCACCACTCACTACCACCTTCACACTCCCCTCAAGAGGTTTGGTAGTTTTTACAACAGGTGTCTTTTGAGAGACACTTGAGGTTTGCCTTTTAGAATGTGGTTTTGGAACTTTGGATTTGGTCACTTTGGTAGGAGCCTGTTTGGTCACAACTACAGACTCCATTGTGACACTAGAAGGTAAAGAAATTTGGGGGTTGGAGATAGAGGTTTCAGAGTTAGAGATAGTTACCTGAACAATTGGTAGATATACCAACTGTACTCCTGCATTGAGGTTCATTCGAATCAGGTCACTTAAGACTCTCTTCTCCTGAACAAAACATTGGAACTTGCTATCCGGGTTAGCAATGGATAGCTTATTCTCAGACACATGCAGTGCTAAGAGCATTAAAAATCTAGCAAAGTAGATATTCTTGCTCCTAGTTTCCTTTTTACCCAACTTTGCAGCTATCTCATACAAAACTAATGTGCCAAAATTATAGAATTTATCATTTAAAAGCATACACATCATTGTTAGCATGGAAAGGGTAACAGCATCAAAATTGCTAATTTTTCCTGAAAAAGTTTTAATGAAGGCATCACAGAAGTAGCTCCATTCTTTAACCATTCCTTTTCTAGCAATTTTCCCTAAGTTTTCAGTACTAAGGGCATAATTAATAGAATTAAGCATGGCAACAATTTCAGCATCAGTAGGTACTTTCAGACAGTTATTCTCAGGCAATTTTAAACAAGCAGTTATTACATCAGAATTAACCACATAGTTTTTACCCTTTAAAGAAAAAGCAATTGTACCGTCTGTGCCATTGTACTCAGCAGATGTCCACATTTCTTCAATTACCTCGTGGATTAAGGGAGTGGTAGCCGTCATAGCATATGACAGTTTGCATTTCTTCACGAAACTCATCAAAGTGTGGTAAGCTTCTGGAGCATTCACTGTGTCAACAAAGGCCGCGAAATTGTTCTTCTCATAGGTAAACCCAGTGGAGGACATCATCTTAACAATAGGCGCCATTGAAGTGATTGAACTTTGGTTACAGAGAGTTTTAGGGAAGAAGATGCAGTTAACTTTTGATATGCTTGAAAATGAATAAAAGTGAGATGTGAGAGTACAAGTCCGCCTTTTATATTTTTCAAGAATTAAAAATGAAATAATTAAAAGTAATTACTCCATTGGTCAAAAGTAACTGTCAGATAGTAAATAAAAAGAGAATAAGTACAGCCATGATTAGATATACACGGTTACCAACGGAAAAGAAAAAAAATGTATATCAACGGATATAGAATGAACGGTTGAGATACAGTTTATCCGTTGATGACGTGGATAGCCTGTTACCCGTTGACATGCAAAAATCTAGTAATGTGTTTATACTATCAACGGATAAAAGGATATCCGTTGATAAGCTAATTTTGCCTTAGGCAAAATTTCTGCAGAAAATTTTTTTCTGAAAGTTTTCACTTTCAAGTAAATCAAAACACATTTCCAGCTTCAAATCATTGAAATCAAATATCACTAGGAATTATGACAAATTAAGCATACCTAGCTCACCTACCAATCTTGTGAATGTGGATTCATCAAGAGGCTTGGTGAAGATATCTGCAAGCTGCATTTTACTTGGCACAAAGTGCATTTCTACTGTACCATTCATCACATGTTCTCTAATGAAGTGGTATTTGATGTCAATGTGCTTGGTTCTCGAATGTTGCACTGGATTCCCTGTGATGGCAATAGCACTTGTGTTGTCACAGAAAATTGGAATCTTCTCAACTTTTAGACCATAGTCAATGAGTTGGTTTCTCATCCATAGAATCTGTGCACAACAGCTTCCAGCCGCAATGTACTCAGCTTCAGCTGTAGAAGTGGAGACTGAGTTTTGTTTCTTACTGAACCATGACACGAGCCTGTTTCCTAGAAATTGACAGGAACCTGTAGTACTTTTCCTATCAACTCTGCAACCTGCATAATCTGCATCTGAATAGCCAGTTAGATCAAAACCAGATTCTCTTGGGTACCAAATGCCAAGGTTTGGTGTTCCCTTGAGATACCTGAAAATTCTTTTAATAGCTATTAAGTGAGACTCTCTAGGATCAGCTTGAAATCTAGCACAAAGACAGGTAGAAAACATTATATCAGGTCTACTAGCTGTTAGGTATAAAAGTGAACCTACCATGCCTCTATAACTTGAGATGTCCACAGACTTTTCCTTAGTATTCAACTCAAGCTTAGTTGCAGTGGCCATAGGTGTTTTAGCAGATGTACAATCCATTAAGTCAAATTTCTTTAAGAGATCATAAATATATTTTGTTTGACTTATGAAAATGCCCTCATTAACTTGCTTTACTTGTAGGCCAAGAAAGTAAGTTAATTCACCCATCATACTCATTTCATACCTACTTTGCATAAGTTTGGCAAACTTTTTGCAAAGCTTCTCATCTGTAGACCCAAAAATAATATCATCTACATAGATTTGAACAAGTATTGAAGAGCCATTAATATCCCTATGAAATAAGGTTTTATCTACTGTACCTCTAGTGAAGTGGTTCTCCAAAAGAAATTGAGATAAAGTGTCATACCAGGCTCTTGGTGCTTGCTTCAAACCATAAAGTGCTTTCATGAGAAGATATACATATTCTGGAAATTCTGGATCCTCAAAACCAGGAGGTTGATGGACATAGACCTCTTCTTCCAGTTCCCCATTTAGAAAGGCACTTTTGACATCCATCTGATAGACTTTGAAATTGGCATGTGCTGCATAGGCTAGAAAGATTCTTATTGCCTCAAGTCTTGCTACTGGAGCAAAAGTTTCATCAAAATCTATTCCTTCTTCTTGAGAATAGCCCTTTGCCACTAATCTAGCTTTATTCCTCACAATTATGCCATTTTCATCTGTCTTATTCTTGAGAACCCATTTAGTACCTATGACACTTCTATCATCAGGTTTGGGCACAAGCTTCCATACTTTATTCCTTTCAAATTGATTTAGCTCTTCTTGCATTGCTAACACCCAATCTGGATCTAGAAGGGCATCTTCCACTTTCTTAGGTTCCTCTTGAGATAGGAAGCTACTGTATAGACATTCAGCTTGAGTGGCCCTTCTAGTTTGGACTCTTGAATTTGATTCACCAATGATTAACTCAAATGGATGATTTCTAGTCCATTTTCTTGCAGGTGGAAGATTTGATCTTGATGAGGTTGCTTCATTTCCATGATCATGTTGATTTAGCATTGAACTTTGACCATGAGAAACTCCCCCTGAGTTTGTTGTCCTTGCTGAGTTATGAAGTTGACTGTCAATGGATGCATCATTTTGCCTGTCGACGGATGCTTGAGAATTTCTATCAACGGATGCATCTCTAATAGTGTCAACGGATGTTGCAGAATGACTGTCAACGGATGCTCCAGAATGACTATCAACAGATGCTTCATTTACAGTGTAAGCATCACTTCTAGTTGGTGTAACAGCTCTAGGTGGATCTCTGTGGTCATGATCTTCATTCTCCTCATCATCATCATAGTACATTCTTCCTTCACCTTCATTCTCAAATTCCAACTTTTCATGGTAGCCTTCATCATTTAGGCCTAGAATCTTTTGATCATCAAACACAACATGTACAGACTCCATAACAATGTTGGTTCTTAGATTGTAGACCTTGTAGGCTTTCCCTGCTGCATATCCAACGAAAATAGCTTCATCTGCCTTTGCTTCAAATTTGCCTAAATTATCTCCATGATTCCTTAGCACAAAACACTTACATCCAAAGACATGTAGAAAAGCTAAAGTTGGTTTCTTGTTGGTTAATAACTGATAAGGAGTCATTCCTCTAGCTTGATTGACCAAGGAAATATTCTGAGTAAAGCATGCAGTGTTGACAGCTTCAGCCCAGAAATATGTTGGTAATCTTGATTCACTTAACATTGTTCTAGCTGCTTCAATGAGAGTTCTGTTTTTCCTTTCAACAACCCCATTTTGTTGAGGTGTTCTGGCAGCAGAAAACTCATGGACAATTCCATTCTCTTCACAGAAAATCTTCATTGTGGAATTTTTGAATTCAGTACCATTGTCACTTCTGATCCTTTGAACTCTGTCTTCAGAACCATTGTTTAGCATTCTGAGGTGATTGATAATGATTTCACTTGCACAATCCTTGGAGTGCAGGAAGAAAGTCCATGTGAACTTAGAAAAATCATCTACAATCACCAGACAGTATTTCTTCTTTGAAATAGACATGACATTTACTGGACCAAATAAATCCATATGCAGCAATTGAAGAGGCTTAACAATGGATGACTCTGTCTTGCTTTTGAAAGATGATTTCTTTTGTTTCCCTAATTGGCAGGCATCACATAGCCCATCTTTGACAAACTCCAAATGAGGGATTCCTCTAGCAAGATCCTTTCTTACCAAATCATTCATAACTTTAAAATTCAAATGTGACAGCTTCTTATGCCATAGCCAACTCTCATCCTTACTTGCTTTGCTGAAGAGACAAGTAATGGATTCTGAGCATGCTGAATTGAAGTCAGCTATGTAAACATTTCCTTTTCTAAAGCCTGTCAATACCACATTGTTGTCTTCCTTGGCAGAAACAACACAGGCTTCTTTTGTGAACTTTACTTCATAGTCTTTGTCACAAATCTGACTGATGCTCAGCAAATTGTGCTTTAAACCTTCAACTAAAGCCACTTCTTCAATGATGACATTGTCTTTTGAAATCAGGCCATATCCCTTAGTATATCCTTTGCTGTCATCTCCAAAGGTAATTCTAGGGCCAGCTCCTTCCTTGAACTCTGTGAGCAGGGTTGAATCTCCTGTCATGTGCCTAGAACATCCACTGTCTAGGTACCATAGATTCCTTCTGTTTCCCTGCACACATTTCAAAAACAAATCAAGTTGATTTTGGTACCCAAGCTTCCTTGGGTCCTTTCTTGTTAGCCTTTGACTTTGCACTCTTAGCATTCTTCATCTTAGGTGTAGATGCTTGAGTAATGGGGTTTGACAAATGCTCATTTGCATGAATATTGGATGCATGCATGTGTGGAAAATTGGCATACATATTATTCATGTTAGGTAGGTTCCATGACATTTGTGGCACATTCATAGATTGAAAGAATGGATTAGACACATATGGCATGTTCACATATGGATTTGAAAAACTAGCATTTTGATACAAACCAGGCATTGCAGGCATACATGGCATTGGTTGAGGTATATGAACAGGAGCCTTGTTAACAATCTTGCAATTAGAAGATAAATGATTGACACTATTACAATTACTACAAGTTTTCCTAGGAGCAAACTTGTCAGGAGAGTAATTGTTTTTCTTGTTGATGCCTATCTTACCATTTCTGTTCTTTTTCTTTTTGCCCTCAATTTCTACCTTTTCATTGTCTGATTTACCAACAGCCTTTATGTTGTGTAAATCACCTGTCTTAGTCTTCCCACTGGATTTGGTTTTGCTGCACTCACCACTAACAAAATTCTTGTTTACTGGACCATACTTGATGTCCAGTTTCCTAAGTTCCTTCTTACCAACAGACTTTTTGTTAGTCGACGGATACCTCTCATCCGTTGACGGTTCATCTGTCAACGGATGATCACTATCCGTTGATTCACAAATAGTCTCTAGATCCTCAAGGCCAGGTTCTAGCTCCTTTTTCTTTTGAGTCCAGATATCCTTTACAAAAGATTCTATTCCCTGAACTTCTATTATGTTTTGAGAAACATTCCTACTACTTTGAAATTTAGCAATTATCCCTTGTTCTTTTTCAAGCTGGTCTTTTAAAATCAGTTCTCTTTTTAACACAGCTTCAAGTTCACTTTTAGCATTATTGCAATCAACTCTCATTTTCTCAAATTCTAGAAATTGAGATTCTAGAGCAGCATTTCTATCACTTAAAAACAGATTAGACTCTTTAATTCTATTGTTCTCTTTAGTAAGTGATTTAAGAGTAACACTTAAGTGATATAGTTCAGTAGACATTTCATCTATAACACTATTGCATTCCTCTTTTGTGAGCTCAGAGAGATTAGTGGAAAATACCTGATTGCTAGCTGAACTTGCTTCCTGCTCTCCAGAATCAGCCATTAAAGCAAGGTTGACTAACTCAGCATCATCATCAGAATGATTGTCATCAACAGCCCAGTCATACTCTTGGGTCAAGAATGCCTTTCCTTTCTGCCTGAGAAGATCAAAATATTTCTTCTTATAGTCAACAACCTCAGTTGGCTTTCCCTTGTTCTCAGATCTAGGTTTCCTGCATTCACTTATCATATGACCAGCAATCCCACAATTGTAGCATTTAATTTTGGATTTATCCACATAGTTGTTTGTGGAAAAATCCTTGTTAAATGGCTTGGCCATCCCAGAGTTTCTCTTGAATTTCAGCTTAGAGAATCTCCTAGATAGAAAAGCTAAGTGCTCATCTATCTCATCCAATTCATCCTGCTGAAGGGCATTCAATTCCTCAGATACCTTTACCTTGCTCCCGCTTGATTCTGCTCTACCTTTACAAACCTCCCTGTTTGGTGTAGAACTAGCAGTTTCTGTCCTTTCCTCCTTTTGCTCCAAATTGGCAACGAGTGCAACTGACCCACTTTTCTTTTGAGACTTCTCAATCTCTTCATCCTGCTCCATTTCCAGCTCATAGGTCTTTAAAGTTCCATAGAGCCTTTCAAGAGTAAATGTCTTGTACTCTTGAGTGTTTCTTAGAGAAACAGTCATTGGCTTCCATTCCTTGGGCAGTGATCTCAGAAATTTGAGATTAGAGTCTTTAACCTGATAGACTCTTCCATACAGTTTCAAACCATTTAGTAGCTTTTGAAATCTACTAAATGTATCATTCAATGTTTCTCCACTCTTAAAGTGAAAGTGTTCATACTGTTGGATTAGTAGTTGCATCTTGTTTTCCCTTACCTGTTCTGTTCCTTCACACAGGGTTTGAACAATGTCCCATACTTCCTTGGCGGTAGTACAGTTAATAACATTGTCAACCATGTCTGTTTCTAGACCATTGAACAGAATATTCATGGCCTTTTTGTCTTTGTGGACTTCTGCAATATCTTCAAGACTCCACTCAGAAACAGGTTTGGGAATGAAAGTGTCAGGCACATCATCAGCCAGGCCAACTCTTGTTGCTGTCTTCATTGGAACGTGAGGACCCTTGTCAATGCAATCCACAAAACCCTCATCAATAGACGAGAGATGTAGACGCATTTTTACTTTCCAGTGAAAGTAATTTTCTCTATCAAGAACTGGAATCTTCACTCCATAATCCTTCTTAGACATGTTGGAAGTGTGTTGATCTTTAAACTTCAAATATGTTAGAAGCTTGCTCTGATACCAATTGTTATTCCCAGATTACACACTTGTATAATTGTAGAAGGGGGGGTTGAATACAATTCTTGATATTTATAAATTTCTGATAAGAACTTCAGAAACTTATGAAGAGATAATTGCAATGTAAGAATTATACACAAACACATATAAAATCAGGTGGTTAAAATGCACCACCTGAAGCTTTTATTTGAAGAAAACTCTGTGATACAAAATGTACACAGCTGCCGTTTTACAACTCTTTGCTTCTAAAGATATTCAAGAAACCCTAAGCAAATATGTCTGTTTTCTTAACCTACAAAGAGTTGCTACACTTGGTTATATATCCCAAGTTTTACAAGTACTACTGGAATAAGATAATACTAATCTAATTCTAGTTGACTTGCTACTACACTCCAAATACATATGTAGCCGAAAGGTTGTCCTTGTGTTCAGACATGTCTCCTGCACCTTTCTTGTATTCATAGTGTAAATGGAATGCTTCTTTCTTCTGTGTTTCCAAAGTATGGCTGCCATACTGCTTTTTGTATCTACTATAAACTCATGTGATCTGTCAGTCAAACATGTCCTTATCAACTGCTAATCTCCAGCTAATCATAGAAAACAGTGTCAATGATTATCCGTTGATGATGTATACTGACATCCGTTGATGATGTATAGAGCAGTATCCGTTGATATTGGGACTTGAGCTGTATCCGTTGATAGAGTGAATTTGAGTTGTATCCGTTGATAGAGTTTAGTCTTCATCCGTTGATACACTTTCACTTAGACAGAATTACATAGCATAGCTTATTTACAATTGGCTACCCTATTCTGCCTATCCGTTGATAGTCAACATGACTGTGGATAAAAACACTATCAACTGATAACATAGAGATACTGCAGTGTGCTACAAAACCTCATCCGTTGATGAGCTACCTGTCAACGGATAGAGTTATAAATCCTCATCCGTTGACAGCTACAAAACCTTAAACAATTTGATTGATTGTGAAGTTATCATCAAGTACAACATATTCCTAACACAGTGTATTAGGCATTTTGAGTAAATGAGAACCAAACAAATCTGGTTAGCAGCAGCATATAATAGTTTAGGTAACAAACCTTTTTCTATCCAAAAAAAATGATGATTGCCTGCTGTCTATTTATTGCAGATAGCCACAAGGACAACAGCAGCACGCTATGGTGTTAAATTGAGCCCGTCCTTTTTGGTGCCCTCCAATTGGACTGGATGCTAGGGAGTGATATTTATGCACGAACAGCCAGTGCATATTTGACATCTCTAATTCTTACAGTTGCAGCTTTTGTGGCTGATGGTAGCTTTAATGGAGGTGATAATGCATTGTAAGTATTTATCTACCCTATTGTTGATGGTTCCTTCTTATAGTAAGTGAATCTAATAGTAGAAAATGTTATTTAGATGCATCGTTGTATCTGGAGCTCTAGTAGGTCTGTATCATGGTCATGGAGCATTGGAGCTCTAGTAGATCTATTCAAGATCTATTAAAACACATTCCCATTAATATTTGCATGCATGTATGCTTTCCTAGTCCGTTCGCTTTTTTCTTTTATAGTTAAAACTGACCCATATCTCTTAAAGCTTAAACTTCTATTCTGTTGCAGGTATATAAGGCCTTGATTCTTTTTCAATAACCCTTTGCTTTCGTTCATCCAATTCGTAATAGGCCTGTACACAGATGACCTAGGGAATGTGTTACCTTATGCAGTTGAAGGTGTGGGAGTCCCTCTGAGTGAGAGAGAGAGTGTAATGAGAGAGAGTGTAATGATCCTATTAGGCCCTCCTAACACCTGACAAATGGATTCGATTTTAGGAGAATTGGTAAATTGTATTGTTTATTCTTTAATCAAGTCTAAATTATTAAAAGTTTTCTATCATTAAAAGGATTTGTTGATTCTTTAATCAAGTCTAATAGAGCCTTCATATGCTTTCTTTTTATTGTTCATATAATGACTTTGCAATACAAATTTTGCTGGTGTTAAGATTCTATGCTTGTTGATTGCTGTATTCATTGCTTCATCAGGAATTACAAGCTTGAAAGAGTTGCAGATGTCCTTAAGTAAGGTTACTGATTTGCTGTACTGTTTTAGCAAGAAAACTGTTGGTTATGACTAGATCTGTTAGCTCTAAAGCATATACTTATACTTGCATCCACGCGTCAATATTCTTCAACACCTCTGCCTGATATAATTTAACGTATCTCTCTCATTATTTTGCTTTGTTCTGGTTGTAATAATTTTTTTAAAGTCCTAAATTGCAATCTTTGCTTCTTCAGGGGATACCTGGCTCCTGAATATGCGATGTTAGGTCAACTCACGAAGAAGGCAGATGTATACAGTTTTGGTGTGCTTATACTAGAAATTATTAGTGGCAAAAGTAGTAGCACGATAGCATTTGGGGAGGATCTTTTGGTTCTTGTGGAATGGGTAATTATTCTACTGCTTTTACATTCTTTTAATTTTACGAGAAAAATGAGCAGAAAATATAATGTAATGTGCTAGTTCTAGATGTAACTCTGAATGATGTGTAACATATTGCAGGTGTTGTGCTAAAAATGATTTTAAATTTGAATCGCAAGCGCACAATTCGATTCGTTGTAAAATTTTATTGATTCGATCCACAGGGAATAATTTTTTATTTCACAATCCTTAATTTTTAATTCAGGCGAATTAGAAAAAATGGATTATTTTTGGATGATTTTTGATTGGGATTTTACTACTTAGTTACTAAAAGGAGATTGAATTTATTTTTAAAAGAAACGAAAATTATTATTCTAACTCTAAATTAATTAAAAATGGGAAAAACAAAAATTAAATAACTCTAAAAATTCTAAATTTGAAAAAAAACTAGATTTTATTCTAAAATATCTTTTTTTTTCTTTTTGAAATAAAATTTATTTGTAGCAACTTTGTGAAAAATGGAACATGAAGTATTCACAAATTTAACTAACCATTTTAGATTTTAGAAAATTTTAATTATCACCCTATTTAATTACTAAATGAAATTCTATTTTTAATGATTAAAACTAAATTATTCTTAATTATTCTAGAAGTAGTACTCACTTAACAACTTAACGAAAACTCAACAAACTGTCATTCGAACAATACATAGACTGAGATTTATTCGAACAATACAGACACGTCTCATCTATAAAACTCGGTACTCAGTGAAGATCACAAAACAAACTACGAACTCAAACGCAGCAACCTCGACCAATCAATAACATAAACTCAGAACTAACTAAGAACCGCATAACATAAAAACGAAGAGGAGTGTTTGGGACAGACGAACACACAGCCAACTTGGCACTCAGAAAATGCATCAACAGAATTTAAAACTTAGAACAACTATCACTACTACTTAGGACAGAACTGACCATTATTACTCGGAAAAACAATTCTCAAAAATAAACTCGTTAAACCCTTCTATAAACTCAAGCAGCAACAAATAACGGACAACAATTTACTAATAATTTATAATAACTCAAAAATTCACAGATCACAAACTCACATCACACACAGAAAACAAACTCGGTACTTAAACAAACTCAATAGTAACGACTTAGTAAAAGAAAATGGCATTTAACTACAGAACTCGGAGAAATGCTCGGCACAAACAACAAACCAAACCAATATTCGCAGAAATTATAATCAAAATACAGACCAAGAACTCGACTACAGCAAATGCAGCCACTCGTTAACAACAAACGGTAAATTAAAACGAAAATGAAACCAGCCAACTCAGTGAAGTCAATACTCACAAACTTAAAACACTAACTTTCAATCCCATACAACGGCAACACAACCTCAAACTACAACAAATTAAGAAATCGAATGCAACACAAAGATTCAACAACCGAAACTCGGACTCAGTAACAACCTATTCAACGAATACAAACCATAGACTCGGAAACCATCACATAAATCGAAACTTTATTCGAACAAAACAACAAATTATATTTCGGGAACAGAAATTAAGGAAGGAAAGAAAAGGGTTGGTTCGAAGAAAAAGGAGAAAAGGAGGGGGAGATTGCAGTTGAAGTAGATTGTGGGTGGAGTGGTTTGCGGTGAATCGGAAAAGGGGAAGGAGGTGATGGGTTTGAGGCTTGTTCGATGAAGATGGAGAGTAGATGTAGGGGAAAGACTTTGTTTGGACTGAAAAAGAAAGATAACACTGGGGTTAAAATAAAAACAGGGAAAATGGGTTTGTTTGAATCAAAACAGGGGAGATTACAAATAATGCTTGGAATTAACAGATAATGTGAATAAAAGCAACGTAATAAGACTTCAAATTAACAGAACTAAATAGAGAAATGATATGAACTGAAATAAAAATTACAAGAGCTACAAGAATTGAGAAAATGTACTAAAACTAAAAATTGGTGTGTTCAAAAAGATGTCTCTTCCTAGGAGAATTACTTCCTATTTATAGGAAGAATTAGCACAACTTTTAAATAAATAAATGAAATTATTGAAAACTTTACAACCAAAAACACCAATTGCACCCATGTTCTTTCACTTTGCTACATTCCTTGGCCGGCCACTTTTATTGTGTATAGATGGGCTCCGTAGAAATGCTTTTTATCCCGCACGACTTATAATCTTTAAATAATAAATAATTAATTTAATCCAAAAATTATAAAAATAAATATCTAATATTATTAGATATTTATAAATATAATTTTCTAATCAAATAAAATATTTATTAATAAAAATAAATTCTTAAGCCCTAAGCTGCGGTCTTTTGAACTTTATTTCTTCATTTTGCCATTTCTTCATTTTTCTCGAATTTCCTGAAATGCAGCAAAATTATTTATTAAAATACGAGTTCAAGCAATAAATAGGTAATAAAAATATGCAAAAATATGCACTTATCAAATGCCCCCATACCTATCTTTTGCTCGTCCTCGAGTAAAACACAAAGGAAAATGCAGAATGAAAAACCTATACTCACTGTCGTAGGAATCACGGGTAATTTTAGGTTTACCAACCCGTTAAACCTATAGACGATCTCTACAGGAGGAGTGTTGTCTCCTAAGGGTTTACAGAAGATATACCCATAAAATCTTTGAGATAAATCAGCAAGTATCCAACTTTCCTCTTTCACTCTAGCTTTCATTGGTGTCAACAAAACAATTTTGTATGAAAATACATGCCTTAAAGATTATTCTAATAATAGCCAAGTTATAGGTTCCCACAATCCACATGATTAGACTAAAAATTTACAAAAAATCCCAAGGTGTGTAGTGAATGTAAGGCCTATGATGGATTAACTGCATACGAACATTTTCTCTTTTTCAACCAATATTGAACTGACCCAATCTCTATCAAAACAAGGTTCTAGCCAAACTTCACGTTCTTAGTAGTTAGACCGACTGTGCAATGGTTGAGGTCCCAAAAGACTTTTGCATCAATACCCATTTAGCGAGTTTTAGGTCAACAATCCCAGATCACAAGGGACCTTAGGTTGCTAGGCACCAAGTCCCCCCAGACTTACTTACTCGGGTTATTAATGAGCCCAACCTAGCCGATTTCCCTACTAAGAATTTATTATTACAAAATTACACTAGCACTCAACAATTACAAACATTTATTGACTCTATTTTTTTTCTTTTTCTTTTTTTTTTGACACTATAGGAGCAAAATCTCGCAAAGGTTTGATTCGACATTGTTCTAACATGTGGGTTCTCTCTCAGGTATCGAATAACATTCCTATACAATTCTTCCATCAAAAGTCTTGTGCAAATGTGTCATCTTGGACTTTTAAGCAAAAATTTGTTCGACACAAGTTTCATGAGGAAAACCTTACTTGACTACGTTCAAATCATCTAAAGGCATTATACATATAATTTTCGAAAAATAGTCAACACCAACTAGTTCTAGAATATAAAGAGTGGGAAGGACAACTAAGCTAAAATATCTCTATTTTTGTATTTTTAAAATTTTTAAATTTTTCTGGATTTTTCAATTTTATGTATTTACACTAAAACCCTCCCCCATACCTAAATCATGCATTGTCCTCAATGTATGCAAAATGCAGGATAAATGACAAGGGAGAATGGTGAGAAAATACCTGATAAGGATGAAAGAGAGTTTACAATTACCTACTGAAGAAACTTACTTGAATCATGGGTCGATGAGGTAGATAACCTCTTCCTCGGGATCAATTGGCAGCTCTAAAAATGGTTTGAGTCTTTGCCCATTAACTTTAAATATATCACCATTTTTAGGATTTTCAATTTCAACAGCACCGTGAGGAAAAACGACCCTAACAACATAAGGACCTTCCCACCGGGATCTCAATTTCCCGGGAAACAAATGAAGCCTATAATTGTACAAAAGAACTTTTTGACCGGGAGAAAAAGATTTTCTCAAAATAGATTTATCATGAAAAAGCTTAGTTCTTTGTTTATAGATTTTGGCATTCTCGTAGGCTTCATTTCTCAACTCCTCGAGTTCAGACAATTGCAACTTCCTATGACTACCGGCGGTCGGTAAGTCAAAATTTAACTCTCGAATGGCCCACATGGCCCTATGTTCGAGCTCAACGGGCAAGTGACAGGCCTTGCCAAAGACAATCCGATAAAGGGACATGCCTAAAATGGTTTTAAAAGCGGTCCGATAGGCCCACAAGGCATCTATCAACTTAGTTGACCAATCCTTCCTATTCGAGTTGACAGTCTTTTCTAAAATTTGCTTAATTTGACGATTCGAGACTTCAACTTGCCCACTAGTCTGAGGATGGTAAGGGGTGGCTAGTCGATGAGTTATTGAGTACTTTTTCAGAAGAGACTCAAATTGACGATTCTTGAAGTGCTTGCCTTGGTCACTAATGATAGCCCTAAGTGTACCGAAACGAGAAAAGATATTCTCTTTGAGGAATTTAAGAACGACTTTGTTATCATTGGACTTAGTAGCAATGGCTTCCACCCACTTAGACACGTAATCGACCGCTAACAGAATGTAGAGGTTGCCAAAGGAACTAGGAAAGGGGCCCATAAAATCGATACCCCATACATCGAAAATCTCAATGATTAAGATGGGGTTCATTGGCATCATGTTTCTCCTAGTGATCTTTCCTAAGTGTTGACACCTATTACACGCGGCACAGTATTCAGCAGCATCTTTGAACAAAGTGGGCCAATAAAAACCGCTTTGGAGGATTTTAGCGGCTGTATTCTTAGCACTAAAATGCCCTCCACAGGCTTGGTCATGGCAGAAAGAAAGGATATTCTTGAATTCATGATTTGGGACGCACCTCCGAATGATTTGATCGGGACAGTATTTAAAGAGATACGGGTCATCCCAAAAGAAGTGTTTGACCTGTGAGAAAAATTTCGATCTATCTTGAGAGGACCAATGAGAGGGAATGTCACCGGTTGCAAGATAGTTGACAATATCGGCGAACCAAGGGGGAGTGGAAATGGACAGAAGTTGCTCGTCCGGAAAAGATTCGTTTACGGGAGAGTCGATGGTGGACTCCACTATCAAGCGGGAAAGATGATCGGCGACAACATTCTCAGAACCCTTCTTATCCCTAATTTCTAGGTCAAACTCTTGAAGCAAGAGAATCCACCTAATCAATCGGGCTTTAGAGTCTTTCTTAAAGAATAGATAACGAAGAGCGGCATGATCGGTGTAGACAATGATTTTCGAACCGATAAGATAGGACCGAAACTTGTCGAGAGCAAAGACTAAGGCTAGAAGTTCTTTTTCGGTGGTAGAATAGTTAAGTTGGGAATCATTCAAAGTCTTGCTAGCGTAGTAAATGACATGGGGCATCTTATTGATTCGTTGCCCTAAAACGGCTCCCACCGCATAATCAGAAGCGTCACACATCAACTCGAAGGGAAGATTCCAATCGGGAGATCGAATGATTGGGGCAGAAGTCAATTCTTTCTTAAGATGCTCAAAAGATTGTAAACAATCGCTATTGAAATCGAATTTGACATCCTTCCCGAGAAGATTGGTTAAGGGTCTAGCCTTCTTGCTAAAATCCTTAATGAAACGCCTATAAAAGCCAGCATGGCCTAGGAATGAATGAATGGCTTTGACCGACTTGGGTGGTGGTAGATTTGCAATGAGGTCAACTTTGGATTTATCGACTTCTATCCCCTTTTCAGAAATTTTATGACCAAGAACGATCCCTTCCTTAACCATGAAATGACATTTCTCCCAGTTGAGAACGAGGTTGGTTTCTTTACACCGTTTTAAAACTAACTCAAGATGGTTTAGGCACTGGTGAAAAGACGAACCAAAGATGGAAAAGTCATCGATAAAGATCTCGAGAAAATCCCCTACCATGTCAGAAAAGATGCTCATCATGCATCTTTGGAAAGTGGCTGGAGCAGTGGTTAGACCAAAGGCTAAACGTCGATAGGCAAAGTTTCCAAAGGGACATGTGAAAGTGGTCTTTTCTTGGTCTTCGGGAGCAATGGGAATTTGAAAATAGCCAGAATAACCATCTAGAAAACAATAGAACGAATGACCGGCTAACCTTTCCAACATTTGATCGATAAAAGGCAAGGGAAAGTGGTCTTTTCTAGTGGCAGAATTGAGTTTCCTATAGTCTATGCACACCCTCCATCCGGATTGAACACGGGTGGGCACTTGCTCATCATTCTCGTTGGTGACAACGGTAATGCTAGACTTCTTCGGAACTACTTGAATGGGGCTGACCCAAGAGCTATCAGAAATGGGATAAATGATCCCATTATCGAGACACTTAAGAATTTCTTTGCGAACGACTTCCATCATGGTGGGGTTCAAACGCCGTTGAGGATCTCGAACGGGTTTCGCATCATCAACTAGGTGAATTCGATGTTGGACAATGGCCAGACTAATTCCTTTAATATCAGAGATACTCCAACCTATGGCCTCCTTATGTTCTCTAAGTACCCTAACAAGCTCATCCTCTTGCGATTCGGTCAAATCAGAGGCGATAATAACGGGAAGAGACTCGTTAGGACCTAAAAAGGCATACTTAAGAGTGTCGGGGAGAGGTTTGAGTTCTAGATCGGGCGGCGTTGACTCAACAGGTTCACTAGTTTCGAGAAGAGAGAGGGGAGATGGTTCAACATCATGATTATTTGTAGGAATGGTGGATTCTAACATTTGGTTGACCTCATTTGTATATTCGGAAACATCCCAGTTTTGACCAAAGTGGTTTAAACAAAAATCAAGAGCATCATTAGGGGTCATGAAATTTTGATCAACTATTTCATCAATTAAATTAACATCCATAGGTTGATCATGAAAATCATCGGGTTGTTTCCCAACATGAAAGATATTGAGGTCAATGGTCATGTTCCCAAATGTTAGTTTCATCAATCCATTCCTACAATTAATCAAAGCATTCGAAGTGGCTAGAAACGGACGTCCTAGAATGACGGGAATTTGATATGTCGGATTCCTAACCGGTTCGGTTTCTAGTACCACAAAATCAACAGGAAAGACGAAATCTCCAACTTTAATTAGCACGTCCTCGATGATCCCCTTAGGAATTTTGATTGATCTATCTGCTAATTGGAGGGTAACGTTCGTCTTTTGAAGTTCTCCTAACCCTAGGGTTTGGTAGACAAAAAATGGAAGCAAGTTCACGCTGGCGCCTAAATCGAGTAACGCCTTGTCCACAAAAGAATTACCTATGACACATGAAATTGTGGGACAACCGGGGTCCTTATATTTCACGGGAATCTGGTTAGAAAGAATTGAGCTCACTTGAGAGGTCAAAAAGGCCTTCTTAGGGACGTGAGTAGTTCGCTTATGTGTGCACAAATCTTTTAGACATTTCGCATACGAAGGAATTTGTTGAATCTCGTCTAAAAGAGGAATGTTGACTTTAACTTGCTTGAAAACCTCTAAGATCTTGTCTAATTGAGCAGTTTGCTTATTAGAGACGAGGCGTTATCGATAAGGAGCTTTTGGCTTAAAGACTCGTTCATTAGGTTCTTCGGGGACGGGTTTTGTCCCACTCGTTGATCCTTGTTCCTTAGAACTCTCGGGTTCAAGATTAGAGTTTGGTTCAGAATTTGATTCGTCTTCTTCGGGGGACTTGTCACCGACATGATTTTCAACTTGCTTACCGGACCTTAAGGAAATGACAGCGTTCACATTGTGAGGAGGTCTTTGATTGATTGGAAATTTAGGGTTTACCTCGGTTTGACTTGGAAGTTTGTTCTTCTCTCGTTCACAAATGGCGTTGGCTAATTGGCTTACTTGGACCTCTAACTTAGATATGGCTTGAGTACTAGCATTTAAAATTTGCCTATCTTGAGTCATGGTTTGCATGAAGGTCTGTTGAGATTGAGCCAAATTAGTCGCTGATTTTAGAAGCGCATCGAGAGTCTTTTCCAAGGAGTTAATTCTCTTATCCGACTCATGAAAGCCTGGTGGGTGGGTGGGTGTTTGATTTTGATAAGGAATGTGATTTTGAGTCGTGTTTGAGAACGGAACTTGGTTTGGATAGTTCGGCTTTTGAAAAGATGGTGGAGATTGGAAATTTTGGCCTTGGTTCCAAGAGAAATTAGGGTGGTTCTTCCACCCGGGATTGTAAGTTGGTGCGAACGGGTCATTCCGAGGTCTCGGTTGGAACATTGCGTTCACTTGCTCAAAATCGGGACACGGTTGAGACTCAAAGTTGGAAGAATTAAAATTTGGGTACATAGACATGGGTGGGGGACTACTATGAGTTTCTAGAGCTTCGAGTCTCCTAGCAAGGGTGGCTAGCTTGGCATCAGTTGCAATATTGTTTCCAATTGAGTGTATACCCCTAGAAGAACTAGATGACTCGTTGGACTTGTGAGGTTCCCTAGTAGACTCCCACAACATAGTCTTTTCGGCTAATTCCTCGAAAAACTCCCACCCTTCGTCTTCATTTTTCTCCATAAATCTTCCTTGGCACATAGACTCTAACAACGCGGTTGTTGGACTATCTAAGGCCTCGTAAACAATCTTGCAAAGCCTCCATTTTTCTATTCCGTGGTAGGGGCATTGTGATAAGAGATTTTTAAAACGATCAAAATATTTCCAAAAAGACTCATTTTCCTTTTGATGAAATTGATTTATTTCGTTTGTAATCCTTGTAGTCTTATGGTTTGGAAAATATTTTTTAAGAAAAATTATCACAAATCCCTCCCACGTTGAAATAGAATTAACGGGCAGACTATACAACCATTTTTTGGCATTTTCTTTTAAGGCGAAGTTGATAAGTCTAAGCCTAATGGAGTCTTCGGTCAATTGTTGGATTTTTTGTAGAGCACAAACCTCCTCGAATTCATGAAGGAAAATATACGGATCCTCTCCCTCACTCCTGGTAAACTTAGGTAACATGCTAATATGGTGAGCTTTGATCTCGAAATTATTACCATTTACGGGAGGAAGAGTGATACACGAAGGTTGAGCGGAACGGGTGGGGTAGCAACGATCTTTTAACGAGACTGCCATGGTTAAAATCGGTTCAAGTTCAACAAGTTCTACGAACTCGGTCTCGATCTCGATCTCGATCTCGGTCTCGGGAGAAGAAGGAATCGCAATCGTTCTAACTAGTCTTGAATTATCCCTAAGCCAAGTAGGTTGCATAAACAACAAAGTAACCACGTAGCAAGCAAGTGCGGAAAATTTTAAACACACAAAAAAAAGAAAGGGTGAAAAATCAAAAGAAAAATCCTATATCTAGGGTTCCTTAATAAAATAACTAGACCTTGCTCCTAACCGTAAGGACCACCAAAAACTCGGTAAATCAGAATTTATTCGGACCGATTTGGCCAGATTAGAGCAGGCATTGCCAAGAGGCCAAACTCGTCACTTAGACACCAAATCTTAATTGGCCAGGTAAGCTTTCGCTTGCCTAGACACCAAAGAGTCGGAATAATTAATGATTACTTCGTTTCTTAGGTACCTTCCTAATCGAGCGCGAAATTTCTAGGGGCCAACGTCTAATTAATTTTATTAAAGGCTTGGTATGCAAAATGATGGATTAAATTGTTTTTGGGCCAAGGAAAGAGTGATGAAATCCCTTCCCTTATCTTTTGATGGGTTTTGCCCTTAAAATTTATTAGAATGAATGCAACAAACAATGAGATATATACGAAAGCGGTAAACAATTACGGATGCTTACACTACGTGTTCTAATCTAAAGAAAAGAAGAATTTAACGTACCTTTGGGTCCTCCAGCAATCACCACAATTCATAAGGTACGAAAAATTAAAAACAAGAAAATAAAAATCTAGGTAATGTGCCCTAAGTGATTAAATGCATGATGCAACAATTATGTATTTACAAATAATTTTTTTTATTTTTCAATTTTCAATTTTTTTGATTTTTTTTCAATTTTTTTTTTGATTTTTTTTTAAAAATAAAAAGGGCGAAAAGAGAGAGATACGGGTTACCGAAGCATGCTTCCAAGAATTCCGATTTTTCCAAGCTCCGCGAAAAGATTCCCGAAATTCCAAACTTTCCTAAAAAAAATGAAATAAAAATAAGGCAAGCGAAAGAAAACTAATCCGAAAAATTAAAAATTAAGGTGCGAAAAATAATTAGTTCCCCGGCAGCGGCGCCAAAACTTGTTGTGCTAAAAATGATTTTAAATTTGAATCGCAAGCGCACAATTCGATTCGTTGTAAAATTTTATTGATTCGATCCACAGGGAATAATTTTTTACTTCACAATCCTTAATTTTTAATTCAGGCGAATTAGAAAAAATGGATTATTTTTGGATGATTTTTGATTGGGATTTTACTAATTAATTACTAAAAGGAGATTGAATTTATTTTTAAAAGAAACGAAAATTATTATTCTAACTCTAAATTAATTAAAAATGGGAAAAACAAAAATTAAATAACTCTAAAAATTATAAATTTGAAAAATACTAGATTTGATTCTAAAATATGTTTTTTTTTTCTTTTTGAAATAAAATTAATTTGTAGCAAAAATAAATTTATTTGTCACGCGGGTGACCCGGGTTCGAACCCCGGCAGCGGCGCCAAAACTTGTTGTGCTAAAAATGATTTTAAATTTGAATCGCAAGCGCACAATTCGATTCGTTGTAAAATTTTATTGATTCGATCCACAGGGAATAATTTTTTATTTCACAATCCTTAATTTTTAATTCAGGCGAATTAGAAAAAATGGATTATTTTTGGATGATTTTTGATTGGGATTTTACTAATTAATTACTAAAAGGAGATTGAATTTATTTTTAAAAGAAACGAAAATTATTATTCTAACTCTAAATTAATTAAAAATGGGAAAAACAAAAATTAAATAACTCTAAAAATTCTAAATTCGAAAAAAAACTAGATTTTATTCTAAAATATCTTTTTTTTTCCTTTTTGAAATAAAATTTATTTGTAGCAACTTTGTGAAAAATGGAACATGAAGTATTCACAAATTTAACTAACCATTTTAGATTTTAGAAAATTTTAATTATCACCCTAATTAATTACTAAATGAAATTCTATTTTTAATGATTAAAACTAAATTATTCTTAATTATTCTAGAAGTAGTACTCACTTAACAACTTAACGAAAACTCAACAAACTGTCATTCGAACAATACATAGACTGAGATTTATTCGAACAATACAGACACGTCTCATCTATAAAACTCGGTACTCAGTGAAGATCACAAAACAAACTACGAACTCAAACGCAGCAACCTCGACCAATCAATAACATAAACTCAGAACTAACTAAGAACCGCATAACATAAAAACGAAGAGGAGTGTTTGGGACAGACGAACACACAGCCAACTTGGCACTCAGAAAATGCATCAACAGAATTTAAAACTTAGAACAACTATCACTACTACTTAGGACAGAACTGACCATTATTACTCGGAAAAACAATTCTCAGAAATAAACTCGTTAAACCCTTCTATAAACTCAAGCAGCAACAAATAACGGACAACAATTTACTAATAATTTATAATAACTCAAAAATTCACAGATCACAAACTCACATCACACACAGAAAACAAACTCGGTACTTAAACAAACTCAATAGTAACGACTTAGTAAAAGAAAATGGCATTTAACTACAGAACTCGGAGAAATGCTCGGCACAAACAACAAACCAAACCAATATTCGCAGAAATTATAATCAAAATACAGACCAAGAACTCGACTACAGCAAATGCAGCCACTCGTTAACAACAAACGGTAAATTAAAACGAAAATGAAACCAGCCAACTCAGTGAAGTCAATACTCACAAACTTAAAACACCAACTCTCAATCCCATACAACGGCAACACAACCTCAAACTAAAACAAATTAAGAAATCGAATGCAACACCAAGATTCAACAACCGAAACTCGGACTCAGTAACAACCTATTCAACGAATACAAACCATAGACTCGGAAACCATCACATAAATCGAAACTTTATTCGAACAAAACAACAAATTATATTTCGGGAACAGAAATTAAGGAAGGAAAGAAAAGGGTTGGTTCGAAGAAAAAGGAGAAAAGGAGGGGGAGATTGCAGTTGAAGTAGATTGTGGGTGGAGTGGTTTGCGGTGAATCGGAAAAGGGGAAGGAGGTGATGGGTTTGAGGCTTGTTCGATGAAGATGGAGAGTAGATGTAGGGGAAAGACTTTGTTTGGACTGAAAAAGAAAGATAACGTTGGGGTTAAAATAAAAACAGGGAAAATGGGTTTGTTTGAATCAAAACAGGGGAGATTACAAATAATGCTTGGAATTAACAGATAATGTGAATAAAAGCAACGTAATAAGACTTCAAATTAACAGAACTAAATAGAGAAATGATATGAACTGAAATAAAAATTACAAGTGCTACAAGAATTGAGAAAATGTACTAAAACTAAAAATTGGTGTGTTCAAAAAGATGTCTCTTCCTAGGAGAATTACTTCCTATTTATAGGAAGAATTAGCACAACTTTTAAATAAATAAATGAAATTATTGAAAATTTTACAACCAAAAACACCAATTGCACCCATGTTCTTTCACTTTGCTAGATTCCTTGGCCGACCACTTTTATTGTGTATAGATGGGCTCCGTAGAAATGCTTTTTATCCCGCACGACTTATAATCTTTAAATAATAAATAATTAATTTAATCCAAAAATTATAAAAATAAATATCTAATATTATTAGATATTTATAAATATAATTTTCTAATCAAATAAAATATTTATTAATAAAAATAAATTCTTAAGCCCTAAGCTGCGGTCTTTTGAACTTTATTTCTTCATTTTGCCATTTCTTCATTTTTCTCGAATTTCCTGAAATGTAGCAAAATTATTTATTAAAATACGAGTTCAAGCAATAAATAGGTAATAAAAATATGCAAAAATATGCACTTATCAGCAGGGATGGCAGCTTAAAGAAGAAGAGAGACTTCTGGATTTAGTAGACCGTGAACTTACAGAATATCCGGCAGCTGAGATGTTGCGGTTCATCAAGGTAGCTCTCTTTTGTACTAAAGCAGCTTCAAACCAAAGGCCTTCCATGAAGCAAGTACTGGAAATGCTTTCAAAAGAAGTTAACCTTTACGAGAAATTAATAACAGAAGCTGGTGTATATAGGCGTTACACCTCGCAACATACACAGGTGGTGGTTTTACCAAAGGCAAGAAGCAGAGTGACCCTTCTGTAAGCTCAAACCATTTGGATAGCTTTCAGAGCGTAACAACTATATACTTCCAGGATAAGATCTATACATATACTACATATCTTCAGTTGGTGTTATTATGTACATATATTTGTGAAGTAGAGGTTTGCTGAGTTTAGTGATCATTTCTTATGTTTACATTCATCCTGATACTGAGTTCAATATGCTTGGCATTTGTTTTGCCATTCTTTTTTATTTATGTAGTCATTGGTTTGTATAAATCTTGTATTGTTTTTGTTGGTTTGGATGAGTGTTTATTAGAATTTCAATTATTATTTTTTTTAAAAAAAATTAACTTTTAACGTCGGTTGTTTGAATGACCGACGCCTTTAACAGGACTTTAAGCGTCGGTTGTTTGAATGACCAACGCTTGTAAAAGGACTTTTAGCGTCGGTTGTTTGAATGACCGACGCCTTTAACATGACTTTTAGCGTCGGTTGTTTAAATGACCGACGCCTAAAACTGACATTCAGCGTCGGTTGTTTAAATGACCGACGCCTAAAACTGACTTTTAGCGTCGTTTGTTTAAATAACCGACGCCTATAATAGACTTTCAGCGTCACCAATTTAACCGACGCTATAGGTCTATACCTATAGTGTCGCCTTCATATACTACGCCCAATAACCGACGCCTAATGCCTATTTTGACCGACGCTAAAAGCCTATTCTGTACTAGTGAATCCACACTAATCTTTCTAAAATTCTCGTTTTATAACAAGATTCTCTAATTTAAATCAATTATGTAATTTGCACTTCCAAGTTAAGTTGGCTCGTATCAATTCTCGACAATTTATCTAGAAATCCTCTATTTTAATTAAGTCTTTCCTAATAAAATCCTTCCTATTTTATCTTTCAAAATAAAATAAACAAAAATGCAAGTATTCATCCATAATTATTATTGCTACTAAATAAATCAAGGCTCTTTTATCCCACTTTTATTTTTAATGAAAATCATTTGATCACCTTATTTTATCTTTTAGTAACTAAGTTAATCCAATATTCTATTACTATTGCTAATACTGAAATAATAAACTAACATTTTTTTTTATCATAAAAACAATAACAAAAACCCTATTTCTTCAATTTAAATCCTCATTAAAATTTTCCCCCTTTTTCTTTCTTTTCTTTTTATTAAAATGATTCCCATAATTTATAAAATATCCCCTGTTTAACATTTTTTTTATTACTCCTCTTTTATAATTAAAACACAATTTATTTAACAAAATTAACATGAATATATTATATATATATATATATATATTACCACCACTCACGGTGGCCACCGTCCGGTCGCCGGAACGGCGCCGACGGCACCACCCCGCCACCACTGTCTCTCTCGCTCCTCTCTCTCTCTCTCTCTCTCTCTCTCTCTCTCTCTCTCGCAGTCTTCCCTCCATCTCTCGACCTCTATCTCCCTCGATCTCAATCTCTCTCTCCGTCGCCTCCCTCTATCTTCGACCTCCTCTCTCTTCCCTTTCTCCGATCTCTCTCTCTCTCTTTCTCTCCATCTCCGATCTCTCCTCTCTCTCCGTTCTCTTTTCTCTCTCAACCCCATATCCCTCTCTCCCTTCCTCTCCTCCCGAATCTCTCTCTCTCTCTCTCTCTCTCTCACCATCCCCCTCTCGTATCTCTCTCTCTCAACACCGCCTTCGGTTCAACCAAAAACACCACCGCCACCGTTGGTGGTGGCGTAGCTCTCCCCCTCCCCCGACATGCATCTCACAAATACATAATTACTAGGGCCCCTCATAATTAAAATCCCCAAATTAATATGATCCAATCACAAAAAGAACAATCAACACAAATATTTGATTTTCCCCAAATGTAAATCAATAAATTCTAAATTTTACAAGCATGCATGTAAAAATAACACAATCAAATCTTATTAAATACCAAATAAAGGGGTTTAAATCACAAAAATCTCATACCCTCTTTGAAAAACCCAAATTTTGATCTTTGATTAAAACAAAAACTTCTTGAAACCCTTGCGATAAATATATCCAATTGTAGAGCTTAAAATCCTCTCTTTAATTACCCAATTGCATGCAAGATCAAAGCTATAATCTAATAGATGTAGGATTTACAAGTTTAGTTTGGAGAGGAGATAAAATGGTGGGAGGGTTTGTTCTCTTTTTTTTTTCTTTGTTGTCTCGGTGGAAAGGAATTATGAGAGAATGAGGTAGTGATTTTAATTTTTATCTTAGTATAACTAAAGGAATTTGGGCTTGGGCTCTTGATTTAATCACAAGGCTTACTAGTTACTACTAACTAGTTGACTAAGCCGCGCTTCGCGGCGGCCCTGTAATATTTTTTAAAAGAATTCAAAATATTAATTTAAGAAAGAAATTGAAAAGCAAATATCTGTAAATAAATTAATGAACAAAATATTGTACAAATTTAATATATATAGACAACTAAATAAATACTTATTTTTTATGTCAATTTTGTATCACGTTTTCTTAGACCGATACTCGTTCTTGCGGCAGACCTGTAATATTTTTCAAAATATAGACTATTTAAGAAAGAAATCAAAATCAAAATATATAAATAAATTAGTGAACACAATATTGTACAAATTTAAATATATATATAGACAAAAAATAAACTATATACTTATTTTTTACGTAATACAAAAGTCAAAGTAAAGAACGACCAACAGTTACTAATAATCCATAATTGTAACTAAAATCATAACAAATCATAAATTTAAAAAAAAATGAAGAAAACAAATATTAAATGAGTAGATTCAAACCTTAAAAACCAACCAAAAAAAGCAACCTGAAAATCGTAAAAAACCAATGGTGCACACACATAGCCATGAACATGGTGAAATTTTTTTTTTTCTCTTTCGAATAAGTAAATTTGAATTCTTCTTCCCTACAAATTCAAAAACCTAAACTATTTCGAAGATGTAATTTGAATTTTTTCTTCTCTACAAATTCGAAAACTTTTCTATTTCAAATATGTTTATGTTAATGTTAAAAAAAGGAATTTTTGATTTCTTTTCTAAAATATATGACCTAAAGAAGGAAGTTTTCATTTTAATCTTTATTTAAAATAGAGGAACTCTAGAAAAATATATCAATAGGATTTAAGCAATAATAGCGAGCACAATATTTAGAATAGGATTTGACAAATAAATATTTATAAATATCAATAACTATTAGCAATAATATTATATAAATTAAATATACATATATAGTCATATAGATAATAAGATAAATTATTCATATACTTTTTTTATACTGATTTTGCCTCACAATTTTTTAAGCCGACACCCGTTGTATATATTATAAAATACTAAGCATATACAATAAAAAAAATTAAAGACTAAAATCTCCTTGACTTTGATTGCGGTTTGCACGCCGGAGAGGTTTTCTTGTGAGACTTGCTTTTAATAACATCAATTATTTTTTTAATTGCATAATTTATGTTTGAAAATTGAAATTATAATTCAGAAAATTAGATAAAAAAGAGTTCGAATGATTAATTCTTCACCAAATAAAATAAATTATTCTTATTTTTTCTATACCAATTTTGTCTAACGATTTTTTAGGCTGCCACCCGTTGTATATATTATAAAAATATTAAAAGTGCACAGTAAATAGAATTTTAGTACTAATTTCCTCTTTTGACTTTCTCTACCGATTATGTCTTACGTTATATTAATTTGATTTTATTAAAAAAAATTTGAAAAAATATAAGTTGATTATATTTATTAATTCTATGTAAAAAGTAAAAAAGCAAATTTTATTGAATTAGTAAAAAAAGAAGTTGAAAATTTATGGTCAAGATCATTAAGAAGATAATAGCGACAAATAAACAAAATAAATAAAAATAAAAATAAAATAATCATAGAACGAAATGAAAATAAGATCATCGGACATGTTTAAATCCCCTAATTAATTAATTAAAATATGCAAGGTAATTTAAGTAATCATATGTCAACTCCTCTCGATAAAAATGAAAATTCTAAAAACACTAAAGATTCGAAAAATATAAAGGAAGAAAGTAATAATTTTAAACATAAAAAATGAATTTATAATTATTAACACTAAAAGTTTAAAAATGTAAAGGAAATAATAAATTGTAACATAAAAGGGAAAGTTGTAATTATTAACTCTAAAAATTCAAAAAATAAAATAAAAAATATAAATTCTACAAAAAATTATAAAAAAATTAGAAAAATCAGATTGAAACGATTTGATATTTCCTGGACGATTCAAAAAATATGTATTCATGTTCATATTCAAAATTTTTTAATTTATTCATATTTAAAATAAATTAAATATTATCTATATTTTACTTAAATTTTAGCTAGGAGCCTGTGATCCATTCATAGTGTTATCCTGATATTAGCTGACTCTCCAATCAACTCAATAATTCCCACTCAACACATCTAGGCGATCCCAACAATAAAATAGTGCATTTGCATGCCGTTGTGTTATGTGTGTGTTTGTGTATGGAAGAATTATCAGAGGATGACCTCTCCAAGTATTTGGCAAAAAAAAAATAATTTACCTTCTGTCTCTTGAACGCCCACATGCATAAATTAAACAAATCAAATAGGGGTTGATATATAGTTGTATGCCCACATGCGCAAATTAAATCAAATCAAACAGGGGTTGATTTATAGTTGTAGTTCATTCCTTACCTTGAACTCCTCTTCAATCATGTCGATGTCTTCAATCCTGATCATATGCATTAAACCATATAAAAAAATTAATAACCATGATACTACGGTGGATTTACTTTATATATTTATTGCGTTTCTATAAAATCGAATGTAAATAAGGAAACTCTATTTTATTTCGAATGTAAGTAAGGAAATTCTATTTTATTAAATTAAAATTGAGGAGTTCTAGGAAAATAAATAAATATTTTTTTATACTAAATAGGATTATATTTATATAATATAATATAATAAAAATATGGATAGGATTAACTTCTATTTAATTATATTAAAAATAGGATTTACTTTATATATTTTTTGATTTTCCTATAAAATCGAATGTAAATAAGGAAACTCTATTTTATTTCGAATGTAAATAAGGAAATTCTATTTTATTTAATTAAAATTGAGGAGCTCTTGAAGAAAAGATTAGGATTATATTTATATAATACAATATAATAAAAATATGGATAGGATTAAGTTTTATTTAATTATATTAAAAATAGGATTTACTTTATATATTTATTGCTTTATATATGAAATAGATAGATAGATAGATAGATAGATAGATAGATAGATAGATAGATACTTTTTCTCCTACAAATTCGAAAACCTTTTTCTATTTTGAAGCTGTTAACATAAAAATATAAAATTTCTTTTCTATTTTGAATATGTAAATTTGAATTCTTCTTTTCTACAAATTCGAAAACCTTTTTTTATTTCGAATATGTTAACGTTAATGTTAAAAAAGGAAGTTTTGAATTCTTTTCTAAAAAATAGGAACTAAAGAAGGAAATTTTAATTTTAATTATTAAAATTGAGGAACTCTAGAAAAATAGATAAATAGGATTCAAGTGATTCTAGAGCTCCACCAAACGTCCGGGGGTTTTCCTTTATATATATAATAGACTAGGTAAGAAAGCCGCGCGTAGCGCGACACGAAAATATTTCTAAAAATTATATATCTAACATCATTGTTCGTTGAGTTTTATTATTTGAAAGTTGATATGATGAATTGAAACGTGTATAAAATATAATTAAATTTGATTGTTTAAGAATTATAGAGAAAAAGAATTAGCAGAAAAAAACATGTTTAAGTTAATTTCTTAAATATTAATAATAATATTTTCGAAAATATTGATGACACCTATTTTTTTGCATAACAAATGCTTTTGAAATCAATAAACATTTGTAAAATTTGACGATGGATAAGTAAAAGTAACATTTTTGAATCATTTTTGTTGTCGATGGCATAATGAGAGACTTGATTGTTTAGTTTGTTGATAAATTTGTTTGTACGATAAAAAAAACAGAATGTAAATGTAATAAGAAGTGTGATTGACTTAACTAATCGATAAATTTGATTGTATAACAAAAAAAACATAATTCAAATGCATTTTGTAAGTCATGCTTCATAACAATTTACATGAATTATTAGTTGGAAAATACTTACATTATATATCTAAAATATTGATAATCTTTAAAATATCATAAACATATAAAAATAAAAATTATAATACGAACATAATCTTTACGATCAAAAGTTAAAAATATTGAATATAACTTAATAACGTTTTTTAAAGCCGACACCCCTCTCATAATATACATGTTCAATAATAGTATAAAAAAATTAATTTGATTATTAATTTATTTTGACAAAATATAATGAAACAACGGGTGTATAAATTTTTTATCGATTTAATCTTCCCATCAAATGGTTGGGTTTGTTCAATTTAATTAGTTTGGTCATAACACATGTGCAATTTATTCATGTGTAAAAGTAAAAATCTGCCTGTATTATTTATATTCAAATTTCAGATATTAAGTAAAAATCTGTGTACTTTCATAATTTATTACGAATTTAACAATTATTGATAATAAAGATTGCTTGAGAAGTTATGGTTAATAACGGTTTTAAAGCCGAAACCCCTCTCATAATATACATATTCAATAATAGTGTAAGTATTTATTTAATTAAAATATTAATTTATTCCGACACAATATATTGAAACAATGGGTGTATAGCTTTTTTATCGATTATATCTTCCGATAAAATGGTTGGATTTGTTAAATTTAATCGATTGAATCATAAGACATGTGTAATTTATTCATGTGTAAAATTAAAAAAGCTGTTTGTTTTGTTTGTATACAAATTCCAAATATTAATTAAAGATTTTGTACTTCCATAATTTATTACGACTTTCACGATCATTGATAATAAATATTTGTTTGAGAAGTTAAAGTCGTCTGCCCTATATCGATTTAGTCTACCGATAAAGATGTATTTTTTCAATTTAATCAATTTGGTCATAACCCATGTTATTTTTATTACATGTGTTAAGCGAACATTTACATACTTCTATAATTTATTACGATTTCCATAATCACTAATGATAAAGATTGTTTGAAAAGTTAAGGGTCGTCTGTACTATAATTGTCCAAAAAGAAATTGGAGTGGTATTCGATAGGGAATAAAAAAATTATGCAATGTAAACAATTTTTAGTCGTCATTTTACCTAAAAATAAACTTAATTATATATGTAATTAATATTTAATACTGAAATAATAATTATAATGCTCAAAATGATGTTTTATAATTTCTTAAATAAATAAAATAAATTTAATACATATTTATTAGGTATAATTAATGACTAATAAATATGTCATTAAGAGCTATTTAATGCAAGAAAAAAAATTAATAAAAAATAAAAAAAACGAAAATTCAAGAAAAATACCTTAAACGTTTCTGGTAACTTTCCGATCTCCAGACATTATAATATATATAGATATCGATCTATCACAATACACATTTAATTGGTGAGACTTCTAGTGGGTTATTTCTAAAATAATAACCTAGTTGGGCTAAACATTCTCTTGGGCTCAAGTCCTACTCAAGTGGTATTTCTAATATGATCCTCATTATGAATAATAATAATAATAATAATAATAATAATAATAATAATAATAACACTAATATTTGCTAATAACTCTTAAAATCCTAATTATAATGTTGAGCGCATATTAAATAAAATGTTGTAACAATAAAAGTAGAAATAATTATAATCACTTCAATGAGGCTCGAAATTCATAATAATAATAAACAAAATAGAAATGTAGCGGGGTACTAAATAATTATTAGAGTCTAATAGTGCACTAAAATAAATATTTGAAAGCAACTCTAATAATAATTAAACATAAAATTTGAATCTTAAGAAAATTTATTTAAAAGAGACTCGAAATATTATAAAAATTCTACGGTTATTACAGTCTCCCCCTTTAAAAGGATTCCGTCCTCGGGATCAACATTATAAACTAAACAACTCGGGGTATTTACTTCGCATTTCACTCTCAAGTTCCCAAGTGGCTTCCTCGATTTGACGCTTCTTCCAAATCACTTTCACCAGATTTACTTTTTTATTTCGCAGCTCATGCACTTTGAAATTGTTAACTCGAATAACTTGTAGAAGGGGGGGGGGTTGAATACAAGTTATATAATTGATAAGTGAATTTTATATCCACTTGGAGCGTTCCATATCGACTTAAATTGATTGTCTTGGACTCAAGTTTATTGTAGTTTTGATGTGTTTTGCTTAGTTGTGCAGATTTACAAGAATGTCGATTATGGGTGATGCTTCTATCGTGTTTGGAGGATTAATTGATTTAAATTCGGATTTTCCGGGAAGGTTGCGCAGTCTACACTGTCTTGGCCATATCTGAAGTTCTAGAAGTCCGTTTTCAGCGATCTTACAGCTCACGCGAAGCTTGAGAGATTTTATACAACCTGGGACAGATAGCAGGTGCAGGGAGCGTATAGTTAAAATTCACGCACGTATTCTTTGTGAAGCAAGGCTGAAAGATTACTGTTTTTCCCTTTTTCTAATTCTAATTGTATTCTGGGCAGTTTTTGGTACCTTCTTTGAATTCTAGTTGTAATAGAAGTTATTTTCTTGCTGGGCAAGACTTGGAGTGCCTATATAAACACATCCAACCCCTTGTAAATTAGACAATTAGACAATTAGATATCTTGTACATAATATAGCTTAGATCTGCAAGGGAGAAAAGGGGAGAAAGATTCAACGCTCGTGACAAGCAACAGATCTAGATCTACTTCATCTTTTGTATCATAGATTTGTTTTCTCAACTCTTTGTTTTATTAATATTATTATTATTCATACTTTGTTTATTATCATGGTTTCATCAGATCCCATGATGACGAGCGGTTCGATTATGAGCTAATCGTTGCATGGGATTCTAACGGATTATCTATGTAGCTTAGTAGTTTGATTGCTTTAAAGATTTATGTGTGGTGAATTCTTGATATCCTCGTATGGTTGTGTTTCATGTGTTTAGATGTGTCATGAACATCTAATTTGTTAATCTCTTGCGAAACGAGAGTGGATCTTGAGATTTAGAACTTGCCATGCTAGCATAGGATAGGTTGATGTTTTAACATCATGATTTGTGGCGTAAATAGAGATATTATGCTGCCCTATGTGATCTAAGTGGATAACTTGTGATTAAACCTTTATGTTTTCAAATTCTATAGAGATATAGGGTCTAAACATAATTGGTGTCTACCCATCTTCTATCTCTCTTGTGGATGCATGTGTAGTTTGGTATTAGTATGTCGAGAGGTAGCTTTTACTTGTTTCGTGTTATCCGATCAGATATCAAAACCATCGTATGTATTGATTAAAGGCATCAACTCTAAGTGAAGTAGATGATGAAGTTAGGATTCCATGTTTTCTCGCATATAAGTAATTCAATTTTAATTCTCATTAGTTAGTAATTTTTAGTTTGGTAATTTGTATCTTAGTTAATTATAGTTAGTAAAAACTTAATCTTGTTATTTGTCTTAGCAGTGAATAATAATCATACATTGTTGCATAGGTGCATGAACTGAATTGAAACCTAACCAGATCTCTGTGGGAACGAACTTGACTTCTATCTATATTACTTGTGACCACGTACGCTTGCGTGTTTTAGTGTTAACAATAATCGTGTCTGATTTTTGCTTGATTAGATGAACAAGAACAACGAATGAATTAAACTTTGTTTGTATTAAAATAATCAAATACAAACTCTACCAAAGGTGTACAATACCTTTAGCAGCTGCTGACAATACAAATCTCTCTCTCTGTTTGTTTCGAACTCTCGAATACTAACCTTATACAGAGCTTCACACGATATGCACTCTATATTTCTCAATTCACTATTTTTACAATAATATAGAGAGAGTATTTATAATGCTACCTATCAACTAATAACATAATTATAATCTATCTGTGACAATGTTCTGCCGTCCAGTTGATAGTTCACGATATCTTCTTGCTTGTTTTTCAAAACAACGATCCTATTTTATAGCACTTGCCAGTTTCTGTAGCATCCATAATGACATCATCAGTAACACGACTGATATCAGGATTTCCCATTGCATCAGGATCTGATCATCCCATCAGTATTTGATCAGGATCTGACTTGCTGTATCAGGATCTGCTCTTAGTTCCTGAAATGTAGTCTTTGACGCACTGTTCCTGACTAACTTCCACAGATTACTGTCTAACACATATATCCTATACAAAGTGCTAAATCCTTTATAAGATAAGGATATACAAGAAGTATTAGCAAAATTCTATTCTCAACATCACAACTTATGAATTATTCCTAACAATCTCCCCCATTTATGCTTTAGAATCTGAAGCATAAATCTAAGTTGTAGATGTCAAAACATATAACAATACAACCAGAATAGAATTTATGAATTCAAGATCATGAAGTTAAGTACCTCCTTCTTCAGATGTAGACATGTATCTAGTACTTAGAAGAAAGAATTCAACTATTTGATGCTTCTTTTCCTTTACCACTTCCATGATGAAATTTACCAACTATGTCACCCTTGGTTCTGTTCCCAATCTGTTTATCTCCCCCAGTCTGTTGTTGTTGATGTTTCTGAATTGTCTTTATCTCCCCCTTTTTGACATCAGCAACATTAATTCCAAGAGATTCAGTAACAGAACAAATGAGATTCATCAGAACTGCTTGGTTGTCCATAATAGTGACTTGGTTTTCTTCAAGAATTTGAAGTTTCGATTGAATATCACTTTGAGATTTTTGAATGTTTCATAAAATTTCATAATCGACTTCAATATTGGAAGTGCTTGTTGTATATTCAGATTCAGATGCAGAAAGAACCTTATCTTCAAGTCTTGTAGAAGAAGTTGCATGTTGAGAACGATAGTCAAGTAATAATACTTGAGTAGAAGTACAAACATCTTCATCTTTCTGATCTGGAGCTGAAGTATGATCATCCTGTCCTTCACCAGTATTCTGTGTACTAACATCTACAAATCCTGACTCCTCCTTAGATTGATCAGATATTGTTGATGTCTCAAATCTAGCTGAAATTGGAAGTACATACAAAGGAATACTAGGATCATTAGGAATTTCTTCTGGTACTGGTTGAGTAGAAGTTTGTCTTAGCCTTTCACCTATTCTGTTATTGATTCCTGCAAGCCTTTCTTTCTGTTTCTGAGCTTTAACTTTTGGCTTTGCATTGTGATGTGCTAAGTCATGCTTTTCATACATCTTGATAAAAGAATAAGTACCAGCATCCATACCAAGATTTTCAGACCAAGATTCAGGAAAAACCTGATCCCAAAAATCAAACGATGGTGGTTTCCTAATTTGCTCTCCCTCACTATGGAGTTGATCATCCATACCCTCATTCTCACTTTGACTATCTAAAGTCAACACTCTTTCTACCTCTCCTTTTGCCTGGTCAGGAGCCAGCCTCTCTGTGTGTGGATCTATATCCATCTTTTCAAGTGTATCACTCAAATTTGGATAAGTGCTCTCATGACCTATAGAAAAATAGGGGTTAGAAGAAGTTTTTATACCTGAACTCACATGGAGAGAGGGTTCCTCATATGGCATGGGGCTTGAGGTTTTCTCCAGGGAGTGAGCTGCTATAGTCTCTGAACCCTTACAAACATCTACTTTCTTTCCAGAAACTACAGGCTCCAGTATTACACTAGACTCTGATGTCTTCAGTAATACTTCATTAGACACCATAGCTAGTATGTCACCGTCTTTAAGTGTTGGTTGCTGAGACACACCCTCAAGGTGGATAGACTCTGAAAGAACAATAATAGTTTGATCTTCAGAAAAATCAATCAAAATCATTCCTCCCATATCATAGGGTTTCTCACTTGCAATTTCAGTCATCACAGAAGACCTTTCAGCATCATCAATCACAGTTCCTGAGTCATCCAACCTCTGACTAGATGGTTCTTGTGTTGCAGTGACTGTGATCTGATCTATTCCACTATTCACCACAGGTGCAATAGTATCTTCTGTTGACTGCTTCCCTCTATCAACTACCTCCTCTTGTTCACCTTGAGCTGAAGCATCTTCAACAATGACATCCTTGTCAAATAAATATGCATGAAGTGATTGAAGTGCAACATGCTTAGGAAGTCCAAATTTCTTGTGTAACTCCTTTCTGACTGATACATAGAAATACGTCTTCATTAAATCAAGTCTTTGATGTAACAGTCTATATTCTTCAGGAAATGAAAGTGTGGGGACTCTTTCAATCAGAAAATCTAGAACAGGCCTGGAAAGCTTCACTTTCAGAGAAATAAGTTCCATAGCTAGTCTGTATGTCAATGTAGTTTCCCATGAAGAATCAAGATCCAGATCTCTGTTGCCAGATACTGACATGGATATAGCATTATTTGTAGAGACATGCATAATGTTAGTTGGACTTGACACTGTGTGTAGGTGACAAATGAATCTTTCTCCTTGTTCTCCTAGTAGTGAGCAACAGATTTGTCTTGAGAAGACTCAAGAGGTGTAGACACAGAAGTGATCTTGGAATGAGATCTTTTTTTAATAGACACAGTCTTTTGAGAGACAGTATCCAGTAACTGTTTTCCCTTTTTAAGAACTACAGCCTTTTGGGAGACTGCAGCCTGGCTGTGACTAGGTGTTCCATATCTTTGTCCTAGCTTAGAAAGTTGAATTGCAGCCTTCAATTCTGCTCTCTCAGCAAGAGATATATTATCATCATCTTCACTAGAACTACTACTTGAAATAACAAATCTTCTCTTCCTTACAATTGATGTATTTTGAGAAACACCAGAGGTTGGCTTCTTTGAAACAATAGGCTGTGGATCAAAATTTGGTTCTAGAATTGTTTCAGAGACTATAATGTTTTTGGCTACTTGGGTAGACACAGGGGGGGTTCTCCTCCAATTGATATTCCTGAGTCATTTCACCACCAAAGAAAGAAGAATTATAGATGGAAGATGAGTTCTTAGAAGTACCTGAACATGATTTGGATAGTGTAATGCAGGTATTTCATCTAGATTCTTTTCACTGTCCTTCTTTGTAATGTCAGAGAAAATTCTCTTTTGCTGTACATAAGAAGAAACACAATATTCTCTACCAAATCTAGCTTCAACATCAGGAATGAAATGGTTAATAAACAATTGCATGAATCTGTGATAATAAACCATATTCCTGTCATGATCTCTTGACCCAAGTTTAATACACATCTGACTTAAGATAATGTGACCAAAATTAGTTAATCTGTTATAAAGCAAGGCATATGCAATATGTGATGTAACAGCAGTAATTTGTTGAAAAGAACTACATTTACCAGTAAAACATTTAGCAATTTGATCAAAGAAGAAAGACCATTCTTTCCTAAGAAAAGATCTATTTAACTGGCTCATGTTATCTAAAGGTCCATCATAACCTAATTTAGATAACATAGTTCTCACATCATCATCAGATGGTACATTCTCAAAATTCGTACTAACAGGTAAGCGAAGTACTGAATTAACAATAGATTCAGTAAGATCAAATGAGTCTTGTCCTAAGTGTAGAACAATCTTACCTGATTGACTCTGAGTAGAATCAATTACCTCAGCATTCTCCCAAGCTTGTGAAACAGCTACTTGATTAATTTGTGGAGATACTGTCAAGGCATAGCTTAATGGTCCTGTCCATTATCGGGTGAAAATCAGTTGACACTCCTTCCTTGTTGGTGATAGCTGCAACATGATTGTTCATCATAAAATCAAAGTCACCAAACTTGAAAGCTACTGATTTGGGTAGTCTTCTTTGAGTTGCCATTTTGATCTGAAAAGAACTTAAGAAATCTTTGAAATTGATTAGTGATTTTGAGAACTCGAGAGTGTTTTTGTTTTAGAGAATGAAATTAGAGAAAACAATTACATGATTAGAGTGTCAAAATAATTATATTTCAAAAATCCTTCAGACCCATTATCCCACGTTGACACGTAGGTTGACAGGTGTCAGTCCCTGAAAAATGCAGTTACCCACGACTTTTGGAAAATAAAATCCAAAAATAACTTCAAGTAAATAAATCAAGTTAAAATCAAGATAAAAATCAATACTGATCAGCTTCCTTTTCCTGATGTGATCTTCTTATCAGGATAATCACACGATTGAATGTGATTTCTGAATAAAAAGAATTACTAATCCTGATGTGAACACACTTGTATTCCTGATCAATATCATCCTGATTCCAGAGATTAAATGAAGTTTCCACATGGCATTTTCTTTTTCCTGTAAAAGAAATAACAAAATCAATTGGTTAAATTCGTTCAATATTTTTTGAAAATACAAGAAATACAGTCACCCATAATTATGACTGAGTGCATTGATATCTCCCAAATGACTGTTCAGCTTCCCACGTCTTTCTATAAAAGAAACCGACGTCTTATGCCATTCTCCAAAACCTTTTCATTCTTTTCTCTTTCCATCATGGCTTTCAACCCAAATCTTCATATGAACCCTAGCTTTTGGTTCATTACCACTGAGAAGTTCTTTACTCTTGATGATCAGGAGCAAGTGAACTATCTCTTAGAAGAGATGACTTTTCTCATCAAGTCAGATATGGTTGATCTTAACCCAGATGATTTCCACGAATCTCCTCTAAAACATCTACCAGTTGGATACAATCCTCCTCTAATCTCTTCACACCTTGAGGATGAAGAATTTGGTGAAGAGTCTGAGGTTGATCTTGATGGAGATGCTATTCATCTTCTTCAATAAGCATGAAGATGAGTCAGCTGCTTTCATTCAAGTCACCCAGACAAGGAATCCAATCTTGAGATGGTCCTTGTCCTGAAGTCAATTGTTGAGGATTGAAGCAGCAACAACTTTAGACAAGAATAGAATTATTAGTAGTAGTTAGACAAAAAGAAGAATTGTATTTCATTTTCATGTATGTAATGCTTTTGACTAATGAAAATACAAGTTTTCTTAATATCTACTTGTCTATCGTTGTTTATTGACTGTCATGAATAATGATATAAATTATCAGTATGCATGTAATAAAACTTGCTAACATAGACTTAACAAAACTCAGAATTGAACCACTAAATAACATGAACTTCATAATTTGAAACAGTAAGACACACAAATTTCACAATCCTGATACTGACGATACAATCATGATGTCAATACTGATGACGTCAGCATGCTGATAGCAATCCTAATGTTTATTAACAAGTCTATCATACTGTAATTTATCAAAGTAAAGTGTTACAGCTTAAGCATTTAACAATCAAGTATAGATCCTGACAAAAATATCAAGTCTATAAGCTGAAACAACATACCTTGCTACTTGTGCAGATGTTAAAGATCTAAAAATTTAACATTCCTAACTCACTAACCAATCTAATGAATGTAGCCTCATCAAGTGGTTTAGTTAGAATATCTGCAAGCTGTTTGTCAGTAAGAACAAAATGAAGTTCCACAGTACCATTTTCAATATGTTCTCTAATAAAATGATACCTGACATCAATGTGCTTAGTCCTTGAGTGTTGAACTGGATTTTCTGCAATTTTGATAGCACTAGTATTATCACAAAACATAGGAATATTACTAAGTGTCATACCATAATCCATCAACTGATTTCTTATCCAAAGGAGTTGAGCACAACAACTGCCTGCTGCAATGTATTCAGCTTCTGCAGTCGAGGTTGAAACTGATTGCTGCTTCTTGCTTGCCCAAGAAATCAATCTGTTTCCCAAGAATTGACATGTACCTGTAGTGCTTTTCCTGTCTATTTTACACCCTGCATAATCAGAGTCTGAATAGCCAATTAGGGAGAAATCAGATTCTCTTGGATACCACAAACCAAGATTTGGAGTTCCCGTGAGATATCTAAAAATTCTCTTCACAGCAATTAAATGAGATTCCTTAGGATCACTTTGGAATCTAGCACATAAACAGGTAGAGAACATTATATCTGGTCTACTTGCAGTTAGATATAACAGTGAACCTATCATGCCTCTATAGCTAGTGTTGTCAACAATCTTTCCCTTAGGATCAGAGTCTAGCTTTGTGGCTGTTGCCATGGGTGTCTTTGCAATTGTACAATTTTGAAAGTCAAACCTTTTTAAAAGATCTTTGATATACTTTGACTGATTAATGAAAATACCAGTCTCAGTCTGTTTGACCTGCAAGCCTAAAAAGTAATTTAGTTCACCCATCATGCTCATCTGATACTTAGACTGCATAAGCTTGCTAAACTTAGCACATAGCTTTTCATTAGTAGAGCCAAATATAATATCATCAACATAAACTTGAACTAAAAGCAAATCACCTTTTATCTTTCTAAATAATAGAGTTTTGTCAATTGTATCTCTTGTGAAGCCATTTTCAAGAAGAAATTTAGACAAAGTCTCATACCATGCTCTTGGTGCCTTCTTTAGTCCATAGAGTGCCTTGTCAAGTTTGTAGACATGATTTGGAAACTTTGGATCAACAAAACCAGGTGGTTGCTCCACATACACTTCCTCATCAAGCTTGCCATTTAGAAAAGCACTCTTTACATCCATCTGGTATACCTTGAATTTTGAATGAGCTGCAAATGCAAGAAACATTCTGATTGCTTCCAATCTTGCTACAGGTGCAAAGGTTTCATCATAGTCAATTCCTTCTTCTTGAGAATAACCCTTGGCCACCAGTCTTGCTTTGTTTCTTACAATCATACTAGATTCATCTAGCTTGTTTCTGAAAACCCATTTAGCACCAACAATAGATCTATCTTTAGGTCTAGGTACCAGTTTCCACACTTTATTCCTCTCAAACTCATTCAATTCTTCCTGCATTGATATTACCCAATCAGGATCCTGTAAGGCTTCTTCAACCTTCTTAGGTTCATTCTTTGAGAGAAAACAACTGTACAAGCATTCATTTTGAATTGATCTTCTAGTTCGAACACCACTATTTGGATCACCAAGTCTTCAGTATGATCCCTTGTCCATTTTTTAACAGGTAGTAGATTGTTCCTGCTAGACTCTCCCCCTAAGTTAGTGGTATTTCTTATAGAAGAGTGTTCATTTCCTTCAAAAGCTCCCCCTTGTTCAGTAGAATCAGTGGATTCAATACTGCTGCTAGTTTCTGATCTTCCTTCATTAGACTCTGAAGGATAAGTTCCTGATGAAGTAGACTCTGAAAGACTAGTCTGATCTTGACCAGTACTGTGTTTTCCTTGATTAAATTGCTCCCCCTCAACAGTAGCATTCCTTTGAGAAGCAATAGAGATTTCCTCTGGAGAACCTTCATCATCACTGGAGAGAATCTCAGAATACTTAAGATTTTCAAATTCCAGATTATCATGGCTTTCATCAGTTTGCAAAATTCCAAACTTCTTATCATCAAATGCAACATGAATTGATTCCATAACAATGTGAGTTCTGAGATTGTATACTTTGAAGGCCTTTGATGCTGAATATTCTAGAAAAATTGCTTCATCCGACTTGGCTTCAAATTTCCCAAGTTGTTCTGGATGAACTTTCAGGACATAGCATTTGCATCCAAAGATGTGAAAGTATTTCACACTTGGTTTCTTTCCTTTGATCATCTCATAGGGAGTCTTACCATGAGCATTTACCAAAGTACAGTTTTGAGTGAAACATGCAGTGTTGATAGCTTCTGCCCAGAAATAGGTTGGAAGCTTTGCATCTGCAAGCATGGTTCTTGCTGCCTCTATGAGAGTTCTGTTCTTTCTTTCTACTACACCATTCTGCTGAGGTGTTCCAGGTGCACAAAACTGCTGAGTAATTTCATTGTCTGCACAATACTCCTCCATTGTAGAATTCTTAAATTCTGTACCATTGTCACTTCTGAGCACTTTGACCTTGTACTCAGAGCTATTTTGAATATTCTTGACAAGTTCAATGATTTGCTGAGGAGCTTCATCCTTTTTGTGTAGAAAGAATACCCATGTGAACCTTGTGTAATCATCCACTATAACTAGAGCATATCTTTTCTTGTTGATAGACATAATGTTTACTGGACCAAATAAATCAAGATGTAGCATGTGAAATGGTTCAGTAATTGAATTTTCTGTCTTGCTCTTGAAAGTGGTTCTTCTTTGTTTACCAAGCTGACAAGCATCACAAAGTCCATCTTGCACATAGTTTACCTGAGGTAGGCCTCTCACCAGATGATGCTTAACAAGTTGATTAAGCTTCTTGAAGTTGAGATGTGAGAGCTTCTTGTACCAGTTCCAGCTTTCATCATTTGATGCCTTGATGTAAAGACATCTGACAGTTCCTTTAGGTGTGTCACTCAAGCTGGCTTCATATATGTTACCATGTCTCTGACCAATCAGAACAATGTCTCCATTCTTCATATTCAAGATTTTGAATCCTTTACTGTCAAAGATTGATTGGTAATCCTTATCACCCAGTTGACTTATGCTTAAAAGTGTGTGTTTCAAGCCTTCAACCAATGCTACATTTTCTATGATGACATTCCCCAAAATAATTGAGCCATATCCCAGAGTTTCTCCTTTGTTGCCATCTCCAAAGGATATTACTGGGCCAGCTTTCCTCTCAAACTTTGTAAGAAGGGACTTCTTTCCAGTCATATGTCCAGAGCATCCACTGTCCAAGATAATTGAATGCTTCTTTCCAGTGCCCTGCAAACAAAAAGTAGCTAGTTAGAATTTTTTAGGACCCAACTTTGATTGGATCCTTTCTTACTAACTTTTGAACCAACAGGCTTTGAAGATTTTGCTTTTGATTTACCTGTTGCAGAGTCAACCTTAGACTTAGATTTCACAAACTGTTTGTGACTAGGAGTTTCAGATTTCAGAGAATAATAGTCATAATACAGTTCATGATATTCCTTACACATATAAATGGAATGAAGTAAACTACCACAATGATAACAGGGTTCTTGTGGTTGGTATTGAATTCTCTGAGTCTTGGGGAATCTGGACTCAGTTTTCCAAGAAGGTTTTTGATTGCAGTCTAGAGCCAAATGATTATGATTTCCACATTTATAGCATTTCTTCCTAGGTGCATCAAGTACATTCTTGTAATTATTCTCTTTGTTAATACCTTCTTTTCCATTCCTATTTCTTCTGATCTTGCTAGACTCTGAAATACTTTCTAGTCTCTGTTTCAACTGAGACTTAGACAGAAAACCTATGTTGACATTCTTAGGTTTTTCTAACACTCTCTCATCTAAATTGCTATTGTTAATTCTTTTGTACACAATTGGGGTACCTTTAGAATCAACAAATTTAACATGTTTAGGTTCAGGAACTATCTTCTTACCTTCAGACTTAGATGTGCTAGCTTCAGTTTTACTATCATCATTGACAATAGCTACAGTATCTTCTTGCCTAGCCTTATCAAAACCTAAACCATTAACTTTACCAAGAATTTGATTTTCAATGATTTCTTGAGTCTTTTTACCAGAATTGTTAATGGTTTTAATCACATCTCTCTTCCTCTAGTTCTTTTCTGACATAGTCATAAGCCTCAAGAATAACACCATAATCATGCTTAGCTTTATCAGAACTTAACTTATATTCTTCCATTTGAATTAACTCAGATTCAAGAAAATTATTTCTACTAACTAATTCATCATTCTTAGCCTTGAGTTCATCTTTTTCACTAGCAAGAATTTTGAAATTAGTCATAAGATTCTTAAACTCAACATGAATAGATCTAATATCATCAGAATCTAAGCTATCAAATGAATCAAGAGAGTGAAGTGATACCTTAACAGAAGATGAAGAAGTTTTCTTTGGAGATCCAGGCTTGTCTGAAGCACTTGCCATCAATGCAATGTTGTCATAATCCAATTCATCTTCAAAATCACTGGAGTCTGCCCAATCCTTCTCTGTGACCATGAGTGCATTACCCTTCCCTGAATTCCTAGGCTTCTTGCACTCACTAGCAAAGTGTCCAAGGTCACTACAATTAAAGCACTTGATCTTGGCTTTATGAAGCTTGATAATTGTACTTTTGCCTTTGTCACTCTTCTTCTCCTCTTTCTTCTGAAAAGAGCCTTTGCTAAATCTTCTCCTGTTGAATCTTCCTTTCTTGAAAGCTTTAGCAAACATAGCAAAGAGTTCTTGCATCTCTGATTCAGAATCATTATCTTCAGAGTCTATATCTGTAGTCTCTGACTCAGAGCTTTCTTTGCTCTTCTTCTTCCTCAAGTCTCTTTCAGTAGATTCAGACTTTTCTTCTGGAAGCTTCTTTGATTCAGATTGAGCAGTGAGTGCAACAATTTTCATCTTTCCTTCACTCCCGCTCTTTTTCTGCTGCCTGTCAAGTTTATAAGCTCTCAATTTTCCATAAACTGCTTCTAATTTCATCCAGATCATTAGCTTCCTCAATTGCAGATATCTTCTCATTGTAGAAATCAAGAAGAGCTTTCATGAACTTAGTATTCATATCCTCCAAGTCATAATATTTTCCATGCATGGCCATCTCATTGATGAGTTTAGTAAATCTATCAAAGGTGTCAGTAAGTGACTCACCAGACTTGGATTTAAAGTACTCATACTGTTGTATGAGAAGTGTCCTCATATTCTTCCTGAAAGGTTTTGTTCCTTCACAGTGAACCTTTAGATTGTCCCATATCTCCTTAGCAGTTTTATAAGAGAGAACAGAATCAAGACTGTTGAATAGTATGTTTCTCACTTTAGCATCCTTAAGAGCGTTCTCCTTTTCCTTATCTGTCCATTCAGATTTAGGCTTCTCTGCTGTATGTTCTGGAACAACTTTTCCTTTGACAGTTGCTTGAGGAACAAGCCTTGTTGGAACAAAAGGCCCATCTCTGATTCTGTCAAGATAATCAGGATCTGTTGCTTCCAGGTGATGCAACATTTCACTTCCCATAGAGTGTATTCGTTTCTCTTGAGCATAGGGATCTTAGTATTACCATCCTTGTAACCAGACATGATTGCAGATCTTTATGATTATTCGAAATCAATCTGCTCTGATACCAATTGTTAACTCGAATAACTTGTAGAAGGGGGGGTTGAATACAAGTTATATAATCGTGTCTGATTTTTGCTTGATTAGATGAACAAGAACAATGAATGAATCAAACTTTGTTTGTATTAAAATAATCAAATACAAACTCTACCAAAGGTGTACAATACCTTTAGCAGCTGCTGACAATACAAATCTCTCTATCTGTTTGTTTCGAACTCTCGAATACAAACCTTATACAGAGCTTCACACGATATGCACTCTATATTTCTCAATTCGCTCTTTTTACAATAATATAGAGAGAGTATTTATAATGCTACCTATCAACTAATAACAGAATTATAATCTATCTATGACGATGTTCTGCCGTCCAGTTAATAGTTTCCATCAATAGAGAATTCGTTTCCTTCACGATATCTTCTTGCTTGTTTTTCACAACAACGATCCTGTTTTATAGCACTTGCCAGTTTCTGTAGCATCCATAATGACATCATCAGTAACACGACTGATATCAGGATTTCCCATTGCATCAGGATCTGATCATCCCATCAGTATTTGATCAGGATCTGACTTGCTGTATCAGGATCTGCTCTTAGTTCCTGAAATGTAGTCTCTGACGCACTGTTCCTGACTAACTTCCACAGATTACTGTCTAACACATATATCCTATAAAAAGTGCTAAATCCTTTATAAGAACAGGATATACAAGAAGTATTAGCAAAATTCTATTCTCAACATCACAACTTATGAATTATTCCTAACAGAAATCTATAACTTCCACTGGTTGCTCTACGTAGGTCAAGTTGGCTTTGACATCGATGGGTTTATACTCTAATACGTGTCGGTGATCAGGATGGTAAGCTCTTAATATTGATACCAGGAATACATCGTGAATGTGCTGTAGGTCTGGCGGTAAAGCTAATTGATATGACACAGCTCCCACCTTCTTAAGAATCTCAAAGGGTCCAATATACCTAGGACTCAGCTTCCCTTTCTTCCCGAATCTCATCACCCCTTTCCACGGGGAAATTTTCAGCAACACTTTATCTCCTATCTCAAATGATTTATCTTTTCTTTTCAGATCTGTATACTTTCGCTAGTGGTCTTGATCAGCAACTAACCTCTTCCGAATCTTTTCTATGGATTGCTTTGTCAGATGGACCATTTCTGGCCCTAATATCCTTCTTTCACCAACTTCGTCCTAACATAGTGGAGATCTGCACTTCCTTCCATATAAAGCTTCATACGGGGCCATGCCAGTACTGGAGTGATAACTATTATTGTATGCAAACTCAACTAGCGGAAGATGATCATCCCAACTTCCCTTGAAATCCAAAGCGCAGGCTCGCAGCATATCTTCTATCGTCTGAATTATCCTTTCACTCTGTCCATCTGTTTGCAGATGATAGGCTGTACTCAAATTTAGCTTGGTGCCAAGGCATTCCTGAAAACTCTTCCAGAATTTAGAAGTAAAGCGGGCATCTCTATCTGACACAATTGACACGGGCACTCCATGACGAACTACCACTTCCTTTATATACAAACCTACCAGTCTTTCCACTGAATACCTTTCACTGATTGGCAGAAAATGCCTGGAGTCTATCCACTATAACCCATATGGCATCGTAATTCGCTCTGGTTCGAGGTAAACATACTACAAAATCCATGGTGATGTGTTCCCATTTCCACGCTGGAATCTCTAATGGTTGAAGTAGTCCACTGGGTCTTTGATGTTCAGCTTTCACTCTCTAACAGGTCAAACACTTGCTTACCCATTCTGCAATCTCCCTCTTCATGTTAGGCCACCAATAATTCTGCTTGATGTCTTGATACATTTTTGTGCTCCTTGGGTGAATGGAATATCTCGAATTATGTGCTTCGCTCATGATTTCTTCTTTCAACTCTATAACGTTAAGAACCCAAATTCTCAAAGCAAATCGTTTAATTCCCTTATCATCTCTCGGGCTCAAAAACTCTTCTCCTGTCAACTCTGATCTTCTTTCTTCCATTACTTGTTCTTGACAACGATGAATCTTCTCGAGTAACTCTGGTTGAAACTGAATGCTATAAACTCTTTCATTGTTTTGGACTGGGTCCTTGACTTCTAACTCCATCTTCTCGAATTCTCTGATTAATTATTTTGAGGTTGTCAATAGGTTGAGTCTTTCCTTTCTACTTAAAGCATCAGCTACCACATTAGCCTTTCCCGGGTGATAATTTATCGTGCAGTCGTAGTCCTTGATCAATTCCAACCATCTTCTTTGCCTCATGTTCAATTGTTTCTGCGTGAATATATACTTTAAGCTTTTGTGATCCATGTAAATCTCACATTTCTCTCCGTACTGGTAATGTCTCCAAATCTTGAGTGCAAAAACAATAGCAGCAAGTTCCAAATCATGAGTAGGGTATCGGGATTCATATTCCTTCAATCGTCGAGAGGCATAAGCTATTACATTTCCGTGTTGCATCAGTACACATCCTAATCCTTTGTGAGAAGCATCGCTGAAAATCACGAAATCGCCTTTTTCATCAGGTAAGGTTAAAACTGGGGCAGTAGTCAGTCTCTTCTTCAATTCCTGAAAGCTGTCTTCACATTTGGAGGTCCACTCAAACTTTTCATTCTTCCTGGTAAGTCGAGTTAGTGCCGTAGCTATCTTTGAGAAATCTTTCATGAATCTGCGATAATAACCAGCCAGTCCAAGGAAACTTCTAACCTCTGTTGGAGTCTTGGGTCTCTCCTAATTTGCTACGACTTCTATCTTAGCGGGATCTACCGAAATTCCTTCATCGTTCACAATATGTCCTAAGAATTGAACTTCTTTCATCCAGAATTTGCACTTTGAGAATTTCGCATATAACTTTTCCTTCCTCAAGGTTTCTAGAACCAAACGGAGGTGTTCAGCATGTTCTTCAGGAGACTTCAAGTATATGAGGATGTCATCAAGAAATACAATAACGAACTTATCCAAATATCTCTTGAACACACGATTCATTAAATCCATGAAAGCAGATGGAGCATTCGTCAGTCCGAAAGACATAACTAGGAACTCGTAATGTCCATATCGGGTCCTAAAGGCAGTCTTATGAATATCCTCAGGCTTGATCTTCAGTTGATGATATCCAGATCTTAAATCAATCTTCGAGAAATACGTAGCTCCCTTAAGTTGGTCAAACAGATTATCGATCCGAGGTAGAGGGTACTTGTTCTTGATGGTCATCTTGTTCAGTTCACGATAATCAATACATAGTCGCATAGATCCGTCCTTCTTCTTCACGAACAACACTGGGGCTCTCCATGGGGATACACTAGGTCTGATTATACCTTTGTCAAGTAACTCTTGCAGCTGTGTGGCCAATTCCTTCATTTCCACTGGTGCCATTCTGTAAGGCGCTTTTGAGATGGGTGCAGTTCCTGGTGCTAGATCAATTGTGAATTCTATCTCTCGATCCGGTGGCATTCCAGGAAACTCATCGAGAAAAACATCTTTAAACTGATTAACTACAGGAATCTCATCAATTGTAGGGGTCTGCTTTTTTTATCTATCACATAAGCCAGGTAGGCTTGACAACCTTGTCGAAGTAATCTTTTAGCTTGAATTATTGACTGAAAATCTCTAGTCGGTTTCCGTCCACAAAACGGAATTCTTATACCATTAGATCCTCTTACGCTAACCTTCTTCCGACGATAATTTTTTTGAGCATCGTAACGTGCTAACCAATCCATTCCTAGGATTACATCAAATTCTCCTAACTTAAAAGGAATGAGGTCCGCGTCAAAACGTTGTCCCTGTATCTCTATAGAACAGTTCGGGCACAATCGGCTCACTGGAATGACTTCCTGATTAGCTACTTCTATGTTTAGAATTCCCTCTAAGGGCATAGACTCAAGATTAAGCTTATTCATGAAGTTCTCAGAAATAAAAGATTTGGTAGCTCCAGAATCAACTAGAACACATGCATCCTCAGAATTTACTGGAAGCGTACATGCGATGTAATCGCCATGATCAATGGCATCTCTTACTGTCATGTTGAAAGTTCTTGCTGTCGGTTTGTTGCTGGGAGGTGCTGTGAGTCGAGGCACTGGATTCTCCTTTGAAGGCTGTCTGCAATCTCGGGACACGTGACCTTTCTTTCCACAGTTGAAGCAGGTGACAGATTTATCCTTGCAACTAGAAGCATAATGACCCTTCTGTCCACAGTTGTAACAATTCACGCTAGCTTGATGACAGGGTCCGGGGTGTTTCTTCCCACATGTCTTGCATTCTGGCAGAGGTGGTCTTCATTGCATCATGTTAACTGTCTGCGGAGGTTTGAACCTCTGATTGATGCCTCTGGTGTCATGATTCCCAATCCTTCTGGTATCAGTGCTTCTGTCCTCTCTCTTCACAAAAGGTTTCTTGTCGCCTCGGTTATCAGGCCTCTTCACAAAACTACTTCCACCACTCTGAAACTTTCTCTTCTTACCATCTCTAACCTTCGGGTATAATTCACTTCCACTTTCTACTATCGCTGCTTTCTGAACTAAGGTTGCATAATTGTTAATTTCAAACACAACGACTCGATTCTGTATCCAGGGCTTCAATCCTTGTTGAAAGCACTTGGCTCTCTTTTCCTCGGTATCTATATGATAAGGTACGAATCTTGAGAGTTCTGTAAACTTAGCTTCGTAGTCTGCGATAGTCATCGTTCCTTGCTTGAGTTCCAAAAACTTAATTTCCATTTGATTCTCCAGATACTTGGGAAAATACCTTTCTAGAAACAACGTTGTAAATCTAGCCCACAGTATAACTGCGTTACCCTCCATAGCTCTCTTCGCTTCCCACCAGTAGTTAGCTTCACCCTTCAACATATAAGCTGCGAACACTGTTTCTTGTCTTCTTCCACTCCTACAATCTCGAAAGTCTTCTCTATCTCTCGTAACCAGATTCTAGCCTCCACTGGGTTAGTGGTACCTTTAAACTCAGGTGGATTCAAAGATTTGAACGATTTGAAAGTCACCGTAGTTTGGGTCAGTTGAGCTGGAGGTGGATTTCTGTTCTGTTGAGGCTGAGGGTTCTGGGTGTGTTGACGAAGAAAGTCCTGGAGTAGATTCATAGGGTCATTATTCTAATTTGGATTTGGGGAAGGTATTGGTTCTGGGTTTGGAACTGGGTTCCGAGGTGGAACCTCGTTGTCTTGATTCACTTCAGGTTGAGGACGAAGGTTTCTTGGGGGTCTTCCTCTTCTAGGTGGCATCTTTTTCTATTAAGAGTGAAAACAACAGGGTCTGTTATATCACAGATAAACAGTTATATGACATTATTGCTGACACAGTTATGATAGGCATTCATAAGTATTTACTTGGTCAAAAGTTTCTGGTTTCTTAAAATAAACCATACTCAAAATCATGATTCTCCCCCTTGTCTCTTTATAAAACAATTACTCTTTTTCCTTATCATAAAGAAAACTTAGGGTACTCGTAGAAAGAAACTATTTCAGGTTTTTACTGGTGGTTCATATAAAAAGCTTTTAAGTTCTAAAATCCAATCGTCGTTTAAATCTCGGTTTTCGAAAACCCTTTTTTGTGAAAACTCATCTTAAGTCGTAGTTTCTGAAAAGAAGTTGTTATCTAACCCAGGGGCAATACGGGGGGTGATTTCACATGGTATACTAATATAGCTTAAATCTATAACAGATGAAATGAAACAGCAGTACCACTAGCAGATCAAAATAATATATAAAATAATATGGTACCATACTGGTATAGTCCGTGCCTAATACTGAGTACATCCATCATATAACACAACCCGATAGCTGAGAAAATCACATCATGAAAATATCTAACCAACATACTACTATGTGGGGATAATAAAGATCATTACCCAATAGGCTGGGCATTAATCAACTACATCTAGTCAAATACATGGATCAGCAGAATATGTGCACCCTATACAGAAAGATCTAACGCGATGCCATCCAAAACTGAGGGTCACCACTAGCTATCATATACATACTAACCAAAAGATGGGAATGCGCAAACATAAATATATGTCATCCCCTAAACCCAAAAAGTCTATGCTAAGTCAACAACAACAGCAAGTCATCACGGGGTGAACATCTCACCCACCCTCCTATGAAACTCTCTGATGATATCTGAAATCATGGTAGCAACTCTGGTCTGGTCAATCTGCCCGGTACTGGATGATGGCAAGGCAGCAAGGTCAGTCTGTAGTCCAGTCAGAACAATAAGAGCAATATGATACAAAATCTCCATAGGAATATCCTTAACCAGTAGACTCCCTCCATGATGCACAACAAAAGGATCTGGAATAGGTAGCAGTCGAAGGATACCATCCCTATTAGCAAAGATCTTCTCATAACGAGACCATAATCATCGGTAGTGCTGGAACAGGGTATGCTGAATATGCCATGGAACCATCTCCCCGGCCACTCTAGCATACTCAGCAGGAACAGGTGGCATAGCAGCCGTAGTAGCAGTCATAGTGGTCTGAGCAGGAGCAGGAATGGTAGGTGCAGATGGAGCAGTATCACATGCATGGGTATCACTGATAGGTGGAAACATGTAGTCCGGTATGGTAGGGACTATGGGAGCTGAAGCATACACTAGGATAGGGGTAGTAACCAAGTCTGAAAAAGCTGATACTCTGGTGGGTGTATCCACCCTGGAGACTGAAGTAGATAGGCTGGGTATAATCTTGGTACGGATAGGTCACAGCTGGCTCTCATCAATCGGCTCTGAGGTAATAGGCTCTGGTGTCTCATATCTGAACATCTCAGGGGTAAACAACACTGTAGTCTCTGCAGTCATGGTAGGAGCTGGAATCTGATCTGGCTGCTCAATCTCTGGAGTAGGAATCTCTAGGTCAATCACTGGTATCGGTGAGTCAACAACCTCTATAATCTGGTCTGGAGAATGCACTAGGTCTATCACATGCGGAGGAGTAGGTATGAATATCTGAACAGAAGAATCCTTTGAGTCCACATCAACGAGCATATACTCCTCAGATGGGTCACTATCTGACTCTGAGCTAGGATCTAGAGGTCCATGAGGGTAAGGTGTAGGAGATCTGTCTCTGACTGAGCGGAAACCAACTGGTCCTGAAGTAGACATCTACAAAAGTACAAGGAATACCAGTCACAACAGGTTCTAATCGACTAGATACATATATAGATATATAAGGTGTAAAGCATTTAGTGCTAAAATCTCAATATTGTATATATATACCTCCAAACTCTCACGTCGCGTTATAATTCTAGGCTCATACGATTCCTAAAAATATAACTAACGCTCTGATACCAAACCTGTGACGCCCCCAAATCCGCCCTGTCCGGGGACCCGGGTCGTCACATCACTCTCGATATCCTGTAGCACACGTTAGCTCAAAAATAAAGCAAAATATTTATTACAACGGAGCATAAGTATCCCACTCCGCAGATCCATGATCTGTCTCACACATTATTACAATACGATTTATTACATCTCTGAATTGATATCATACATAAGTTCACAACGTAGAAAGATAAAGGTTCCAGCTGGATATTCTAGTCTTTGTCAGCATAGCCTTGAGCTTTCCCTCTGGATCCCTGGCTGGACGTCTCGCAACCCTCCTTCTTGATAGCTGAATAAATATTATAAAGCAAGAATGAGCAACTATGGTGCTCAGCAAGTTCTCTCCTTACTCGGTATATAAATATAATAAAATTTACCGAAAGAAAATACTCGAAATTTATGAACAAACTGATATCAACTCTCTGACATTGACTCAAGAATTTTCTCGATAATAGAATACTCGAAAGACTCATTTGGTGTAACTCTGGTGACTCATGAGAAATGAATAAACTGGTCTTCCAACCTCTCGGTATCTCGGCGGGGCAATCAACTATCCAATGATATATCATATATAAGTATGTATGCTAGCATCATAATAGGTTATTAAATTAACCCTGGCATCATAGTGCATAAAATATTCTCGTGTCCGTAACGGTACACAAGTCTCTCTTTCTCTATATGGGCCTCTTTCCCAAAATTTACCAGTAGAATACAGAATTCCCGAATATTTAATGAACTGATATTTTGAAATGAACTTCACCGGAAAATACTTGATTGATCTGGCGGACTGCGAGTTTTACTCAAATGTGCCACCAATCCGAACAATGGACTGATGTAAACTCTCAATAGACATATTTTATTGGTTGACACGATCAATATGCCAACCTCTGACAAGAAAAGCAACTATCCCGAAATAATGGGAATTGTCTCAAAATGAAATATTTTGAGTCGTACTAAACAAATCGTACCACTCGAATATTTATAATACTCATAATTGATGATCGTTTAAATAGAATGTTTTTCACTTGATCAACTAGTAAAACTCTAACGATCCTAATTTTTATAACTCCTATTTGTTGATTCGAAAGATGAACCAACTAAAAGATAATCAATAAATATTGTCGAATTTGTACAATAAATTCGACTGAAAAGAATGAATTTTTACTATCTCGAACTAATGAGACTAGTTCCACTGAATCAAAATAAATAATCGTCTCTAGTTAATGAGATCGACCCGATAGCAACGAAATTGCTTCTACGCTTATAGGGGATACAATTCGCAAGTAAACTAATTTTAACAGTTTTATAATATTTAACGAGAAAATAAGGCTCAAAAGAAATTATTGCATCATTAGGAGCAACAACTAAATCTAATAATTTATCAAAATAATTTTAGCACTCGGGTAAGAAATTAATCACGTAATACCAAATAAACTTGGTAATCATAACATGGTAAATCAAATAACTCTTGAAAATATAATTCGGAATATTCTCGTAACATTAAAATCTCACTAACGCCTTATTCGAAATTTAATAATTTAAATGGAGGCTCTATTCGTTTATCCTATTAATTTTTTTATAGATCGGGTTTTATGACATCCTATGATCCAAAATAAAATTATTCGCAAGGGAATTTCTCAAATAAAAAGTTTCTAAACATTCCTAAATATATGGCACTAATTTATTTATTTAACAACATAACTTGATTAAAAAGAATAAAAAGGGTTTCATAGAATCCACACTAATCTTTCTAAAATTCTCGTTTTATAACAAGATTCTCTAATTTAAATCAATTATGTAATTTGCACTTCCAAGTTAAGTTGGCTCGTATCAATTCTCGACAATTTATCTAGAAATCCTCTATTTTAATTAAGTCTTTCCTAATAAAATCCTTCCTACTTTATCTTTCAAAATAAAATAAACAAAAATGCAAGTATTCATCCATAATTATTATTGCTACTAAATAAATCAAGGATCTTTTATCCCACTTTTATTTTTAATGAAAATTATTTGATCACCTTATTTTGTCTTTTAGTAACTAATTTAATCCAATATTCTATTACTATTGCTAATACTCAATTAATAAACTAACATTTATTTTTATCTTAAAAACAGTAACAAAAACCCTATTTGTTCAATTTAAATCCTCATTAAAATATATATATATATATATATATATATATATATATATATATATATATATATATATATATATATATATATATATATAGAGTTGCACTCCATGAAGAACACCTTATATAAAGAACAATAAAGAACACCTCATATTTAATTCAATATAAGAGTTCCGTCATGACACCCAATACAAAAAGTTCTTATTTTTTTATCTTCTATCCATTTATCAAAAAAAAAATTAAAATATTTTTTTTTTGGAAAAATCACTGTTCATGATGACATCAGCAGTGACGTCATCATGAATAGTGATTTTTTTCAAAAAAATTTTTTAAAATTTCTTTTGCTAGATGGATAGAAGATAAAAAAATAAGAACTTTTTGTATTGGGTGCCCCTGGCGGGGCCAATGGATCTATTGAAATAATTGATTTTATAGTGTTCTTTATTGTTTGTTATATAAGAGTGTTCTGTATGGAGCAAAGGTATAAGAGTGTTCTGTATGGAGCAAAGGCCTATATATATATATATTACCACCACACACGGTGGCCACCGTCCGGTCGTCGGAACGGCGCCGGTGGCACCACCCTGCCACCACTGTCTCTCTCGCTCCCCTATCTCTCTTTCTCCCTCTCTCTCCATCTCTCTCTCTCCCTCCATCTCTCGACCTCTATCTCCCTCGATCTCAATCTCTCTCTCCATCGCCTCCCTCTGTCTTCGACCTCCTCTCTCTTCCCTTTCTCCGATCTCTCTCTCTCTCTCTCTACTCTCTCTCTCTGGCACCACCCCGCCACCACTGTCTCTCTCGCTCCCCTATCTCTCTCTCTCTCTCTCTCTCTCTCTCTCTCTCTCTCTCTCTCTCTCTCTCTCTCTCTCTCTCTCTCTCTCTTTCTCTCTCTCCCTCCATCTCTCGACCTCTATCTCCCTCGATCTCAATCTCTCTCTCTCCGTCGCCTCCCTCTATCTTCGACCTCCTCTCTCTTCCCTTTCTCCGATCTCTTTCTCCCTCTCTCTCTCTCTCTACTCTCTCTCTCGCTCTCCATCTCCGATCTCCCCTCTCTCTCCGTTCTCTTTTCTCTCTCAACCCCATCTCCGTCTCTCCCTTCCTCTCCTCCCGAATCTCTCTCTCTCTCTCTCACCATCTCCCTCTCGTATCTCTCTCTCTCTCTCTCACGATCTCTTTCTCTCTCTCTCAACACCGCCTACGGTTCAACCACAAACACCACCGCCACCGTCGGTGGTGGCGTAGCTCTCCCCCTCCCCCGACATGCATCTCACAAATACACAATTACTAGGGTCGCTCATAATTAAAATCCCCAAATTAATATGATCCAGTCACAAAAAGAACAATCAACACAATTATTTGATTTTCCCAAATGTAAATCAATAAATCCTAAGTTTTACAAGCATGCATGTAAAAATAACACAATCAAATCTTATTAAATACCAAATAAAGGGGTTTAAATCACAAAAATCTCATACCCTCTTTGAAAAACCCAAATTTTGATCTTTGATTAAAACAAAAACTCTTTGCAACCCTTGCGATATATATATATATATATATATATATATATATATATATATATATATATCCAATTGTAGAGCTTAAAATCCTCTCTTTAATTACCTAATTGCATGCAAGATCAAAGCTATAATCTAATATGTAGGATTTACAAGTTTAGTTTGGAGAGGAGATAAAATGGTGGGAGGGTTTGTTCTCTTTTTTTTTCTTTGTTGTCTCGGTGGAAAGGAATTATGAGAGAATGAGGTAGTGATTTTAATTTTTATATTTATAACTAAAGGAATTTGGGCTTGGGCTCTTGATTTAATCACAAGATTACTAGTTACTACTAATATCTATCTATCACAATACACATTTAATTGGTGAGACTTCTAGTGGGCTATTTCTAAAATAATAACCTAATTGGGATAAACATTCTCTTGGGCTCAAGTCATACTCAAGTGGTATTTCTAATATGATCCTCATTATGAATAATAATAATAATAATAATAATAATAATAATAATAATAATAATAATAATAATAATAATAATAATAATATTTGCTAATAACTCTTAAAATCATAATTATAATATTGAGCGCATATTAAATAAAATGTTGTAACAATAAAAGTAGGAATATTTATAATCACTTCAATGAGGCTCGAAATTCATAATATTAATAATAAACAAAATAGAAATGTAGCGGGGTACTAAATAATTATTAGAGTCTAATAGTGCACTAAAATAAATATTTGCAAGCACCTATAATAATAATTAAACATAAAATTTGAATCTTAAGAAAATTTATTTAGAAGAGACTCGAAATATTATAAAAATTCTACGGTTATTACACCTAAGTTACATGTATATATTGATAGTTTTACCATCATTTATTCATTCATCATATTTTGTCTTAACCAAACAATGGCAGAGGAACATTGTCAAAAATTACAAAGCTTGAATGCCTCAAAAACCTCTTGGACAATTAAAGTTAGAGTGACAAGAATCCGGCCAGTATTGAATGCTGAAAGAGTTTTCCGAGGACAGAATTTTTTGTTGGTAGATATAGATGTATGTACGTGATGCATTATATATTCATTTTTTTATGTAAACTTTTTACTGATTATAACTTTTAATTATTTGACATATATGTTATCTTCCAGGGTTATCATATTCAAGCATTTGTATATGTCGACATCTGGAAAAATCTAAAGAAAAAACTAGAGGAGGGAGAAATTTATATTATCACTAACTTCACTGTAAAGAGCGCATTTGGAAATCTTCGACCAGTATCGTCAAAAATGGCTATTTCTTTTACAAATGCAACAGAAGTGGTTCATGTACAAGAAAATGATCCACTTTTGGTGATGAACAAGTACGAATGTGTAGAGTTGGAAGATTTAAAGTCATTAGCAATAGAGACGTGTCCTGATGAGCCTACTTATAAAGATGGAGAACCAGAATTTACATATGGTATACTTGAATATATATTTTAAGTAATACTTTAATTTTATTTATATTCGTCCAATATATTGTAATTGTAAATTAATATTTATAAAATATAAATTATTCATTGAAATATTAATTATTATGTTAATGTTGCTACGCAATTTTTAAATTTTTTAAAAATAATTTCACTAATTTCAACATATTTATATATTCCGAAAACAGATGTGCTCATGATGTGATTATATGGGGAGATCTTGCATCATCAGTTACATATTCTATATTTGCATCTAAAAATTTATGCGTGGAAAGAAGTTATTTGTCGTGTCAAGATTAGCAAGGTCAATGAGGAGTACAAATGGTATTACAATTACCGCCCTCAGTGCGAAAGGGAAGTTAATAAGATTGATACCATATTTAAATGCCTACTTTGTCCAAGAAGTTTCCCTATTCCTGATAATAGGTATTTATGGTAATTCTAACTCATTAATTGCGTCGTATATATGTTTATTTTCTAAAAAAAATATATATTCGCTTAATTATATTTTTAATATTATAATCCCTTATAATTAAACTTCATATTTAAGGTGCTAATATTGGTAGAGGATGAAACTGCAACATCAAACATGATCCTCCTTGATCTACCTGTAAAAAGAATTCTTAATACCACTGCAACGAATTTAAGTCGAGCCTTGAAAAATGTATAATTTACAAATAAATTTTTTTGTCGTAATACAGACTATATTAATGTCATCAAATAACTTTTTAAAGTTAACTGTATTGTCTTCATATTTTGTAGGAAAAAGCAGCTGATACATTTTCGGAAGAGCTCAAAGATATTGTTGGGAAAGAATTTACCTTCATCATAATTCTCAATAAAGAAAATATTTTGAATAATTCTGACATTTTTTATGCATCTGATCTTCATCAACAAGTATCTAACCTTGATTCAGAATCTCAATCTTATGTCACAATCAATCAACATGATGTATGTTACTCATATATAAACAAAAAATAAAATATAATTTACAATTTTCTTATTTATTTATCTTAATCACGCATTATTATTTTATTAACAGGGATTAAATTCAGAAGAGGGTGATGCTACTCCATCAAATTCAAAATATTCTGGTAAAATGTTTACTGAAACACCGGGAACAGAGAAATCTTCTAAAACATCATCAGTTGACAAACAGAACAAAAAACAAAAAAAAGGTTTAATATCTTAATTTTTCATTTTGACAATTTAGAATATTATTATTTTATATCTTTTACAAGTATTTTTTTAAAAATGTGTTTCAGGTTTAATGCTTTGGAACTGTTGGCGATGAAGGAAATCATTTTCCCATTTGAATAATGAAGACAATTTATTATTTGTTTTCAGTTAGAGAACAAAATTTCAAAAATATTTATTACTTGAATTACAAATTTTGATGGATATAATAAATTTTTAACATTGTCAAAATAGAATTGTATGCTACTCTTTATATAAATTTTTGCATAACACTATTTCATTAAATAATTAAATAATTGTATAATTGAATGGAAGATGTTTGTAGGTGATCAATCAAACTCCTAAAATTATTTAAAATGACATTTTAAATTAAATAAATGTCGTGTACGAAGTACGGGCAAAATGCTAGTTTTCCTGTAGACTGCCTAATAGGCTTGACTTGTGGGTAATTTAGGTAGCTCGCGAATTTTTGAGATAGGTGTGGTTCTAGAAATATTATGATTTTTTAGAATTTGGGAACCAAATTCCTTTAAGGAGGGTAATTTGTAACATCTCAGGTTTTTTAGATTAATTTTAGTAAATAATTTGGTAATTTAGTATTAATAATTTAGGATTTAAAAATAATATTCCGAAAAGTCGGATTTTTACAATATATTTGAACCTAAATATAGTAAACTAAAAAAAACAGAAAGTTTCAAGCGTAAAGAAACTTTAACTTAAGTTAAAGTTAAAAATAATTTAACAAGTTACAAAGATCTATAGTATCATATTCGGATAAATGAATACAGTACACGGCACTGAAGTTTTAACATATATAGGGTATCTAGGAAAATGAAGACACTGATTTACACAAACATTAAGTGAAGGATAAAATTATAATTGACATGACCTGCATTTAATAATTTCAACATGCATTCAGAAATTATGTTCTTTATTTCCCCCAAAAAATGGAACAGCAATTTCGCTCTCATCTCCTCTCCGGACTGTTCTGCTCTGTCTCTCTATCTATACATACATGTTTATAGTATAATCGTCTACATACATATTCATATGCATATATATATATATATATATATATATATATATATATATATATGAGAAAAAGGACCCTGAGATTGATCTCAGGGAACCTTTGTTGAGATACTTAAAAATATACTATAAATTTAACTGGGCCCGCAGGGCTAATTAAAAAATTGTGATTTTAAAGAAATGTCCATCTGATATTTGCATACAATATTCTATGTTTCCAAGGTAACTTTTCTGAGATACATCTCGGGCTCCTCAATCTCTCTCTCTCTCTCTCTATATATATATATATATATATATATATATATATATATATATATATATGTATATAGAGTTATACTCCATGAAGAACACCTTTTATGAAGAACAATAAAAAAACACCATTATAACACTCATATTTAATCTAATCTAAGAGTTCCGTCATGACACCCAATACAAAAAGTTCTTATTCTTTTACCTTCTATCCATTCAGCAAAAAAAAAAAAAAATCACTGTTCATGATGGCCTCTATCTGTAACACCCCCCAAATCCGGGGTCAGAAGATTTGGTGATCACGCGAAAATTCTCAAAATAAAACATCTGTTTAATAATAATCATTCACTTGCAGTTGTCCAACACTGGGAATATACATCTGTGACCCCAAACATACCAAGATCTTTTAAGGTTATAGGGCTAGAAACAAGAATCCAAATTCCATTAAGTAAAAAGTATTCATTCTTTACAACATTCTCTTTGATCAAATCTTAAATCACTGGTGTAACTTCGATAAGAAGTACGCCAGGTCAACTAGGCTAGTACATAATAATAATAAATACTATAACTCAAATATATAAAATAGATCTTACACTAAATCCAGACATCCTGAGCCAAGTCATCTTCGAAATAGCATCACGCTTCTTCTCTTTCTGAGTTGTGCGGATACGTCTCGCCAAACTACCTTACTGAAATGTTAGAATTTACAACAGCAAGTATGAGCGAAAGAAATGCTCAGCAAGTGTATAAAAATTTTGATACAAAAACCAGGATTAGTGGGGCATAAAATCAACTGAAATGTAAAACAGTTTATAGAGAAAACTGAATCAACAACTGTGATATAATTCAACTGTAACTGAAATCATTTGGCATGTCATAAAAATGAATCATCAGCCAATTCACAATATATAATAGCCATTCGGGCGATATGGATTGGATACACTTTACTGAAACACCATTGCCCCCTGATCAGGTTCAAAAGCAATGGGACCCTTTATACTCCACTGGTACAGCTATACCCGTGTGTATAATCCGGATTTCATGAGGGTACCAAAATAGGCAAGTAATGTTAGCCTATAGGAAGATGGAATGGTTACCATATCCTCCTTAAATATTGTTGGACCATGAAATCATCATGGCCTCCTACGCTTTACCATTTGCCAATCCAATAGAGCAATTTCCGAATTCAACAGGAAATGCTTAGTTTCACATACAGTTCACATCCCTATTATTTACTACGATAATAAGGATATGAAGAGTTTATCTTAAACAAATCCCCACATCAAGGGTACCGATATCAAACAACCGTGTTCGCACAAAATATTTAAGAATCACAAATAGCTCTGAACAATAACTATTTGTCATGATATGAATAAATGAAACAGAAAATAAAAAGTGTTTAGGATGATCAAGAAAATACTTGACTCTGGTCCTTAGCTATTACGTAGCGCCAAAGTAATACAACTATCTTTTTCTTCTATCTCACGTCATCATGTCCTCTGTTTTAATCATTCGTTGGCTTGACACTCTTGCGATTGCCACGAGTCTGATCTGTCGACATCGAGCCCACGCGTCTACTTCTATAGTCAAACATAAGCTGGTACTTCAGTCTTCAAACGTCAATTTCTACTTTCTATAAACGTTTATAAACTCAACTCGAACATATTAACCATGCTTACCAAAATCTCTGTCGGGAGAAAATAATTGGAAATATCCCCTTTGAACATAGACATTTTCCCGGTGTTAAAACACCTCACAAGTAACCCAGCAATTCCACCAACAATACTGCATTCACCTCCACCTTTTCATAACCCACAAAGAATACCACATCTATCTCCAACCCTCTTCATTATATCTCCGCTGACAAACCTAAGTCAATACTTACAAATTAATCCTCGATAAAAAAATAGAAATATAATTACAACGCTTAACCCTCGAAGTAAACACTTTGATAATTCACATCGCACGTAAAGAGACTAATAAGTAGATCACATAATCACATAACACGTTGATCAGATCATAAAAAGATTTTATCCAATATTTTTAAAACAGAACACGGGTCAAAACCCTAATTATCGGATATAACCGACTCAATAAAAAGGTTTGGTAAAAAGTCGATCCAAATTTAAAAGTTGAATTTTAAATTAAAATCAATTTTATAATAATCGGGTCATTTTTCTGATTCCAAAAATATTTGTCTCGTTTAAAACGGACGAACGGTTGAATTAATACGCAATTAATAAGAATAATTCAATTAATAATTAAAGTAATTGAATATTCAAATTAATTATTTATTAATCAACTCAAAAAATAAATAAATCTAAGAACTTTAAAAATATTTTTATCACTCCCGGATTATTTTTAGAATTTTAAAACAATTTTATTTCATTTTAAACAAATAAGGGAATAAATATTAAAGGTAAAATAATATTTATAAAATAAATAAATTATTTTATTTTCCAAAATAGTTAAATTTGATTATTTCTCATCATATTTAAATAATATTTAATTAATTAAATTAATTGATTATTATTAATTAATCAATAAATTTAAATTAATTAAGATATTAGCTAAATAGATTTAAAATAATCAAATAAAATAAATTTCGAATTAAAAATAATTTATTAAAATTTTAAAACTATTTTTCGAAATTAAAAATAAATTTTCGAAATTTAAAAATAATTTTTCGAATTTTTAAAAGTATTTTTCGAATTTCTAAAAATAAAATTCGAATTTATAAATAATTTTGAAAAATAATTTTCCAAAACCATTTTTCAGAATTGGATTTCAGATTTTAAGGATCAAACAGGTACTATTCATCACCCTCCTCACTTGAATGCTCCAATAACACCACCTCCATCAATGGAGGTTGCCCAGTTTACGGTCACCGGAAAAAATTTCCGGCGAACTCCAGCGACCTCAAAAACGTACCATTCGTTACGTTTTTAATACAAAACACACTCCAAATCAAGTTCTAAACACAACCGTAACATTCAATCAAACCCAGAATCAACCAAATCAAAAATCCGGCCAAAAATCAAACTAACTCCGGCCAAAAACTCGGAATCGGTCAAAACTCAACCAAACTTAACGTTCTATACATCAAAACGAAGCTTAAGCTATAACAAATTTAATAGCAACAACCAATTACATGAATAATAACACATAAATACGGTACAATTGATTTTATAAACTAACAAAAACTCTTAACTCGGTTTGCACTAAATCGGATATAAACATAGTAATTAGATACTCAAATTGACTTTAAATCATCATAGAAAGCTAATGGAATCATCAAAATAACTGGAAAATCACTCAATCAAAAAGCCCCAAATTAGGCTCAAGAACCCTAATTTTCGAATTGATTAAACTAGCAATAGAACAATGAAATTGAACATATAATTGGACTCCTGGAATCAATATGAAGCTATACAAACAATCAATTCAACCGGAAAAATCAAAGAATCGAAAAGCCCCAAATTTTATGAAGAACCCTAATTTGCAGATTCAAAAGAAAATTGATATAAAATCGAAAAGTTACCCTCTGATGTAATTGATTGTAGATTATGAAACTAGAGATCAAGAGCTTCGATTTGAGCATAAGAACACCAAAATCCGATATCAATAACACCTTCAAATTTGGATTTGATCCTCAAGAACATGAGAGAGAAAATATATTTTTATATTTATTTATATAAAAAAAATCTGATTTTATGAATTATTAATAAATAAAAAAAATCTGATTCCTATTTATATTAATCGAAAATTAATACCCCAAAACTATTTTTAACCCCTAATTAAAATTATTATGCCTTAAAAATAATTTTTTATGGGATAAAAATGTAAAATTTTTATTTTTAAACAAATGTAATATATATATCAAAATTTCCCAAAAATTATAAATATTACAAAAATTATAAAATAATGCCTTTTTATATATCCTATCATTGTATAAAAACAATTTTATCAATAACAAGGCCTCTAATTCAGAACAGGGGCTGGGTCCGGAAATTAAAATGCGAAATAACTGTATTCTAAAAATATAAAAATTATAGAAAAATAGAATAAAATAATCTATGCTACACAGAAGTCACATAACACGTATGGGGTAATTTTCCTATTTAATAAAAATCATAATGCGTTTAAATGCTTTAAAAATAAATCAAAACACAATAAAATCAACTAAAAATATATTTTAATATAATAAATTACACGAAATTTTCCCTGATTGATCAAAAATATAAAATACAAAATTTTTAAATATTTTAATAATGCACCCAAATATTAATGGGGCACGGATAAGATACCGGGTAAAATTTTAGTACGAGAAAAATATAGTTTTGATCCTTAAAATTCTAAAATAATCTCAAGTTACCAAAAATGTGAAAATCCTAAATTTTAAACATTTTAATAATTTATACAAATAAAACTTTTGTACACGGGTAGAATATCGGGTATAATTTTGTACCAATAAAATACCACTTGATCCATAAAATTTTAAAACAAACTCAGTTAATCACTTTTGATAAAAATAAAAATTTTTAGTAAAATAAATTTTTACTAACACAGACAGTACCAAATACAGTCTGTCCGAATAACCTATTAACAATTAAACACGTAACTACATTCAAATTAAAATTAAATATTCACAATCTTATTATTCCTTTATGGAAAACCAATAAAATATTTAAATAATAATAATAAATCCAGAAAAAATCGGGATTGTTACACTATCCATATGCATATATATATATATATATATATATATATATATATATATATATATATATATATATATATATATATATATATATATATATATATATAGGCCATTGCTCCATACAGAACACCCTTATATAACAAACAATAAAGAATACTTTAGATCTAATTGATCCAATGGCCCAGCCAGGGGCACCCAATACAAAAAGTTTTTATTTTTTTACCCTCTATTCATCCAGCAAAAAATAATTTAAAAAAATTTTAAAATTTTTTTTACTGTTTATGATGAAGTCATGCTGACGTCATCAGTGACGTCATCATGAACATTAAATTTTTAAATTTTTTTATTATTTTTTTGTGCTGGATGTATAGAGGGTAAAAAAATAACAATTTTTTGTATTGGGTGCCATGACGGAACTCTTATATTAGATTAGATATGAGGTGCTTTTTATTTTTTGTTATATAAGGTGTTTGTTATGGAGTGCAACTATATATATATATATATATAGGCTCATGCTCAAAAGAGAAACCCCTTAAAAAGAGAACTTAGAGAACCAATCCTAACCATTGGATGTATTATAATCAACGGCCCCGCCAGGGGCACCCACACACTACTCAAATACACCCTCACACACACAATACCACCTAATTACCTCCGTTTTTAATTTGATTTTTTCAGTCAATCAGTGATATTTTTTTAAAATATAATTTCACCACATTTTTCTCTATCTCCCAACGATCAGTTTGCATACCATATGTGGTATATTTTAATTTAGTTTTCTTAGTTCTCCTTTTAAGGGGTTCTCTCTAGATCCCTACTCATATATATATATATATATATATATATATATATATATATATATATATATATATATATATATATATTGCTCACCCACACACACTCATTTCTCTAAAATCCCCCAACTCCTTTTGTTGGTTTTAATTTATTTGATCTATTGTTTTATCCTTTATATATTATCCGCTAATTTGCTCTAATTATTGTCTTATTGTGATGATATTCACGTGTTTTTTGGATTAAATGTTTTCTGTTGTTGTTTGTTGCTTTGAGAATTTGTGTGTTTTTCGAGCATATTCGGAAAATGATTTTGCGAAACAATTTATATACATAAGATTTCATTATTCTACCTTGATAGTATCAGCAATTAGTTTTGCTGCAGTCTGAATTACTCTCTTTGCAGCCGGATCTACTGAAATTGTTGAAGCTACTATGATTTGCTAAATGAATGTTCAAGCAATCCTAATCAGGTTTGACTCAGCCCTGAAGATTATATAAAAGATGCACTTCCTGTGCTAAGGTCTCAACCATGACTAAGCAATTGACATAAGAGTTTTTTAAGGTCAATCACGAGTCTTTTTGAAAAAAATACAATAGATAGGGACAGACTTTAAAGCAGATAATGAGCGTACCTTAATTTCATTCCACAAATTTTGGTTCACATTTTGCCATTCTTTTTTACGCTAATCATCACATGTGATTGGGACATTTCTTCTTGCAAAAGAGACAATGAAATGTACTAAGGTCATTGACTCTTTACCAACAGATTGTCCCAACTCATTCGAATTCACCTAAAAATATATTAATAAAATCAAGTTTAAATTTGGCATTGTCCGATATGTTAACATATATAATCTTAGCGTATTATTGGATTGTTCTATTATTATGTTGGTTTCCTTGCTAGGATAATTTCCTCAATTATTATTGGATGTTCGCTATATAAGCCCCTCTTCTATTGTAATTGATAACACGTTTCATTATAATAGAATACTAGTTTTCTCTCTTCTCCCCATACTTTATCATGGTATCTAGAGCTAGGTTGATTCGATCCGGGATCGGTTGATTGAGGATTGAACTTATTGTCTTCCGCAAGTTGTATTAAAACATGTGATTCGATTATTTTTTCTTCTCGTTTTCTTCTTCAAATTGGTTGTATTTTTTTTTGGGGTAACATTGATTTTGGCTTCTAATCAGGATAGCTAAATTTTTTTTTTTCTTCTCGAATTGTTGGGATGAATTCTCTAATTGGTTCTCTTTTTCTTCTTCGTATTGGTTGTTGGATTTTTCTTCGGTCACAAGTTGATTTTGGTTGGGGTTTTTCTGTTGGTTTCGTTTTTGTTTTTGGTTGGTACTCTCACACACAATTTTTGCTTCTTTCTCTTTGACGACAATGGCTCGCTGGTAAGATTTTATTGTTTTTTTTTACTTTCCCTGCTCTTCTCTTGCCCTTTTGTTCTCGTGTTCAATGATGGGAGTAGCCCTAGGCATATCTGTATACCTTTTCTTTTCTTTTTCTTTCTCGTGTTCAATGATGGGAGTAGCCCTAGGTACATCTGTATACCTTCAATCTTCGTCTTTGATATCGATTTGGATTTGGATTCGATTTTGGTTTTGGTTGGATATTAGTTTGCACACAAATTTGCTGGTTCGATTGGATAAAGTTTGTTGGTTGGATTTGTATACTATTTGGATTCGATTCTTGTTTTAGATTAGATTGGATTTGGAGTTGGTTCGGATTGGTTATTGGGTTCGATTTGGCTTTGGATATAGTTTGTTGATTTGGATTCAGTTTTGATTTTGGTATTGGTATTGTTTTCGATGGTTGCAGTTCGTTTGGATCCTTCTTTCTTGTTCATTGGTTACAGATTCGTTTGAATTTTGAAATTGTTACGGTTCGTTATTGGCTGACATGGATGGTTCTTCTTCTCTTGCTACTTGGATTTTCTATTCGCTTTGGTTTTGATTTGGATACACTTGGATTGTTGTTTTGTTTTTGTTTGCTATTGGATATTTGGATGACATGGATGCTCCTATTCCTTTTCTCTCTTATTTTTTGGGTGTAATTTTGGATTCGTTTGGAAGTGTTTGGTTCGTTTGGGTTCGTGATTCTATTTTTTTGGATTTGTTTGGAAGCTCTTGATTTTGGAGTTTGCAGCTATGGATTCGTTTGGATGCTTTTGTTTTCGGTAGTGCGGTTTCGATTCGTTTGGATACATGGTTCCGTTTCTTGTTTGACAAACTCCCGATTCTTCATCGTGAGTTTGAGGGGGGATGTTAACATATATAATCTTAGCGTATTGTTGGAAAGTTCTATTATTATGTTGGTTTCCTTGTTAGGATAATTTCCTTAATTATTGTTGGATGTTGGCTATATAAACCCCTCTTCTATTGTAATTGATAACAAGTTTCATTATAATAAAATACTAGTTTTCTCTCTTCTTTCCATACTTTATCATGATATACATAAAATTAGGGTCAGTTATATTTTTCATTTTAGTTGCCTTTTGCACTATGCCTTTGCTTCAAGCTCTTTTCAGCTTTACCATATTTAATATACCTCGCCTGAACTTCTTTCTGTCACACTAGTGTCTTTGGTGCCATCACTGCTATTTGTAACACGGGATCCAGATGTCATGATCCTAAACAAAAACACAACAAATTTTAAAGCAAGATCAGTACAAGTTTTAAGGCAAAGTAAAGACATTATTTTATACAAAATTTTAGGACAAGAAAAATAAATATTCTATGGTCAAAAGTTTACAAATTCTAAGGTTATAAGATGTTTGTAAACAAAAATAAATTCAACACTTAAGAAAAGATTAATTTCATGAGAGAAGTTTATAATAACACATAATACTTACATTTTTTAGATTTATTTTTTCTTTGCGTGTTTTAGTAGGCTTTGATCTCTCATGCCCATGCACATTATAAAATTCTGTATTGACATATTCAACCCTGTCATGATCATTTCTAGAACAAAAACATTCAAATCATCACTGCCTTCCATGCTCGTGAAAATATTTCCTCCAATAAAAGGATCATCAATATTATCAACTTCTTCGTCTATACCATCATAACTTGATAACATTTGTTGAGCTTGTTTGACAAAACAACAATGGACCACCTCTTATCAACTGGACCAGTAACATAGAAAACTTGTTGGGCTTGTGTTGCCATTATAAATGAATCATCCTTGTACCCTACCTTGCCAAGATCAACCTGTATGAACCCCGAGTCTTCCACATGTACACCACCAACATTGTTAACCCAATCACAATCAAACACCAGCACCCTGAATCCAACATAATCAAGCTCCCAAATATTTACAATCCTACCAAAGTATGTCATATCAGCCAAAACTGGATCTTTGTCATTACTAGATGATTGGTGCAGTGACGTTGTAATTGCTGCTCCACTATTTTGCAATGTGCTCATTGCCTCATGTTCTATGGTGTAAAAAGTGTATTTATTTATGAGATAAAATTTGTAAGAATAGACAAATGAATCAGTGCCGCTTGACAACCATTTAACCCTATCTGAGATTGATTCACTGTTTTGTACTAACTCATTTGTGACATAATTCTTAAACCAATCAATAAATGTTTTGTGACCAGTTAGCACCTTTTCATGGATGTTCAACAATAAGAGTTTGCTTATGCAAATCTACGAAGGGAACAACGTCATTAGTATTATGTAGAACACAAATGTGCACCTTATGCCATTGTGAATTATCAATCTCAACTTGTTGACCTCCGATTACACCTTCACCATCAATCCTACTACTATGATGATCAACTGGTATTCCAATTGCTTGCATGTTTGGGATAAATTCTGACCAAAACTCTATTGCTTCCTCTATTAAATAGCATTCTGCAATGCAACCCTCTAGCCGAGACCTATTCATCACATATTCTTTTAAGATTTTCAAATATCGCTTGATTGGATACATCCATCTCATACGAGCAGGACCACACATCCTTGTCTCATAAATTAAGTGCACAGTTAGATGAACCATGATGTCAAAGAAGGTAGGTGAAAAATACATCTCGACCTCACAAATTGTCTCAACAATTTGTCGTTGCAGATATGACAACCTTCTTGGATTAATGACTTTGCTACTCATCGATTTAAAGAACCAACACAACTTTTTAATCGTTATCCACACCTTTTCTAGCAAAATGGAACGTATAGAGATTGGAAGAAAATTCTCCATGATTATATGACAATCATGTGATTTCAAACCCTTTAATTTCAACTCACTCAAAGATACAAGACTCTTGATGTTGGAAGAGTATCCTTTTGGCACCTTGATAGAATAAAGAGTTTGTAGCAACATATTTCTCATTCTTAGAAAGAGTATAGGCAGCAGGAGGTAAATAGGGTGTTGATTTTCTAGGTTCCTTAACCGGATGTAGTTCATCCTTTATTCCCATCTCCTCCAAATCCATCCTTGCATTATGGCCATCTTTAGTTTTACTGGGAACTCCAAGCATAGTTCCAACCAGGCTATCAAAAACATTTTCTTGCACGTGCATTAGATCGATAAAATGTCTAACATAGAGGTCCTTCCAAAAACTCAATTCAAAGAAGATTGAACTCTTTTTCCAACCCCCAAACGACAAGAAAAACTTTGAGAAGAATTGTGACAGCGTAAACAAAGATGGCGATGAGGACAAAGATGATGAAGACAAGGATGAAAAAATTGAATCATCCAGTCCAATCAACATAATCACCCACTTGAATCACCTTTCGCGTTGCGATCAATTTTTCATCCTTGTCTTCATCATCTTTGTCCTCATCGCCATCTTTGTTTACGCTGTCACAGTTCTTCTCAAAGTTTTTCTTGTCGTTTAGGACAGTCTTTTCCACAAATCCATCATCATCGTCGTTATGTTTTCGCCTTATCGTCATCTTCGTTTTCATGATTTTTCTTTCTTTCATATCCAAAAATTCTCACGTCACCCACAAGAATCTTTTTTCATCTCACCCACGAACTCTCGCGGGATCTTTTTCCTCTCGCCCACGAACTCTCGCGGGATCCTTTTTCTCTACCCACGAACTCTCGCGGGATCTTCTCAAATATAAATTTAAATATGGAAAACATACTTCTTTCATGCATTATAGCTTTATAGCACATCTAAAATTACCTATCAATTTCATTTTTATCTCATTTTATACTTTTAAATTAAATCACTGCTTCTTGATCTTCATAAGTCGGCATATATTAAAGTTTCTGTTTTTCCTGTGATTTAATTTGTCTGTCATCACATATTATTTTAAATTAATATATAGCACCTGTTTATTTTAAATTAATAACCAGTGCATATTTTAGTTTTTGGGGATTTTGATTGTCAGCTACTCCGAGGACCAATGTTATGCACGAAATTAGAATATCGACTCTCAATAACGTGTCCCAAGGGCCTCTTGAAGTTTTAATTTGTAAAAATAAATACTTTATTAAAGTTTTTGAAGTCATTGTTAATTTTACAAATTGTAAAATAATTGTTAAAATTTTAGATACAATATCTCATATTTTAACAATAATAAATTCATTTTTCCTAGTTTTATATTAATCCATCATAAAATATCATTCATTTCTTAATTAGTTCTTCTAAATATTTTTTTAAGAGATATTAATTACACACTAGCTCGAATTTAGAATTATAAGTGAAAAATAATACTCTTTTTCATTTGCTTTATTTTTAATTTTTTTCTAATAATATAACTTCCCAATAATTAATTTGGATAAAATTATTAGTTATGAAAAAAATTTCTTAAAATTGATTAAAAGAAACTTACTAAACGTTACGAGGTTTCCATGCACAAACATATGAGATTGTATTTGTAAATTCACCCTTAAATGTATCTTTAATTACTTATGCTTTCACAGCTATAATATTTATAAATTAACTCACATAATACGCAATAAACTTATTAATTTATAAGTAATAATTCATTACTTCATTTGATGTGTTGAATGTTGAACTATCACTACAAGAAATTTGGTCAATTAGGACGGTCAACTTGCGACGGAAACAATTTTCGCGCCCAATTTACGATGGAATCTTAAATCTGTCATAAATACTTACGACGAAAATAAAATTCATCATAAAATTTTTTTTTATTGATAAAATTTAATGCCAAATAATTAAAATTTAATTGAAAAATGAATTCAGTGAACTTACGACGGATTATCCATCGTAAATTCATTTTAGCAGTGAATTTACGACGGAATTTCCGTCATAAATTTGGTTCTTTTAATTAAATTTAACTGCAAAATGAAATACTTTTTCTGATGGCGGGACGACGTAGTTTAGTACTGAATTTACGACGAAAAATCCGTCGTAAGTTAGTAGAAGTAGAAGTGCGTACTTATTCACTAATTTTCACTTATTTTCTATTTTTTTTATTTTCCCCCATTTTAAACTAGTTTGTAAAATAAATTAAAAAATTAAATAAAAATAGGTAAAAGGCTAAATTTTGAACTTAAATTCATACACAACCAAGTTGTCATACTCACTATTTGTGTGATGAATGTTACTCTACTTTCACTAATTTTCATTTCTTTTTTTTTTTATTTTCCCCCATTTTTAACTAGTTTGTATAATAAATTACAAATTTAAAAAAATACAAAAATTATAAAATTTGAATTTAAAATTTGGTTGTATGACTACGTGGTTGTGTATAAATTCTAAATCAAAATTTGGCTTTTTCTATTTATTTAAATTTTTGACCTTTATTTCTATTTTTATTTAATCTCTTAAAATTAAATTTAATTAAAAATGAAGTTTTTTTTCTAGGACAAAATGACGCCGTTTTAAAACTAAACATACGACGGAATTCTTGTCGTAAATTTGCTTATTGTAATTTAATTTAAGTACAAAATGAATTACTTTTTCTGGGTAACTTACGACGATCTTCTTAATCCATCGTAATTTTGGGTTACTTACGACGAATTAAGAAGATCGTCGTAATTCTGTGGTAACTAATGACGAATATTTCGGCATAACTTTCCCAGAATTACGATGAATTTCTTAATCCGTCGTAAATATATTTAGATATGTCATCAAATTAAGAACTCAACCCAAAATAATTTTTTATTTTTTGAAATTTTGGGAATATTATTTAATTAGATAAGTCTTGACATCCTACGGTTGGATCGTCGAAAAATATTTTTATAAATATAGAAACAATAATCTTGACGAAGCACTAGTTACTAGTACTAGTTGGAATATTAGTGATCTACTAAGATCTCCAACCAAATTAATTTGTTATTTTTTAAAACTTTGGAAATATCATTTAATTAGATATGTTTTGAAATCCGTACGGTTGAATCGTCGAGAAATATTTTTAGAAAAATAGAAACAATAATCTGGTACGAAACACTAGTTACGAGTACTAGTTGGAATAGTAGTGATCTACTAAGATCTCCAACCAAATTAATTTTTTATTTTTGAAACTTTGAGAATATCATTTAATTAGATATGTTTTGACATTCGTACGGTTGGATCTGTTGGAAATTAATCTTAAACTTAATTCTTTAGTAATTGTTTTATTGTTTTATATGTTTCAGATAGCTTGTTTAATTTAAAAATAGGGTACTTGTCTATAGTAGTTGATGGGTTTGTTACATTGTTGATGGGCTTGTTGCGTTAGATTTAGCTATAGACCAGGTCATGTAGTCGTTGCAGTATTGTTAGGAGAAGTGGAAGTAGTCGAGTCTTGATAGGAAAGTAGTTGCTAAATAATAGGCACCACTTTGTGTGTCAAAGTTACATATTTCAGTTCTTTCTTTACTCAATACAGATACAAGTCGTGTTCTATATAAAACGTGAGTGTGTGTTTATTGTATTTCTGCATCTTTAAACCTAGCACAACATCCAGGTGGTGTATGCCTAAATATCAACCCAAACACATAAACAAAACTATGGAGATAACCAAGACAAAAGAAGGCTCTGTGGGTCTAAGCTATCCAATGCTAACGAAAAGTAACTATACAACAATGTCCCTGAAAATGAAAGTGTTCATGAAGGCGCAAGGAGTTTGGGGTGCGATTAAAGGTGACCCAAAGATTGTCGTTGATGAGAGGACGGTACAGATAGCCCTTGCAGCAATATATCAAGGCGTGCCAGAAGAAGTATTGCTAACCATTGCTGAGAAAGAAAATGCAAAGGAAGCTTGGGAAGCCATTAAAACGATTTGTGTGGGAGCAGAGTGAGTGAAGGAGGCAAAGGTGCAAACATTAAAGGGAGAGTTTGAGTCTCTTACCATGAAGGAGACAGATAAAATCGATGATTTTTGTATGAAACTGAGTGGGATAGCAACCAATATACGGGTTCTTGGAGAAGTGATGGAGGAGTCAAGTGTTTTGAGGAAGATCCTACGTGCAATCCCTGACAAATTTCTCCAGATAGCTTCAAATATCGAACAGTTCGGAGACATGAAAGCTATGACTGTCGAAGAATTAGTGGGTCGTCTCAAAGCTCACAAGGAAAGGATGAAAGGCAGGTCCGAGAGTGCAGGTGGACAACTTCTCTTGGCATCTCATAATCAAAGAGCTAGAGGTGGTTATTTCCGTGACAAGTGTAGGATAAGGTGCTACAACTGTAACACCTTGGGACACTATGCTTCAGAATGTAGTAAACCATGACGGGAACAAGAGAAGAGACAAGAAGTAAACATTACAGCCATCGAGGATGAAGAACCAGCATTGTTATAGTCATAAGTATACTGCCAGACGGGCAAACAATAGCCATACGGGCTCAGTTCAATAGCCATACGGGCACATTTTAATAGCCATACGGGCTCAGTTTAAAAGGATTGCACGAGTCATGTTTAAGATTAAGGGGGTGATTGTTGGAAATTAATCTTAAACTTAATTCTTTAGTAATTGTTTTATTGTTTTATTTGTTTCAGATAGCTTGTTTAATTTAAATAAAGATTTCTTGTCTATAGTAGTTGATGGGCTTGTTACATAGTTGATGGGCTTGTTGCTTTAGATTTAGCTATAAACCAGGTCATGTAGTCATTGCAGTACTGTTAGGAGAAGTGGAAGTAGTCGAGTCTTGATAGGAAAGTAGTTGCTAAATAATAGGTACCACTTTGTGTGTCAAAACTACATATAGCTGCTTGTATCCGCTAATTTTTAGTATGCAGATTTCAATTCTTTGTTTACTCAATACACATACAAGTCGTGTTCTATATAAAACATAAGTGTGTGTTTAGTGTATTTCTGTATCTTTAAACCTACACAATCATCGAGAAATGTTTTTAAAAAAATAGAAACAATAACCTGGGACGAATCACTAGTTACGAGTACTAATCAGAATAGTAGTTGTTGTGACCAAAATCTTGCATGGGTTAGATTTAGGCCCACTAGAGGATTAGGGTCCAGATCCATGAAGAGAGTGTGTAATCTGTCGGGTTTCCGGAGGCCTGCGGTAGCCCTAGGGGTTACCATGTACACTGCAGCACGGGAACGCATGACCAAGGGTCTCAAGGTATCCCCTTGAGGATAACCTATAACTATTATCAGTCATCCAGTAGAGCTTCCAGAGTAGCTTCCGTGATAGGGGTTACCGGAGGGGGTACCGGAGCCAGGCTACCGGGCGGTACCCCCAGCTTCCGCCGGAAGCCTGATCAGGCTGCCAAATCAGATAAGGCACGCCTCCTACTTTTTAGGAACACGTTTATATCATCTAAAAATACTCTCAAACAGATAAACATTCAGTTATTTGAGGATATATGTCATATATACTTGATAAATGATACAAAATCATGATAAATACAAGAGATAATCATTCTATGTTACCTAAACTGCTTGGTAACCTGATTATACACATCATACTCGATTATTATCAGAAATAACAGTCATTATCCCACTGGAGAGAGGATAACTTATCATAAACAAACGATCATATCCTTCAAGAACTACATTCGGGCTTGATCCACTATAAATAGTGGTATGTAGGCAGTTTACGGGATCTTCTTCGACACTTACACTCCTTGAGTAGCTAGAGCACGTGCACTCTTGTGTGACATAGTCAAATTAGGGTTCTTGGCTGGCCAACATTTGGTCCTTGAGCTCTCATCCCGTAGATTCAGTCTGATCCTTCCGAGGAACCACATCCCGTGTTCTTCGGTAACCCTAGTCGTGAGCCTTCCCGGGCGGCTAGCTATTGATCTTCAACCACGAGCCTTTCTGGGTGGTTGGACGATTCCTTGTTTATTGGCGCTATTCCAGCACGAGGCCTCATAATCTGTTGTGCTAAATTCCTCCCACAACAATTGGCGCCCGAAGGAGGGGCCTCAAAAATCGTCATTTGGAGGAGATATGGCGAGTGACAATTCTGAAAGTGATAAGACACCGTCTTAGGATGGTAATGGACGAAACAAAGGTGGTGATGATGTTAGTAACAAGGACATCATGGACTATCTGAAAACGATGAATGAAAGAGTCAACAACTTGGAAAAGGGTTCCGAGAAAATGAAAAAATGGCAAAGGAAGTGCAAGTCGAAGTCAAAAAAGAAGAATGTGACTCCGACAAGGCTGAATTTCGAGTCTGAGGACAATATTGAGGACAACACTGATCATGTCCCATCTGAAGAAGACGCAGAAGAGCTTGTGGAAGAAGAGTATGAGGGCGACCAATCTGATGTTCCGGAAACCCAGGGTGCCGAAGATTCACCCACCAGAAGTCTAAGTGTTTTTAATCGAGTTGGCAAAAAACTGACTAACAAAGACCTTCGTCACAAACTGATTCACACTGGAAGCAAAGATCGAAGGGATGGCAATGGGGGTTCCATAACTCAGGGTTCCCGAGAACGCCGAGAGAGGTCCCACTCGGTACCCCCAAGAAGTACTTCCAGGAGGTCCAGATCTGATGGCAGAAGGAGTTATAGGCAAAGCAGTCACTCTTCTTGGCATAGAAACAGGAAATCCCGCTCTACCGGAGTCCCAACCGGTGGGGGTACCGATCAGGATTCCGGCTCCCATCAAAGTTCAGTCCCTAGAAGAAGCAACACAGCCAATGAAGATGATGACTCTGGAAGTGATATGCTTTCGGATGGTGAAAATGGACAGTTCAGGATGTCTGACCGGAAAAAGGCCTTGGAAAAGATCAAGGAGGAGAAAAAGTTTAAGTCCGGTATCACTACCGGTTCCCCATTTTCTGTAAAAGTGAAAAAGGCAGCCTTGCCAAGGTTCTTCAAGATGAATACTGACCTGAAATTCAATGGAAACTCAGATCCAGTTGAATACTTGAGTCGTTTTAATACGGAAATGGATGTCTACCAAGTGGAGGACTTAGCAAGGTGTAGGCTACTGGCCTCCACACTGAGTGGGAATGCCCACCAATGGTTCAAAAGGCTAGCCGAAGGGTCTATTAAATCCTGGAGGAAGATGGGAGACCAGTTTATCTCTCAATTCAGGGCTACCGTGGCCTATGCCCCACCGGTGAATACTCTGGCTAATATCAAGCAAGAACCCCACGAAACTTTAAGACAATACTTCAAAAGATTTAATGAGCAAGTGCCAAAAGTGAAGAAGGCCTCTGATGAAACTCTGAAGAATTTCCTAATAGCCGGGGTTAGGCCTGGAACCGAGTTTTGGAAGGAATTGCAAACTGAGGAGCCCGGAACCCTGGCGGAATTCTACCAACAAGCAAAACGCCACAAAGTGATTGAGGAATCCATGGCAAAACTGTCCAAAGATTCCAATTCCTGAGGTTGGAGCAGGTTCTTACAGCCCTAAAAGGGATTCAAATAAGAGGGCTTATGGGAGTGGTACTGCCGGTTTGGGAGCCCCCCGGTATGATGACAAGACTGCCCCTATTGCTGTTAATGTAACTAAGGATAGTGTTTCTGCCAAGGACAGACTCACTCCAAAGGAAAATTTTCAGAAATACTCAGAGTATACTCCTTTGACTGTCCCAATTAGTCATATTCTCGAAGTGAATGAGAAGAATGGGCTATTCCGGAGGCCCTACCGGGCAGGCCCCCCAGGAGTGAAAGATCAGGGAAAGTACTGTGCATTCCATGAAGTGAATGGTCACGAGACTGCTGATTGCAGGCACTTGAAAGATCAAATTGAAGAATTGATTAGAGGTGGATACCTGACTGAATTTGTAGCCCAAGAGGCTAAGAAGTATAAAGATTGTAGAGATAACAAGGACAAGGCTCCTGGAAACCAAGAAAGGACTACCCGAGCTAATAGCATCCATACCATCTTTGGCGGCCCTTATTTGGGGGGTGCCAGTCGGAATGCCAGAGATAGGTATGCCTGTGAAGCCAGGGGCAAACCCCTAACTATTGTGTTCCACCTTGCAGAAAGGCCCCCTAAGCTGTTCAAAGGGGAAACCGCTGATATTTCCTTTACCGAGGAGGATGCCAAGTGGGTTCACCACCCTCATAATGATGCTTTGGTGGTAACCGTGAGTATTGGTGGAATGAATGTGCACAAAGTGCTGGTTGATAATGGAAGCTCAGTAAATATCTTGGCATATACCACATTCCAGAAATTGGGACTTTTGGACAAAGAGTTACTGCCTACCAATAATGAGCTATATGGGTTTACCGGCAACCCTGTCCAAATTATGGGAAAGATCAAATTGCCCCTGACATTGGGTTTGGATCCCTGCAAGGCTACCCAAATGGCAGAATTCATGGTGGTAGATGAAGACATTTCCCACAATGCAATTCTCGGTAGACCAATATTGAAGGATATGAGGGTGGTAACCTCAATATACCACTTTTCAATGAAGTTTCCTACACCAAATGGCATTGGGTGTGTGAAAGGATGTCAACATGAGTCAAGGGAATGCTATAACAGAGCTGTGTAGGCTGCCGAGAGGATAGATAAATCTATTCATGTTGAAGAAAAGACTGATGGGGAAGCCCTAATGAGAAGCCATGGGCTTGAGCCACAAAAGTTTGGAAAAGCATCGTGCAGTGCCATCATGATAGTGGAATTACCAGAGGAACCTACTGAAGAGGTTCCCGTTTTTCGGGGGGTAATACCACCACAAAGCTTGTTGTTGGAAGCTGCCGAGAAAAATGATGGAATTCAAAACATTTCATTGGAAGGCATAGTAAGAAATGCCTCAGATGATGATCTAGGCGAAGCAATGCTAGAGAATGAGAACCAGGGAGCGGAGAAAGGACTCCCGGTTGAGATTGACATTGATCCCAGGATGCCCGGTACCCTGGAAAAGGCAGGGGTTGCCGAAGATACTATCCCCATACTAGTGGATGCTGAAGATCCTGGTAAAATCTTGAAAATTGGACAACAGCTAGATGAAAAGACAAGAGAAAGGTTGACTGCTTTCCTTAAAAGCAACCTTGATGTGTTTGCATGGTGTCATTCTGACATGGTGGGGATCGACCCGAAAGTCATGTGCCACCACTTGAACATTGACCCTGAGAGAAGGGGTATCCGGCAGAAAAGAAGGCCTATCAGTGGTGAAAGGGCTATCGCCCTCCAGGAAGAGGTAGACCGGTTATTGAAGGCTGGTTTGATCAAAGAATCCTTCTATCCAACATGGCTAGCAAACCCGGTACTGGTCCGGAAGCCCAATGGGAAATGGAGGACATGTGTTGACTTTACTGATCTGAATAAGGCATGCCCTAAGGATAGCTTCCCGCTACCCAGAATTGATCAACTGGTGGATGCCACGGCATGCCATGCTTTGCTAAGTTTCACGGATGCCTACTCCGGATATAACCAGATACCGATGCATGAACCAGACCAGGAGCATACCAGCTTCATAACCGATAGGGGACTGTACTGTTATGTGGGGATGCCATTTGGGCTATTGAATGCCGGGGTAACCTACCAAAGGCTGGTAAACATGATGTTTAAAGAACAGATTAGTAAGACTATGGAAGTCTATGTTGACGATATGTTGGTTAAATCAAAGGTGGCAGCCGACCATGTGTTGCACCTATCTGAGATGTTTGATATCCTAAGGAAGTATCGGATGAAGTTGAACCCTCAAAAGTGTGTTTTTGGTGTGGAGTCTGGAAAATTTCTTGTATTCATTGTGAACCACAGAGGGATTGAGGCAAACCCTGCCAAAATCAAAGCATTGCTGGAACTGAGGTCCCCAAGGAATGTAAAAGAAGTCCAAGGGCTTACCGGAAGGGTAGCAGCCCTAAATAGATTCGTATCTCGGTCTTCCGACAAGTGCAAGGAGTTTTTCAAGGCTATCAAGAAGGGTCAAAACTTTGAATGGACCCCGGAATGTGAGGAAGCTTTCAAGAAACTAAAAGAACAGTTGGGAAGCCCACCATTGCTCTCCAAACCCTTGGAAGGTGAGGTACTCATTTTATATTTAGCTGTTTCTGAATACTCTATAAGTGCTGTGTTGATCCGGGAGGAAGAACAAGTACAATACCCGGTATATTATGTGAGCAAAAGGCTATTGGATGCGGAAACCCGGTATCCCAGCATGGAAAAGCTAGCATATGCTCTAATATTGGCTTCTAGGAAGCTAAGGCCTTACTTTCAGGCCCATAAAGTTGAAGTTAGAACATCCTTCCCGCTAAGGCAAGTGATGCACAAGACGGAAGCCTCCGGTAGAATGATGAAATGGGCTGTCGAGCTAGGACAGTTTGAAATAGATTACAAGCCCCGAACTGCTATCAAAGGCCAAGCGCTGGCCGATTTCTTATTGGAGTTTCCTCCTGATTTTGAGGTTACCGGAGAAGATTGTACCCCGGTATCCCCAGTTACCGAAGGGGATGCCGAAAGCCCCCAATTATTGTGGAACCTGTATGTTGATGGAGCAGTAAACAATAATGGGGGAGGTGCAGGAATAGAGTTGGTAAGCCCAGAGGGGCACCGAATTCAGAGTGCCATACACTTTGGCTTCAAGGCTACCAACAATGATGCAGAGTATGAGGCCCTGATTGCTGGATTGAAACTGGCTCTGGAAATGAAGGTAGAATACTTAAATGTGTTTAGTGACTCCATGCTGATTGTGTGGCAAATTAAAGGAAGCTTCCAGAGTCGAGGCCCCCGCACTGAACTCTACATGAGGTATGACCAAGAACTTATCAGTAGGTTCAAATTGCTAAATCTAAATCAAATCCCAAGGGTGGAAAATACCAATGCTGATGCCCTTGCCAAGTTGGGATCCCAAAAAGAAGCTGTTCTGTTAGGGGTGATACCCCTTGAAGTGCAACTCCAACCAAGTATCCATCGAGAGGAGACTATGGAAATAGAATCTTCAATGGAAAGCCAATGGACAACCCCAATACGTGAGTATATCACCAAGGGGACACTTCCGGAAGACAAAGATGAAGCTCGGAAACTCAAATATAAGGCTGCCCGTTATGTGATCTATGATGGCATCCTATACAAGAGGGGTTTTAATCAACCTCTACTTAAGTGCATATCTGGAAATGAATGTGAATACATCCTAAGGGAAATTCATGAAGGCATTTATGGAAACCACTCGGGGGTACCTCCCTGGCCCACAAAGTGCTACGGCAAGGCTACTACTGGCCTACCATGAAAACTGATGCTTATGACTTTGCTAAAGCTTGTGATCAGTCTCAAAGGTTTGCTAACTTCAATAGCAACCCAGCTGTGGAATTAAGGCCCCTTGGAAGCCCCTGACCCTTTGCAATATGGGGAATTGATCTGATTGGGGAGCTTCCTAAAGGCAGAGGTGGTGTGAAATATGATGTGGTAGCTGTTGACTATTTTACCAAGTGGGCAGAGGCGGAACCCCTGGCTACCATCACTGCCGGTAAGCTGAAGGAATTTGTCAAAAGAGCCATTATATGTAGATACGGGGTACCGTACAAACTGATTTCAGATAATGGCAAGCAATTTGATAGTAAAGAAATGAGAAGTCTATGTGAAGACTTGGAAATAAAGAAAGATTTCTCAGCCGTTTGCCATCCCCAGAGCAATGGACAGACAGAGGCTGTGAACAAAATCATCAAGCACACTCTGAAAGCTAAGTTGGAAGACAAAAAGGGAAACTGGCCTGAGGAACTTCCAATGGTCTTATGGTCTTACAACACTACTCCAAGGTCCACTACCGGAGAGTCTCCCTTTGTTCTAACCTATGGCTGTGAAGCTATGGTCCCAGTGGAAGTCGGGATAGGGTCCTACCGGAGGGACAATTTCAGTCAAGAGTCAAATGAAATAAATCAGAGGTTGGCCCTAGATATGGTAGAAGAAACCCGGGCTACCGCCCAGCTGAAACTTGCGGCTTATCAGCAGAGGACCCGCAAATACTACAACAACAAGGTACGCCCTCGACCCCTCAAGGTTGGCGACCTAGTATTGAGAAGAATGATGCCCAATATGCGGGTTCCCGGGCACGGAGCCTTTGGAGCAAATTGGGAAGGGCCTTACAAAATAAAGTCTTTGGGAAGGCACTTACCACCTTGAAAACATGGATGGGAACACTATTCCCCGCGCTTGGAATGCCGAGCACCTAAAAAAGTACTATCAGTAAGACTCTTTTCAGAGCAAACGTAGGCCTCTTTCATGCTTAGGATAAATAAAGGCAACCTACTAGTTGTGGTTGCGTCATTTCCCTTTCAGTTCTTAGGATTTCATGATTTTCAGTAGATGCCCGGGGGTAGTGGATGCACACCCCGTCTGGATGAAATTTGATGTAATCGTACTCTTTGATTTTCAGTAAAAGTAGAAGTTGATTGTTTCCTTTTACATTTACCACTTATAAATATTTTCAGAAAGATATGTAAGACCAACAAGCATAGTTCTACATGGCAGCCAGGCTACCATCCAGAACTAGGGGGGTAGTAGTGGATACACCTCTCAGCTTAACAGGTTGAAATTATTAGAATTTTAAAATTTTCATTACCAGACATGTACAGAACCTTGAGTGGTTCACGTGGCTTACTTGGTTATCAGGGCATGTATGGAACCCTGTTCGGCATACATGGTTCCCTTCATTACTTGGGCTTGTGTGGTACACTGTTCGGCACACTTGGATCCCTTCAACACCAAACATGTATGGAACCTTGAGTGGTTCACATGGCTTACTTGGTTATCAGGGCATGTATGGAACCCTGTTCGGCATACATGGTTCCCTTCATTACTTGGGCTTGTGTGTACCCTGTTCGGCACACTTGGATCCCTTCAACACCAGACATGTATGGAACCTTGAGTGGTTCACATGGCTTACTTGGTTATCAGGGCATGTATGGAACCCTGTTCGGCATACATGGTTCCCTTCATTACTTGGGCTTGTGTGGTACCCTGTTCGGCACACTTGGATCCCTTCAACACCAGACATGTATGGAACCTTGAGTGGTTCACATGGCTTACTTGGTTATCAGGGCATGTATGGAACCCTGTTCGGCATACATGGTTCCCTTCATTACTTGGGCTTGTGTGTACCCTGTTCGGAACACTTGGATCCCTTCAACACCAGACATGTATGGAACCTTGAGTGGTTCACATGGCTTACTTGGTTATCAGGGCATGTATGGAACCATGTTCGGCATACATGGTTCCCTTCATTACTTGGGCTTGTGTGTACCCTGTTCGGCACACTTGGATCCCTTCAACACCAGACATGTATGGAACCTTGAGTGGTTCACATGGCTTACTTGGTTATCAGGGCATGTATGGAACCCAGTTCGGCATACATGGTTCCCTTCATTACTTGGGCTTGTGTGGTACCTTGTTCGGCACACTTTGATCCTTTTCAATATGAGACATGTGCGTAACTTTGAGTGGTTCACATATCTCACTTAGCCAATAATCGTGTATGAAATCATGACTGACATACATTAATTATTCAATCATCAGCCTATGTGGTTACAAGAGTTAACCCATATGGATTACCAAATACCATACAAACACGGCCTTACAGGAATGGCTTACATGGCATCACCACATATGATTCATTAATTGATTGGGACTCCCGGAACAAAGGTTTCCAGGCTGAGCCTCCGGCATCCAGGCTACCGGATATGGGCTACCGGCCATGGGGCTCCCGGAGTCAGGTTCCCGCCTTCGTGCTCCCAGATATAATAGGGTTACAGGACGGTACCCCCATACCCATAGTGGTAACCACGCAGACTAAGGTACAAGTAGTTCACCATTTACGTGACTGCTTATCCAGGTACACGCAGTCATCGCTTCTCAAGTACATTTCCATATTACGTTACCACTCTATCATTCAATTCCTGATTCATGATTTATCATTTATTTCGTTTAATCAGCGTGAATATGGCATATATCCTCTAAATACTCGTATAAACTTGTATTAGGATCTACACCCAGAGTCACACTATCCTCCATGCGAGTTGTTTTAAGTTAAGGCATCACTCGTCCCACTGAGCAGATTTAATGCTTTTTAGTTGAGTTAGTGAACTTCGTTGCCATTAAGGAAAACAAGTCTGGCATCTAAGGCATAACCAATTATAGTACAATAATTATACTTACCACAGAAAGAATTAGGTAATAAAACAAACATGCATTTGAGGAATAAAACCAGTTCAAGAGCACCAGGGCCCCATGGCCGTAAAACAGTTAAGTTACGAATCCAAAAATACACGTGTGGAGCGTTATAGGAGCCCACCCCCTTAGTTAAAACCATAAGTTCATAAAACCAACTGGATAAAATTTTTCATAACCAAAAAAGAAGTTACTGAGAGGCAGAAGGGTCTTTGGTAGCCTCAGAGCCAGGGGAATCCTCGACAGGGTCAACCTTCTTAGTGGAATCGCCTGTAGTAACCTCAACCACGTCCGTGGGAGCCTCAACCCTGGTAGCCTGAGCATCTTCGATATCATCTTGTTGGATAGCTGATGACTTGGAGACCCCTTTGGTGACGGGAACTTGGGACTTGGCAGCCTCAGCCTTGAAACTTTCCACCTGCTTTACCGCGTCTTCACCCAGGAGCGCCCAGTCAAGATTCGGCATCACCTTCCAAGTAGCCTTCAAGTAATCATTGACCCCTTTGGCGAACCCCAGATTGTACCTCTCAGGGAGTACCTCCTTCATTTTTCTCGCGGAAGCCTGAAGAGTATCCACTTGCACCTTCAATTCTCCAACCTCAGTGGCATGGGCAGCCACCAACTCTTCCTTCTCCTTATCTTGAGCAAAAACTAGCCTACCAAATTTCTCCTTCCCCTTCGTTACCACGGAGATCTCACTCTTCAACTTTTTATTAGCATCAGCGAGCTTCTTTCTTTCCCCTTCAACAGTTTCGGGATCAGATTTTGCCTGCTTAAGGTCCTCCTTTAACTTCATGTCACCACGAGTAGCCGCTACCAGCTGGTTACCGATCCTCATCTGATGAAACAGATTCTCCCCAGAAGAATATAGCATAGCCCGTACGGCATCAGAGATCTTGAGCTTGGACCATCCTGAGATGACCTCCAAGGGGATCTGCCCTTCGGTTAACCTGTGGAATTGCTGAATCTCTTGTGGTATGCTGGGTGACTGTGGCAATTTGACTCTCTTGGAAGACCTAGTTTCTGGGGTAGAAGCCAGGCTGCCAGAGGCTTGGGAGAACCTTCTCTTATCAGCCGGAGTGGATCCAACCTTCCCAGAAGTAGGAACCTTAGCCTGGGAGATAGGTGCAGCATTAATTGGGGGTTCCAGTATCATCAGCTTATCTTCTGGGAACAAATCTTCGTATTTCTCCGAAAGTTGTACAAAGGATGGAACGGTACCAGACATACCTGAAAAGACAAGACAGCCAGAATGTTAAAAATCATAACATAAATATGCAAAGAGAAATGTGGAAAAAGTGGCCAGTTACAGGATAAACAGTAACTACCATGTAATCGACACACGCATGGAGGCCCATAAAGATACGGATAAAAACGAATAAAAAGAAAAGCACCAAAGAGAAGTGCGGCACAGTGAGTAAAAAGGTACAAAAGTAGAAAGCGGAAGCCTAGGTTACCAGGGCTGGAGCGGTCGGTAGCCCCCTTCTCCTCCCAAGCGGTACCGTAAGTATCAGAATTTCTAACAGACACCTCCATCCCCTGGGCAGGGGGAGAGGGAGCCAGGGGTCTCGTAAATCCCAACCTCACTAAGGTTTCCGGAGTTAACAGACTCTCGCCATCTCCTAAACTAGCTGCCAACCTCATAATCTTTTCGGCTCTTTTTGCCTCAGCCCCCTCGAGCAGAGTTTGCGATGGGATCCCTAAATGAGATAATAGATAGTAAAAAGGGGGTAAGAGCTATGTAGAGAATCAACCAAATAAAGGTTACCAGTAATGAACCAGGGTACCGGATGCTTACCCGGAGTCAGATTCCACTCTTTTCTCACCTCTTCACAATCATAACAATACAAAAACATTTCCATCCAGTCATACATTCCCCGCTTATTTCCCTTAATACATCTCCCTTGCCTGTCGTTCCAGGAGGTGAGGTAAAAAATACCTATCTTCCTTCCCACACCCTTTAGTTGATAAAAGTACCCTAATTCCCTAGGGGTAAGGGGGACAGAAAAGGTTTGATCGTAGAGGATATACATACATGCCGCCACCCTGAAGGAATTAGGTGACAGTTGCATAGGAGCTATCTCGTAGAAGTTCAGCATGTCAATAAAAAACGGATGCATCGGCATAGAGAATCCCAGCTTGAAAAAGGATGCAGACAGTACCGCATTGGGTATAGCTTGATCAGGTTCAAAGTTGCCAAACCTATGGCACCTCTCACCGGCGGTAGGTACCACCAGGTCGCATCCTGGATCGCATGATTCCTTCAACCTCGCAAGTCTGTCAGCATTCATGGACGAATCTGTATCCTCACAAGAGGGAACAAAACCCGCAGGAACATGGGGCTTTCGCTCAACCTTTGCCACCAACGGCATCCCAAAATTATCATTCTTTTCCGTCACATCATCATTACTGAATAATGGCTGTTCACCACCTAGCCAAAGATCATTTATATTTTTTTCCCTTCATCAGTGTTGGAACTAACATTAATCCTTTCTGCCTCTCCACCATCCGAATTCGATGAACCGGCCTCCAGGGAAAGGCTAGGATACCGGCTGACAATCTCAGCGGACAAGGGATCTATTACTTCTACCTGGGAACGTGTCCTGGAGCTAACTGATGGTTTAGATTCAAGCAGGGGCTGGGAGAGCAAAATATTATTAAGATGGGTGGACCCCGAATCAGACGGTTCCCCAGACACGGGTGATAAATATCCTAAACACTGGGAAGACTCCCTCGATCCCGATGAAAGAGACATCTGCAACCACAAAAGAGGGAGGCAGATTAGTAAGGGGGATTGAAATCGAAAAGTTCAGGGTCGAATAAGGCAACAGCTTCCAGCCACTGATGAGGCTACCAGACCAAAATCGAGGAGTCAAGACCCGGGGGGTAAGCATCCACATGGCTGCCTAACCTATTAACCCCACTTCTAGCTAAACGAAATGGAAAAAGGCATACAGAGATAAGCTGTAATAAGAATGCCTAAACGAGCAAGTTACGGGTATTAAACTTAGGGTAGCATACCTAAAATGACAATATTCATTGAAATCAAACATCAAACAAGCTAAATGCATACTAAGAAACGGTAAACAGGGCAACCAAAATACAAATCGCGCCAACCGCTTCGATTCACAACGCCAGATGAAAACTCATACATGCATATGTCAATTAAGATTTGTGTATAAAGATCTAACCTATATACAATTCAAGGTCTAGGAATGACAACAAGAATCTATAAGTGGAGATATCAAATTTGGAAACATCGAAGCCTAGAACACATAATACGCACTAGAAGTATCATTGATTAACTCAATGTGTGCACAAAGAATAAATTAGAGAGCTTGGCATCAAAACTGAATTGAGAAATTCAGAGGTATACCTGGACGAGATGGAAGGTACGGATGATTGAAACGCCTAAGCCTCCGCCGGATAAGCCTTTGCTGGAAGCTCTCAAAGAAACCCTTGCTTGCCCAAAAGAGGATGTGGAGAAAAGATAAAATACAAGGGGCTAAGTGAATAGATATATACAAACGGAGAGAAAAGAGACGTGTCCCCTTTGATTAATGAATGTGGCACAGAAAACAAGGTGGAGTGGGAAACGTCCTTTGTGTGGAAAATGGGCTATTTTTTGAATTTATTTTTGTAAAAACGGTAGAGTCCCAGCCTGATTCTCCTCCCTTAATAGTTATCATTTTTATCTTCGTAGATTTAAAATGATTAACTTATCCTTAAAACATATAAATTATGAGGTTTCCGTTCATTGGTAGACCCAATTTTAGCTCTCATGATATTGTTACAAGGAGCCTTCGAATAAACGATAATATTAACTTTGACGTTTACGATAAAGAGTTTTCAAGCTAGTACCGTAAAGAATGCTGACTTGACAAGACGGCATAAGCCTGAATCTTCCTAGGAAACGGCACCCTGTGAATATTAGGTTCCCCTTGCACATAGTACTTCAGGGAACCGGGGGGTAGTTGTTGTGACCAAAATCTTGCATGGGTTAGATTTAGGCCCACTAGAGGATTAGGGTCCAGATCCATGAAGAGAATGTGTAATCTGTCGGGTTTCCGGAGGCCTGCGGTAGCCCTAGGGGTTACCATGTACACTGCAGCACAGGAACGCATGACTAAGGGTCTCAAGGTATCCCCTTGAGGATAACCTATAACTATTATCAGTCATCCAGTAGAGCTTCCAGAGTAGCTTCCGTGATAGGGGTTACCGGAGGGGGTACCGGAGCCAGGCTACCGGGCGGTACCCCCAACTTCCGCCGGAAGCCTGATCAGGCTGCCAAATCAGATAAGGCACGCCTCCTACTTTTTAGGAACACGTTTATATCATCTAAAAACACTCTCAAACAGATAAACATTCAGTTATTTGAGATATATGTCATATATACTTGATAAATGATACAAAATCATGATAAATACAAGAGATAATCATTCTATGTTACCTAAACTGCTTGGTAACCTGATTATACACATCATACTCGATTATTATCAGAAATAACAGTCATTATCCCACTGGAGAGAGGATAACTTATCATAAACAAACGATCATATCCTTCAAGAACTACATTCGGGCTTGATCCACTATAAATAGTGGTATGTAGGCAGTTTACGGGATCTTCTTCGACACTTACACTCCTTGAGTAGCTAGAGCACGTGCACTCTTGTGTGACATAGTCAAATTAGGGTTCTTGGCTGGCCAACATTTGGTCCTTGAGCTCTCATCCCGTAGATTCAGTCCGATCCTTCCGAGGAACCACATCCCGTGTTCTTCGGTAACCCTAGTCGTGAGCCTTCCCGGGCGGCTAGCTATTGATCTTCAACCACGAGCCTTTCTGGGTGGTTGGACGATTCCTTGTTTATTGGCGCTATTCCAGCACGAGGCCTCATAATCTGTTGTGCTAAATTCCTCCCACAACAGTAGTGATCTACTAAAATCTCCAACCAAATTAATTTTTGATATTTTTAAAATTTAGGAATATCATTTAATTGGATATATCATTTAATCTCTCGCCTCTCTCTCTTTTCCCCTATCTCTCTTTCTCTTCACCGCCATATCCCTCTCCTTTCTCCAATGTAAAGCCTCTCTCTCTCTTTTCTCCTATCTCTCTCTCTCTCTTCACCGTCATCTCCCTCTCCTTTCTCCACTGTAAAACCACCGCAACTCCACCTTCTTGTAAAATGATTTTCATGTTTCGATTATTATCTCAGGCCAAAAAAACGAGTTCATTGGCGGCTTCTACACGGTCTTTGAGCTGACCCATTTGAACATTAGCTATAAAACACCAAACCCAAGCGAGAATTGGTCATTACTAGCAATTGGGGGAGGATTCGAGAGCCATCAATGGAGATAACCCATCAATGGAGATAAGCCATTTGATGTCTGCAATAGAAGATTCGAGAAGGATTGGAGGACGTGAGTGACCTGGGTGGACTATTTAGCGAGTTCAGAGCATTCGAGTTTGGAAGACTAAGCTTCTTGGGCTGATTTGATGACTCATTCAGCGAATAAGATTTGGTCTGTGAGCTCATCTTGGATGCCCTCCTCTTCTTGTTCAGCAGTAGCCATGAGATAGATATAGAAAGAGAGAAAGTAATAGAATACTTTGAAAAGAATCACAGTGCCTACCAATATACAGCGGTTTTGTTTTTCTTTTTGTTTTAAGAGATCCCTACCAATATACAAAATCATGATTGCTTATTTAACATCTTGTTTCTTGTATTTGTTTAGTTGTTTAGCCAATCTATCTTTTTTAAGATTTAAGAGTTTTTTTTTGGGAAGGTTTTATTTGTTTGATATAAAAAATTTTATTTAAGCAATATTAAGCAAATAAGATAAATTTATATACATTAGACTAATGGATTCAAGATCACTCTCCCGAAATCAATTTAAAATGAAAATGTTTTTATATGTAAAATTTTAATATCAGATTTGTAAATTCAAATCTAAATTATATTTTTGTCAAAAGTCGAAAAGTATTGTTATTATTATTTTACGTGGGTCCCATTCTTTAACTTTCGACGATTTTTTCGTCATAAAATCTAATAACTTATACTAAAGTAAAATATCCTATCCTAATTTCCCTCCAAAAATTCCCTCCTCTCTCTCCTCCCATCTTAACTTCTAGAATTTTCCTTCTCTCTCCTCTCATTTGAAATTTCTCGCTTGAAATTCCCTCCTCTCTCTCATCTCACTTCTATTTTCTATCATTATATATATATATATATATATATAATATCCTCCAAATTTCCCTCTTCCTACCCCAATTTTTCCTCCCAAATTTTTCTCTTCTCCCTCTTACTTTCTCAAATATTTATTTTTCTACTCTTCCCTACCCTTTCACTTTACACACAAATGTTAGTTTATTCTCCATTTTCTTTCCTCCCTCATTTTCTTTTTTCTCTCCATTCATTTATTATTTTATCATTTTTTCTTTCAATTCTTTTTTTCCCACCTAAGTATCCCATTCATCTTTTTTTTTTCTTATCATCCATCATTTAAATTATTATTTGTTCCATCTCATATTTGTCACACTTTTATCAAATGTTAAAAGGATTTTTTTTTTAATTTCTATCATATTATTTTTATAAATAATAGTGCAAACAGAATAAAATTTAATCCTCATCAAATTTGTATTTCATCTACAACTTTCAGCATATGGTAATTTTTTTATCATGACTATTTAAATCATATATAGCATCTTTATATAAACAATCAATATTTTTGTATATGTAATTACTTCAAAAATTTATTTTATTTATAACATAATATGTGAAGAGCATTCTTTTTTTCGAATATTTTGAATTTAAAAAATCTAACCAAAATAACTCGCATTGAGATAGGGATGCAACGGGCCGGTCGGGTTTGGCTCGGATTATTAAAAATCCAAATCCAAATATGGGTTTTAAAAATAAATCTATATCCAAATCCAAATCCAAAAATTCAGGTTCGGTATATCTAAAAAATCAGATTTTGGATCGGGCATCCGTCAGATTGAATTAATTTGTCATCCCTACATTGAGATGCTATTTATTAGTGAAAGATTCATTACTTGAGAGGGCGTTGTTAGTATTGTAAATTTATTAAAATGATGATCTTATATTTACGATTGAGATTTTTAATTTTTCAAATATTTTAACTTCAAATGTTTAATATAATTTCGTAAAACACATATATTGATTATAATTGATGTTAATACTAATATCAATGATTGCATCTAGAAATATTTGAAAAAAAAATCTTCGATGATCGTCGTTAATTAATTAATACTTATTTCGATATAAAAGTTTACACGAATAATTAAAATGTTATACTCTAAAAGTATTATTTTAGTATAAGTTGAAATATTTTGATTATATAAAAATATTATTTTATTTATTATTTTCCCACTTATTCTATATTTATAATATAAATCGAAGTGAACTTAATATTTCATTCTAAAAATATAAAATGGAACTAAACATAATCTAAAAAATAAGTTATGATATATGAGAATAAATTTGTTTGCCTAACCGAAAAATTAACACCTAATCAATTGAATTATTTTTTATTAGAATGTCGAAAATATAACTAATGTAAACGAAAATTAATTATTATGAACAAAAAATTTTAGTCATTTAAATTATATTTTCTTCAAAACTAATGTCCCGTTTGGTATTGCTGTTGGAAACACCAACATAAGCTTATTTTTGAAAAGCAAGTAAAAAAGTATTTGGTAAATTTCAAAAGAAGCTTTTCTGAAAAGTGATATTGCCTAAAAAGTTGCTTTTAGAGAAAACATGTCCCCCATACTTTTGAAAAATACTTTCAGCTTTTGCGGGAAGCATCTACTAATTTCAACATCAAACCTCACGAAAAGCATTATTTTTAATAAATTATAACCAAAATATGCATATATCAAAAATATTACCAAACATGTATTTGATTTTTGCAACAACAATTATTTTAACAGCACTTTTTTAACAGCACAACAGCAATCTCAAACAGAGCCTAACAAGTTTAAATTTCAATGAATATATTTGACAAAAGAAAAAACAATTCAATTAATATAAAAATTATTTATAATAAATATAATAATAATTGCTCATTAATTATCTGAATAGTATTCAAAAATATATTAATTACAAACTTATATTCAATTTGTCCCATTTTCTTCACACTTTAATTTTTTTTGAATATTTCACCAAATATTGCGTCCACCATAACCATCACTTAACTCATATTTTTTTTTAACTCTTCCCATTATCTTTTTAGAATAGTGCATATGCACGCATATTATCTAGTATAAATTTATGACAGTTTATTCCATCGTACATTCGTTTATTATTTTATTGTAGAAAGTGGGTCCCGTGTTGGAATTTATGACGAAATTTAAACTTGCGACGAAAATTTATACTTGTGACGAAAATTTGAACATAAGACTCGAGCAAAAATGACGAAATTTTTCCGTCGTAATTGGACCAGTTGCGACGATTTCAATATAAAATTTCCTTCGTAAATGGTCGTTTTTTATTTTAATATTATATGAATTTTTTCATTTATCTAAATTAATATTTTAAAACACGAATTTTGGAGGCTTACATTTTTATATGAGATGATTTGATAATAATTATATAAATCTTATCCGCTATATTTCTAGAAATGGAGGGATTTTAGTTAGAAAATATAGAAGAGATGATATTTTAGTTGAAAAAGGTAATCGGTTAATTATTGGTAATTATAAAATTATTATTTTATTTTATTAATTAAATAGAATGCCCGTGATATGATTAGAAAAAGATAGGATTTAGTTAGAGAAAATTAAAAAGATAACATGTTCCAGGTGAAAAAGGTAATTGATTAGTTTATAGTAATTATAATTTAATTACGTTATTTTACTAAATACAATTGCACGTAATGTTTTTGGAAAAAGAGAAATTAATATTGTCCGTGATATTTCTATTAAAATAAGGATTTTAGTTTGAAAATATATAAAAAAATGATACGTTTTAGCTGAAAAAGGTAATCGGTTAATTATTAATATTAAAATAATTAGTTTATTATAATTGGAAAAATAGATTTTAGTTAGAGAAAATAGAAAGGTAACGTGAAAATTAAAAAGATGACATGCTTTATGTGAAAATGGTAATTGATTAGCTTATAATAATTATAATTATAATTTAATTATGACATTTTACTAAATAAAATTGCTCATAGTTTTTAGAAAATGAAAAATTAATGTTGCCCGTGACATTTCTAGAAAAAAAGAGAATTTAATTAGAAAAAATAGAAAAGATGATACGTTTTAGCTGAAAAGGTAATCGATTAATTATTATTATTAGTATTATAATATTATGATTTTATTTTTATTAAATAGAAATGTCTGTGATAAAATTGGAAAACGAGAGGTTTTAGTAAGAGAAAAGAAAGAAGGTAATGTGTTTTGGGTGAAAAAGATAACGGTCCATGATATAATTGGAAAAAGAGAGATGTTAGTTAGAGAAAAGAGAAAAGTTAACGTGTTTTGGGTGAAAAAGGTAATTGATTAGTTAATAGTAATTATAATATAATTATGTTATTTTATTAAACAAAACTACTTGTAATTTTTTTTAAAAAAAAGAAATTTTAGTTAAATAAAATGTAAAAGATATTCAATTTTACCTGAAAAAGGAAATTATTTAGTTGTTGAAAAATACAAAAGGTAATATGTTTAACCTGAAAAAGAAAATTGATTTATAAAGGAAAAATTTAAGAAATTTTAGTTAAATAAAATGCAAAAGATATTTTATTTTACCTGAAAAAGGAAATTATTTAGTTGTTAAAAAATAGAAAAGGTAATATGTTTAACGTGAAAAAGAAAATTGATTTATAAAGGAGAAATTTTAGTTAGATAAAATATAAAAGTAAATTGTATTTTACTTGAAAAAGGAAATTATTTAGTTCTTGAAAAATAGAAAAGATAATATGTTTAACCTCAAGGAGGAAATTGATTAATTAGTAGATCTGTAATCAACAGGTACCGTACCGACTGACCGACCGACCAACCAAGGTTTCGGCTTTTATATAGTAGTATAGATGTAAATTATTTTTTTAATAAATGTTTAAAATTAGATTGGATCCAAATATCTGGTGTCGTTAAAAATTTTGATCCAAATCCGTATCCAAATTTATAAAAAACTTAGGATATTTCGCTCTTCCTAATTGCGTACATATTACGTATTGAAATACAAAAAAGAAAATTAAATAATTCGGAAAGAAGATAAGTTTCCATCATATATATACACTTATAAGTGACATCTCTATCACCATCCACTCCGTCTCAATCTTCTCCAGAAGGGGCGATTCCGTGACAAATGGTCACACACATGCATCAATATTTCTGCTACTTAATTTCTCCTATAAGGGACCCTGCTTGATAAACCAAATTTGGTATTTAGCATGCAGGGACGACAGAAGAAAAGTCCTTTTTGCTACATACACATAAGATATGTGCCCTTGCCAATACGGCGCAGGTACTTACATTATTATTATTATTATTTTTGAAAAAATTACTTCTTCCTTGACTTTTTGATTACATATCAAGTTATTTGATATTTTGCCTTTTTAACATGTTATTTGATATCAAGTTACTTCTTCCTTTTGGAATTTTCTGTACAATTGCAAAAAAATTCAAAACTAATAAAATTTTAATAATTTAGAAACTTAAATGAACCCATTTTTTCTTCCCACCTCCAGAAAATCAAAATTTTCAATGTTTCAAATTTAATATAATAGCATAGACAATTTGTTTTCAAGAAAATTATCTATACAGTATTAAAGTTCTTGATCAATCTTATCCTAAATATTCTAAATATAGCCATGCATGCAGGTCCTCAAAGTTGATAGAGTCTTGGGATTTGGGAAGAATAATCGTATCCAACGCACTTGATTTCGATAACCTAACGTTATATGGTTTGGAATTTACAGTACAAACTCGATAAATTAATACTCGATTATTTAATAAATTCTCTAAGATAATATTTTTGGCCGGTCCCGATTCGGGGATAGGGTGCTAAATTAATAATTCCTTAAAATTATTAAGATAATACATTTTTGATAATTTCTTTAGACCCCATATAAAATATAAATTAATAATTCCTTATATATAGCATATTACATGAATGATTTATGAAGGTTTCTTGAAAAATGACTCAATCGTCTTTTGTTTTTTGTTGAAATCAATTTCCCCTTGAATCTCGTCTCTAATTTTCCTTAGCATGGTAAGAACTTCTGGTGTTGTTTTCTCATAGCTCAACAAGAAATTGTTCAATGTGATAACCGCTTTAATAGCTTCGTTTCGCGAAGGGGGCTCCATTGTAGAACTTTCATCATATTCTTCATTGATATCATCTTTATTAATTCCAATAACGCTTTCAAGAAGCATAATAAGGTGGGAGATTGAAGGTTTCTTTGAAATTGGGCCCTTCATTTGATACACATACATTGTATACAATAATTAAGTGGAAGCTTGAAAGGTGTTTGTAAACTAAGTATTTTACTATAAATTAATAAAATATTAATTAATATATAAATTAATAATTATTAATTTATCGATTAATTAATAACTCTTGTAATTAATAAGTTTTGGTGATCCCAAGTGTATTATTTTATAGAGTTTCTACTGTACCTATATCAAAGCAAACCTACCCCGGCCCATTATATGTAATTTATAGCAAGTGTGAATTGTAGGCATACAAATTAATAATAAGAATTTCTATTATTTCCTATGGTTTTGTGTGTTTGCCTGCACGTTTTTTAAATTTTTATTAAAAATTAAAAGTTGCACTTTTGAGGGAAGAAAACAATCCACACTTGAAAAGTACATGGGAACTTGGAAACGGGTAAAAATTCGCAATGTGCTTATTGTATTTACAAGATCATTCAAAATAAATGTAAATCTGGTCGTTTCTAATTACTTAAAAAATATATGACTAAATAAAAGTTAACACTAACTAACTTTAAGCTTATATTTAAAAAAAAAAAACTTTTAAGCATAAATTACGTACAAACCCCTTATGAAATAGTAAAAAAGGCAAGTACAACGTTTACAATTGCCATATACAACAAATATATATGGCTTACTTATTTTGAGTTGAACTCAAAAGATATATTATATTCTAAACAAGTGCACATTTGACATGAGAGAGTCCTCAAGAACACTTGCAATCCTGATTGCTTGGTGATTGAGAATGTTTGTGCATCTTTAGAAGCGTTATGAAACGAAGCAACCTTCTTGAACTCCTTTCATGACAGTTGTGTGATGAGCTACCTCTTAAGAAGTAAACTGAGGAAGTGGAAACCTGGTCAAGAATGTCTTCTTCATGACTTTCTTCCTCAAAAATTGTTTCTAGGGTATTATTTTCTGGAGCTCTTGGGACTAGAAGAAGATGGTGATGAGCCGGTGAAACTGCTGAAAACGGTGTCCGTGGCGAGAGATCGGAGATTTCGATTTTTGCCGGAAGAATGGTAGGACGGAGGACTTGATGAGCTGAAAACTTCAGTGCGATGAGCCTAGAAGCCATAGCTATGGTGTAGTTTTGTTGTGTGAGAGAGGAGATGTCTAATGATATGATGGTGTGGAGATGTGCTATATTCTCATGCATATTTATACCAAAATGTCAAGACATGTGACCTCCAAAATACAAAGAATAACAGATGTGCCATTCAATTATATTTTTGTGTTTTTCTTTTTTAATAAAAAGCCGGTTATATGTAACAAAGTAGTTTGAGCATGTACAATTTTTTAAGAGTGAGATCAATTATTGTAAATTTGATGAGGAAAAGAAAGGTAGAATTATATAACGTGTGATGAATGAGAGATATAGCAAAACTTCACCATTTCATATTGTTAAAATAAATAGATCCTAGTAATTAACCCAGTCTCTTGTCATGAGTTTTGGTAATTCTTCTGAGAAGGTTATATAGTATTTTAGGAGATCTGTAAGGCTCACGTTGATTCTGGAATGGTGGTGAATACCGCAAGAGCTCACCTTTTATAATAAAAAATTGTTCGTATTTGGAAGTATTTGTTACTCCAATATCAGTTAATTTAACTGATAGTTTTGAATATTGGGCTACATATGGTATTTATGTGAAGGAAAATTGCGATGCTACTAGTTTCACAGTTGATGTAGGTTGGATTACTCGAGATGTCTTGTAATACTTTTCAGATTAAAGAATTTGAATATTCTATGTGTTACTCGATCTGAAAACAAAACGGCTATTTGTTTAGCTCATTTTTTGTTTCACAATCAGATTGTGGTTGACAGTTTCAGGGGTTTGTCCCGGCTGGGTTCCGATGTTTCAATATTAATAAAATTTTCTTGTCCGTCAAAAAAAATATATAAATAAATAAATAGATCCTGGTAAACCCAATTTCTACGTTTTATGAGAACTGTAACGAGAATAGGGTATATTTGGTTGGTCGGTAGTTTGGTCACTTTTTTCGGTACAATCAAGAGGATTTTGAGACAGATTAATGAGAACCGTTGGATGTAATGTTAAAAAAATAATCTTTTTATAATATATAAAATACTTTTATAGGTTCAAGGTTCGAATACCGTCGACAACATAATATTACTAAACTTTTATATTATATTATAAACTACTTCTAAAAGCTCAAGGTTCGATTCCCCTCAACAATATATTTTAGTTTAAAAATTATATTATAAACTACTCCAACAATTTCAAGATTCAATTCCCGTCAACAACGTAGTAAATTTAAAACATTATTTATCTATTTTCAGTATACAAGCAAAAAACTATCATTTAGAATACTATCAAATACGTATTATTATATTTTATTATCTTATATAATTTATTTTCTTACTAATTAAAAAAGCAAATATTAAAATTATGAATAATAAGATAAAAAATTAAATATTAAGATAAAAATATTTAAAATCTTCCGTGTATCGCAAGGGTTATAAGCTAGTATATATAATAAGTATAAGAGGGATTTTATCCAAATTTTTGGTCTGGTCTGGCACTGTACTATCAAAATCATATGATCTGTTAGATTAAAAATAGACGATCACGATTAGATTATATTAAAAAAAAATTATAATCAAAAAAGGATATAATTAGAAAAGGTTGTATTAGAAGTAAATTTTAAAAAAAAAAATATAATCTAAAAAGTACATAATTAAAAAAGGTTATTTTATAATTGAATTTTAAAAAGAAAATTATAATCTGAAAAAGGATATAATTTAAAAAGGTTGTATTAGAATTAAATTTTATTTATTTTTTATTAGTATTAAAAAATTCATAGTTACTATTTGAGCTTTATCTTGACATCTAGAAATCATATTTAGGTGATTTTATAATCCACGCGAATCTCATTAAATTATCTTTAATTTAATGATGCTTTAATAATTATTATTCAAAGAAACACTCAGATTCTCAAGAGAAAATATAATTACGAATTTTTATATTAATCCTATTTAATGTAGAAGTCCTAAATTGATAATGCTATTCAATATAGAAAACCTAATTATATATGATTTAAATCATTGACATATATATTTTTATATTTTAATATAAATACACTTTTTAGTTATAACATATTAAAATATAATTTTTTTTATGCTATACTCAACGATTTTCATATATTTATTTAGTTTAGTACAGTGACCAAACGAAAAAATCAAACCAAAGTTATAGATTAGATCCTCTTATACTATGGATAAGATCCTCTTACGCTTATTATATAAAAGTATATAATGTTTTTGGTTGTTAGTAGAATTATATTCAAATAATTACAAGGATATTTTGATAATCAAAACGATAGTAGAATTCATAAATGTTATAGAATTTTCAACATAAAAAATCGTCAATTTCTTTGTATGTTTAATTGGAAAATAATTTTTAAATTATCACTAAATTAAATATTATTTTATTAATTTCACGTGATCTGTAAAATCGTCCAAATCAAATTTTAAGAATTCAAGATAGAATATAAATATTAAATCAAATGTGTCAAATCTTATATATTTCAAATTTTTAACAACAATTTAATATTTAAATTTATAACATTTAAAATTAAATTAATTAATATAATTATAAATATTAAAAAGGTAGCCGTGCATCACACGGTTAGGGCATCTCCAATAGAAGTTGCCAACATAGTTGCCAACTTCGAACACATCATCACATATATTACTTTTTTATTTCTTCTCTCCTCCATATCATTGTTGGCAACTTTTGTTACAAATCTACTCCAATAGTAGGGGTGAGCAAAAAACCGAAATGAAACCGAAACCGAATTGAAACCGACCAAAACCGAACCGAAAAAACCGAAACCGAAGCCGAACCGACGGTTGCGGTTTTTGATTTTTAAAAACCGAAATTTTCGGTTTCGGTTTCGGTTTTAGGTTAAAACCGAACCGACTAAAACCGAACCGAACCGATTATTAAAATAAATATATAATTTATATAAATTTATAAAACTTTCGACTGCTCCGACTGGTAACTTCTCATTTTCGTAAACTATATATATATAGGTTTCTACTATCATGTAAATTGTATTAAAACTAAGATTATATTGCAATCAATTTACATATTACATTAGAAAGTTCTAATTTGCTTTTGTATTAGCAACTGAGAGTACATTTTGTCATTTACTCATATACATTGCACATTATCACACATGCATGTATAAATTTTTTTAAAATATATTTTGAGCCCTGTATAACTTATTAGCTTACTAATGTCATATGATACTGTCATATAACATTACCACTAACATATACACATAGTGTATTCATTCAAAAACTCAGTTACTTTGTTTAAAAATCGAGAACGTTTTAATTTATAAATTTAAAGTCTTGTAATATATTTATGATTTTTTCGTTCGGTTTTATAACCGAAACCGAACCGTTAAAAACCGAACCGAGCTTTTTAAAACCGAAACCGAAACCGACGGTTCGGTTGCGGTTGCGGTTTTCAATTTTAAAAACCGAAGGCATGCGGTTTCGGGTTCGGTTTCGGGGTAAAACCGAACCGAACCGAACCATGCTCTCCCCTATCCAATAGTTAGCAACTTTAAAAGTTTCTGGTCCCATACATCAATTTTATATTATCTTATAAACATATATTATATTTATATATTCTAAATAAAATTGAAAATTTGGATATTTAAAATACTTAATTCCCTCCCGTAATGATTTTTTTTCCTTTTTTTGACATTACATTAATATAAAATATCAAATGATTTAAATTTTTAAATATAAAATAATATTATCTTTACATCAATATCATTTGATTAAATGAAAATAGTGCAAAAAAAATTATATTTTTTTCTTTTTTTCTCATCTACATTAATGATATTAGATATGTGAGATATTTAGAAAAAAAAGAAAAAAACATTTAAAGAGATAATAAAATGTGGGAGATATAAAAAAGGGTAAAGTTAAATACACTTTTGGGGAGTTGTATGTGTTTTAACTAAATGGGGAAGTTGCCAACTTTTGGCAACTTTGGTTAGCAACTTGATGGCAACATTGATCCTCCAATAGGTGGGCAACCAAGGGTGCCATGCCACATAGGACTTGGCAATCTCTTGCCAATCTTATTGGAGATGCTCTTATAAGCTACTGATTAGAAAAATGATACTGACGTGCAATACTTGTATAATTTCTCAGCCAAATAAAAATATTCTTTTTTCAGTGGAGTTCTGTTTTAATTTGTACTGCTAATTAATTACCCTTATAATTGGAGACCTTCATCAAGGATCTAATTAAAAATTCCTCAAACCCAATTTTAATCCAAAAACCACTTTATCTACATCTCTTGACTCGGAAAAAGGTCGAAACCATTAGGACTTTAAAGTGGGGTATGTATCCAGCCAACTAGCTAGCTAGAAACAAATTGTCACTTTTCTATCGATTGAAGATGGGTACTCCTTCCGTCTCATAAAATTTTTCCCATTTATCTTGGACACGTTTGCCAACGCACACTTTTACTCGTTAATATCTTTAATTTTGTATTAGTATTAAAAATAAAAACTTCACTGTATTAAAGTATTCATAAATACGAATCCAACAAGATCACTCATGACTATATTTGGATTTATAGATTAGACGTAAATTAGTAATTTGTCTCTTGTTTGAACAGTCCCGACATTCTAAATGGGAAGAACATTAAGAGACGGAGGGAGTATCCAAAAAGATTCTTTATTTGAGTACCGATGAATATAGGATCCGTTTGACTTATCTTAAAATAAGTAATTTATAGTTTTAAGTGATAAGTGTGTGTATAAGTAAATCAGAATTTATAAATTTAGTAAATCAGAATTTATAAATTAATAGAGTTTTTATGATATTATATATTGTGTGTATTAATAAATAAGAATAAACTGAAAGTTAATGTTATGATTTCTAACTTCCAAACTAATTTCCAAAAAGTTAGCATTCTACACAAACACTTCAAAATAAGTGATTCTGGGCTTTTAAACCCAAAAGCACTTATTTGAGTGTTGCCGAACATGCACGTAAAACGTGGGGGGCTTAGTTGATTGTCATAAAACGAAAATATTTAAAAATTGTTCTAAACATTTTAATATTAACTAAGAAAATTGCAATATTGTTTTATTTGTTTCGACAGTATTATTATTAAAAAAAACATTTTACCAACTTTCTTTTGGCTGGCATAATTTAATTTTACCAACAAAAGCATTCCATTAAGCGCTAAGCAGGGCAAGTCCTGAAAATTTTCAAGTACGGAGCAATTTTTTTTACGCCCGTCAATAATATTTTCACAATTGTAACGGATATAATTAACATAATTTTATAAACAATTGTGACGTTTAGATATCATTTTTCCATCACTTTCAAATAATTGAGAATCTCAATACATCTTTTAACTTCAATGGGTAACAAAAAGTTCATTTCTATACAAAAAAGAATATTTTGTGCCCCTACAATTAAAAAATTTGTGTTCCTAAAAATATAAAAAATTATATTTTTCGTGATGCCTAGATTCAATAACATCACCCGTTTATGTTTAGGATCGGCTCTGGTGCTAAGATTGCAACATAGGAATGAAGTTCAAGCTTAGAAGGATGCAACACAGGAAGGCCATTGGCCATGCACGTACTACAATCGATACATCAACAAGTCCTTTGAATGCTTGGGTATCAAGGCCTTCTGATCCTAACAAGTGTTTAATGGTATTTGGGGTTGATTTACGGGATGTTGGATTCATGGTTAATTAGTCTGGTTAGTAAAAATCTAAAACTCAAACCCATGTGATAATATTTAGATTAACAATTTAGTTGTATGGAACTGGAACCCCAATATCTCGGCCCCTTAGTTTTTTCAAGAAGCCAAGTCGAAGAAAATTAACCCCCTTTTTCCAATATTGTTTTACCAACACATATATGCAAGAAACACAGGTCAGGGAATATTGACATTTGGATCGTTATTGACCCTGCTCCCTTGTGGGGTTGAGAAAACACCTATTTCTTATAATGTGCGTGACAAAGTAGAGCGCCAAAATTAGGTTTCTTACTCAATGCTTAAATATAATATAAAAAACTAGTTCCTATTAACTTATATTAGGATATGAGTGGCTAATTTCATCTCCAACAATATGTCTTGTAATTAATATTTTACTATTAAAATCACCTTTCATCATTAAAATACAATATATAATAGAGAAAGAGAGAGAAAGAGTGTGTTTGTAATTATTTATTATAAAATATGAGGTAGGACAAGACTTAAAAATAAGGATTGAAGAGAGTGTTCTAGTGATTTAAGGTATCATTAGAACATTATTTAGGGCATCTCTTGGACTTGCTCTATTAGTTGATGGACTATTCATGCCGTGGAAAATAGGTCAAGTAGTAATACAATATTTGGTTCCATACTTTTTATAAACATATATATGTCACATGCAATGTTCTGCATTTTTGCCTTATGCATGTCAGCATGCGTGATCATCTCTGCACAGGACAGACGGGCAAACTTGGTCGTATTACAAAAATTTCAAAGTTGTTGATCATCTTATATCAACTTTTAGCAGAAATTTCACATGACCAGAGGGGCTGTTTGTCGGCAGTACTCTGTGTAAACCATTCACAAACTTGCACAAAAACAAACACAGCAACTGTAAGAGTGAAGAATGAACTAAAATTGGGGAGTCTTTTGATTACATATTCTTAAACAAAGTTTGCATTTAATCATGTTACGTTTAATTGGGATAAAAAAAAAAAAAAGTTATGATGGGAGTAAGTACATAAATCTATATAGCTACTTTAGTTCATAGAAAACTTCAGTACATACCACACAGACTTGACTTCTTATTAAGTAACGTTAAGCTATATATGAACCACATAATATTTCTGGATACAAGCGTACGAAATTGAATATCCTTATTTTGGTCTTAGTAATTTGATATATTCTTCACATTGCTATCAGTCAGATAGTAATCCCTCTTCTCTAACTTTCAAGCAATTCCATGAACATCATTAATTATCCAGCAACCTGCAGACCTTTCCAGCAAATGGAAAAAGTGCAGAATGAAAGTTTTCGAATCCTACAAAAAGCAGATCTATCTAAAAAGTATCGAATTTCAACTCATAAATTGACAGATAGCCTATAAAATTGCACATACATGCTTCTCTAAGTTAATCAAAGCAAGTAGTACTATATAAACCCTACCCTATTAATTATACGCGGTTATCGCTTCAAACTGACAAATCAATTCCAATCAATTTGCAATTAATACATAAAGTAAGGGCGTCCCTATGAGTTAAGAACGATCAAGAGGACACTAAGATTATGACTACTGATGACACAGTTATAGCCAAAAGGCCCAAAAGTGTGCACTTTCGAAACTGTTATCCAATTTTTGCTGTAACCACTTTTATATCGAAACGCCTATAAATATGGTATGTTTCTGAGCTGGCACCTTCACTATTTGTGAGTTCTATGAGACGGCATTGCATGTCTAAAGTGTTGGATACAATCCACGAAGATGAGACAGAATTTTCTTATGGCGACTCCTTCCCTGTCTTTGTGAAGAGATCATCGCGGCTTTCGTCCTCTACTTCTGCTTTAGTTTCAAATAATACAAACAAATGTTATGTTTCTTAATTAGTAAAAAAATCAATTCTTGGTCCGCATAATTACTCTGTATAACTCTGTTCACCGACTTGAAGAAAATGCAAATAAATCTAGTGAGGTGCTTGAATGATTATTAATTAGATTTGTTAATAATAGTTAGTCGCACTTATATATGTTGAGGAGATTTTGATGAGATTTACAAAAATCTGATAAAAGAATATAGTAAACCTCACTATAGAGAAGCCAGTTGTAATTATGTCAGGATAACAGGAAATTTTCAAGTCAATATTAAAATTATATGGGACTAAATTACATTGAAATTTCATTAAAAACTCTATAAGCTATTTACATTTGTGTATAGTAGAAAATCAATAACCGGAAATTTTCAAGTCAATATTAAAATTACATGGGACGAAATTACATTGAAATTTCATTAAAAACTCTAAAAAAATATTTACATTTGTGTATAGTAGAAAATTCAATACCGACCCTAAATTATTCGTGATATTGTCATAAAAAAATGAAATTCAAACTATAATTTAATAGATAAAAAATTAAAGTAAAAATTAATCGTTGTAAAAATAAAATTAAAAAATCTATAAAGTCAATCGTGCATCCAGAGAATACTTTAGAAAAGTGTCCACACAGAATGCTCATTGTTTATCCATAGAATGTTGATCATGCATGGATTGCGTATCCACTATTTTTAGGTTTTTGTTCGATTAAAATTAACTATATATGTGTGTGTGCCCCGTTGTATACTTAAAATAGAAAAAAAAAAAAAAAAAAGTTCTTCAGGACAAAAAACACAGTATTATAAAAAGCGGCAATCACAATTGTTCGTTAAAATCACGAAATAACGATTAATCGAAATGATTAATCAGATCACTCATCGGAATAAATTTAAAATTATATATATATATATATATATGTGTGTGTGTGTGAGAGAGAGAGATATAGAACTAAGCAACTATTTAAATAAAATTTTAAAAAAGTTTGAAACACAAAAAAAAAAACAAAATTGTAAAATAAATAGTTTAATTTGCTTGCATACATTTAGATGTTTAAAATAGTATAAAAATATTCAATAGTAGACGCTGAAAATTTCTACCCATACTTCAATTTCGAGAACTTACAAAAGAGATGGTTACTTTTACATTACAATTTATAAGATTTTTATTTTTTCCGGTTTTTTAAAATTTTATGAATTTTTACGTTATTTTTTCTTTAAAAAAAAGTTGATCGATTAATTTCGATTATTGAACAAATTGGCCAATTTTTGACCGATTTTTACAAAAACGATTTTGATCCAATTATAGCAAAATTAGTTCGATTAACCAGCGATTAATCGCCGATTAATCCCGATCAATCGCCACTTTTTATAACACTAAAAAAAACTAGTGAGAGCTGGTGTATCACAGCTAATGGTCTATTTAAAAAAGGAAAATGGTTAATTGACGCAGGATAAAAGACTAGGATCAACAAACGTTAATCCTTAATGAAAGGAAAATGATGTAGCCTATTTGTATTTCGAGGATACAACTCAACTCAAACAAGAATGTAATAGTAAATAGTATATGTACTGTCACAGGGATCTCAAATGTATAAGTGTCAAGAGAAAGAAGACAAAGTCAATCTACCGTTTCAAGGTATACTACACTTGAAGAAGTTCATTCAGTTGATCAAGCATCAGTGGAGTAATCAAGACAGTGGATTCTATTTTTAGTGACAAGAGGTTCCTACAGTGGCAGAATACAGATTAGGAAGGTTTGAATAAAGAGTAAAGAAAAGGAAGACATGAACCACAACTTTAAAGTCAATATATGAAGAACAGTCATTGCGGTTAGTCACTCATGAACCAGACCATGCATCGAGTGTCAACATTAAACAGTGGTTGTTCGTCATTAACTTCAGTGGTTCAAGCTATCATGACTGGTATGAAAGAAAATCATTGTGCAAGCAACAGAAGTGCTAAATTAATTAACCACAAGGATTTTACTATCAAGTGGACTGGCTGTGAGGAAAAAGATTTATCACAAAGAAATGCAAAGTGATATATTCTTAATGCTGAAACCCCGGTTAGAATTGTTGTATTTTTTGTTAAGAAAAAAGAGTCCGGTTTCACATCCTCAAGAGACCGTAGCTTACACCTGAACGGGTTATGAGAAGATATAATTATCACAAGAATATGGAAAGTGATATATTCTTAAAGCTGGAACCCCGGTTGGAATTGATATATTTTTTGTTAAGCAAAAGGAGTCCGGTTCCAGAACCTCAGGTAACCGCAACTTAGAGCTTAAAGATTTATTTATATTAATAAATATTTTATTTAATTAGATAATTATATTTATAAATATCTAATAATATTAGATATTTATTTTTATAATTTCTGAATTAAATTAATTATTTATTAATTAAAGATTAGAAGCTGTGCGAATTAAAAAGCATTTCTACGGAGCCCGTACAAATAAAACAAAAGTCAAGTGCTTTTGTTTTTCGCCAGGAATTATGAAAGTCGACTTGTTTGTTTAGTAACAAATAAAGAAATGAAAAAAAAAGAGGTGCAGTGGTTGTCGGCAAGTAATAAACAATTCAGTAAGTTATACCGAAAGTTATATCCAAGAAAATGATTATTGGATTGTCATATTTAGTTCAAGAGGATAGTCATATTGGGTTAAGCTGATAGTCATATTGGTTGGACAGTCATATTATCTCAACTGAATAGTTATATCTCGTTCAAAGAGATAGTTATACCGAAAGTTATATTGGGATGGATTGTCATATCTAGTTCAACAGACTGTCATATCAAGTATTAAGGATAGTCATACCGAAAGTTATATTGGAAGAGACTGTCATATTACTTGAAGAGGATAGTCATACCGATAGTTATATTGAGTGTTAAAAACAAAAAGGAGGCAGGAGATCTTTTGTTTAAAAGCAACAGGCGGCTCATTTTGTTAAAACACTTCTTCAATTCTTCTCAACAGACAGAGCCGAGAGAAAAGAGAGAGACCAAGAGGGAAAATGTTCTTGAGCTCAAATTAAATCTTGTAAATTATTTCTAGCTTGTATCATTAAATCTAAACCACTAGAAATTGTTTACTTGAACTTGTGGAACTATCTAGCGAATTAAGTTTCCTAGAACCTCTCGATATTTTTATTACAAATATAGAAAAGTTCATGTCGAATTTTCTATAGAATTTGTAATAATTATTTTCGATCTTTTTATTTACAAATATAGAAAAATTCATGTCGAATTTTCTATAGAATATGTAATAATTAGTTTGGTCATCAAACCTTGTAATTTGTACTCGTGTATTTAGACACACCCCATCAAGTTAATATAAATTTTATATTCAACTTGAAATATCGGTATTCGTTTTATTCCGCATCAAATTTGTTCTTGATTTAATATTTTAATATTTTTAAGAAAAGAGCAAATTCGATAAAACGGTATAGTTTGTATTCAACCCCCCCTTCTACAAACTATTTTGGACCTAACAATTGGTATCAGAGCCTTTTGATTGACGCACAAATCAAGATCCATATTTTTGTGGTCCTCCAATTGGATTTCGAGTTTTTGACCCATACAAAAATTAAATCAGGTATTAGACCAAAAAGTCAACTCCTCTAATTTTCGAATTCTTTAACCTTCAAAAATATTCATTGTTGAGATTTTTTGATATTTAAAAAATTTGAACTTATATTCGAATTTTTTAATTCTTGAAATGATTAATTCTTGGAAATTTTGATTTTTAAACAACTTGAATTTAGTTTCAAATTGTTTAATTTTCAAAATTTTTTAATTCTTGGTAATTTCGAATTTTAATTAACTTGAATATATTTTCGAATTCTTTAACTCTCAAAAATTTCATTTCTTGATTTTTTGATTCTTAATTAATTTGACTTAAATTTCAACTTTTTTAATTCTTGAAGTTTTTAATACTTGGATTTTTTTGATTTTTAAACAACTTGAATTTATTTTCAAATTGTCTAATTTTCAAAATTTTCAATTCTTAAGAATTTCAAATTTTAATTAATTTGAACTTATTTTCAGATTTGTTAATTCTAAAAAATGTTCAAGTCCTTGAAGTTTTTGAATTTTAAATATTTTGAATTTATTCTAAGCCAATAGTTCTAAGAAGATTGTTAGTTGAAGATTCCTCCGAACGTCAAAGATGATTTGAATCTTTTGAAGAAAATGCATTTTTCAACGAAATTAATTTCTACCTACTGAAGAAAAATTTGTGGAAGCTCCTCAAATTTATATTCATAAAATTCACTGGTTTTTCAGAAGCAGGAATGGAAGAGGTTAAGTGGATAGAATTTTTCTCGAAAATTTGAATTAAGTCTATTGATTCTCTGATATACAAACACTAAGTGAATTGCTCCAATGTAACATCTATTACATTTAGTGGATTGTACCAAGAAATATTTTTCAAGGAATCAACAGAGATTTTAGAAAGTGGAATCAAGGAGGTTTGAGAATGAACTAGACAGTTAGACATCTCAGTCAGGAATTAATGATGGAACCTCAGAACAGACAGGAAGAGTTACTAATTCAGAAATAGTATAAATGTTTACCCAGAAATCAGACCTATCTATTCCGAAGCAGAAACTCTTCAGGATATAGTTCAACTCAAGAGGTGGTTACAAGACTGAGATGGTGGAAAGAACAAGACATGATAGTTGCAGCTATGGAAAGTTATATGTGATAAGTAACTATCAAGGTGTGCAACATGGAACAGAATTTTGAGAGACAAGGATGAATAGGGATTCATTAAATGAGATGAAACAGAAGCATCAGTGCAGAACTTATCTCGTTGAAGAAAAGAGTTGGGATGGATCAGATGATGATGAGGAGAGCATAATGAATATCTTGCTTTCATAGCAATCTCTGAAGATGATTCACCTTACATGTCTCAGGTATCAATTCTTCAAACTAGTGTAATATGTAATTCTAAAAAATTCAAAGCATGTTAAGATCTTAGTTTTTAATTGTTAAATCTTTGGTTAGAAGATCTTAATATGTGTATGAATATTTGAAGAATTTAATTAATTGCAATAGTAAGTTAGAAGTGTTCATTAGACAATATCTCTCAATTCTTAAATGATATTTGTCAAGCATATAAGATCTCTGCTTAAGCTAGTTTCAGGATCCCCAGTAGAACAAGATTTGCTTATTCATTCTGAATTGTTTGGTAAGGTTTAAAAAGTTTAAAAGATGGAATAATTACCTAGGGTGTCAGTAGAACAACAAGTCATTTGTAAAACTGACTTAGGTAATAGAGATTATATAATATAATATAACAATAGGAATGGATTGGATAGAATTAGTGATTAATTGTTAATTCTTCTATTCCATGCATGTTTAGAAAATTATTGAATATCTGTAAATCTACTTGCTACCTGTTACACTAGTGTACATAGGTTAAAGTAGATAGTACTGAATTTTCTAAAATGCATAACATGCCTAATTTGCATAATTCTTATCTCAATGTTTTAATATTGAATGTATGCCATGTATTCTTATTATCATGTCTGCTTATTTCAAATATCATAAATGCATCTCCGAGTATTTGCATTGATTATAGAAAAAGCAAGTTTAAGAATTACAAAAGGGCACAGACTGCTTGTCCTTCTTATGTTAGGAAGGAACCATTATTCTCCTTCCTCAGTGAATATTTTGTCAATGACATTAAAAAGGAGAAATGGTCAGTCAAAGATAAGAATGAGCATGTTAAGGTTAAACTGTTGTTAACTCTGATAAAAGAGAAATCTCTAATCCATCTGGACCCAAGTAAATCTGGGTACCAAGAACTTTTTATCAATTTGTGAATGTAGGGCTAAACAGGTTAATCGATTATGCATTGTTAATGATTTATTCAAAGCATATCATCGAAGAAAGAACCCTGCTATTAAATGTGAATGTGAAGACAGGCCAAGTGGTTTATCCCTTGGAGATAACAGCAAGGGTATGACCTAGGGTCAAGGCTATTCAATAGTCAAGGAATGTTGTCAGTAATAAAGCATCTGTTACAAGATGAAGAGCCTACTGTTCGAGGATTAAGGAAAGAGAACTTATCTGTAGCTGACATGGAATCTCAGTCAAAGGTGATGTCAACAAGGTCAAATCTAAAGCTTCATCAGACAGGAATTCAGCTATGACATAAGGAGCTCTCTCACCTGAATGTCATATCAAGAGATTCTTTCCTGGAAATCGAATTAGTAAAGGAGACTGCCTTATCTAGAATTTAAGTAAAATAAAATTATGAGGCATGTCATAAAGGGAAGTCAAAACGAATCACACAGAAGTTCTACATCAAAGAAAAATATACTTAAGTGGTGATGACTGATGACTTCTCTCCACAAACAAGTTGTTGTTCAAACAATCTGAAGACAAGACACCACTGATGGTGATTGATCACTTATTAAACCCTGATCCGTAAGAATTTTAGGAAGACCCCATAAGTATGAAGGAAATTGTTTTGCATATTAAATCGAAAGTGAGCATCCTAGCAATCAGCTAATGCTCAAGAGGATAATTTCCTTTGTTATTCAATGGAGTCAACAGCCTACAGGGTGATTGTTATTAATCAACAGAAGGTGATTGAAAGTCTTAGTGATGTTCAATAACTTCTAGCTCCCAGATGTCAATGGTTATGATGATTCAGATCCAAGTAATGTCAAACATGGAGAATCTTTATGTAAACCCAACAATAGCTTAGGGGGAGCAACAGAAGGATCATCTAGTCAACTCAACACCACACTGAAAGTCAAAGGACACTATGAGAACATGTCTGCCAAGACAAAGAGTGTTGACTCAATTAACTCTTTGTTCTAGTTCTTAGTGTTTCTAATGGTGGAAGTAAAAGACTAGCAGAGCTTCAAGTACTAATGATTATTTCTTTAGTTTTCTTTTAGAAGAAACTAAGAAAGCTACAAAAGCTCTGAAAGATCCAGATTGAGTGATTGCAATGCAAGATGATCTCAATCAGTACAAAAGGCAGATTGAAGGGAAGCTGGTATCCAGACCAAACAACAAGGCTGTATGTGGTACAAGGATAACCAGAAGTCTACCTGGATGATGTCAAGGCATTGTTATGAGGGACAAAGCCAAACTGGATGCTAGGTTACAATTTGATCAAACAGTATATTTGACAAGAAGCACCAGTGACAAGACTTGAGGATATCAGGCACCTGCTGCACATTCAAGATTATAATGGACATCTAGACCTAATGAATCTGGATGCTAGAGGAATGTGAACAAGTGCACTCCTGGTTGGTGAGATAATTGAAGATCTCTACAGGTTAGTATAAACTGGTATCATCACTCAAGCAAGCATGGAAGACATGGTATGACACCCTAACTATAATTTAATATTTGGTATCAATCTTTAACAGTTGGTATCTTTTAATAATTGGTGTCATATTTATAGAACTCTTTACATCATTAGGCACAAACATTATTAACATATATGTGCAATGATATCTTGATTGTATTATATGTTGGTCTACTAGCTATAAATTGATATTAAGATATTTGTTGTTTTGATGTTGGTAAAGTTGCAGTTCTTTTGATTTACTTCAGTAAGCCAAAAGAATGATGACAATAAAAATAAGTCAAGGATCTTTTGTTTCTATTCAGAAGATTCTAGACCTGTCAAGACTACATGCCAACACACCACTATAGCTGGCTTTTGACCTATTAGCTTGGACCTAACAAGTTGGTAATCAAAAATCTTAAGATGGACCCGGATCTGCGGAAATGGTACCCTAGAGATATTTGACCCAACAAGTTCAGGATCTACTAATTAGGACCTAATCAGGCTATAGAGGAATCATCAGCTCATTATCTTATTCAATTGATAATAGATCACTTATACACATATTTTATTCTCAATATGCAAATTTGCAAGGCCCCATGGATCCTAGAGAATCTATTCTTGTAGTTATTACACTTGATTTTCAGATGTCTTAAGTTGGACCCATCTCCGGAGATGGTACCCTAGAAACATCAGTTTTGACATGTTTTGCTGCATAGAGACAGATCAAATGAGTTGTATGAAAGCAGGAGAATGCAAGGAATCAAATTCATCTCCAACAACTCTGTGGAACACTCAAGGCTAAGCAACTTGCATAAGGTATTAATTATTTTGAGAGCATGTCTTTAATTAAGATTAATTTGCAGATATGTTTGCTAAATCACTTGATGAAATTAATTTTTCAAGATTGGTGTGTAAACTTGGGATTTTATTAATGCTATATGATTTGTAAATCCCATCTGTTAAGTAATTCTTAAGTAAGCTCACAAGTATTCAATTGTCTGTATCGAAAGGACTTGTGAACTTATTTACATCCAGACCTCACGCTGAGAATTATCTGTTGAATGATTGCCATGTGTATAATTGTAATATATTTTAGTGGTGATTATTTAAGGATAATTTAAATACTTAAATGCTAAAATCTAACTCATAGAGATTTAGTATTTAATTATTTAATTATTTGTTTTGATTTATGTGGGTTACGATCTTGAAGCAATTCAATTTAGTATTCGCTCTATACCTCATATTTATCAAAATAAATAAACAACATAACTAATTTGGACCTAATCTGTATTGGTCTTCAATTGGTTGTGAGATGTTAATTCTAGTGAATTTTATCAATGCTCCATTTTCAGAAATTCAATATAATTAATATCATGGTTCTAACAATTGGTTGTATTAAAATTTTGACTTATATCAGTTAATGATATTTAGTTAGAATTCTATTTACTAACTAATTGTGAGATGTATTGATATGTGTGAAATTACTTAGAACTCCTCTAAGTAATCATTGTTATATCTTTTACAATTCACTCATATTATTATACATGGTATAAAAATTCTCTAAGTAGAACTATGGATATTGTAATATCTAAAGTGACCATTGTTCAGTTACTTGGAATAATTTTTATGCTTATTTGCAAGCTTCTAATCACTTTGATAATAAATGTTATATACTATGGATCAAGGTGTATAGGACTTAGAATATCATTTCTAAGATTGCAGACAAGACAGCTTTGGTAATCGAGTCTTATTTATAGAACCAAGGTTGTCTACTAGTAAACAGTTGTTAAGAGTTAACAATTGTTATTATCGAGGAGTTGCCTTGAAGTCATAAGTTTGAAATGTTATATCTTAAGAGCTTGTGTATTTCTTGTCAACTAGTTCCTCGTACTTATGAATATGAGTGAATGATGTTCTTAAGTAGTTAGATACTAATATTCATTCTGTCAATTGGTACTTAATGTAACAATTCAATCTTCACTAAATTGAATTTATCTTACAATAGATTGAATTTATCAAACAATTGGTATCATTGAATATTTAGTATTTAGCAGTGATTAGTTATATCCTAGTTAAATTATGACGTGAAGCAATTCAATGGTTTATTTGCTCATAATTTAATTTTGATAAAGTAATCATAAACACAATAACTTGCATTCTAAAGTATTTGATAAATACTAGCAGTTGGTATCAAATAGTAAAATATTTGTTTACTAACAATTGCTAGTTGTTCTAATACTTTATTGCAAACTAATTGTGATGTATATATTATCTCTGATGATATTACTTAGGATTTATTCTGAGTAAACGTGTCTTATCTAAAAATCATTAGTGTTAGTATATATTAAGGTGTTCAACTTTCTAAGTAAGTGAGACTTAAAATTACATTCGGTCTCCTATCACATTTTCAAGTGGTGAGATTTTTCAAAATTAAATTCTCTAATTCTGGTTATACACCACTTTATACATATGATAGTTCTTAGAATATTTTACATCCATCAGTCGATTACTTAGTGTATGTTGTGCTAAGTAATAAAGTGCCAAAGGAGAGACATTGGTTATCTGTACTTATGTACTTGGTAATCTTTGTTACCTAAACGACATCAAGTGCTTGTATGAGTCTTTTCACTAACTTTGTGTTAAAGTTCTCTATACATAATAAGCACTTAAAGAAAATCTTTCTCTCTAAATTACTGCGAAGTCAAGAGTTTGTGTCTTTTAAAAATAAAACGACCTAGTTTTCATTAAAAGACATTATAATACATTGTTTTATGAATAAATACAAACTCTTGCACATTGACAGTTTTTAAAAGAAAAACTCAATTTTTTCTACAGTTGTGATTGCTTATATTGTAAAACTTTTTGAAGTCACAATTGTACATCATTTCTCTCATTGGATATAATGCATATGTTTTCACACAATGTTATGGTATGATGTAAATGCATTCTATCTCTATATTGCTCTATTGCTATGTGATGCAGGTTCAACTCCTAGTGGAAGTTTTCTCACATGAAAGTCATGAGGTTGTAAACCCAACAACTTCTATCCCAGACTATAAATCAAAATCTAAACACATCCTAACTTACCCCTGAAATGGAAGTAACTTATTTGACTAGAGGTCATTAAGGGAGTAACTGCACTTGATGCAGCAAATAAGGATGTGAGGGATAGTAAACCCACAGCTCTACCTCTCAAGGAGAATAGATGTATATAACTTGAGGTATCTGTAAGCTCGCCTGCATTCTCCCAAAAGGATGCAGAGCTGAAAATGGCACTATAACAGTCTCTGGATTCATTCTATTAAAAGGATGAGTTTATTGAAATTTGCCTATCAGCCAGGGCATCTGTTGGTAAGTCACTACCTCATACTCAATACTAAAATACTTCCTATGCACAAAGTGAGATTGCACACACTAAGGATGAATTGACGGAAACAACTCATAGTCCGACCATTTTACGGTTAGGATTATAAGTTGAAGGTTCCTCAAAGAACCAAGAGTCTTCACAAACCTAGAGAGAAGGTATTGATCTCAATGCAAAATTCAACAAGATCATTATCTAACTCCCCAGAGGGAACATCTCTGGATCCTACGGGTATCGGGTCCGACATAGGTGCGGATCGGCAACTTGTGAACTATGATTCAGATTTACCTGATGAGTTTGACAAGGTAATGTCTTCACAGATATTTGAAAGGAACTTTGATCTAAATGCTAAATTTTATAGATTATTGTTTACCTTCTCAGAATTCAAATCTGAAACCCATTAAAAGGGAAAATTTTATAAACTTGTAGATTATGACTCAGATTCGTCTGACGAATCTAACGAGGATCGGAGATTTGCGAAACCCCATTGCACCACCAGTGACCTCTCTAGAAGGGGCTATGGTGAATTTTCCTTGCAGGTACACATGGATGTTGGAGCTATGAGAGATAAGAGTGATACACTAGTGAGCATGAGTGTAAACACTTGAGAGATGAGAAATGAGATCACTCATTTTAAGTGATATGAGTGGAGAGATGAGTTAAACACTTGTGAGGTACACGAAACAGAATCACACACTCACAGTGAGGAAGAAAGATAAACACCAAATCTCATTCCCTATTCCCCAAACAAAGTTTATTCATAAGAATTGGGAGATATAAGGAAATTGTCGGGAGATTTGGTTGTCAGGATGATCAATAGTGAAGCCATACTATCATATCTAAAGGGCAAAGTTGATCAGCCTACATACTTCTATTCTGGAAGTCTTCATGAAAAATCCTTCAACACAAGCAAAGCTTCTTTACTTTATTGCAGCAGACAATGTTAGATGTATGAAGAATCTGTTGTACTAAAGGTAGGAGGTGAGTTATAATTGAAAATATGGTATCATCTAATTTACATTTGGATGTTTGCTATACTTGAATGCTTGGAGGATTACTCAACTAAGGGGGAGAGATATATTGAAGAAGATATACTCAAAGATTGCCTTAGTAAGAGATACTCAACTAAGGGGGAGAGTATAAGCTTACCTTAGTGAGGGGGAGATTTTCTATCTAAGGGGGAGAGATATGAAAAAGGATATACCTTAGAAAGGGGGAGTATTCACCTTGTCAGGGGGAGATAGATTTATTCGCCTTGTCAGGGGGAGATGAAAAGTATTTACCGGTATTCACCGTTATAAGGAGGAGACATATCACCTTAGGTAGGGAGACATAAGGAATGAGAGAAGTATGAAACGACAAAGAAGAATTCTTCAGTATGTGGTTGACAAGTCACATTCTTTACCACTGAAGAATTTCCCAGTATCTGCTGATAATGTTCAAAATAAGATGTAAAGGGTCATCAGGCAGGTATGTCAAGAAATGAAGATGAGTTACTTAATTCATTGTCAGAGGAACAATCATCGATCATTTCGTCTACTGAGATTCTGGAATTGTAATATCTAAACCAGAAAAAAATTTTTATGTATTATTTACTATAGCTCTTTAAAGCTTTATCTTCTTCTTGTTTGTAGTTGAGTTATCCTCTAGGTATTTGTATGTTAATGTTTAACAAAAAAATAGGGGGAGATTGAAAGGAAAATGATGTAGCCTATTTGTATTTCGAGGATACAACTCAACTCAAACAAGAATGTAATAGTAAATAGTATATGTACTGTCACAGGGATCTCAAATGTATAAGTGTCAAGAGAAAGAAGACAAAGTCAATCTACCATTTCAAGGTATACTACACTTGAAGAAGTTCATTCAGTTGATCAAGCATCAGTGGAGTAATCAAGACAGTGGATTCTATTTTTAGTGACAAGAGGTTCCTACAGTGGCAGAATACAGATTAGGAAGGTTTGAATAAAGAGTAAAGAAAAGGAAGACATGAACCACAACTTTAAAGTCAATATATGAAGAATAGTCATTGCGGTTAGTCACTCATGAACCAGACCATGCATCGAGTGTCAACATTAAACAGTGGTTGTTCGTCATTAACTTCAGTGGTTCAAGCTATCATGACTGGTATGAAAGAAAATCATTGTGCAAGCAACAGAAGTGCTAAATTAATTAACCACAAGGATTTTACTATCAAGTGGACTGGCTGTGAGGAAAAAGATTTATCACAAAGAAATGCAAAGTGATATATTCTTAATGCTGAAACCCCGGTTAGAATTGTTGTATTTTTTGTTAAGCAAAAAGAGTCCGGTTTCACATCCTCAAGAGACCGTAGCTTACACCTGAACGGGTTATGAGAAAATAGAATTATCACAAGAATATGGAAAGTGATATATTCTTAAAGCTGGAACCCCGGTTGGAATTGATATATTTTTTGTTAAGCAAAAGGAGTCCGGTTCCAGAACCTCAGGTAACCGCAACTTAGAGCTTAAAGATTTATTTATATTAATAAATATTTTATTTAATTAGATAATTATATTTATAAATATCTAATAATATTAGATATTTATTTTTATAATTTCTGAATTAAATTAATTATTTATTAATTAAAGATTAGAAGCTGTGAGAATTAAAAAGCATTTCTACGGAGCCCGTACAAATAAAACAAAAGTCAAGTGCTTTTGTTTTTGGCCAGGAATTATGAAAGTCGACTTGTTTGTTTAGTAACAAATAAAGAAATGAAAAAAAAGAGGTGCAGTGGTTGTCGGCAAGTAATAAACAATTCAGTAAGTTATACCGAAAGTTATATCCAAGAAAAAGATTATTGGATTGTCATATTTAGTTCAAGAGGATAGTCATATTGGGTTAAGCTGATAGTCATATTGGTTGGACAGTCATATTATCTCAACTGAATAGTTATATCTCGTTCAAAGAGATAGTTATACCGAAAGTTATATTGGGATGGATTGTCATATCTAGTTCAACAGACTGTCATATCAAGTATTAAGGATAGTCATACCGAAAGTTATATTGGAAGAGACTGTCATATTACTTGAAGAGGATAGTCATACCGATAGTTATATTGAGTGTTAAAAACAAAAAGGAGGCAGGAGATCTTTTGTTTAAAAGCAACAGGCGGCTCATTTTGTTAAAACACTTCTTCAATTCTTCTCAACAGACAGAGCCGAGAGAAAAGAGAGAGACCAAGAGGGAAAATGTTCTTGAGCTCAAATTAAATCTTGTAAATTATTTCTAGCTTGTATCATTAAATCTAAACCACTAGAAATTGTTTACTTGAACTTGTGGAACTATCTAGCGAATTAAGTTTCCTAGAACATCTCGATATTTTTATTACAAATATAGAAAAGTTCATGTCGAATTTTCTATAGAATTTGTAATAATTATTTTCGATCTTTTTATTTACAAATATAGAAAAATTCATGTCGAATTTTCTATAGAATATGTAATAATTAGTTTGGTCATCAAACCTTGTAATTTGTACTCGTGTATTTAGACACACCCCATCAAGTTAATATAAATTTTATATTCAACTTGAAATATCGGTATTCGTTTTATTCCGCATCAAATTTGTTCTTGATTTAATATTTTAATATTTTTAAGAAAAGAGCAAATTCGATAAAACGGTATAGTTTGTATTCAACCCCCCCTTCTACAAACTATTTTGGACCTAACACTTAAAAATAAAATCGAAACCGCAAATGCGAATTCAATTGATAAACTCTGGAATCCACCTGAAAATATGAGAAAACTCTCAAGGGATTTTTTAATTTAATCAAAGATAATAGATCATGATAACTGTTACATCATATGATGTTTATATAGGGATATAAACCCTAAAACAAAATAATACAAATCCTAATCAAAATAAAATATTTGTTATGAAGCAGCATGATCATGCAACATTGAGCGTGCTTATGCTTTATTCTTACTTGCCACGGCCAAATTCCCATGATTTAGCATGATCACGCAACCTATCAACATGGTCATGCTAATCTTGTAGAAATCAGTCGCTTGCTCCAATTATGTTAGCATGCTCATGCAACCCAATAGCGTGTTCACGTCGGCATGCATGCATACTCAGCATCATGATCTTGTCGTCTTCAACACGATCATGCCATTATTCTTTCTTGCTTCCTTGTAAGCCTTTTCCTGTAAACTTTTTCTTCAAAAACCCAGGCCACTTGTCCTACATCAGTCCCTCTCCCACTTGTGAAAAGCTCATCCCCGAGTTCTCATGTAGATAAAAAAAATTGCATCTACTTGCTTCTTATCTCTCCATTGTGGTATTTGTAGGCAGATGCCCTATTGGAACCTTGTACTTAACTTTCTCCTCTAAAATATCTTTTAGGTATGAAGGCATAATAAGAATTACCCCAAACCAATCACGATCAACCTTTGCAAGAAAAAATTTAGAATCGACATCAAAAAACTCCAGTATTGTTCCAAGAAACATTGCACATTTATATAGTGACTTCAAGACACCATTTTCTATCAATGGATGCAAAACATAGTTCTCATCATTATTTTATGAAATAAATTATTTTCTCCATACTTCTCCGAAATAAATTCAAATCAAACTGAAATGGTCTACCCAATACTAAATAATACACATCCACATTCAAATTATCAAAAGCTGTAACATCCTTGTATTTTAAACTAGCAATGTCAACCACAAAATTTTTACTTACGGTAGTGACAGCCAATGGATTAATCCGAACAATAATATGTGGTGCTACATGATTTTGTGGAGGTAGTTTGAATTCATTAACCATCTCCCACAAATTAAAGTTCATATGATATTCATAATTTACCACATTCTTAAAATTTGGGGACTCACCTTACACGATGATTGAATTAAACTCTGAGGTTGCAAAATCACCTACCGACTTTTTAGTGTTTAAAGACTTTTCCTGCACGCCTTTAACTTGTAGATCATTATCGTTTTCATCTTTATTGACATCCTTAAAGCTTTCTTCTAGTTCCTTGTCCTTGTCTTCTTGTATAACCACATCAAAAATATCAAAATTTTTTGACTCAAAATTTTCACAACTTATTGTCTCACACTTGTCTCCAACCTTTTCTACACCTTCCAAATAATTTTCACATGTTCATGTCCAAGCTCTTCTTTGTCTCCCATATCCAATAAATCGTCATGATTTGGTTGAGGACATTCATCAAATACGTTATCGACATGAATGGGTTAATAATTTTGAATTATAACATCCTCTTGATTACGCTCACTATACATCTTATAATCATAACTCTCTCGTAAAAATTTATCCATCATCAAACGTCTCATCCATCGCCATGTTTTGATTGACCCTTTTCCTTGTTGTTGCCTCTGAAGAACAACTCATTTCCACCATCTAGAAGCGATGCCCTTTAAACGAATCACCACCATCTTAACTTGCATATTCTCAAGAACCCCCACGACATCGAAAAATTTATCATCATCTTTCCAATCTAGGAACTCCTCAACTCCCATATATCCATAAAATAATGGTATAACAGGCTTTTCTATGTAATCATTACTATTACGCTGGGTACCCATTTTTGCCTCGGAGCTACAACTTTCACCAAAAAATATTTTTTGTCTCGATATTTTCTTTCACCTCTACATTGGTAGTATTCATGCTTTTTGCCAACGTATTCATCTGATTATCAAAGACTTGTGAGCCACGGTAAAATCTGTCATAACCTCTGCAAGATCTTCTTTAGTAATTAGTTCTCCCCTAACAAATCAGGTAACAAAAAGACAGGGAAAATCCTGCTCTGATGCCACTTGACGCAGAACGGAAGACTATTATCAATAAACGTTAATCCTTAAAAATAAAATCGAACCCACAAACGCAAATTCAATTGATAAATTTTGGAATCCACCATAAAATATGTGAAAACTCTCAAGGGTTTTTTAATTCAATCAAAGATATAATATATCCCCCTAACTGTTACAATATACGATGTTTATATAAGGATATAAAGCCCTAAAACAAAATAAAACAAATCATAATCAAAATGAAATATTATTATAAAGCAGCAAGATCATGCAGCATAGAGTGTTCATGCTTTATTCTTGCTTCCGACGACCAAATTCCCATGATTTAGCATCATCACGCAACCTATTAACATGGTCATGCTGATCTTGTAAAAATTAGTCACTTGCTCCAATTATTTTAGCATGCTCATGCAACACAATAGCGTGTTCATGTCGGCATGCATACTCAGCTGTTATTCTTCCTTACTTCCTTGCAAACCTTTTCCTGTAAAATCTTTCTTCAAAAACCCAGGCCTCTTGTCCGACATCATTAATTCTCTAGCACTATCTTCTGAACATTGTAGATGGATCCAGTAGTTATATTTCTTATTCTTGCTTTTCTAGTTGTATCTCTTGTTTTATCGCAAAAAAAAGAGTTGATGATCTTCCTCCACCACCAGATCTACCAGGCCTTCCGTTCATCAAAAACTTTCACCAACTTTATAAAGCTTCATGTACTCATGAGTATCTAAGGATCCTATCAAAGCAATGCTAGTTGTATCACCACCAAAATTGGCAAAAAAAATGTTGAAAACTCAAGATCTCATCTACTGTAGCAGGCCTGCGATGATTGGAACGCAAAAATTGGCATATAATGGATTAGATGTTGGCTTTTCTCAGTACAGTGACCATTGAAGGCATGTGAGAAAGTTTTGTACGCTTGAACTTAATTCTCAAAAAAGTGCTCAACTTCATGTTCATCCTATTCGCGAACAAGATATTTCTCGGATGATTGATCGATTGTTGGAGATAGTGTTGGGACAATCAGATCTTGACACTGCGATTTTTGATACAATACATTAACGAGTACGAATAGAAAAATCACCTTGTTAACGGTTGATTCCACGCTCTTCTATTGTATTCCCAAATTCCCTTGAGCGAAGTGTGGCCTTCGTCTTCTCAAGTTAACCTCTCTTCTTGCTCCTGGGTGGCTACTAAATTTTTTCGACTAGCCCTCGCAAGAAGAGAATAAAAATATATATAGGCTACAATAGGGATCATGGACAATTAGGTTGGGCCTTCTAATTACATCTTGAGCCTAGCCCAATGTAATTAAATATTAATTCAATCCACTAAAGAATTAATATTTGCACTACCTTTCCTAATACCGTAATTCAATTAATTAATTCGGTTCCAATATTATTTGCTTATTAAATTCCCCATGTTTAAAATATCGCATGTCTTAAATAAATTACTGATAATTCATTTAATTAATATCTTTTATCCTTGATTATCCACTCAACCATTATTTAATTATGCCAGAATAAATCCACCTGCAGGGTTTCACATAATTAAATCTTTTTGAGCTTTCAAGGGGACATCATTAACCCGAATATTATCAGGACATGGATTCCTTCAATAAATAATATTCACCATATATATTATTTCATCACCCAAAATATAATGAAATAAATCAAAAGAATTATTTCATATATAAATCAAAGCATGTAAATAATATACACGTGTCAATTACTATATCTGGATTAAGAACCTAAGCATTAATAATAACATAGAATCTTAGTTCACCTTCTTAATCAGTATAAGGGAACAATTCTAAATTTGATCCTGTTCAATATACACAAAGTATACTAGTATTATTTATTAGTCAATATAAACTAATCTAAATAATACTACAGCCATTCCAGTGGATTGTCCAACTCCACCTGTGCTGTGAACCTTATTATATTATATAAACCGTATTTAACAATCTAATATTCTGTATCCCATTTGATACTAGATTGTCCACAATATATAATATTAGACAGCTTGTAAACATTTAAATGATTCTCAATAAAATAGGCCAGAAATAAATGTATATACTTCAAATAAATATTTTCAGTATACACCAACAATCTCCCACTTATACTCAAAATATTCTATGAGTATATCAGTGTTTATTTAATCCACTATTTCACAAAAAAACTATGTGTCCATCCATCTGACTCCTATCGCTTCCACATGCCTGTCAAAAACTTTGGCTGGCAGGCTCTTTGTGAAAGGATCTGCCCGGTTGTCTTCTGATGATATGTGAGCCACAACTATATCTCCTCGCTTTACGATTCCTCGTATGAGATGATACTTACGTTCAATATGTTTAGCTGCTTTGTGATCTCGCGGTTCCTTCGAATTTGCCACAGCACCAGTGTTATCACAATACACTGTCAAGCTCCTAGGCAAATTAGGTACCACATCCAAGTCAAAAAGGAAGTTCCTGAACCATACAGCCTCCTTTGCAGCCTTAGAGGCCGCCACGTACTCGGCTTCCATGGTAGAGTCTGCAATGCATTTCTGCTTTACACTCCTCCATATAACGGCTCCACCTCCCAAAGTAAAAACATATCCCGAGGTTGATTTCCTCTTATCCCTATCTGATTGAAAATCTGAATCAGTATATCCCAAAGGAAATAGATCTGGGGCCTTGTAAATTAACATATACTCCTTAGTCCTTCTCAGGTACTTGAATATAGTTTTTACTACACCCCAATGTTCCTGACCTGGGTTCGACTGATATCTACTAACCATGCCTACAGCAAAGCAGATGTCAGGCCTCGTACATAACATAGCATACATTAAGCTTCCACATGCCGAAGCATAAGGAACTGCTTTCATGCTCTCTATATCCTTAGGTGTCGAAGGACACTGCTCCTTGGATAGAGCCACTCCATGCTTAAAAGGTAGAAAACCTTTCTTAGAGTTCTGCATGTTAAAACGAGCTAATACTTCATCAATGTAGGGCTCTTGAGATAAAGCCAACATCCTTTTCGTGCGATCCCTTATTACTTTGATCCCAAGGATGTATGCCGCTTCACCTAAGTCCTTCATTTCAAATTGTTTGAACAACCATGCCTTTACTGATGATAACATCTTAACATTGTTTCCAGTGAGTAAAATGTCATCCACATATAGTACTAGAAAAACCACTGCATTACCCTCACTTCTCTTATACACACATGATTCGCTTGGACTTTGATCAAATCCATATGACTGGATTGCCTGATCAAAACAAATATTCCAGTCCGTAGAAGCTTGTTTTAGTCCATAAATAGACCTCTTAAGCTTACAAACAAGATGCTCTTGGCCTTGCTTAATGAACCCTTTTGGTTGTTGCATATAGATGGTTTCCTCAAGACTTCCATTAAGGAAAGCTGTCTTGACATCCATTTGCCAAATCTCATAATCGAGATGAGCTGCTATAGATAAAAGAATCCGGATCGACTTAAGCATAACAACCGGCGAAAAGGTTTCCTCATAATCGATCCCTTCTTTCTGAGTATACCCTTTCGCAACAAGTCGTGCTTTCCAGGCTTTCACCCTTTTGTCAGATCCTCTTTTCTTCTTGTAGATCCACATACATCCAATGGGTTTTACACTTTTGGGTGGTTCCACGAGCTCCCAAACTTGATTAGAATACATAGATTCCATCTCAGATTCCATTGCCTTTTGCCAAAGATCTGCATCTTTATCTAGAATTGCTTCTTCGTATGTCCTGGGATCCTCATCATGTTCACCAGAGACCAAGTCCGAGGACTCTCCCAAAAAACATGAATCTATCAGGTTGTTGAACAACCCTCCCACTACGACGAATCACCGGTGTGGTATTAGTGACAGGTTATGCATTTTCTTATGGTTGATCTACTTGTACTATTGGCACTTGGGGATTATATGTCCCTCCCACTAGTTCCTCTAAAACGATACTACTCATGGGTTTATGGTTCATTATATAGTCTTCTTCTAAGAATCTAGCATTGGTGCTAACAATGATATCTCGATCCCTAGAACTATAAAATGAATAACCTTTCGTTCCCATGGGATATCCTACAAACAGCCTTACTTCCGTATGAGATTCTAACTTGGTCGCGTTCTTGTTCAGCACATGTGCTGGACAACCCCAAATCCGAATATGTCTTAGACTTGGTTTGCTACCAGTCCACAATTCTATTGGAGTCTTGGGAACCGACTTAGAAGGTACCAAGTTTAGAAGGTAAGCCGCTGTTTCTATAGCATATCCCCAGAACAACTTGGGTAAATCTGAATAACTCATCATCGATCTAACACTTTCTAAAAGAGTCCGATTCCTTCTCTCTGCTTCACCATTCTGCTGAGGTGTGCCAGGTGCAGACAACTGGGATGCAATCCCATTTTCTGATAAATATTCCCTAAATTCTCCAAGCAAGTATTCGCCACCACGATCTGATCGTAGTGACTTGATACATTTTCCAAGATGTCGCTTCTCCGCACTTGCTTTGTACTCTTTGAATTTTTCAAAGCACTCAGACTTACGGCACAACAAATAAATGTACCCATATCTAGAATAATCGTCAATAAAAGTGACAAAATACTCATAACCTCCTCTTGCTTGGATACTCATAGGTCCACATAAATCAGTATGAACCAATTCTAACACTTCTTTGGCTCTATTCCCCTTTTCTTTAAAAGGCCTATTAGTCATCTTACCTTCCAAGCAGGATTCGCAAACTGGAAATGGCTCCACTGCCAACGAGCCTAATGGCCCATCTACTACCAGTCTTTGAATCCTCCTCAAGTTAATATGACCTAATCTTAAGTGCCAAAGATATGTTTGGTTCAATTCAGAAGGATTCTTTCTTTTGTTTGAGCTAGAAAGAATGTTATTAGATTCCTTTTGTTGCAGCATTGGTTGGACAGGATTAATAATATATAAATTGTCTTGCAATGTACCAGAACATATAACTCGTTTATTCATCATAATAGAAACATTACGATCCAAACAAACATTATAACCATCCATAGCAAGTTTAGAAACCGAAATCAAATTTCTTCTAAACGAAGGTACATAAAGACAATTGTTCAAAACCAAACTCCTATCATCTCCAAAAGATAAAGTAATTATTCCAACTGCAACTACTGCTACTTTCGTAGCATCTCCCATGAACACATATATCTCGCCATCTCTAAGCATTCTGGATTGCTGGAACCCTTGCAATGAGTTACAAACATGGTCAGTGGTTCCTGTATCTACACACCAAGTGCTCGTAGATATAGCCGCTATGTATGTTTTCGTAACTAGAGAAAGAGACATACCAGTATTGTTTGTCTTCTTAGGAAGAGGACAATCCTGTTTCCAGTGACCTGACTGCTTGCACCTGAAGCACTTGCCTTTAGGCTTTTTCACACCACCTTGAACTCCCACTGCATTAGCAATCTTTCCAGCTTTCTGTGTCTGAGTCTTTTTCTTCTTCTTACCTTTCGGCTTAGATGAAGAAGCTTTCTCGGCCACATTCACTTGAACATTCTGCTTAAAGAGTCCTTCAGCTGCCTGAAGTTCTGTCAGAAGTTCCGCGAGACTATACATCCTTTTGTTCATGGTGTAATTCAAGCGGAACTGCTCAAAACTTTTGGGCAAGCTCATAAGGATGATATCGATCTGGGTTTCCCCATCAATATCAGCACCAAGGATCTCCATCTCATTCAGATGAGACATCATTCTGAGAACATGATCCCTTACAGGTGTTCCTTCAACCATCTGAGTGTTCATTAAAGCCTTCATTGCTACTTGCCTAGCAGCCCTATTCTGTTCTCCAAAAAGTTCCTTGAGATTAAAGAGCATATCTGAAGCAGTGGGCATAGCCTGATGCTGATGCTGCAAAACACCCGACATTGCTGCCAGAATGTAACATCGCGACATCTCATCAGCCTTAACCCACCGTTTATAATACTCCTTCTCACTTTCAGGAGCATCTTCAGCAGGCTGATCTGGCTTGGGTTCATAAGTACAAAATTTGTACTCCTCAACAGTCAACACTATGTCCAAATTACGTTTCCATTCAATATAGTTCGGTCTAATAAGTTTGTTATCCTTAAGTATGGTGAATAGTGGATTAAAGCCCATAATGATCTAATCCTGAGAATCATACATGTAACACATAATCAGATAGTTGCATAAATCTTAAATCCTATTGGTTTCCTCTAACAATTAATTAAAATTAATGCACTAATATTTAAACACCATAAGTATCTGGTACGCCACGATGGGTGACATATATACCACGTAATTCGTTTAAATATTACTTCGGTCCTATTACTAAATAATACGCCACGTTAGGGTGGACTATATATAATTTTTCATAGCTAAGTGTATACCATTATCAAATCCTAAATTAATAGCAATAAGACCGGATGCCACCATTAAATATTTCAAATCAATAATCGATAATGGGATAATTCCCAGATCGGGGGAAGCATTGTCAAGAGGCATCACTTAAGACCCCTTTCTAGACAGAATCATCCTTTCTCTCTATATCGAAAATCTATATTCAATCATTGACATCCTTCTAATTAATCGAATTCTATGAAACTTGGTACGCCACGATGGGTGGCATGTATACCTTTCAATATTCGTAATTAATTTAGGAAGTTTGTTCTAGTAATATCCATAACACTACCTGACACCATAAATCATAAGCCACGATGGGTGGCATGTATATAATTTATATTCGTCTCGGTGTTAAATTACATACAAACAATAATGGAGACCATGGGATTTAATTCCTAATTAATTCCCTCACCCACTTAGAATTTTTATTTAAAATTGAGGAATTTTATCTAGATTCATCGCCCTATGTTATTTTTTCGAGGTCTACATGTTATAAAAATAACAATACAAAGAACACATAACATAGCAGCATGCATCATAAAATTAAAGCAATAAATAAAATTAATGTCCATGTCGTCCTAATTATGTTAAATATGTAATAAAAAATTACACACATAATTAACAACAAATATAATAATTATTTAATGCAATAATTAAAATTAAATAGCGAAATTAAAAATTAAAACAATAATTAAATCCAGTACCCGGTTTGCTACAGTAACTGCTACATTACCGGTTGCTACAGTACCCTGTTTGCTACAGTACTGCTACATTACCGGTTTGCTACAGTAATTAATGGCTACAGTACCCGGTTTGCTACAGTAACTGCTACATTACCGGCTTGCTACAGTACCTTCGAGACTTGATGAACACAACAGCAACCTCATCCAAATTTCGCAGCGGAACAAAAACAACTCCGAATTGATTTCTGATCGCACATAATTGTTACAAATTACCCGGATCTTGATAAAATCCAACAAACAATTACAAAAAAATAGATCTAATACAAAACTAATTTTGTAAATCTATTCTAACACGATCAACCCTCGTGTTTTACAACCACGATAAACCACGTGGAAACCAAACAAAATAACCACGATTAAACCACGTGGGATCCAAACACATAATTAAAATATACATGGCCATAATAGTGGATACTAAACAACCTGCAAAAAGATTATTATCCAAGCACACCACCATACATACATGCATATATAATTACGACATGGACATCGTATCAAAAATCGCAGAACCATTGAACCTAGCTCTTGATGCCAATTGTTGGGACAATCAGATCTTGGCACTGTGATTTTTGATACAATACATTAACGAGTACGAATAGAAAAATCACCTTGTTAACGGTTGATTCCACGCTCTTCTATTGTATTCCCAAATTCCCTTGAGCGAAGTGTGGCCTTCGTCTTCTCAAGTTAACCTCTCTTCTTGCTCCTGGGTGACTACTAAATTTTTTCGACTAGCCCTCGCAAGAAGAGAATAAGAATATATATAGGCTACAATAGGGATCATGGACAATTAGGTTGGGCCTTCTAATTACATCTTGAGCCTAGCCCAATGTAATTAAATATTAATTCAATCCACTAAAGAATTAATATTTGCACTACCTTTCCTAATACCGTAATTCAATTAATTATTTCGGTTCCAATATTATTTGCTTATTAAATTCCCCATGTTTAAAATATCGTATGTCCATTAATTAAATAAATTACTGATAATTCATTTAATTAATATCTTTTATCCTTGATTATCCACTCAACCTTTATTTAATTATGCCAGAATAAATCCACCTGCAGGGTTTCACATAATTAAATCTTTTTGAGCTTTCAAGGGGACATCATTAACCCGAATATTATCAGGACATGGATTCCTTCAATAAATAATATTCACCATATATATTATTTCATCACCCAAAATATAATGAAATAAATCAAAAGAATTATTTCATATATAAATCAAAGCATGTAAATAATATACACGTGTCAATTACTATATCTGGATTAAGAACCTAAGCATTAATAATAACATAGAATCTTAGTTCACCTTCTTAATCAGTATAAGGGAACAATTCTAAATTTGATCTTGTTCAATATACACAAAGTATACTAGTATTATTTATTAGTCAATATAAACTAATCTAAATAATACTACAGCCATTCCAGTGGATTGTCCAACTCCACCTGTGCTGTGAACCTTATTACATTATATAAACCGTATTTAACAATCTAATATTCTGTATCCCATTTGATACTAGATTTTCCACAATATATAATATTAGACAGCTTGTAAACATCTAAATGATTCTCAATAAAATAGGCTAGAAATAAATGTATATACTTCAAATAAATATTTTCAGTATACACCAACAGACAACTGCTACTTCAAAACATGTGAACGCCTATAAATGTTTTACGAATTTGTAAAATGGAACCAATTCGGGGAAATTCTTTCATGTATAATGTATATATAGTACTCCATTCAGAAATTCATAACAGTCTTTACATTCCAGAATCAATGTCTTCGGTATAATCTGTACATATTTGGTACTAGAAACTCTTATAAATCCTATGTTGCATAAATGTATCCTCCTTCACCTATTTAGCCAAGTTTTGTCCTTAGCAAAGATCGTATAATAGGTTATAACATGCGCTAATTATCAAAATTCAGCCAAGTCTTGTAGTCTTATAGTCCTCCCTCTACCACTTTCTCACCCCTGAACAACTAACTCATTTTTAAACTTAGTAAGCATAATTTAGAGAATTGAAATTCATAAATATAAAGAAACGCTGGTTTAGAGTCTCATAATTCAGACTAAGTCTTAGAATATTAATGAAAATATCGCTTTTTTCTTTAGAGAACCATAACACGACAAGATTGTTATGATAAGGTTTTGTCCTCGATAATTAGTATAATAGTAAGGTCGCAGGATAACATTACTTAGATTCTAGGAAGTAGGGATACTTGGGTAACCCGTCGTATCCCCGTGTCTAGAGACGGGGGAAATGGGGGCTGGAGAGGGCACGGTCCCCTTGATTTCTAAATAATTATATATTTCTAAAAATGACAAGTATGTAATGCAGCACAGGTGGTTGTATTCTTAATTATTGTTCAAATAGATGAGGGTTGACACCGTTTTTTCCCAAAACTAGCATGATTGCCCGTACAATCACATCTAACAATTTAAAAAACATGATTTTGAATGATTAAACAATACATAATTTAAAAATATAATCATGAGTCAGTAGACTCACGTGTTTATATATAGACAAGTGCTAAATAAGATCATTTCCAGATATGAGAATCGAAAACTAATCATGGCCACACATGTAAATTAAATTTACATCTTAACCTTCACCTACATCCATTTTCAGTGACCTTAGACACCATCACTTGCTTCACACCATCGTTATCACCACCTCATTCCATTTTTCATCATTATTCATGATATACACACACATATGTATAATATGTGTGAGTGGGTGAGAGAGAGAGAGAGAGAGAGAGAGAGGGAGTGTGTGTGTGTATATAAACATCATCACTCTACGATCTTTTGTTGTCACTAAATCGATCACCACTCCGAAAGTAACAGATGAACATGTTTGTCACGAATTCCAGTCACATTTCTGATCACACCTCCACTAATTCATTCACCCCTCTCTCAATTGATCTAAGTTTGCAACGTCGATCGATGGCATTTTTACTCAATTTACTACCGTCAACACCATTATCAACAGTTTCAAACATTTACACAATTCCAAAATCTGGAATATTCTTGTAATTTGCGTTCAATTTTTTTATTGATTTATGTTTAAGTTTTGATAACTTTAGTTGAATTCCTAGTGATTCTACTTTGATATTGGTGATTTTGGTGGTGTAAGTGGTGGTGTTCATGTTATTACAGATAAAATTCTGGTAATTTTGGTAGTGGTGCATGTCATGGTCGTCATGGTGGTGGCGTGGCGGTGGTCATGTAACCATATGACACTGATTTAATATTCTTGTAATTTATATTAAAATTAGTTATAGTTTTGGTTTGTATCCATGTACATTGTGATATACTAAGTATCATATCTCAAAAATATAGTTAGACGTTTTAAATCTATTATTTTTAAAAGAGTATTTATTTATAATCTATTTTTTAAAAAATATTTTTGACCTAACTATGTGTTTTATCTAATAATTAATATGAAGTTCGAATCTAATATGCAATAAATTTTGTTTAGTTTTCTTTAAATTATGTTATTTAGTATATCAAAATATTTTACCCAATAGCAATGAGAGTGGGGTGTAATTGATTCGAGTCGAACACTGCCACACTCGAGCTCAAACTCGGCTAAAGAGTTCTATCAAACTTGAACTCGAGATCAAGTTCAATTGGTCCTTTAATCTAACCTCAAAACTTGAATCATAAAGCTTGAAATCTCGAAACAATTTATTTTGAAAAAAGGTTGAACATAAACGATTCGACTCGGGTCCGACTCAGGTTCAACTCAATAAAATATATGAATTATATAAAATATTTAATATTTACATTGAAATATATTTATAATATTTAAAAAAAAATATTAAAAGTCCAATTAGTCTCGCGAACCTCAAAAATTGAGTAATTTAAAACTTGAACTTTGCTCGGCAAAGTACTTACATAGCTAAAGCTCAAGTTTAACTCGAATACTATAAAACTGAGTTCGAAAATTATATTAGTTGAGATCGAGTAACTCGAAAATCCGAATTGAACCTATTTCAAAAAAAGTTTGAATATGAACAATTCGGCTCGGGTTTGACTATAAAATATATGAATTAATAAAAATATTGAACATTATACCGAATGAGTTCTTGTTGTATGTAGTTAATGAGTTATTAAAAGGTTCTAAAAAAAAATTGATGTAGCGGTTGAAATATGAAAATAATTCATTCTTGACATAGAGGTCATGAGTTCAATTCTCGTGACAAACATTTTTTTAATATTATTATGATGGAAGGGCAAATTAGTAAATTAGTAAATTAGTAAATTACTAAATAGGTTTGAAATGTCTTGTCGGCCTATAATATATATAATTGATTTTAAATTTGGAGTTTCATTTCTCATTATTTTTCTTAACTTCTCATCATTTTTCTTAAAAATTTCTTAATTCTTGTTTTTGGACCCTTATTTTTACATATTATTAAAAAAATTCCTCATTTGAACTTTGAAGAGTAACATATGTATCATACAAATATTTTTGGACACTAAAGTAAATTTATCCCGATTATTTGTTATTTCGGCTCGACCTTTATTTTTTCTTCTGCCTCTGTCATCGCTCCTGTTGGATTCTACGACACGCGTGTCCTTGTATCAGACACGTGGATTCTCCCACAATCCTACTTTCAAATCTTATTTTCATCAAATATAGTCAATATTTGTGTTAACTACATACTTTCACAAATTAAGTATCAATGCCTATAAATAAATGCAAACGTGTATACCCAAAATTTATAACAAGGTTTGACTTAGTCAAAAGGTCCCTTTGAGGATGATAAATTCAGTAATTATATAATGTCTTGTACTAAAAAATATTGAATTTGTTGAGCTGTTTGGAAGTGGCATATCCAAGATAACAGATAGCCTAGAATCTTGGATAGCCCGAGAAGTTGGATATCCTTGGAGGTTGGACATCCCCAAAGGTTGGATATCCCTAAAATATTGGATATTCCTAAACCTTGAATATTCCAAATTGTAGATAGCTTGAGTATTGAAGAGAAAGAATGAATTACTTATGTTGGAAAGCCTAGATATTCTTATCAGTTTGAAGAGCCAAGTGTATTATACTTGGTCGTTGAAGAATGAAGAATGAAGTACATGTATGAAAGCCCAATTCTGTATTCCAATAAGTTGTCCTTGTTGGGGAATCGTTGGTAATTGAGCCTGTCAATATGCTCTAGGGATCCTGTCTTGTTTTCTAGTGGGTTAGCCTCACTGGGGGGATTTTCGGGATGTCCTGTGTGACAATTGTTTGGGGGAACTTTCCCTGCATTCTGGTGGGTTAGCCTCATCGGGGGGTAAGGACGCGTTCATGCATTTGAAGTAAGTCATGACTATCCTTATAATCGTAGAAGAGGAAAGTGCTGGTAGCAGTTGATGTTAGTTCCAATAGTTAGGGATAATGTTGTATCTGTGAAGTCCTCATTCATGATTAAGCCTTGGAGACATTGGGCTAGGCTTCATCGTAAGGGCTCTCCAAAATGGGCTCTACAACTCTTCGGCTACGTCGGTCTGCTACAAGTAGGCTTGGGCTTGAGCATCGCTCCAACGAAGGCCTATTCCTTCGGGGCTTAGGTCTCTTTTACAAGAGTCCTACTTCCATTAGCTTTAGGTTTCCTATTCAGAAAGAACTACGTGAGGCTTGATCCTCTATAAATATCGAGGTACGTAGGCAAATTAAGGAGGTTGAATGTTGAGAGCTCAGAGAGACCACAATCACTCCTTTGATCTCAGCTAGGCCTGTCAACGGGTCGGATTCGGATCGAATCACCCTGAATCCATATCCGAATCCGTTAAGATTTTTCGAATTCGTACGGATAGGATCAGGAGTCGGATATTTTTTTGGTCAATCCATATCCGATCCGTTCGGATTTCGGGTTATCGGATCGGATCTTCGATCCGTTTAATAGATTTAAAAATATATTTTTTTAATTTTTTAATTTAAAAAATAGTATTTTAAATTTTTTTGATGAAATAAAAATTAAAATTATGACATATACATTGACAAATCCAAATTTATATTTCAAAATAATATTATTTATATAAAATTTTATTTAATATATTATATATATATATATATATATTTAATATATATTATATATTACATAAATATATCAAATTTATAATAAATATAATATTTTCGGATCGGATCGTTAAAGGATCAGATCAAACAAAATCCATATCCACTCGTTATCGGATCGGATCATTAACGGATCATTTTTTTTAAAGATCCATACCTGATAAGTGGATTTATATCCACTTGGATCGCTTCGATTCGGCTTAAATTTATTGTTTTGGACTCAAGTTTATTGTAATTTTGATGTGTTTTGCTTTGTTGTGCAGATTTGCAAGAATATCGATTATGGTTGATGCTTCTGTCGTGTTTGGAGAATTAATTGATTAAAATTCGGATTTTCCAGGAAGGTTTCGCAGTCTACACTGTTTTGGCCATATCTGGAGTTCTATAAGTCCGTTTGAGGCCCGTAAGCTGTCCACGCGAAGCTTGGAAGATTTTCTACAACTTAGGACAGGATTCGCGCGTGCAAGCTGCGTGTGGTGGGCGCAATCTGCGTGACAAGCAGACTGATGGGAGCAGAGAATTTACTGTTTTGCCCTTTTCAAGTTCTAATTGTATTTTGGGCAGTTTTTGGTACCTAAATCGAATTCTAATTGTAATAGAAGGCAATTTCTTGTTGGGCAAGACTTGGAGTGCCTATATAAACACATCCAACCCTTTGTAAATTAGACAATTAGAGAATTAGGAATTAGATAATTAGATATCTTGTACATAATATAGCTTAGATCTGCAAGGGAGAAAAGGAGAGAAGGATTCAACGCTCGTGACAAGCAACGGATCTAGATCTACTTCATCTTTTGTATCATAGATTTGTTTTCTCAACTCTTGTTTTATTAATATTATTACTTTCTTTCATATCTTGTCTTCTATCATGGTTTCAATAGATCCCATGATGACGAGCGGTTCAATTATGAACTAATCGTTGTCATGGGATTCTAACGGATTTACTTATGGAACTTAGTATCTTGATTGCTTAAAGATCTTTGTGTGATGTATATTTGATATCCTCGTATGGTTATGCTTAATTGATAGATGCGTAGCTAACATCTAATCTGTTAATCTCTTGTGAAGTGAAAGTGGATCTTGAGATTTAGAACTTGCCATGCTAGCATAGGTTCATGATTGTTTATCAACATGATTCGTAGTATGAGATGAGAATACTTATATTGCCCTGTGTGATCTTTATGGATAACTTGCTCTTCAACCGTTATGTTTTCAAATTCTATAGACATATAGGGTCTAAGCATAATTGGTGTCTATTCATCTTCTATCTCTTTTGTGGATGTATGTTTAGTTTGGTATACGTATACTGAGAGGTAGCGTGTACTTATTTCGTGTTGTCCGATCAGATATCATAACCATTGCATATAGAGATTAAAGGCGTCAGATCTAAGCGAAGTATTTAATGAAGTTAGGATTCCATGTTTTCTTGCATATAAGTAATTCAATTTTAATTCTCATTAGTTAGTAATTTGTAGTTTGTTAATTTGTATCGTAGTTAATTATAGTTAGTAAAAACTTAATATTGTTAATTGTCTTAGCAGTGCATAATAACCATACATTGTTGCATAGGTACAAAACTAAATTGAAACCTAAGATCTCTGTGGGAACGAACTTGACTTCTATCTGTATTACTTGTGACCACGTACGCTTACGTGATATTGTGTTAACAATACCCGCTAGTTTAGCTACGGATCGGATCGGGTCGGATATCCGATCATTGACAGGCCTAATCTCAGCCACCTAAAAACACATACACCGCCATACTCTGGTAACTTTTTCGGCCACAAACCACCATCGTAGATCTTGATTCCGGCTTGAAACCTTGAATTTTGTTATCATAAATTCTTCCATTAACAGATTGGTGCTAGAAGGAGGGGCTAATAAGATCTACATATAGGAGGAAAGATGTCTCACAATCACGATGATAGTTTGTATGGAGATAGAAGTTACTATTCTGAAGGTTTTGGTGAAGAACCCTATATTCTGGAGGCTATTCCAGATTTGACTCGTATGGTTAAGGGTCAACCACCTGTGTTGATTAGCAATACCCAACTCATGGAGGAGTTGCATCGCATGGGTAATCATCTGAAATAGTTTGATGCATGGTTGAGGACTGTGGAGTCCAAGAGGACTACAAACACTGCCTATGGTCAGGGCGGCCGTCAAGTTCGTACTGGTGCATCTGGAGGTTTGGGAGATCCCATTTCTGGGGCTGGTAGGTTTGTTGGAGGTAGGCATCCGTTGGTTACTCCTCGAAGATTGGAGTTTGGATAAGATGAGCCTATTATTGAGTTCCCGGAGGATAGCCAACAGAGTCAAGGAACGTAAAAGTCACCTCGTGTTCCCTTGCCTCAAGATGGGCATTCCAATAATGTTGATCGTATACAGGAACGCTTGACTGTAGGAGAAAAATTTAATGCTATATTGGATCGGGTAGGTTTAAAGATATCCCATGCTGAGGTGAAGGAGTTGCTAATGCAGTTGGATAATGATATGGGACAGGCTGGAGAATGAACAAATGCTACTGGACAAGTACAAGTAAACTGGGCTAGAAAAGTTATTCATCAGGAGGGACATAACATAAGAGGAGGCTATTGATGTAGAGGGTTTCGAGGAGGAAGTTGTCAGGGGTGAGGAAGGTTAGGTAATAATTATCAGGAAAGGGCAATTCAGTTGAAGGATTCAGTTGTAGAGCCTGTGGCTTCTCATAGTGTTACAAGTACTAGAAGGGAGCAACATCTACCACCACAAAATCCATCTCAGCCACAAGTTACCCAGCCTATCCAACTTGGTCATACCCAAGCTCAAATCACACTTGCCTCAACTATTGCCATACCCCAATACTTCCAACTACTACCCAGGTTGGAACGCTCATAGTTATAATTCGGGCTACTCAACCGGTTGCATCTACAGTTGCTACTCCCATAACTCCAACGCCCATCCAAAATACACCCCTTATCATGACCCAAACTCCTCCAATTGTTAGCACTCAACCTTCTATCTTTGTAAGTTTTGCCGGTCGAACTCCCCCGGTGGTGAGTGGAGTCCCATTCGTGAGTCAGCCCGTGAATGTGCAGAATATCCCGGGGGTAGTAGATATGAATGTGGATGATTTGAAGAAGTTATTTACGCATTTGGAAGGGGGAACTACTATGCCCAGGTTGCATCACCCTTTTTCCCAGCTTTTAGGGATGTTCTTCTGCCAGTTGGATATCGTAATACGACTGTTGGCCAATGCCTTCATGCCAACTCCTCTCCAAGGCCATTTGTGGGTAAAATAGTAATGTTATATCATTTCTAGTGGTGAATTATCTTTCACAGGTAGTGAAGGCTTCCCAGTGTTTGCTTGGATGAAGGCTTCCAAGCAATTGCTTTGATGAAGATCTCCAAATGTTTGCTTGGATGAAGGCCTCCAAGGGTTTTCTTGGATGAAGGCCTCTACAGGTTTACCTGGATAATTTTTGACAAAATCACTTATAAATTCATTCCCCATTGTGAGATGCCTCTATAAGGGATGACAATATAAACTACTATACTCGGGGGTAGTATGCGTACACCCTCCTAAATGTTCTGTACCCATTGAGCTAAAAGCCTTGGGACCAAAACACCAGAATAATTTTATATGAATTGTTATGAGCTATGAAATAAATAGTGTCGGGTTACGACCACCTCCTTGGATGAGAAGAAAATGTTATAAGTAGTTCGGGACAAAAGTCACCTACTTGGAGAAGATAAGAAGTAATGGTAGTGTGTAACAACCTTTTATGGTGATTATGAAAGGGTATGCTATGTTTAGAACTTGTGAGATTATTTTTGTTATATGTTTTTGAATTTTGCAGGGACAAAGGGCATCTCCAAGGATATTGATGTTGGCGCGCCGACTACCTTGAGATGCCCGATTGAGTTAGTTTGTGATAGTATTTGTAATCATTTGCTCTTTTGGAGAAGTGAGTGCTTCAACATCTTAGCGCGCCAACACGGCTCTGTTCGTAGTGAATGTCTTCTCTAACTCGGTTCACTTGAGAGCAATAACTTAAGCCTCGTTTTCTGCCACTTCAGCCTTGTCACTTACAAAAGCAACCTCAGCTTCTACATTGGCAGAATTGGCCAACTTGTCAGTCAAGATTTAAGTTCTAATGGACATACCAAGTCCTTGTTCACATTGCTTTCAAGCTCCACGTTAAAGGGTATCAACTCAGTAAATTTTGTAGAAAAAATCGCTTCTCCTTTTAACTTTTGGCTCTCTCTTAACAAGGGCTTCCTCTCCTACATCAAAATGTACTTGGAATATTATACATGCCTAGAAAGGCATGAGAAGTTGTGTTGGAGCGCCCACATGGTTGGAGCGCCCAAATAAGAAGAGAAGTTGAAGATGAGCTTTTTATTGTAAATTTTATATACTCAAAAGCCTCTTTTCATTTTTAGAGGCTTGAGACCTTTTAGGCTATAGGCCTTGCTATTGGCGTGATCAGAGATAATTTTTATTTATGAATCTCAGTGTGCTATAAGCCGTGAGAATGGATTTTGTTACTATAAGTTGTACAAGCATTTGATTTTGGGAATTTTGCAAGTTTGACTCAAGGAGTCATGATTTTATTTAATGCCTTTTTGGCTAAGTACAATCTGCTTATACAAATGGCATGATGGTTTGAAGTGCATACCGTGAAGTTGTATTTATATTATTTTGAGTTTTGCAAGTACAAATGGCTTATCCAAGAAGTTGGTATGCCTGAAATTTTAAAAATGGCATATCCAAGAAGTTGGTATGCCTGAAATTTTGAAAATGTCATATCCAAGAAGTTGGTATGCCTGAAATTTTGAAAGTGGCATATCCAAGAAGTTGGAAAGCCTGAAATTTTGAAAACGGCATATCCAAGAAGTTGGAAAGCCCGAAATATTGAAACATACATATCCAATGTATATCCAAGCATGAAGAGCATGATTATAAGATTGGTGTGCAATTGCATTTGTATGATTGGAATTTTTACAGGAACATAAATGACATCTCCAAAAGATTGGCTCACCATGTACTTGGATCGCTCAATTATGATAAACATAGCGCTGAATACTTGGCTATGTCTCATGATTTTTAAGGTTTATTATTTAGTTGATATCAAACATGAATGTTTAAACACAAACAATATGAGATAAATACCTTGGTAGAGGTTTGTGCTATTATGTACTTGGATTATAGCAAAGGTATAACATCTCTACGAAGTTGTCGCGTCCCAATTTGTATAAGGAAAATATTGATTGTCAAAAGAATCTTTGTAGGATCATCTTCTCCTAGTTGTGAAGCCTAAATATGGCATAGACAAACAGCGATTGTGTTTATACCTCGGCCTAAAGTCTTTTTTGAGATATGCAACTAAGAGTGGTGTTTGTACATGTAATTAAGAGGTTTGTTTGTAGAGCCCAAAATGCCTCCACCGGGTTGGAGAGCCCAAAATGGCTCACACATGATTTTACTACATAGTAATGGAGCCTAGATTAGTATGAATGCAAAGTGTATATAGAATAAAGAGTTGGAGCTTCCAATTTATTGGAGCGCCCAGATAATAAATTTGGAGGCATCTTTAAATAAAGTGACGAACAATATTTAAGGAAGATAAAAAGATGTCCGATGTGCAAAAGATTTGAAATGCCCAGGTTGATGTTATACCTGTATACACTGATTTTGAGTTGGAGCGCCCATTTCTTTGCCGTGCCTAAATAAGCTAGAAGAGGATTATCATAAATTTTATCTTAAAAGCCCCATTTCATTTTTTAAATAAAATTTGGCTTGGGGGTAGTTGGTATACCCAAAATTTATAACAAGGTTCGACTTAGTCAAAAGGTCCCTTTGAGGATGCTAAATTCAATAATTATATAATGTCTTGTTCTAAAAAATGTTGAATTTGTTGAGTTGTTTGGAAGTGGCATATCCAAGATAACAGATAGCCCAGAATCTAGGATAACCCGAGAACTTGGATATCCCCAGAAGATGGACATCCCCAGAGGTTGGATATCCCTAAAATATTGGATATCCCCAAGCCTTGAATATTCCAAATGGTAGATAGCTTGAGTATTGAAGAGATAAAATGAATTACTTATGTTGGAAAGCCTAGATATTCTTATCAATTTAAAGAGCCAAGTGTATTATACTTAGTCGTTGAAGAATGAAGAATGAAGTACATGTATGAAGGCCCGATTCTGTATTCCAATAAGTTGTCCTTATTGGGGAATCGTTGGTAATTGAGCCTGTTGATACGCTCTAGGGATCCTGCCCTATATTCTAGTGGGTTAGCCTCACTTGGGGGATTTTCGGGATGCCCTGCGTGACAATGTTTGGGGGAACTTGCCCTGCATTTTGGTGGGTTAGCCTCATCGGGGGGTAAGGACGCGTTCATGCATTTGAAGTAAGTCATGACTATCCCTGCAATCGTAGAAGAGGAAAGAACTGGTAGCAGTTGATCTTATCACCAATAGTTAGGGATAATGTTGTATCCGTGAAGTACTCATTCATGATTAAGCATTGGGGTCATTGGGCTAGACTTCATCGCATGGGATCTACAATTCTTCGGCTACGTTGGTCTGCTACAAGTGGACTTGGGCTTGAGCATCTCTCCAACGAAGGCCAATTCCTTCTGGGCTTAGGTCTCTTTTACAAGAGTCCTACTTCTATTAGCTTTAAGTTTCCTATTCAAAAAGAATTACGTGAGGCTTGATCCTCTATAAATATAGAGGTACGTAGGCAAATTAAGGGGGTTAAACGTTGAGAGCTCAGAGAGGCCACAATCACTCCTTTGATCTCAGCCACCTAAAAACAAATACACCACCATACTCCGATAACTTTTTCGGCCACAAACCACCATCGTAGATCTTGATTCCGGCTTAAAACCTCGAATTTTGTTATCACAAATTCCTCCGTTAACAAAAGTATTAATAATCATGTTTGTTCTACATAAATGAAAATATTACACTTATATTTTTTGCTTTGGACAAATAAATTCGGCATTTCATTCGGTTTGCAAAATTTTTGGTTTATGTCAATTAGTTTTAATTTATGTAACATCATATTTATATGAAAATTTATATTTATATATGACGTATTTTCCCTCAATCATATTCCCACATTTTTTTTTTGATAAAATCGTATTTGCATTAAAATTTCTCAGAATCAAACATACAGATGATAAAATCCGGAGCAGAAATATTCCACTCCGTAAGACCTGACATAGAATATGTCGCCCTCGCTAAGCTATGAGCTACAATATTCGCAGACCTAAGTGTGTAACACACTAACACTTCATCAAAGTGTTTATCCATATCCGTACAATTCAAGATCATAAGATCAAGCACCAAACTCACACTCACACAATCGGTGAGACAATATCAAACTCAAACAAAACGGTGAGACAATAAGAAAACTGACATAAACGGTGAGACGACAAAAAACAAACCAATCTTACAATTTTAAAAATGAGATCACAAAATAAAGTTACACACTAAACCAAACTAGAACCTTAGAAATCCTTAGATCTGGGAACAAACCCACCAGAACAAGATAACTCGGACCACTTACGAGACCAAGATCACCTGGAAGAACGAGAAATCCGGAGCTCCGTGGAATTGAGATCTAATAAATTGAAGGCCAAATCGGAAAAGGTTTTGAAACCTTAGATCCGAGAATACAAACCTTTATTGAAAGAAGGAAGAAAAAACAAAGACAAATGGAAGATTTTGAGGCTTTCCACCGGTGGAGATCCGATGGAAGCCCCGGCGGCTGCAAAAGAAACAAAGTTGGGAATGACTAAGGTCCTGTTTTATTAAGCTTCTTTTCCAGAGTTAAGCGATTTTTTCAAGAAAGAAGTTAGTAAAACTAGCTCCCACATTTTTAAATTTACCGAATTTGCATGTTTCTAAACTGCGCACTCGCTCCCTGCATCCGTGTTCTTCCTTCTTATCTTAGATTATATTTCCACTAGCTTTAAGTCTCAAAATACAGCCTGTGTTAAAATTATTATCAATGAAAAAAGTAATTTGTTGTTTTAAAGAATAAGCCGGACAAGATTGAAAAAGTTATATTAAACTTGAAAAAATTGGTTGATAAGGCCCCGTTTGCCAATTCTTAACTAGAACTTATAAGTTACTTATTTCGAAAAAAAAAATCGTATTTACATACTTGTTTTTAGAGAAAAATGTGTATGAGAAATTTAATATTCGTTATCTTGCAAAAAATAAGTTACTTATTTCAGAAAAAAATACATATTTACGTACTTTTTTCCAGAATAAGTAACTTATTTTTGAAAAATAAGATTTCCCAAACAGGACAATAAGATAATGATGTACATGAGAAAGGTGGATGAAAAAGGTGGCCAATCAGTCGAAATCAATATATATATATATATATATATATATATATATATATATATATATATATAAAGGAGGATACGCGGGCGATTAGGTGGCGGGTTAAGATCGCTTCAATCTATTTTTCTAATTTTCTAAAATTTTAGAATTTTAAGTATTAATAAAAAAAATATCTTTTAACATATTAGAAGTAGAATAGGTGTTCAAATTCATAGAGGAGAAGAGTTCGAATTTATAGAAAAGTTATATAGTTAAAAGTTTTATTAAATTTTAACATAGTAGAAATAGAATATGTGTTCGAATTTATAAAGAAGAAGAGTTCGAATTTATAGAGAAGTTATTAAATACTAAAATATTTCTTAACATATTAGAAGTAAAAAATGTATTCGAATATTATTTATATGAAAGAAGAGTTCGAGTTTGTAAATATTTCTTAACCTATTAAAAATAGAAAATATATTCAAATTTATATGGGAGAAGAGTTCGAATTTATAACGAATAGATGTTAAAAAATTTAAATTTAAGTAAGCTATATATATCATCTTGATCTGAACAAAAATATCATCAAAATCTTCTAGCTAATCATTGCTCCTTAATTCTATGTTTCAGATGCATCTTTTTTTTTTTGTCTTGATATTTATTTTCTCATTCGATAGATTATGTTTCATATACATCTTTTTCTTGCCTTCAATTTTATTTTTCTAATATTGATATTTGTTGAGACAGGCTAAATCTATATTTCTAGAGGACGTGATTGTGTATGGATTGATTTTGGACGAGAAAATTGCAAGCTTAAAAATTAATCAAAATCTTCAACGGAATGGTACATCTTATTTTCATATTATTATTGATTTTTGTTTGTAATTTAATATTATGCAATACCAATTTTTTATAGAGGTTTTTTGATAAATAAATTGTCAAAATTAATTTTTTGCAATTTTACTTTTTTTAAGAAATACTATTTGCAATTTTACCATTTTAATTGCAACTAGCTTCAATACCCGTGCAAGGCACGGGATTGTTATGGTTAGTTATAATCGTTTTTGTTGTTATTTAATTTATGATTAATTTTAGTTAATCTCATTCTGACGATAAACATTATTCAATTTGTTACTTTATTACTTTCTTATGTAATGTTTGGTTCCATTCTCGAGATCACTTATTTTTATAATACTTTTCAAGTAATCTTTCGAATGTTCTAATTTACGTTGTTATAGTTGTTTTTGTCGTTGGATTTTATGTTTACTAATAATTGATCCCGTTATGACGATGAACATTCTTCAATTCATCACATTATTTCTTTCTTAAATCTTAAGTATCTTTTGGTATGCTCCTTTCTCGAGATCTCGTATTTTTATTATAGTTTTCAGATGATTCCTCTATTGTTCTAATTTACGGTTTTTATAGTTGTTTTTGTTGTTAGATTTTATGAATAATGTTACTTGATTTTGTTGTGACAATGATCATTCTTTGATTCGTCACATTCTTGTAATGTTTAATTTGCTACTTTCTCGAGATCTCGTATTTTTGTAATAATTTTTAGATGATCCTTCTAGTTTTCTTCTTTTTCAAATTTTATTCTATTTATAGTCATTACATGAAATAACGCAAAAGAGATAAGAAAAATTTGAAAAGGAAAAAGATATCATTTATAACATTATAATATAAATGAAAAATCATGAATTGAGGGTATAAAGTGAACTATATAAACTATTTAATAACACGTAGTTTGTAACTAACGTTATTTTTTTGACATTAATTTGTTAATGGTGTTAGATTAGTTAACTTATAGCGAGGTGTCACGGAGTTCAATGGATCACTATTAAAAATGAGAGTGCAACTTATTTTTCAACTCTTATAAAATACATTAAAAGATAATATGAAATTAGTTATTAATTATATTTTTATTATAAAGCATTAATCAGTGTTCTAAAAATTTTTGAATTTTTGAGAAATTCTCGATTAACTTTTAAAAAATATTTTACTCACTATGAATTACTTTTGAATAGTATATTTTATTACAAATAAATTTAATATAAAAAATACTATTATAATACGAAAATATACCTGATTATTACTTCAGCTAATTTTCAATTTGCTGTTTAACCCGTATCGAGTATTTAATTGATTAGACTCGATTATCGAATTTAAGAGTATCTTTATCTAATTATTATTTATATATTTTGTTACAAATACGAATAATTTGTCAAATACTTTATTACTAAAATAAATCTAATTATTATTCTGGCTAATTCCTGATTTTCACTACTAGAAATAGGTCAATATACATCGGTTTCTGGCCGTTGTAAAAAAAAAATTCTGGGCGATGTCTATGCGTGTGTAGAGAAAGGTCAAAACTTTAGACATCGGTTTTTAGCCGTTGTCTATTATCGACTTAGACATTAGTTTCGTAAATGTTTCTGATGTCTAATCTACATTATGTGCAGTAGTTCTTTTTAGATTATGATATATTATGTGCATTAGATCAACATAAACATAACATAGACAAGGTAAATAATGACATATACATCGCTTTCTTGTTAAAAACCGATGTTTATGTTATATTAGACATCAGTTGGTATGCAAAACCGATGTTATATGTCTATGTTAGGAAGACATAGACATCGATTTCTTAGTGAAACCGATGTTATATGTTCTAATAGACATCGGTTTCTGTCCATTTTCATTGTAATGTTTAACATATTACATCAGTTTTTTTAAAAATATTTGATGTATTAGCTTTATTTGGACATTGGTTTATTTGTTAAAAACCGATGTCTCTTGTTCAGGTATTATCCAGTATTCTTTTTATATGCACTAAAAAAACTCAAATCAAACCAAAACACTAAAATACGAAAACAGTTATAAGCACTTGTCATTCACCAAACACAAAACATCCAATCTTTACATCAACTAACATAACCAAAATAATGTCTAGCTACGATAATTTACTAGCTTACAAACCAACTACATGTACTTCGACAAGCAAACCAATTGTTCAAAAATTTCATACAAATCTGATGTATAAAGGCCTTCATTTTCTTCTTGTTTAGTCGTTCAGAGAGGTCTGCACAAGCAATCCATTGAAACTTTAGACTCTCGGAGGGCTCTCCATTGTTTGCCTTCACAAAAACTATTGATGGCAAGACCTGTAAGAAAAGAATGCAGGCTAATAAAGTTCATCGATTAGTAGGAAAGATGATCAAGGATACTTTAACAACATGCTTGTGAAAGTTATTTAAAGTAACCATTTTGGAGGTAGCAAATTCTTGACAAAGATGAATATTGCCAGTATACATCAAGCATCTTTTGTATATTTACAAAAGGTAGAAAACAGGGTCAACACTAGTATATTTTTATCAACCGGCATAGCAATAAGGTAGAAAGTTGTCAGTACTGTATCAATAAAGAAAACAGGGGTAACTATCAAGCATCTTTTGTATATTTAGTTTCAAAGTATACATCTCAGACGAACATTACCGACACATGATTTATAACAGAGAGATGTGATAATGAAATCTACAACACCAAATGTTAGTTCTGTCTCCGATATTGGTGTCCACTTCCAACTGAAGCAAGTACTGCATTCAACCAGTGAATCCCTTACATATGTTTCAGTTTCATGATTTATGAAAACTGTACCCATTCCAATCTCATAACAACATTTTTAATATTGCCTATTTGCAGATTCCACACGCTACATGCTACACATCAGTGTACAACTTAAAGCTTTTATACTAAATTCATAAGTTTTCTCACAGGTCATATAAACCATATTGTGGTTGAGATTCTTCCTTAGTCTACTCCTTAGGTTAGAATATATGTCCCACCTCTGAAATCAAAGGATTGTATAAGAGAGAATCCAAGATGTTGGAGTGCCTTGTCACCCCACCATTTTCTCCTCAAGTTATGTTTGGAGTATGAATCATGTTGTGTATTGTATCTATATACTAGTGCACAAACAATAGCAGCACGGAAATCATGAAATGGAAAATGCACTATATTATTAGTAACATATCAGGTAAACTGGAACATCATATCAGAGAGGCAGAGAGCCAAGAACTCAAGAAAACTAATGTAAATAGCTCATATATCACAGAGAACCAAGAACACAAGAAGACCACGTAATAAAAAAACTACCAGGTTGTTTTCAGGTAAACGCCAGTAGAAACCTTGGACAACAGCTGTAAATATGTCTCATGCAACCAAAGCATAAATAGCAAGTGCGTTCATTCCTACCCACTGAAACAATGCAAAGGGTTTTCTGATTTGTTCGACATCAACCTGCTCCAATTAGAGTTTAATTATGCACCAAACCTCTAAAAGTTATCTATAATCATCTTTCTTTCAAAACATTAAGTACCATTTTCTCATAACACTTAACATGGAAACTACTACTAATAAGCCTAACCTTGATTAGCTCAGAGGGACGGAAATAAACCACCTATCCATAAGAAGCAACGCTCTGCTGGAGTAGTCTTCGCGTTCCAGTTTGTTTAGATGAATTGTTGCTACAACAAACTCACCATAGTCTATACATCCACGAACCACTATTATCCATGCCAGCCTGAAAAACATATCAAGTGTTCAGACAATTCACAATAATCAAGTATATATGAATGTCATTCATAAGATCTCTATCGCTGAAAACTGCAAATATATTAGAGTTTAATAGGTTTGCAAAGAAAGGGAAAAATCCTCTTTTAAGAGGCACACAAGTGTCCTTGTTAATTAATAGTAATTCCATGCTCTATGAAATCTTAAAATTAGCAACATTAAACGTTAAAAACACCTCAATATGATAGTCAATCAATAAAACAAAAAATAATAAAGCAATGTATTTAATTTATTCATTCCATCCAATTGGAATAAAAATTATAGTAAAGACCCAATTAATGCATTTCTTCCCGAGAATTATAGTAAGAGTGTGCAATTACAGTTGTTCGACAAACCGGACACGCCATTATAAAATCTTCCACATTCATCTCAGGATACCTGTACAACAAAGGAAGGGAAATGAAATTATGGACAAACCAGAAAACAACATCACAATGTGCACCCTCCACATAACAAATACAACCTTCCAACTGATTCCACTGAAGTCTAAAATTGTAAACCAAGAACATGAATACAGATCCAAACATTTTCAAATAAAAAGTAAATTAAGTACATAGATTTTTACACATCAAATTCCAATTCCACTAAAAAAATCGCAACAAAACTGGAGACAGAACTACAATCTCCTCGTTTCCAATTTCATTATATGTTATTCAGTGTAACGAACGAACTAAAATTCTGAAACATAATTATTCAAACACACACAAAAAATTAGTTGTAGTACAAACACAATTTAGTACAATAATATCTAGAAACACTTGCTATTCACTGAATTAAGGAAAAATAATTCACCATAAGACACGGTTTAGAAATCACACTCCTAGGAATCACATATGAATTCTCGAATAAGTAACAATACAAATCCAACTCAGTCATTTACAAATTTGTAGGCTAACTAACTCATTTCATGTGATTGAACACAAGCCTTACACACACATACACTCTCTCACAAGAGAGAGAGAGAGAGAGAGAGAGAGAGAGAGAGAGAGAGAGAGAGAGAGAGAGAGAGAGAGAGAGAGAGAGAGAGAGAGAGAGAGAGAGACTAACACAGCTAGTATAGACTTTGAGCTTTCGAGTCGAAGAGGTCGAGCTTTGTTTTTCTTCGAGATTGATTAGCTAGCTTCGAGATTGATTAGCTTATTGATTAGGGTTCATGAGGGCGGCCGCTAGGGTTCTTCAGAGAGAAAAGGGGGGAGTTATAGCTGAATGAATATTGTTGAGGATTTTATGTGTTTTGTTTTTAATTTTGTTTTTTGTTTTTACTTTTTTGGATTTGAGTTGAATGGGGGGAAGATTGGGGAAAGTTCAGAGGCGGGGGAATGAAATGTATTAAGGGGGAAATGTTTTATTAGAAATGGGGGGAAATAATCTAAGGGGGGAATGTTTTATTAGAAATGGGGGGAAATGTTCAGCCGCGTATTTTTTATTTTTTAAAAAATCATAAAAGACATCGGTTATTTTACCTACCGATGTCCGAAAAACAGCTTAACATCACTTTTAAAAAAACCGATGTTAAAAACGTTTTTAACATCGGTGGTTTTTCAAACCGATGTAAAATGTGCGATGTCTAATCCAGTTTTTCTAGTAGTGTTTCTTCTTAAATTCCTGATTGAGAACTCAGTAGATTATTTATATATTTAATGTGTCCCATTGCTTCTCAAATGATGTTTAATTTTTCCCATGTCCGAGATTCTCATTTTTGTAATAGCTTTCAGGTGAGCCTTTTAGTTTTATTTTTCTCAAACAAAAAATTTCTCAAGTACTTGGAATCAAGTATTTTATTGCATTTGAAATTGCTGAATAATCAATACATAGAGTAGGACACATGACTTAAGAAAATATGTGAAATTTTAACCATTCATATGAAATAAAATAATAAGTTATTAATAAAGTAGACATGTGAATTTAGGTATATAAAGAGACATAAAATAACAAAAAGACAATCAATAAATAATAGCATGAGAAATGAAATATTCATTACATCTTGAATAAATAAAAATCAAATTAATAAATAAAAACACCGAGAGATATAGATAATGAATTCTACTATTTAACAAAGTACACATGTAGCTCAATGGTTATGGTCTGGAACTTAAGTTTATTTGAATAGATATGTCATGGATTCGATCCTTAGCATTGCCTAGATATTCTAAATTTTTTCATAACATTTTATTACAAGGGACTTAATAGTAAAACTAAAATATATTAGAGGGCAAAAACGTAAATTACATTGAATAAAATGTGACATGTTGTGCTATTATATATATAGTAGATTATACCCACTTCTTTTTTAAAATTGTAAAAATACATAAACCTCCCCACCGGCTATAACCAGTCCAACCTCCATTCCCAAAAATAGTCAAATCTCATTCTCCACCTACTCAAACAAACCTTCAATCTACCACCTTTCCCAACGCGCCACCACACGCGATGATGGATCACCCCCAACGGCTTAGCATCCAAGCAATCAGAAGTAGAAATAATGGAGTCAGTTAAGTTATTTGAACCGAAATTCGAAGGCGGTGCAAGTAAAGACGTGACTGTTGATGTGATAAATGATGGGAGTAAATTAACGACGCCGACGGGTAAATTGAGAAAGTCTGTGAGTTGGAGCGAAGATTTAATTGAATCGAGATCGATGAATATGTATTCTTCGATTGATGATGGATCTAGTAATCGAGATCGAGTTTTGAGGATGGTAATAAACGGGGTGTTAAGATGGTAAAGACATGGTCGTCGGAGGATATTCGAGATCGGAGAGTGGTGGTGGTTGCGGAAGGGAGGGAGGTGGTAGGTGGTGGAGAGGCCTGCGGCCCCAACGTCGGAGTTCGGGGAAGGTGGAGGTGGGGGTGGGGCATATTTGTAATTAATATAGTATATTTGCAATGAATTTGAAGAGATAGTATATTTGCAAAACAAAGTAGGAATTACAGTATTTTTTCTAAAATCTCTTTTTTATATGTGGTCAATAAATCATCCAACTAGGTAATTTTTTTTACGATTTCAAGCTTGCTTCTAGAATCTTGGCTTAAGTTTTTATTTGTTATTAGCATATGTTTTTCTAACCATACTTGCTATCCATGTACTACCTTTGTCTTAAAATACATGTCACTTTCGATTTTTTATACATATTTTAAGTTGAATAAAAAATATAGTTTTACATGTTATTTTTTGAATTTTTTTCTGAATTAAAATGTGATATTTAAATTTTAATTCATAAAAATAATACGTTAAACTATCATTTTTATACATCTTAAAATATACGTAAAGGTCAAAGGAACATATATTTTACAATGGAGGAAGTATTAAAATATATGTACGGAAACATGTAAAAGAATAAAGTTGCGAATCCTCTGATAGTTATTCTGTATTGATCAAAAAGAGGGAGGATTTTGTGAGCATGAGCACAATTTACAGATCAATAACTAAGACGAATTTCTGAAACGCAGGTTTGATTTTACACCAGTGCTGCAGTTATTCGATAGGTTTTGGAAAACAATACTTGAAATAGGCTAACACCGTACTAGCAAAAACTCTCAAAAATTCAGCCTAAGTCTAACAACGAAAAGGATTGAAATAGTTGTACCAAAATTGAAAAAAAAAATGGTTGAAAAGAAGTGATGAGAATCATGCAAGATTGAAATTTAGTAAATATATTAAAAATGAGTAAATTGCATTTTGCATCCCCTAACTTTACTTGCATCTTCAAACTTTGAATCATAGTTCGAATCATAACCCCTTATATATTTTCTATCAAAAATAATATTGTTTTTAAAGAATGTATTTACAAATGCGATATAAAATTGCGTATTGATTCTATAATTTATATTTTAAGATGGTACAAATATATTTTAATGATTTTATACGTGTCATATATCATAATAGTCACAACTTTATTTAATGGAACCATATTAGTTTAATTTTTTATAAATATATTCTAATTGATTAATGGTCAAAAGATAATATTAAATTATAATTTAAAATTTTTAAAAGTGTAAAATTAGTTACATGTTTAAAATCTAAAATTTCTATCATCACTGCAACAATTTTATCGCATTTGTCATTATATTCATTAAAAGCAATATAATTTTTTATAGAAAATGAATAAAGGATTGTGATTCGACTTAGAATTTAAAGTGTAGGGATGCACAGTGCAATTTATTAAACTAAATATACATAATTGAAATTGGAGTAAAGCTGGGGAAGCAAAATGCAATTATTTAGGTAATGTTAATTAACTCATTAAAAATAAATAAATTAGTTAAAACAACAAATGAATTCTGCTTCATCCATCATGTTGCCACTATTCTTGAGTCAACTCATTTTTACATTACATATATGAATTGTAGTAGTTAAACTCCAATATTTCTTTCTTTGTAATACTATAAGTATTTGGTGTATAATTTTTGGCTAGTAATAAGGAAGTACATATATTTAGTAAATCATGTTTATTATATATAAAGTTGTTACCAAATTGCAAATTTAAAGATTTATTTGTTTGTTTATATTTGAAAAGTGCAAGTATGGAAAGTTTGAATGTTTTGATATTTGATAATTAATATTATTTATTTACATTCTATTTAAATATTTTGTAACGGTAGATTTTAATACTCATTTAATTTAGTTGTTTATTTTATTATAGTAACTACTAATTATTTTAAATATTTATGCCATTTCAATTTTTTCAATTGTTTTTCGATTTAATTGTATTAAATATATCTTAAAATGTGTTCATATTATTTAGGATATTTTTAAGGAAATAGTTATTTATTTCTATTGTTCATAACATGTTTTTCGTAATAATTTAGCTTCCTTTTAGTAACTTTTTTTAAAATCATTACCATGTTTCTAACCTTAATTTGTGTTCTCGTTAATATTATTTGTAACGTTTTTGTATATTATCTAAAGCTTTTAAAATTTCATAAATGTTATCTATTGTAGTAAATTGCCATCATTTATTTTCTTTTTTTAAATGAAATGTTTTCATCCTTTTCAAATGCAATATTTAATTGTAGTGATGTAATAAAGTCGGTTACTGTTTTAAAAGACAATAATTATTGTTCTTTTTCAGTTTTGAATGACAATATTGGCCGTATTTATAAATATGGTAGTTAATTATTTTGATTGAAGATGCTAAAGTTGGATTGATAATTTTAATTTAAATAATAACTTTAATTATATGAATGTTATTTACATTATTTTAACGGGTTGTGTGCCATATAGATGGCTGTTTGTGCCTATAAAGGAGTGCCATATATGATGGTTTGTTAACCATATAAGGTGGAGTTAAGGTAGGGGACTTTACACAATCCAAGATTCACAAACCACCAATGCAAAGCACACTCATAACTTGACAAGATCCACTAAAGCACGGTCAAACACTATTCAAGTATCAATAATACAATCAAAACAATAACACCTCAATATTTGACGTGGAAACACCCACGTCCCAACTTAACTTGTATTTTTAATCAGAATAGTTATCAATAATGCAATCAAAACAATAACACTTCAATAGTGTCCCAAATCTGATACTTGAGCTAAATAATGCTTAAGCATCTCCCAAACAATACATAAGACTACATCTCTTAAGTATTCTCACATCAAACAAATACAATATGACACTATATACTGCCATCCAAAACTTAGTCACCAAGACTTACCATACCTGTTCTACAAGTCTTACCATACTTGTTATACAACTCTTCCAATTCTTGGAACTTAATTAGCCAACTTAGTGATCAAGACATACCATATATAATAATTGTCTACACATACAATTATTATCTTACCAATATATATCTTATACCACCCAAGCCCATAACATCATATTAGGTTGAAACCCAACATGTGATGTTATGTGTCATTAATGACATTTTATGTGCTTTTAAATTTATTCTACTTTTATTCTAATCAAGAAATTTCCTTAAAAATTTTCCCTTCTTAAGTATGAGTTGGTTTCCATGAGCAAATATTCGATATTGTAACATCTTATTTTTCAGACGGGAGTATTGATGGAAATCAAATAGAAGTGATATAAGACTTGTATAAAGTATCTAATCAAAGGACTCTCTTTTGGTTAGATGTTTTGGTCTATATTTCTTAAATAGGAGACTAATCTATAGATTATTAGAAGGAACAATAAAATGGAAGTTTAAATAATTTTACAGAGACTTATTAATTTTGTTCCTGATTATTTTTTCTGGTGGCTTGACTATCAACTTACTTGTCGGAGATAAGCGTGGTTTTAGGAGGTTAATTGGTTGAGACAGCAAGACGAAATCTCTGCTTTTTAATAATAAAAAAAATTCTTTTATGTATCTTTTATTATCTGGGTGTTCTCTTTTCAGAAATTAAAATTTTATTGTCTAAACTTTCGGGAACATCGTTGCATGATCTTCTTTGATTAGATAATAAACTTTTTAAATAAAAAAAACTTCTTGGATTGAACATTTTATTCCCATGCAATTCAATAATGAAAATGTTGTTTTTGTCAAAAGAACAAAAAAAAAACAACAGAGGAATGAAAGTAGCGAGCCAGTTAAAATCATAACGTGACAAGATTAAAATTTAGTAAATATATAAAAAAAACATATAAAATAAAACAGCAGTTCGATGAAAGTAGCAGCCAGTTAATTAAATGGCTATGATTGGGATGGAGAGACGACATTTGGCCAAGCCTGTTCAAAACTTATTTTTTTTAGCTAATTAGGCCTATTTAAAACATTTGAAATTGTGCACATTAATGTTTAAAAGTTTTGAAATTCATTGTCAGTTCATGTGTGGTGTGTAAAATAGTTTGTAATATACGCCAATATTGATAGATTCTGTACAAGCAATGTCCATAAAAATCTCATCTGGAATAAGTAGCATCTTTCAGACAGTTCCAGCATATAGAAAAGCCATGAAATGAGAGTATTCGAAGCTAACAAAAAGCACATCTACAAAAGATATCAAATATCAACTCATACATTGACAGATATTACACACAAACTTTTCTACACAAGTTGATTCAAGCAAGTCCTACAAAAACCCTATCCTATTAATTGAGCGGATATCACTTTAATATGACCAAACAATTCCAATCTATTTGCAATTAATACGAAAAGCAAGGCGGCCCTATGGGTTAAGATCGATCAAGAGGACACTTAGAATATGACTGGTGACACATTTATAACCAAAAGTGTGCACTTTTGAAACTGTTATCCACTTTTTGCTTTAATCACTTCTATATCAGAAATCCTATAAATATCAGACCAGGAAAATGTTTGATGCACAGCACTTTCTTATCAATACTTTCTATTTAATAAATTTCTCTATTGCTTCTCTGGTTGTACCTGCTTTTTTCATTCCGCCGTTAAAAAGATTCATCATATAATGGCGACCTCCCTCATGGCAAGGTACGTTTTCGAGGTTGCACCACCACAATTTGTGACTGCCATGAGACGGTCACGGCATTGCATGTCTAAAGTGTTGGATACAATACACGAAGATGAGACCGAAATCAGTTCGTTTAATGATTCCTTCTCTTTCTTTGCGAAGAGATCGTCGTGGCTTTCTTCCTCTGCTTCTGCTCCAGCTTCGAATAAGTTGATTAACAAGTCTTAAGTTTCCTAATCAGTGAAGAACCAGCTCTTTTATTATGCAATACTCGACCTTTCATTTATAAGAACCAATTGTTGGGTCTGCACTCATGTTTTACTAGTTTGGCAGCCTCAATCTTGTCGTCCATGATATATAAGACGCTATTTGGTATCTGATGATGAGTACATACGATTAACATCTTATGAAGTACTATAATTATACGAGTATAAGTAATAGCCGAATAACTCTGACTATTCGCGAACAACTTCAACTCGAATCCGCATGTTCTTTTATATTTTTGACTGATCAGCTAATTAACTTATACAAAAGCGAAAAAAGTATCTATTGTGTGCTTTAGAACTTTTCTCTATTGTGTGCTTTATATATATGTTATATATAATTATATTTTATAATGTAAAAAAATTTAATTTTGTAGAAAAAATATTAATGAACTGGATGAATATTTACCCAAAATTAATTCAAATTTTTTTATTCCTTTTTAATTTTACCAAATAACAATTAAACTTGCACATTTCCTTTTCTAAGTCCCAAACTATCACTACAAGAAAAACGACATTTTCCTACCGTCAAATCGGTAGGAAAAGGCCCAAAATCGGTAGGAAATGCGGCATTTCCTACCGGCCCCGTGCGGTAGGAAATGCTTAAGTGGGAAATGATTTTGGTAGGAATTGATATTGACCGGGTCAACGTGGGGCCCACATGATGACATGGCATGTCACATGGCGGGGACCCACATGCCAACTTGGACGATGATGTGGCGACATGTCAGATGCCATGTCATATGACACGTGGGCGGGCCCCACACACGTCATCAGCCACGTTAGCTGCTGACGTGGAAATTGTAGCAAGTGCAGAGCCATTTCCTACCGACCACTTTTGCACACTTCGGTAGGAATTGTTTCAGGCACCTTGTAAAATGGCATTTCCTACCAGCCATTTCCTACCGCTATTCATTATTTCCTACCGTTCTTATGAATGCGGTAGGAAATGTTTTGAAGACGGTAGGAAATACTAGGTTTCGAATGGTAATAACGGTGGGAAATTGCTTGAAGGCGATAGGAAATACTTGGCAACTTTTTTAAAAATAAATGTTCTTCATTGATTCAAAAGCATACACATTGCATAACAAAATCATTATCTAATTCACAAGCATACAATCAAACATCTATCATAAATCGTAATCCGCCTTCATCACCATAAAATTAACAAATTAAAGTTACAACTACAAAATATTTGTACAAATGTACTAAAATACAACCATTACAACAAAGCAAAATAAAAATTTAAAAACCTAAACTAATCACTCTTGAAGTGGTCATCATAATTGTCTTTGTCATTGCCTTCAACATCGCCTTCATCCGAATAGTTCTCTTTAGCCTTCTTCCGAAAAGTTCTTTTAATTTGTATCAAGTCCTAACAATTTACATTAAAAACGGAACAAAAAAGTATACATATATACATACACAAATGAAAGTTAATGAGCTCAAATAGCAAACACAATGAAAGTTTGAACTAATCAAATTGAAGAATACTATATGTAATTCAAACATACAAATATTATTCAAATTGAACTAACACAAACACACACATATTATATGTAAATCAAATGGATATATAAAAGAGGGTAAAGATTTGTACCTGAATAATGGTGATGAAGAAGAAAATCGAGATGAAAAAAATGAAGAGAGTTTATAAGAATAGTAAAAGATGGAGAGGTGGAGAAGAGAGTTGAAGTGAAGGGGAATGAAGAAAGTTTATTGTTTAATAAATCTGAATTACACATTCCCTACCGCACTTCTATATTTCCTACCAATTTTCGGTAGGAAATGACTTTGGGCGTCATTTTGAATTTTGATTTGGGCGCTCATTTCGAATTTTTGGTTCAGGCGGTCATTTTAAAATTTTCGTGAATTATCATTTCCTACCGACTTGCGGTAGGAAATGACTCTGGGTGCCATTTTGAATTTTGATTTGGGCGCTCATTTCGAATTTTTGGTTTAGGCGCTTATTTTGAATTTTTCGTGAATTATCATTTCCTACCGCATGATACCATTTCCTACCATTTCCTATAGGAAATGGAAAAAAAATGAAAAATGAGACAGTGGGGATTCGAACCCATATCTCCAGCGAAATTTGTACTACCTCCAACCATTATGCTAAGGTGTTTCTTTTGTTTTAATGTTACTCTAAAATTATATAACCACAATACCTTGTTTATCACTTTTTCATTAAAAAGTCCTTACAAATGAACTTTAAAAATCACAATTTTTTGCAAATGTCACTAATTCATAGTGATCTTGAAATTCTCATGGTTGGATCGCTAAAAAATAGAACTAAAAAAATGGATTAGTGCAAATTATTGTTAAAATAGGGGTTTTTCCTTATAAAATCACGTCAAATGAATTTTAAAAATCAAAAATTTTTTCACACATGACTAATTTGCAGTGATAATGAGATCCGTACGGTTAAATCGTTCAAAAACTTTTTTTCAAAAAATAAAGTTCAACCCTAATAACCCTAAATATAACCCCTAAACTACAACCATAAGTTGTGGAAGCTAAGTTGTTAAAGATGGTGAATAATTTTTTTTTAAAAAATTAATTTGTAAGCGCATAATTTTGTTTTGGAACTACGCGCACTAATATACAACGAGTTTAACAAAATAAATAAAAAAGGTTGAAATTATTTTGTAATAAATAAGGGTTAAAGTCAAATTACTAGTTGATCATTAAATTAATTAATCAAATAAATTTATTAAATTTTAAATATTTTGGAATAAGATTTAAAAATATTGATTTTGACTCCCATACGGTTCGATTGTCGAAATTCTATTTCAAAATAATAGAATCAAGAATCGGGAACGAAAACTAGTTTAGGGGTTAAAATCAAATTACTAGGTGACCTTTAAATTACTTAATCAAATAAATTTATTATTTTTCTTAAAATTTTGGAATAAAATTTAAAAAGATTGGTCCTGGCTCCCGTACGGTTTGATCGTCGAAATTCTATTTCAAAACAATCGAATCAAGAATCGGGAACGAAAACTAGTTTAGGGATTAAAGTCAAATTACTAGTTGACTGTTTAATTACATAATCAAATAAAATTTTAAAATTTTTAAAATTTTAGTATATGATTTAAAAAGATTGATCTTGACTCCCGTATGTTTCATCATGGAAATTCAATTTCAAAATAATGGAATCAAGAATCGGGAACGAAAACTAGTTTAGAGGTTAAAGTCAAAGAACTAGTTGACCTTTAAATTAACTAATCAAATTTATTTATTTATTTTTTAAAATTTTGGAATAACATTTAAAAAGATTGATCTTGACTCCCGTACGGTTCGATCATCGAAATTCTATTTCAAAATAATCGAATCAAGAATCGGGACCGAAAACTAGTTTAGTGGTTAAAGTCAAATTACTAGTTGACCATTAAATTACCCAACCAAAAAAATTTATTATTTTTTAAAAATTTTGGAATAACATTTAAAAAGATTGATCTTGACTTCCGTACGGTTAGATCGTCGAAATTCTTTTTCAAAATGATCGAATCAAAAATCGGGAACGAATACTAGTTTAGGGATTAAAGTCAAATTACTAGTTGACCGTTTAATTACATAATCAAATAAATTTTTAAAATTTTTAAAATTTTAGTATATGATTTAAAAAGATTGATCTTGACTCCCGTATGGTTCATCGTCGAAATTCAATTTCAAAATAATGGAATCAAGAATAGGGAACGAAAACTAGTTTAGAGGTTAAAGTCAAATAACTAGTTGACCTTTAAATTAACTAATCAAATAAATTTATTATTTTTTTAAAATTTTGGAATAACATTTACAAAGATTGATATTGACTCCCGTACGGTTCGATCGTCGAAATTCTATTTCAAAATAATCGAATCAAGAATCGGGAACGAAAACTAGTTTAGTGGTTAAAGTCAAATTACTAGTTGACCGTTAAATTACCCAACCAAAAAATTTTATTATTTTTTAAAAATTTTGGAATAACATTTAAAAAGATTGATCTTGACTTCCGTACGGTTCGATCGTCGAAATTCTATTTCAAAATGATCGAAACAAGAATCGTGAACGAAAACTAGTTTAGTGGTTAAAGTCAAATTACTTGTTGACCATTAAATTATCTAATCAAATAAATTTATTAATTTTTTTAAATTTTGGAATAACATTTAAAAATATTGATCTTGACTCCAGTATGGTTCGATCATCGAAATTCTATTTCAAAATATTCGAATCAAGAATTGGGAACGAAAACTAGTTTAGGGATTAAAGTCAAATTACTAGTTGACCGTTGAATTAGCTAATCAAATAAATTTATTATTTTTTAAAATTTTGGAATAACATTAAAAAAGATTGATCTTGACTCTCGTACGGTTCGATCGTCGAAATTCTATTTCAAAATAATCAAATCAAGAATCGAGAACGAAAACTAGTTTAGGGGTTAAAGTCAAAGTACTAGTTGACCGTAAAATTACCTAATCAAATAAATTTATTATTTCTTTTAAAATTTTGGAATAACATTTAAAAAGATTGATCTTGCCTCCTGTACGGTTCGATCATTGAAATTTTATTTCAAAATAATCGAATCAAGAATCTGAAACGAAAGCTAGTTTAGGGGTTAAAGTAAAAAATAAAATAAAATTAGTACATCTAGTGTGACATGCATAACAAAATAGTGAGTATTAATATTTGCGTTTTTTTTGTATTTTAATTCGAATTTTATCTTTTTTCCTATTTTTTATTTAAATTTTTAATGTAATTCACAAATTTTTATTTTTATTTAGTAGATAAGATTTTAATTTTTTGCATAGCTCATTTCCTACCGCTCATCGGTAGGAAATGTCCACTGACACGTCAACCAATCGGAAGCCGCCAAGTAGACATTTGCTGGTGAATAGGCGAGGCATTTCCTACCGCCTACACGCGGTAGGAAATGCTACACATAAAGCTGCACTGCCACATGGCACTTGGGGGCACACAACACTCATTACCTACCGATGTTGGTAGGAAATGTGTCACTCATTTCCAACCGTAGTGAGACGGTAGGAAATGGTATGAGTGAAACGACGTCGTTTCATTGCGGCCGGACATTGATGTGGCCTTGCGGGTCCCACTCAACTTATTTCCTACTAACTTCGGTAGGAAATGTGGAGGAATTTCCTACCGGCTATGGGTCCGGTAGGAAATAGTCGTTTGACTTGAAAATCGGTAGGAAATGGTCGGTAGGAAATGCGTCGGTAGGAAATAAACGGTAGGAAAAGGCCGTTTTTCTTGTAGTGTATTCTATTTTTTTTCCCTTTGAGTCTTTTACAAGGGTTTTTACGTATTCTACTTTAACCTTACAGCTTCACTCCTTCTCCCTAGCAATATCAACGCTGCGAATATTAAAAATTAAAATCCCTAGCTTGAGGAATCACCAAATCAGGCTCTCAAGAATCAAGTCTCAAGTTTCAACCCATGTTTTCAAGTTTTAACAGGTTTATCCATTTGTGTCTATGGTCTCTCACCCTGATTTAATCTTTTTCTCATATTATTATGATATTATCCATTGAAAGTGATATAGCAAATTCACTTGATTATGATAAAATTATAGAGATTTTTGCATCTCAAAAGCCTAGGAAAAAAAATTCAGAGTCGATGATGGTAAAAATTTAATTTTATTTTTGCTATGTGCAGTGGCTTCTTTCAGTTTAAAGTGTTTGTTAAGTAATCTATCGTTATACTAATCTGCAATGTTCTTGTTGTAGGACTAAACATTAGGACTAGCACCTACATGGATGATACGAATATGCCAATGTTGTAGAGTTGGTATGCAGTAGTTAGTATTGGACTAGCACATCAGGGACCATCAAAGTAGCTTATGAAAAAGGTATCCTTGTTTATATGTTATCTTCTCTGTAGTTCATTTCCATTTTTTTGTACTTCCAAGTTGTTTCATTTACAGAATATGCATGATTTAACTACGTTTTTGATAATGTTCGAGGTGTTGCTTTATATATATACTAAGATACTATCTTTCAAAATTTCGATATAAATTAATAACCATAATATAGGGGGCACCATGTTAGAAGTTCGCTTAGGGCACCCAAATCTCTAGGGCCGACCCTGAAGCTAATAAACAATAGAGTTGCATGTCATATATCTTGGTACGAGGTGATACGTAGCATACACTAGTTACAAGTATACAGAACTATACTAAGTCTGTAAAAACTAGACTTCGCGAAAAGAACCACGAAATTGCGTATTCATATTCATGAACGATACTTACACAATAAAAAATTAAATCTCCTATGGGAAGTGCATATTTGCTGTTAAATTTGGTATATGGATGAACGATCTTACATAGCTTTGCATTATGAAGTGTTGTATATGTAAAAAATAACATAGTAAAAAAAATCTGATGAAATGCTCATTGCATGTACCATGTGATAAAGTATGGAGAGAAAGAGAAAAAGGAGGATTTTATTATAATGAAATTTGTTCTCAATTACAATTGAAAAGGGGCTTATATAGCTAACATCCAATAATTCTAATAATAAACAATCAACATAATAATAGAATTATCCAATAATACATTAATATTATATATGTTAACATCCCCCTTGTTATGCCCAAATCTGGCATAATGGCTAAATTGATTTAATTAGTTAAATTGATGGTTCATAATCTATGATGGGCCTAGAAGATGAAGATTGGGTCGCTAAAGCCCACTATTGGAATCAGCCCAGCATGCCTTGGCAATAATATTTCTATCACAGGAGCACCTCGCTCGCTTCATAATTGCGCCTCGCTTTGTGGCACCTCGCTTTTGTATCACATCTGTCACTTACAACGAGATCATCGTCTCTCCTCTGGAAGGCTCATGGCCAGACTCAAGGTCGCATGAGTAGCTAAGCACAGGGATCGCTTCGCGTGGCCAGGCCTCTCAAGGTCGCATGCAAGGGCCCTGAGGGATCTTTCATTCCAAACCTATCCGTTCGAGGCCATGGGCTTCTACAGCTAGATCATGGATCATGGATAGGATTGATGACTCATTGCCACGTCAGCCCTAGCTACATGGGCTTGGACTTTGGCTTATCTCTTAAAACCCTAGCCCGCCTAGGTAACTTGTGGCCCAAGAACTACGTCAGGCTTGATCCCTATAAATAGGGTACGTAGGCACCTTGATACGGATGAGAAACAGTTTACCTGAAAAACACCTATCAAGCTCAGCCATATTCATACACACAAACCCTAATCCTTTGTTCTTCTTTTAGCAAAATATCCGTATTTTGCTCCATTAATCCAGCAAACCTCCAAAATATTGTTATACAATATTCTCCCTATAACATTTGGCGCTAGAAGGAGGGGCAGTCATTGAATTGGGAGAATGATGACTAAATCACACAAAAAGAGGAACGATGGTGAGACCCCGGGATCGCATAAGTTAAACAAGGACAATCCCCTGACGAGAGACCCCTCAGAGGAAGAGGCGTCCAAGGACAACTCCAAAACTGGGAACAAGGAGGAGCACACCCCCCATTACAGAGGGTGACATTGAACAGCGAGGTCATGTCTTTTCTAAAAGGCCTCGGTGAGCAGGTGACCGCTGTGCATGAAAGGGTCGCAAAGGTAGAGAAGCGCTATAGTTCTAGAGGATCGAAGAGGAATGCAAGGACAGGCGGTAGAGCACCAGGGGAAGGAAGCAAACTCCCCACTAAGAAACTCATTGATGACTTTGAGGATGTCCTAACAGATCAAACCAACCCCGACTGGAATGAGGGGGAGGACTCGCTCGAAAAGAAAGGGGGATCGCATGACATGGTCGCCTCATCTGAGGGGAGATCGGTCAGTGTTTTTTACCGTCTCGGAAAGAAGCTGACTGAGCATGACCTTCGTCTAAAATTGGAAAAGGTTAATGCGCCTCGTCACGAGGGATCTAAGAACAGAAGCAGGGGCACACATCGACCATTGTCTCCTCGAGATCGCGAGCGGTCATATCGTCGTGATGACAGACCCCCCTCTCCCCGTAGAGAGCGTGAGCGGTCCCATCGTCGCGATGACAGACCCCCGTCTCATCGAGACCAAGAATGATCTCAATATCTTGAAGAGGATCGTAGAAAGAAGGATCACAGGAATGACCAGGAGGAGTCTAGTGTCCTAAAAAAGACCCAGTCACATCATGGAAGTACTGGAGGTAAAAAGGAGGCTGAAAAGGAGGTCAAGGTAGGAGACTATAAGCTGGAGGAGTTGAAGAAGGCCCTGGACGCGATGAACAATGAGAAAGGGATCTTTAGCACTATGGGCTCTTCATCGCCCTTTACTCATGAAATTCGAACCGCTCCGCTTCCTGCAGTGTTTCGAGGCCATCAGCATGATATGACCTATAATGGCGAAACTGATCCAGCAGAGTTTGTGATTCGATTCAATAATGAGATGGATGTTTATCAGGTCTCATTACTAGCGAGGTGTAGACTATTTGCGGCCTCGCTGAGGGGAAGTGCTCAGCAGTGGTTTTCTAAGCTAGGGGCATTGATTGTCATCGATTCTTGGGAACAATTCGTGGACATCTTCATTAAACAGTTCCAGTCCTCGATGCTCTACGCACCCCCTGTGTCCACCTTGGCAAACATAAAACAGAAGGAAGGTGAAACCCTTCATGATTACTTTAAGAGGTTCAATGCTGAGGTGCCTCGCGTGCGAGGTGCAAATGACGAAGCTGTAAAAAATTTCCTCATCGCTGGAGTGAGGGAAGGTACGGAATTTTGGAAGAAGCTACAAGAACAAACCCCTAGCACTCTTTCTGAGTTGCACAAGGTCGCTGAGCCTTTCAAGCGTGTTGAGAAGTCACTCGCGAATTTGAAAAAGAATAATGAAAGGAGTGGCAGTTGGAATAGGAATCGGGGGGTAAAAAGAAAGGACTCCAGGAGTCCAAGGCGAAGACGGGATCGAAGTCGAAGCCCCAGCCCAAAAAGGAGAGACCGCGATCCTTTGAGGCGATCCCCACCGAGATCTCGCCCCGCGAGGGATGAAGACAAGTGTATCCCTCTGGTCGCCCCAATTGATCACATTTATGCAGTCAATGAAAACAAGGGGATATTCAGGAAGCCTACACCGATGGGTCTGAAAGGGACCACAAACACTAGCAGGTATTGTGCCTTTCATGAACAAACAGGGCATGATACATCAACCTGCCGAGAGCTGAAGCAGCAAGTGGATCAGTTAATTCGTGAGGGAAAGTTAATTGAGTGGGCAGTTCGCGAGGTGAAGAAGCATAATCCCAAGTCTGGCCTTGGGTATAATCAAGCCCCCCCACCTGAACAGAATCCAGTCATTAAGGAAAGGGAAGCGCGAGGCGGAAGTATTCACGTAATAATTGGGGGACCCCACATCGGAGGGGATAGCAATAGGGCTAGAGAAAGATATGCCCGCGAAGCTAAGGAGCGACCCCTCACCAATATCCATCACTTGCAGGAGCGACCCCCGAAGCTTTTTAAAGGGGAAGATACAAATATCATGTTCACTGAGGAAGATGCGAAGTGGGTCCACCATCCTCATTCGGATGCCCTCGTTGTCCGAGTCCGCATTGGATCGCAGAATGTTCACAGGGTCCTTGTGGATAATGGGAGCGCAGTGAATGTCCTAACCTACGAGGTCTATCAGAAAATGGGGTTCGTAGATAAAGACCTTATCCCTACCGTGGGGCACCTTTACGGTTTTACTGGAGCTTCAGTCAATGTCAAGGGCCTCGTAAGGCTCCCTGTCACTTTGGGGGACGAGCCCTGCATTACCACCCAGATCGCAGATTTTATGGTGGTTGATCAACCTTCAGCCTATAATGCTATTGTGGGGAGGCCGATACTCAAAGAAATGAGGGTGGTTACTTCTATCTACCACCTCTCTATGAAGTTCTCTACCCCAAATGGAGTTGGATGCATCAGGGGGGCACAACATGAGTCTCGTGAATGTTATAACAGGGCCCTCAAGTCAGCAGAAAAGGGGAGTAATTCTATGACAGACCAGATAGAGTGCGAGGAGGAAGGTAGGCCTCGCAAGATGAATTTTGTACCCCCAACAGACTGTAACATGATCTCGATTGAGGAGCTCCCAGCCAATTATTTTGATAACTTGGGGATTCAAGTAGAGCCAGTACCCGGGGCTTTGATGATGGGAACCTCACAGCCGGTTATGGCTCTCCAGGAAGGGATCGTGGAAGAGGCTACAGATAGTGACAGCGAGGAGAGCCCGGAGCAGGCCGCTGTGCGAGCCCGAAAGGGAAAATTGGTTCGCAGAGAAACATCCACACTGACAGAACTGCCAAATGGAATTACACAGACCACCACTGTTGTTAAGGAGTATGGGCACGCGGGTGCCAACCCCTGCGAGGCAGAATCAAGTCAGGCTCGCGAGTATAATCTAGATCTTGATCCTCGCATCCCAGAACATGTGGAGCGAGCCGGGGCAGCTGAAGACACAATTCCTGTTCTCGTTGATGTGCAGGATCCTACAAAAGTGTTGAAAATAGGGTCGCAACTCAATCCTGACTTGAGGGAAAGGCTGGTTACTTTTCTAAAGGCAAACCTCGATGTGTTCGCCTGGTCACATGAAGATATGGTTAGGATCGATCCTAATGTAATGTGCCATAGGCTAAACCTAGATCCGAACAAGAAGGGGGTCAGACAAAAGAGGCGACCCATAAGTGGAGAACGAGCTGAGGCTCTGAAGGCAGAAGTGGACAGACTCCTCGAGGTAGGGCTCGTTAGGGAATCATTCTACCCTGACTGGCTCGCGAACCCAGTCCTTATGAAAAAGCCAAATGGAAAGTGGAGGACATGTGTGGATTTTACCGACCTCAATAAACACTGTCCCAAAGATAGTTTTCCGCTACCAAGGATCGACCAGCTAGTGGATGCAACAGCAGGGCATGCACTTCTTTCCTTCATGGATGCTTACTCTGGGTACAATCAGATACCCATGTATGGCCCTGACCAAGAGCACACCTCGTTCATCACAGATAGGGGTCTCTATTGCTACATAGGGATGCCCTTCGGTCTCCTTAATGCTGGGGCTACCTACCAGAGGCTCGTTAATATGATGTTCGAGAAACAAATTGGTAAGACAATGGAAGTCTATGTAGACGACATGTTGGTCAAGTCTAAGGAAGCTGTGGATCACATCTCCCACCTCGCAGAGATGTTTGATATACTAAGGAAGTACAGAATGAAGCTTAACCCCCAGAAGTGTGTCTTTGGGGTCGAATCTGGAAAGTTTTTGGGATTCATTGTCAACCACCGAGGAATAGAAGCGAACCCAGATAAAATAAAAGCTCTAATGGACATGCGATCCCCAAGAAGTGTGAAAGAGGTACAGAGTCTAACAGGAAGGATCGCAGCTCTCAATCGGTTCGTTTCTAAATCATCTGATAAGTGCCATGAGTTCTTTAAGGCCATCAAAAAGGTGGGAAAAAACTTTGAATGGACACAGGAATACGAGGAGGCCTTTCAGAAGATAAAGGAACATTTGGGCTCGCCACCACTTCTCTCGAAGCCCCTCAAAGGCGAGGTCCTCATTATCTACCTCGCCGTGTCTGAATATGCGGTCAGTGCAGTATTGGTTCGCGAGGAGGGAAAAAATCAATATCCAGTCTACTATGTCAGTAAAAGAATGTTGGATGCCGAGACTGGATATACAAACATGGAGAAGCTAGCCTATGCCCTGATCTTGGCCTCGCGGAAGTTAAGGCCCTATTTTCAGGCTCACAGCATTGAGGTTCGCACTGCCTACCCGCTGAGACAGGTAATGCACAAGCCAGAGTCCTCAGGGAGATTGTTAAAATGGACGGTGGAGCTTAGTCAGTTTGACGTTGAATTTAAGCCTCGCGGCCCTATAAAAGGACAGGCACTGGCGGACTTTATCTTGGAATTTCCTCCCCAATCTAAGGGAGACGATTGGGCCATCATAGCAGCTCCAGAAAAAATAGTTAGCGAGGATAAAAAGGAAAATTCAGCTTCGTGGTGGGAACTATACGTAGATGGGGCATCCAACAAGGAAGGATCTGGGGCCGGCATCGAGTTAGTAACTCCAGAGGGTCGCAAGATACAAAGTGTAGTGCACTTCGCCTTCGAGGCCACCAATAATGCAGCAGAATACGAGGCTCTCATTATTGGCCTCAAACTGGCAATGGAAATGAAGGTAGAGAATCTCACAGCTTACAGCGATTCCATGTTAGTAACATATCAACTCTGGAGTGGGTGGCAAGCTAGAGGTGAGTAAATTGAGCTATATCTGCGATGTGCACAGAGGTTGATGAAAAAGTTCAACAATATCAAAGTGGTTCATATTAGAAGAGAGAAGAATCAGGGAGCAGATGCACTGGCAAAGCTGGGGTCGCGTCGCGAGGCCACCTTACTTGGAATTATCCCACTGGAAATCCAGACAAAGCCCAGTGTACCGGAGGAGTTTGTTATGGAGATAGCGACCTCAGGGTCGACCTGGATGACCCCCATATGGGAGTATGTGAAAAACGGAGCCCTGCCTCAAGATAAAAAAGAAGCAAAAAAAATCAAGTATCAGGCTGCTCGCTATGTCATATATGACGAGGTCCTGTATCGAAGAGGGTTCAACACCCCGCTCCTAAGGTGTGTAGATGGAGAAGAATGCAATTACATTCTCAGAGAGGTTCATGAGGGGATATGTGGCAATCACTCGGGGGGTAGTTCTCTGGCCCAAAAGATTCTTCGCCAAGGGTACTACTGGCCTACTTTGAAAAGGGATGCTTTTGAGTTCGCAAGGAAGTGTGATAATTGCCAAAGGATCGCTAACTACAGCAACGCTCCTGTCTCTCACCTCACCTCGCTAACGAGCCCATGGCCCTTTGCTATGTGGGGCATTGATCTAATTGGGGAGCTACCTAAAACTAAAGGAGGTGTCAAGTACGCAGTTGTGGCTGTTGATTATTTCACCAAGTGGGCCGAGGCTGAGCTACTTGCCACTATTACTGTAAAGAAACTCAAGGACTTCGTGTACAGAGCAATTGTGTATCGCTATGGTATTCCTTATCAGCTCATATCAGATAACGGAAAGCAATTTGACAGCAAGGACATGAAAGAATTTTGTGAGAATTTGGGGATCAAAAAGAGTTTTTCAGCTGTGAGTCACCCCCAGACAAACGGCCAAACTGAGGCCATCAACAAAATTATCAAGCATACTTTGAAGGCCAAGTTAGAGGAAAGCAAAGGCAATTGGCCTGAAGAATTACCAAGGGTCTTGTGGTCATACAACACGACCCCAAGGACCACAACTGGAGAGACCCCTTTCTCCCTAACATATGGCTGCGAGGCCATGGTCCCAGTTGAAGTGGGCTCCGGGTCGTTTAGAAGGGAACACTACGATCCCGAAGCAAACGAGGTCAATCACAGGTTGTACCTGGACATGATAGAAGAAACAAGAAGCGAGGCTCAGCTTCGCCTCGCGGCTTACCAACAGAGGACAGCGAGGTACTATAATGGGAAGGTCAAAGTAAGTTCTTTAAAGACAGGCGACCTCGTGCTTAGGAGAGTCATGCCTAACACTAAGGTCCCGGGTCATGGAGTCTTTGGTGCTAATTGGGAAGGGCCTTACAAAATCTATGCTTCTCTCTCAAAGGGAACTTACTACCTCACAGACATGAAAGATAAAGTTATTCCGCGAGCTTGGAATGCGGAACACTTACGAAAATACTATCAGTGAAGGCATCGCTCCTGGTAGTTTCTATCTATTTCGCATGAATAAATTCATACAAAATACTGGGGGGTAGTGGTCGTATTGACACCCTCCCTTTATGATGTAATGACATTGGGCCTCGCCCCACTTACCACTTTTTGGGCCTCGCCCCACTTATCATTTATTGGGCCTCGCCCCGCTTGTCAACTTGTTTGGGCTTCGCCCCGTTTATCAATATAAAAGTTCAATTTCTCTATGAATTACTTTTTATTGTACATTTTACTTGCTTGTTTGTTAACATTAACATACTAAGGTCCAATCCATCTCAACGATGCAAGGATCGCATTTGAAGTTACTGCTACAACAATCTAAGGAATCTAAGCAAAGGCATGCAAATCTAGCACTATTCAAGACAATTCAACATGCAAAGATGGAATAAAGATATAATCTCGAAGTCAAAGTATTAAGGAAGCGAAGCTAAATTACTCAGGCAAACATGTTATGTGCAAAAATAAACAACACAGGATGGAAAAGTAAAAAGCGATTTCATTCCATAATTAGAGGGTCGCTACGCGATCCCAATGCAGTTGGCAGAGTTAAGGTGTTATCAGAGTTAAACAAAATAATATTACATGTTGCGAGACATTCAAGGGGTGTCCGCATCCCCAGTTCGATATTTAGAAACAAAGGAATAATTCAAGGCTTTGCGGCTTCAGCTGCTTTGGTTTGTGTGGCTTCGCTAGCGATCCTGGCTGCCTCCTTCGCATCCTCTTCTTCGATCTCTTTGCGAAGAGACTCTTTGAACTCAGCATTTCCAGGCCCGAGCTTCTCCCAGTCAAAGTCAGGGACCTTTCGGATAAAGGTCTTCATAAACTCAACTTGGGCAGCCTCCACTACAGCATCGTGATCAAGCTTGGCAGCCTCGAGCTCCTTCTTCAATTTGCTCAGCTCTTCCCCATGCTCTCTCCTAAGAGTCTCCTCGAGCTCCTCTGCCTCCTTCAGAGATTTGCTGAATGTATTCCTCTCATCAGTGATTTTCTTGAGCTTGGATCGCAGAGTTGCATTTTCTGTTTCGAGGGCGAGTCTATGAGTCTTCATCAGCGATCTCCTGTCCTCTTCCTTCTGGAACTTAAGGACTGCGACCTCCTTCTCCAGCTTGGCTTTGACGGATGCAAGGGTCTTCAGCTCCTTAAGATGAGAAGTTTGACGGATGAACGCTTCAGACAAGCATTTGGACAGAGACTCGGCATTATCAATCAGCTCGGCTCCCACCCAGCTCGTGCACTCCTCTTCAGTAGCATGATTATACCCATGCTTCGCAAAGAGGTGATGAACAGGAGTAGCAGTTGCTGGGTGCTTAGGAGCAGGAAGCACGGATTCGTCTTTTCTAGCCTTCTTGGAGACATGATCCTCAGGGGTACCCTGGGTTCGCTGAGCAGGCTCGGTGTTCTGCGACAAAGGTGGAGGAGGTGGCAGTTCAGCAGTTTTTGGCTTAGGAGGGATTGGAGCAGTCTTCGTGACGGGGATGGCTCCGCTTTTTTGGAGGAAAGGAGGTCTGCGGCCGCTCTTACCCGACATACCTGAAAAATGGAAGTAAAACAACATTAGAAGCATGATAATACAAGTTATACAAATGCAAGAACAGTAAGGATGAATGCAATGTTAAAGTTAACGAGGACGGAGTAATGATCATGTTATGACGAGGAGAATACCCTCGCTTGTGGTAACAACAACTCGAGAGGACGAGGCCTCCTCGCGAGCTTTCCTTTTCAAAGAGGTTTTCTTCGCTGTTGAGGGCCTCGTTTGCGAAGGAAGACCAACCCCTTCTTTCAAAAAACCGCACTCAATTAGGTTCTCGAGGGAAAGAAGAGTTCTAATGTTGCGGGCCTCTCGCGGGGTCTTCAGCACATCATCAGCACGCTGTTTCTCTTCGCCCTTCAGGACGGTTCGCACTTGACCAACTGCGATCTCAGGAAGGACGAGTTAGTGTATGGATCGAATGAAAGGAGGATGGAGTTAAAAGGATAGTTCCATACCTGGAAGATAGTTAAAAGAAGTCTTGACTCTGGGCACGTCGTGGACATAGAAATTAGGACCCTTCCACGAGCCGGCATTACTTGGGGCACTGTGATATAGTTCTTTCTTGTTGAACTCTGGCCACATGGAAAAATAAACGTAGCCAAAGTCTGATGCCCCGCATCGCTTCAGTTGCAAAAAATAGCCCATGGTCCTCGCATCCAGCTCAGGATAGTCGAGCTTGTGGTAAAGAATGTAAAGGGCAATCATAGCTCTGTAGCCATTGGGATTTATTTGAATCGGGGCTAGATGGTACGTTTCACAAACATCCCTAATAAAAGGGTGAAGGGGAGAAGATACGCCTATCTTCATCATTGCCAATGTTAGAACCATTCGAGGCACTCTGCCACCATTCTCTTGGTGATCGAAGCGGTAGCATCGCATCGCAGACTTAGGGAGAATAATTTTGCCTTCTGGCCTGAAAATGTCGACCGCCTTAGCTAAGGATTCTGTATCTAGGGTCGTTGACAGATCCCTGCAGCCTAAGACGTGAGGTTGGCCGGGTTTCACTTTCGAACCTGGTTCGATGTCTTCAGGACGAGGACCGCCAACATATATGGTCCCTTCTAGCTCAGGCTGGGGAGTTGGTTCGTAAGGCTCGGGAGAAGCTTCTGGTATGTAATTGTAATCAGTGAAATTGACGACCTTGGCTACTTCATCGAGGCCGCCATCATCAGAGGAAGGCTCTTCATAGTCAGAGTCATCAGAGTTGGCCTCGTTGTCATCTCCACCCTCATGCTCATAGTAGGCGGTACCTAGTGAGTTTGTGGAGGAGTCACTAGCAATCTCTATGGGGGTCGGAGGAAGAAAGCTCTTATTGATAGGAGAAAGGAGGCTGGGGATACTGGAGAAAAGCTGATTTCCCTTTTCTAGGAGTTCATTCACTTCGTCTTGAATAGATGAAGGAATTTGGGGAGACGGTTGATTCTGCGAACTGGAAGGGACTCCGACAGATGTATTCTGCGAGGCAGACGGGTGTTTGGTTTTCCAGGAGCATAGATCGGTTTCCCGTGTGTATTCCTCATTGGACCAATGGTGATCCAAGTACAACTTGAACGAGCTGTCATTCGCACTAGTAGCTTTGGCAATGTTAGCGGCTGCTTGCTCGCTGATTGTGATGTGAGGAAGGGGTGAAAGAGTCCTTGAGCTATCGTCAGACATCTGTAAAAGTGGATTATTAGTGTGTGCACTTACAGAATATTAAGGGGATTCAGAAATATAGAAGGATCTAAGTGTTCTCACATCGCACGCGGTGGAAGAGTTGACTTGTATTCTTAAAAGGAAAGGACTGTTTTGCATCTAAATAAGGGATCGCATTTTCTATCCTAGCGGGGCTAGGCTCGCAGGGTTAAATTATAAAGAAGGGGTCGCATATATTCGGGCTCGCGTCGCATACATGAATAAGTGATAAGAGAAGGAATTATGTACTATGCATGCATTTAAATGAATTAAAAATGAAGAACAAGGGAAGAAATCTTACTGTTGGTTGAAGAAACGTGTGAAGATCTGAGAAAAGTTGGAGCTCGTTCTTGTACAAAGGCGATCTGGTTCTTTGTTTAATCCGGGAGCAAACTGGCAGCAATTCGTTGTGTTGTTTATAAGGAAAGTGACAAATGATTGGGAAATCTGAGTTTATATAGTAGGCAGGAGAGAGAAAGGTATGTTACACGTGTCATCATCCTAGCAATCCAGAGCAGATCTCGAGACACAACAGCTGTCAAAACCTTTCAAATTCTTGGGGTCGCGACTACTCTGATGGTTATATCTATACTTGGGCTCGCTTCGCGGTGGCAACTCGTAATTTTTGAGTCCACATCGCATCTCCAATGGCAATATGGACTCGGGGGGTAGTTGTTATGCCCAAATCTGGCATAATGGCTAAATTGATTTAATTAGCTAAATTGATGGTTCATAATCTATGATGGGCCTAGAAGATGAAGATTGGGTCGCTAAAGCCCACTATTGGAATCAGCCCAGCATGCCTTGGCAATAATATTTCTATCACAGGAGCACCTCGCTCGCTTCATAATTGCGCCTCGCTTCTTTGCGCCTCGCTTTGTGGCACCTCACTTTTGTATCACATCTGTCACTTACAACGAGATCATCGTCTCTCCTCTGGAAGGCTCATGGCCAGACTCAAGGTCGCAGGAGTAGCTAAGCACAGGGATTGCTTCGCGTGGCCAGGCCTCTCAAGGTAGCATGCAAGGGCCCTGAGGGATCTTTCATTCCAAACCTATCCGTTCGAGGCCATGGGCTTCTACAGCTAGATCATGGATCATGGATAGGATTGATGACTCATTGCCACGTCAGCCCTAGCTACATGGGCTTGGACTTTGGCTTATCTCTTAAAACCCTAGCCCGCCTAGGTAACTTGTGGCCCAAGAACTACGTCAGGCTTGATCCCTATAAATAGGGTACGTAGGCACCTTGATACGGATGAGAAACAGTTTACCTGAAAAACACCTATCAAGCTCAGCCACATTCATACACACAAACCCTAATCCTTTGTTCTTCTTTTAGCAAAATATCCGTATTTTGCTCCATTAATCCAGCAAACCTCCAAAATATTGTTATACAATATTCTCCCTATAACACCCCTCAAACTCACGATAATAAATCAGGAGTTTGTCAAACAAGAAACGGAGTATCCAAACGATCCAAAGATGCAACACAAAAAATCAGGGCATCCAAACAACCCAAAAATCAGAGTCATGAATCAAATGAACCAAACACTGCCAAACAAATCCAAAGTTACACCCGCAAAACAAGAGAGAAACGGAAAACGAGCAATCATGTCATCCAATAGCAAACAGAAACAAAACAGCAACTTAAGTGTGTCCAAATCAAAACCAAAGCGGACAGAAAATTCAACCGGTAAGAGAAGAAGAACCATCCATGTCAGCCAATATGAATCCAAACAATTGCAAAATTCAAACAAATCTGCAACCAGTGAACAAAAAAAAAGATCCACGAACTGCAACTATCGAAAACAATACCGATACCGAAACCAAAACCGAATCCAAATCGAACCCAATAACCAATCTAAACCAACTCCAAATCCAAACCTAATCTAAAATAAGAATCGAATACAAACAGTATACAGATCCAACCAAACAACTTTATTCAATATAACCAGCAAATTTATGTGTAAACTAATATCCAAGCAAAACCAAAATTAAATCCGAATCTAAATCCAAATTATAAGCGAGAAACCAATTTATAGATAGAGAAAAAAAAGGTATACAGATGTGTCTAGGACTACTCCCATCATAAACACAAGAAAGAGAAAGGGAAAAAGAAGTGAAGGGAAAAGTAAAACCAAAACAATCTTACCAACAAGTTAATACCATAAACGAAAGAGAAACAAACGGTGTGTTAGAGTCTCAACCAAAACAAAATGAAACCAACATATTTACCCATAATAATAAGAAACCAACCATGCTACATTCTTCATTTCACCGTGGGGGTTTAGCTCAACAAATCCGTGAGGGCTTGCCTACGGCCCAGAGCGGATAGTATCATATTAATGTGGAATTAATGGGTGTTGCGCGGCCCAACAGGGGTATCCACATAGATTAACCCCCAGTATTATTAGTGCTTGTGCACATCATCATAAGCTTCTTTATTTGCCAGAGGATTAGGCCAAAGACCAGGAGGACCCAAACATGCACGCGGTAGAGTCAGCACAAATATTGGATGTTGTTAATGGTAGTCATACTTTTCTCAAGGGTTGTTTTCTGCTAGCGCTTCTCGAATTTTTGAGCATGGCTTACAATTTGAGTTGGAGTACTGGAAGTCACGAAATATTTGGAGATATTCTTCCAGTCTTCTTTTCTACATATTTCTAACCCCCATCATAAATGCCCCGTCATGTTTACCAAGCCAAATTTTAAATTTAGGTTCAACAAGATGTTTATATGTTTTAAGAAAAAAATAAATAAGGAGTGATGACTAAAGACTATATTGATACTTGATTTTTAATTCTTACATGTGTTCTTCCATAGACCACTGGATACCTAGATCTTTTCTTTGGCATGCGAGTCTGCTCTTTAACCTCTTCTTGACCCATGGCATCCTCACTGACACTATCTTCAAAATCAACATTGTCCTCTATGACAATATCTTCAAACTCACCATTTGAATATTTGATGACTTAATCCAGTTTAGTTCCTCCATCAAAATCTGATGATGAAGTTTGATGGATGCAATGGTTTTCCATGGCATCAGAACAGCCACTCTTTGAAAAAATTCTAGAGAACCATCATCTTCAAATTCTGCCATAATTTTTTCATATAGCTTGTTATCCTTAAAAATCCATCCTCACTACTGGAAAAAACGGCTAAATACAACGGAATAAATTCAACGGACCATAAAATCAACCATATTCCGTTGAGTATAATGTCATTGGCCTATGAACTTTGACTGAACCTCAAATTCAACCGAACAAATTCAACCGACACTAAATTCAACAGAATAAAATCAACCGAAATCAAATTCAACAGTATCTCGTTGAATTTACTTTTGCCATTATTTCATCAGGCGGCAAAGTTTCCACCAAAAGTTAAATTCAACAGAATAAAATCAACCGAAATCAAATTCAACAGTATCTCGTTGAATTTATTTTTGCCATTATTTCATCAGGCGGCAAAGTTCCCACCAAAAGTTAAATTCAACAGAATAAAATCAACCGAAATCAAATGCAACGGTATCTCGTTGAATTTACTTTTGCCATTATTTCATCAGGCGGCAAAGTTCCCACCAAAAGTTAAATTCAACAGAATAAATTTAACCAAAAGTTAAAGTTCCCACCAAAAGTTAATTTATTTTGTCTTTATTCAGCAGACTTTGATTTTTGCAAAACATAATCTAATTTTTTTTAAAAAAAATCGATTGATTGTCAATTTTATTATTTCAATTGTTTTTCTATAATATAAAAAAAATCTTTAAAATATGGCCAACGAATAAATACACTTTAAATTTTATTTTTACTGATAATAGGTGAAAATTAATCTTTGATTTTTTTAAAAAAAATTAATATTTATTTGATATATAATTTTAAATAAATATTATAAATACTCGATTATTTATAAAAGTCACAAAAAATTCATTAGAATGTTAAATTTACATACCCAACATTTTAAAATTTACTTTATTACTTAGATATACGTGTAAAATTTTAAAAGATGTAAAATTAGACAAAGTACTAATAGTACTAGTCAAATAAATAGTTGATTACTAATTTTACTATCAAAATTAATTTTTTATTTTTTAAAATTTTAGGAATATCAATAAATTAGATATCTATTGACGTCCGTATGGTTGGATCGTCGATAAATATTGTTAAAAAAATATAAACAACAATCTGGGACAAAGTACTAGTTAGTATTACAAGTCAAATTAATAGTTGACTACTAATTTCACTATCCAAATTAATTTTATAATTTTTAAAATTTTGGGAATATCACTAACTTAGATATCTATTGACGTCCGTGCGGTTGGATCATCGATAAATATTCTAAAAAAATAAAAACAACAATCTGGGATAAAGTACTAGTTAGTAGTACTAGTCAAATCAATAGTTGGCTACTAATTTCACTATCCAAATTAATTTTTTATTTTTAAAATTTGAGAATATCACTAAATTAGATATCTATTGACGTCCGTACGGTTGGATCGTCGATAAATATTTTTAAAAAAATAGCAACAACAAATCTGGGACAAAGTACTAGTTAGTAGTATACTAGTAAAATCAATAGTTGACTACTAATTAACTATCCCAAATAATTTTTTATTTTTTAAAATTTTGGGAATATCACAAAATTAGATATATATTGATATCCGTAGGTTAGATCGTTGGTAAATATTTTCAAAAAAATAGAAACAACAATCTGGGACAAAGTACTAGTTAGTAGTACTAGTCAAATAAATAGTTGATTACTAATTACATTATCCAAATTAATTTTTTATTTTTTAAAATTTAAGGAACATCACTAAATTAGATATCTATTGACGTCCGTACGGTTGGATCGTCGATAAATATTTTTAAAAAAATAGAAACAACAATCTGGGAGAAAGTACTAGTTAGTATTACTAGTCAAATCAATAGTTGAGTACTAATTTCACTATCCAAATTAATTTTATAATTTTTAAAATTTTTGGAATATCACTAAATTAGATATCTATTGACGTCCGTGCGGTTGAATCGTCGATAAATATTCTAAAAAAAAATAGAAACAACAATCGGAGACAAAGTACTAGTTAGTAGTACTAGTCAAATCAATAGTTGACTACTAATTTCACTATCCAAATTAATTTTTTATTTTTAAAAATTTTGGGAATATTATTAAATTAGATATCTATTGACGTCCGTATGGTTGGATCGTCGATAAATTATTTTAAAAAAATAGAAACAACAATCTGGGATAAAGTACTAGTTAGTATTACTTGTCAAATCAATAGTTGACTACTAATTTCACTATCCAAATTAATTTTTTATTTTTTAAAATTTTGGGAATATCATTAATTTAGATATCTATTGATGTCCATACGGTTGGATCGTCGATAAATATTTTTTAAAAAATAGAAACAACAATCTGGGATAAAGTACTAGTTAGTATTACTTGTCAAATCAATAGTTGACTACTAATTTCACTATCCAAATTATTTTTTTATTTTTTAAAATTTTGGGAATATCACTAAATTATATATCTATTGACGTCCGTACGGTTGGATCGTCTATAAATATTTTTAAGAAAATAGAAATAACAATCTGGGATAAAGTACGAGTTAGTAGTACTAGTCAAATCAATAGTTGACTACTAATTTCACTATCCAAATTAATTTTTTATTTTTTAAAATTTTGGGAATATCACTAAATTAGATATATATTGACATCCGTACGGTTGTATCATTAATAAATATTTTTTAACAAAATAGAAACAATGATTCGGGGCAACACACCGTTTAGTAGTACTAGTCAAAACAATAGTTGATTACTAATTTCACTATCCAAATTTATTTATTTTAAATTTTAGAAATATCACTAAATTAGATATATATATATATTGACGTCCGTACAGTTGGATCATTCATAAATTTTTTTTTAAAAATAAAACAATAATTTGGGACAAATCACCGGTTAATAGTACTAGTCAAATCAATAGTTTACTACTAATTACACTATCCAAATTAATTTTTTATTTTTTAAAATTTTAGGAATATCACTAAATTAAATATATATTGAAGTTCGTACGGTTGATCGTTGATAAATATTTTTTAAAAAATAGGAACAAAAGTCTGGGATAAAGTACTAGTTAGTAGTACTAATCAATATAGTAATGGTCTACTAATATCTCCAACCAAATTAAATTTTATTTTTTAAAAAATTTTGGAAAATCACTAAATTAGATATATCTTGACATGCGTTCAGTTGGATTCTCGAAATATATTTTAAAAAAAATAGAAAAAGTATTCCGGATAAAACATTAGTTACGAGTAATGGTCAATATTGTAGTGGTCTACTAAGATTTCTAACCAAATTAATTTTTTATTTTTTAAAAATTTGGGAATGTCATTAAATTAGATGTATCTTGGCATCTCTACGATTGGATCATCGAAAAATAATTTTTGAAAAATAGAAACTGTAATCCTGGACAAAGCACTAGTTAGATTAAGTAGAATTTTTAGGATGTTTATATTAAAAGTTCATACAAAATTAATTTGAAATTGTGTAATTTTTTGCACATCACTACAATCAATAGATTTCAACATCCGTACTGTTGGATTGTTTAAAAATTAAAAATACGAATGAATTCTATAAAATTAGATATTATTTTAAATATTTAAAATCATTTAGAAATTCTACCAAATTATTGTTTGGTAATAAATATTTAAAAAATCATATTCTAGTAAAGAATATTTTTCTGAATATTTGAGAATTTTCTGAGAATTTTATTTTATTTTATATAATTTTTAATTATATTTTAATAAGATTTAGAAAATGTTTTTAAAATTAAAATTGAATTTCTCAATCAACGTCTAGGTGACTGTCTCTCATTGGTTCATTTAGTATCACATGGATTGATGAGACAGTTAATCTGAACCCTTAAATCAAACAAATATAAATCTTAACCATTCATTTAAAAGACAGACACATATATGATAACTTAACTAACCTTCCCCTTTTCTCCCCACCCATTCGCAGGCGCCCCACCCCCCAAACCCCCACTTTTCTCATCTCTCTCAATCTATCTATCTGCTCTCTATATACACACATATACATATAAATTAAATCTTCAAAAATTCATCTCTCTCAATCTACTCATCCAAAATTAATGATTTATATATGTATGTGTTCTATAAATCGGGCTTTATACATTAATATAAATATTTTCTGATTTTGAAAATATTTTTTTTGGGTGATATTTTGATTTTAATTCAATTTTAAGGTTTTGATGGTGTGAAGGTGAGAGTAGGGAACGGCGGCTGGAGATCAACGTGGGCGGAAAGGATGAATGGAGAAGGGAGATGGGCTGGAGAAGAGATGAAAAGGAGATAGGCGGGAGGTAAAAGGGGTGGTCGGTCTGGCGGTGCTGGGTGAAGGGTGAAGGAGATGGGAGGGATACGATGTGAAGGGAGGAGGTGGCAGTTGACGTTGGCAGAGGGAAGAAGAACTGTGGTTGGCGGTGGCTGGCTGTTGAAAAAGGAGGAAGAAAAAAGGGGAGATGAGAGACTGACTTGAAGAAAGGGACAAGATTGATATTTGATTTTATATTGTACAAACACATGGTGATAAAGCTGTTAATCATTGTCTTTTTCCTAAATGGTTCTTTCTGCTATTATTCTTGCCTTTAGCCTTTGAATATTAATGTTGGCGGACGGAGTTGTAATAGAATTTGGAAGAGATTGGAAATCCAATTTATTTTCACGTATGGGAAGAGTAAAATTTTTATTATTTGAATATATTGTATTATTAAGATTTAATTTAATCCTAATTAATTCAACAAAATATGGTTACATTTAATGTACATACAAACATAGAAAAAAAAAATTAATTAACCCAATCTTGTTGATTTTGATAGAATCAAATGTAACAAAATTCGGTTGAATTTAATCTATAGAGACACGTGGCAAGGTGAGAAAATCAACAGAAATTGGTTGATTATGGCAGGATTAAATTCAACAATTTTCGGTGGATTATATTACCATTGGCGGGAAAATGTTTTTTTTGGTGAAATTCAAAATTGAAATTTAAAATTTTTTGAAAATGCTCAAGGACGTTTTCAACGGAAAATGGTTGAAAATCGGACCAATAAAATTAACGGGAACTCGTTGAATTTAACCTTAAATTCAACCGAAATGCTAATTTCAACAGCCTTATATTCAACAGAAACGATTCGGTTGAATTTATGGTAAACTTAACGGGATCCTGTTGCAATTAAACTAAATTTAACAAAATTTTGCCCGTTGAATTTAGCCGCTTTTCTAGTAGTGCCTACACTTGTATACGCATCATTTTCATTTGTTTGCTGAGGGACATTAGAGTACATTCCCTCCATGGACGGTTCCTCTCTCTGTTTTCTTCACTAACAAATAGATACAGACTACCAGGGAGTCATATAGGACTGGTTGAAGTTTTTTTTTTCCAATGAAAGGAATTAATAACTAAATCCAGCTGATATCAATTAGGGCTAAGCAAAACCGAACCGAAACCGAAAAACCGAACCGAAATGTTGAATTTCGGTTCGGTTTGGATTGTATTTTTCTGAAAATTTCTGTTATTCGGTTTTTCGGTTTAAACCGAAATTTATTTCGGTTCGGTTCGGTTTTTTTTAAAAAACTTCGGTTCAAACCGAAATAACCGAATTATATATATATTTTATTTATATTATATATGTATATATTTATATTTTATATATATGCATGATTTAATTATTTCAAAATTAAGTTTAAATATTTAAATTGATAGTTTGTATTTTATTTTGTTTTAATTGTTACATATTTTAATATAGTTGCTATTAAAATTAATTTTAAAATTAAAAAAAAAATAATATTATATATAATTTTTTTTAAATCGGTTCGGTTCGGTTTTGGCAAAATATTTCGGTTCGGTTTTTCAATTTTTCGGTTCGGTTTCTACGGATAAATCGGTTCGGTTCGGTTCGGTTTGGTAAAAATCGGATTTCGGTTATTCCGTTTTTGTTATTCGGTTCGGTTAAAAACCGAACCGACCGAATGATCACCCCTAATATCAATAGATGAAATATAAGTGTTGCGGGATATTTTAAAAAATTGTTTAAATGTATTTAGAGATAAATATAAAAAAAAGAAAAAAGAAATTCCACACCACATGCATTTAAAAAATAAAATATTTACACTATTTTATAAGTGAAAACAAGTTTTGAAAACTTCCTATTTAAGTGTTTGTGTTGTTAACTTGATTAAAGTATGATACTGTATTGTGATGGAGACATTTAAATTGTATTTTTTATTAAATCAAATTATAATTTTGATCTTGCTTTATTCTTTAGATTTTTGTTTTTTAATGTATGGCATTTTAATTAATATATTGCATTTTATTAAATTTTTAAAAGCCGAATAAAATAATCCAACAAAAAGAATATTATATATGTATTATGTATAGTAATACACATAGAAATAATATACTTAGACGAATATACATGTAAAAATATAATGTAGTAATATTTAGTTCTAAATAATTTTCCTTGATTATTAAAATAAATTGTTTATTTTTAAACATTTGAACCTTCAACTAACAAATTTATATTATAGATTTGTTTTTATTTCAAATTCTTTGTATTTCTCATACAAAGAATGTATTTCTCCGACAAAAAAAAAAATCTTTGTTGAATTAGTGAAAAGTGGCGGAATTAAAATATATCATGTATAGTAATATAAATGAATGATTTAAAATCACAAAGAAAAAAAAATATACTCGATGAATATACATGTAAAAATATAATGTAGTAATATTTAATTCTAAATAAGTTTCCTTGATTATTAAATAAATTATATTTACTTCTAAACAATTGAACCTTCAATTTTTTAACAAATTTAAATAATGGATTTGTTTTTATTTCAAATTCTTAGTTAGATTAGTAAAAACGAAGTAGTAGAATAAAAACAATTAAAAAGATGAAATAAACTATTTATATATTTTATTTTATTTTATTTGTATAGTTGGTAGCACGTATGGACCAAAATTAAAATATTAATATTAATAAATTATTGGGATTAAATATAGAGAAAATAACCAAAATGTCACTTTTTCACTACCCTATGTACCAAATTAAATACTGATTTTCGGAGTTAATGGTCCTAACTACCCACGTTACACGTTACTGTGTGTAGCGTGTCCCCGCTTGTCTCCTCTCGTCTCCCCGCTTGTCTCTCTTTGTCTCTCTCTCCGTCACCACCATCATCACCATCGTTTCTCCCTCTCTGACCACAGCACCAACATCTCATCTCTCATCCTCCATCTTCTCTCTCTCGTCTGTATCTCTCTCTCCCCCGTATGTATCTGTCATCTGGCCCCGCAGGGGTTATGTCCGATTTGATGCGATTTGATGAAGATGAGGGTTCGATTTGGGGGTTTTAAATACAGCATACGAAATGCTTTGAGAAGGGTACAGGATTGTAGATCGTCGAAAGACGATTCAAATGATATATATAACATAAATGGACAATTACGGAAAAGAAACGAACGGAGCTCGCCGGATTTTGGTTGGGAATCGCCTGAAAATTGCCAGAGAGGAGGGAGAGACGCGTGTTTTGGCAGAACGATGAAGAATGGTGACACGCCAGTGGGAGTTACGTGTGTTGCTGACACGCTGTTTGTAGTGTCGTGTGTTGCTGACACGCCATTAACAGCAGCGTATTACACACTGCTCCCGTCAACAACAATAGCGTTTCTTGCTGATACTCCACCACATATAGCGTGACTCAAGTAACGGCACTGGTAGCAGCGTATCCCATAGGTATTTAGGACCACCCGAGCTGGATATGGGTATTTTTGTTACTCCTATTTAATTTATGGGTAGATAGGGCCTTCACCCTTAAATATAATTAATAAGTGTTAATTAAATATATATTTTTAAAGAATTCAATGATAAAAATATTTAATAAATAAACAATATATAGTAATGTAGTTATAAGGAATCGAAACCGGGATGAAGTTAAAAAATTAAAATAAATAAAAAATCTAGTATTATTACGTAATTGTAAAGAATCAAATTCAATTTTTGTTATAACCAAATTTGATGATTTAGTAGTTTTATTCATTAATAAAAAATTATTACGTATAATTGTAAAGAATTAGTGATAACCAAATTTAATAGTTTAATACTTTAATACTATACTAGCTTATAGCCTGTGCGATGCACGATAATATTTTTTATATTTTTTAGCTTATTATTCATATTTTATGAAAGTAGTTTATAAGATAATATAGATGTTTAATAATAATATGATGAAAATAGATAATATAAATTTTAATTGTAATATGTTGTTGATGAAAGTCAAAACTTAAACTTTCAGAATTAGTTTAAAAGACAATATAAATATTTAAAAATAATATGTTGATAACGGGATTCGAACCTTAAATTTATGAAAGTATTTTAAATATTAAAAAATAATATTCTTTTAACATTCCAATTCTAATTATTATGTACCAAAAAAACTGTACCAAATTACCAACCAAATAGAGGCTAATTTGCTTATAATAATATAGTATAGATAGATATTACCCACCATTAAAATATAATTCTTTTTCATTAATAAAAAGTATAGATTCAATGTTATAATAACCCTAGATATATATCTGGGTAGAGCTGTAAATTAATTTGCTTAAAATAATATAGTATAGATAGATATTACTCACCATTAAAATATAATTTTTTTCTATTAATAAAAAGTACAGATTCAATGTTATAATAACGCTAGATATATATAGTTGGTAGAGCTGTAAATTGATCCGGACTATCCTGTATCTTGGTTTATATCCGACCCGAAAATATGATACACATCTCAGATTTATTTTGTAAATGATCCAAATCTGGCGGAAAAATTAAACTCGAATAAAATATGGTCCCGAATATGAGCACTCATATACCCGTTAAGACTAAGGTCATGTTTGTTTGGAGGGATTATAATCCCGGGATAATAATCCTACTATAATAATCTCGTCATTTATAGTCCTTAAGATTATAATCCTTTAAATTATCTTATTCTATGTTTGTTTTGAAGTATTAAGTCTAGGATTGGATTATAATCCTTTAAAAAAATTTAATCCTTTAAATTATCCTATCTCATGTTTGTTTCGAGGGATAACCTATGGATTGGATTATAATCCTTTAAAATTTCTAATCCTATGTTTGTTTTAGGATGGATTATAGTGAAAGGACTATAATCCTTTAAAAAAAATGACTTGTGGAATGGGATTAAATAATACCTTCTCCAACCAAGTATTAGAGAGGATTATAATCCTATCCCTTATCCCATCCTTTATCCCACCAAACAAACATGGGATTGTCATTTTAAAGGACTATAATCCTTAATCTAATCCCAACTAAGTTATTACAAACAACATGGATTAAATTTTTTAATGGATTATATTCTTATCCCCTACTTAATCCTATGAAACAAACATGGCCTAAATCTCATATTATTCTTAATAAGATGATCCTACCGAATATGACTCATGATCCATATTCGATTCAAACCCGAATATGAATTATATTTTTAGTTCATAACATTTATAATTAAATAGCTTATTATAATTTGTTAATATCATTTATAACTTTAAATTTTCATAAAATACGAGTTATCCACTTAATTATTTATTATCAAATACATAATAGATCATTTTTTAAGTTTTCAATTAGTGATTATTATTATATTTTTATAATATTATTTATTTTAGAATTAAAACCCGGTTAGAAAAAAGAAAATACGGTATTGACTCATATTTGGTTCACATCTGAACCTTAATATCCGAGATCGGTTTAAAACCGAATAAAATAATTCCAAATCCAAATTTAAACACCATAGAAATAAAATAATTCAATACTTGAGCAAAGGAATTTCCGATCCTACCAAGATCAACTTACGGTCCTATAGCCGGGGGGAATGAGAACCAATGAGTCCCCTTCTATAGAAGACCTCCTTATATAGAGAATATGAGATAACCATATATTTTTTCTAATTCTACAATATAACCACTTTTTTTAAATTTTTTTCAAAAATATTTTTCCAAAAAAAATTCGACATCGTCACGTCACTGCTGACGTGGCACTTCCACATCACCACTACTGACGTGGCACTGCCACGTCATCATTGCTGACGTGGTAGTGACACGTGGTAGTGCCACGTTAGCTGCCACATCATCACTGTTGGCGTAGTAGTGCCACGTGGCAGTACCACGTCACCAGTGACATCATTATTGATGACGTGCCAGCTGACGTCAGCAATTCCACGTCAGCAGTGGTTCTGTTACAGAATTAGAATTTTTTTTTTTTAGAAACAAAAAAAATTGATCTTTTTTTTATAGAATCAAAAATTAAAACTTTGATTCTACTATAGAATCATATAAAATTAGTAGTTCTCTCATATTCTTTATATAAATAATGGCCGAGAACCAATATCTATCATTGGACATGTATCATATCATGTAATATGTATGTGTTCTCAAATAATTTGTACTAACTTTTTTTCCTGATATATCAATTTATGTCATAATTATTCTATTTTCATTTACAAGACACATGTGACTAACATGAATACATAGAGATAGTTATTGTAGGTGTAACTTTAATTTTTTTTTAAAAAAATTGTTTGCAAATAATAAGTTGGCGTGAACCGAATTTAAGAGCATCTTGAATAAGGTTGATTAAAATAATTGTCAAAATTAATATTTATTGAATTTATAATGTATACAACTTTGTTATAGCTATGAAGAGGTTCGATAAATGTAATTAATACAAGAGATTGACTATAATTTTACTTAAAGATTTTACTTGAATTATACAATGTGTATAAATGGATTGATGTGCCTGAGGATAACCTCAGATAGAATTAAAAGATTGATATTTGCAAAAATGCCTTTGCGGCCCACTTGTTTTATAGTCTTTTTGTATTATAACCTCAAAAGAAATCTCTTACCACAACGGCCCAGTTTTCTCTTTATATAAATTATGTAAACTAGCTTTATTGTAAAAAGATTTGTTAGAAATATTTTTTTCAATAATTTCTCATATTATTTAAATTTTTTTCACTTTTAATAAAAATTATACATATACATATTTCGTAATTATATATATATACTAAAATAATAATAGAAATATGTTAATTTTATAATAATAATTAATAAATTTGTTGATTGTATTTTATTAGATTGAATTTGTATTAATTTAGTTCAAATTTTATTGTTGAGAAAATTTATTTTTTTGTAACTTTTAATTTATTAAATTTTAAATATTTTTTTGTGTAATATTCTAATTCTACATATATATATTTTTTGGTTTTTTTTGGAAAATTCTTTTAATTTATTTGCAGATGTAGTACTACATTTACAATTTCCGAATAAAATAATATGACCAAATGATATTATATTTTTTCAATAAGCTTGAATTATTTTTTACTGTAAATTTAAGAAAATGTTTGTTGTAAAACTCTTTTTGCTAAATGTTTTTTGTAAAACTTATAAGTAAATATTTTAATTTTTTTATTAATTACTGTTTTTCTTTAAGGATCTTTATGTGATTGTTATTATTATTTTTGGCTAATTTATAGTTATTATTTTTATAAATTATATTATAAAATTTAGTCTAATATATTTTTAAAATTTCATTATTTTTTTTGAAACATTTAAAATTCATTATTTTAAGGCATTTTATTTTCAAATATTAGATTATATAAGATATATTTGAAACATGTTAGGTAATATATTTGCATACTTTTTTCTATTTTCTTTTTATATTAAATATATTACCTAAAAATAGTTTAAAGTTTTTTTTTATGATGTTTTTTCAAGTGTGGGAGGTGCTTTTTTCTAAATATTTTGAATTATTTTGAAATTTTCTATTTATAATATTTTTTTTGTTGTTTATATTAATTAAAGTTTTCTAAAACCAACTTGTTAAATGTGTCGAATTTTTTTCTTAATTAATATTTGTTGTATGTGTATTACATTAATTTTCATTTTTTGTGAATTTTAGTTACTGAATTAGTATTTATATAAAATTAGCATTTGTTTTGTAAAATACATTTTGGTGAATTTTAATGTCATTTCTAATTATAATTTTTTTAATATTTTTGAAATCTTAGTTTACCAATTTATTTCTTGGTATAGTTTTAAAACTATTTTTTTTATTTTGTAATTAAATTTCGATTCCTGTTTGTAAAAATATTATTTTGGAGTTGGAAAGTTTGTATTATATTTGTTTACATTGTTTGTTATATGTATTATTGAATGTTATTTGTGAATTATTTTTAATTATAGTTTTAACTATTTTATTTTTTGTTTGTATTTTTTTAATGAAAGAATTATAATGATACATTATTCTAATTTTTTTTTCTATTTGCATTTCATGTATGGAGAAAATGATATGTTAGTTTTTAATTGTTTTGTGGAGTTTATGGTATTTGTACTACTTATCTCTATTATTTTTTTCTATGCCTCCCTTACATTTTTTTGCTAGGTTTTATTTTGAATTTTATTGAAAATGTTTTGTATTTTTATTTAAAGTTCTTTTTTTAATATAATAATAATAATAATAATACATTATGTTATAATATATTGTTAAATTTTTAAAAGATATATGTTATTTTTTAATAATTATTGTTGGAAGCCCTATACCCATTATGGGCCGAACCGAAGGCCCAACAAGAAGAAGCACAAAATGGCTAACGGTCTCCTCTTTCCCTTAACGGTATTTGTCTACTTTCGGTGGTGGGAAACACAATGATGCCCATGGGGCCCTTTTAAGGTAACGGACATAACTTCTAAGGTATGAATATAGATTGAATCTATAAGAGAAGACATGCTTATAATTTACGAACACACACACTCTCTTTACGTTCAAAGTACTCTAAAAACACGACTTACTTACTCTCACACCGGAGGTGAATCGGGGGGACAATCCCTCGCATTCTTCTCACTTTTCAGGGTTAACCCGAAGGCCGACCCGGTGGAAATCCAGTCGTAACATTTGGCGCCGTCTGTGGGAACGTAGAGATACACTCTGTGTTAAAATTTTGGCAAGCTATGACAATCGAAGAAACACCCAGGAATAACGAAAGCACCGTGATAGGAGACAGTCCCGCCACGCAAAGGACGACTCCGGCCGCCCAAAGAATGCTCGATTTCAATGAAGACATGCCCTCCCCCGAAGAACAACAAGAAATGCTAGCAAAATGGAGAGAAGAGAAAGCCAAAGGAAAAGAAACGGAGAAGGCAAAAAGCCAAAACGAAGCAGCACGGCAAGCCGAGCTAAGGGAAGCCGACCGAGTAAAACTACAAACATTGAAACTCCAAAGAGAGGAAATCGAACGACAGGAGAAGACATTGCGCGAAGCCCTGGAGGCCGAAGGCCGGACACCCAAAGACGACCGAAAAGATAAAAGGGTCAGGGACGATGAAGATGAGTCGTGGAACTCAGAACTACAATCTAAGAAAACCAGGTCGAAGGTTGTAGATTCCTCGGACTCGGAAGAAGAAGGTCCGCACACAGACGATCGTATTCGCAGACTGGAAAAGGTTATGTTCGGGGATAGGACAATTAGCCACGAGCCTGTCGTGACCGAAAAGATAGAACAATACCGACCACCACCAGGAAGGCAATTCCCAAAGATGCACGAGTTCAACGGAAAAGGCGATCCCGAAGACCATTGTGAGAAGTACGAATCCCTCATGACTGGTATGGGACATTGCGACATCATGCTGTGCAAAATGTTCAAAACTTACCTAAAAGGGTCGGCATCCATGTGGTATCGTTCACTAAGGCCACGGTCGATTGATTCTTATGGACAAATTAAAAGGAAGTTCTTGAGAAATTACTCCCATTTATGCCGAAGAGAAAAAGACACTGAAGCCCTGATTCACTGCAGACAAAGACCGAACGAAGAATTAGGAGACTACCTAGCAAGATTCAAAGAGGAAGCCGGAATGGTCACAAGCCTCGATAAGATCAAAGCCGCTGGATTCCTTTCAGCAGGTCTCGACCCTGTGAAAGGCAAGAAGCTCCGGTCATCTCTCTATGACGTTCCCCCAAAATCATTAAACGACATATACGTTCGGGGAGAAGCAATCCGAAGGAAGTTAGAAACAATTGGAGGGTACAAAGAAAGTCGAAGGAACGACAGAGACGATAGAAGAGGCGAGCGCAGGGATGACCGAAGGAATCATAGCAACCCACGAGGAAGGACGAACGATCCAAAAACAACAGGACAAAGACAAGACAAAGATAGTGTTGTGTTCACTCGCCTCAACACACCCATCTCCAAGATCCTCCATGAAATCAAAGGAAAACCAGGGTTCGTTCGACCACCTCGAATCAAAACCCCTGAGTCCAGAAGAAACGAAAACAAGTACTGCGAGTATCATCGGGATAAGGGCCACAACACAGATGAATGCTACCACCTAAAAAAGTTGATCGAAAAGATGATCAAAGGCGGGGAGTTATCCCAATTCGTGAGCGACTTAAGAGAAAAGCTCGATGCGAAGGAAAGAAGAAATCCCGGAGAAACCGAAAGACCGGAAAAGTATAGAGGCGAGGTCCGAACGATCTTTGGCGGCACAATACTTGATCGAGACAGTAAGACGGCCCGAAAGAAATACACCAGGCAAATATACAGTCTTTACCAATCGAAAACAGCCAAACAACCATTGCCGATCAGCTTCACGGAGGATGATTACGAAGACGTCATATGGCCACACGAAGACCCCCTGGTTATCAATCCGGTGATCGGAGATAATAAAATCTGGAAGGTGCTAGTCGATGAAGGGAGCTCGGTCAATATCCTATACCACAGGACATACTCTAAAATGAACCTAGGAGGAGAACACCTCGAGCCATGCCACGAGGCACCCTTATACGGCTTCGGTAATCAACCAGTACCAATCGAAGGTACCATCAGATTAAATGTGCTCCTAGGAAAAGCGCCATATACCGTGGAAAAGGAAGCTAAATTTTACGTCGTTCGGGTAGACAGCCCATACAACGGCATCCTGGGCAGACCCGTTTTATCCCTATTCCAAGCCGTATCATCCATACCACACTTGAAGCTAAAATTCCCTACCGAGCAAGGGATTGGAGAAATGAAGGGCGATCAAAAAGCAGCAAGAATCATCATGTTAGAAGATTTTGACAAAGATAAAGATGCAGAATTGGTCGAATCCGGGAAAAGGAAAAGAGACGAAGACGCCGGGGGAAACCATCAAATGCTGAACATAGAAATCGAGAAGTTTGGGACCGATCTCTCCTGTCCAATTGCCGAACCGGCAGCCGAAATCGAAGAAATCGAATTATATGTGGGCCAATCCGGGAAAATGATCCAAATAGGCAAGGGGATGGAACCAGCGCTGAAGGAGAAGGTCATTGCCGTCATCAGGGAATTCCACGACGTATTCGCTTGGAATCCCGAAGACATGCCTGGATTAGATCCTTCAGTCGCGAAGCACTGTCTAAACGTCGAACCCGACGCCCAACCTGTAAAACAGAAGAAGAGAAATTTTGCCATAGAAAGACAAAGGGTTATCCAGACCGAAGTTGAGAAACTACTAGAGGCCAAATTTATCGAAGAAATTGATTACCCCGAATGGTTGGCGAACGTAGTTGTCGTCAAAAAGTCAAACGGCAAATGGAGAATGTGCGTCGATTACACTGACCTAAATAAACACTATCCGAAGGACCACTATCCCCTACCCAACATCGATCAGCTAATAGACGCCACATCGGGACATCAGATTCTCAGTTTTTTGGACACTTTTTCAGGATACCACCAAATCGCCATGAATGCCGAAGACATTCCGAAGACAGCATTCATCACCCCGAACGGCACTTACGCATACATAAAAATGCCCTTCGGGCTAAAGAACGTGGGGGCAACTTTCCAGAAAATGGTTAACAAGCTCTTCAAAAAGCAAATAGGACGAAGCATGGAATGTTACGTCGACGACATGATCGTAAAGTCATCCTTCCAGGATCATGCAAACGACCTGAAAGAATGCTTCGAAACGTTAAGGGAAAACAATATGAGAATCAACCCGAACAAATGTACGTTCGGAGTTAACAGCGGAAAATTCCTTGGATATATGGTGAGTGCCCGAGGGATTGAGGCAAACCCAGAGAAAATCAAGGCCGTCATGGATATGGAAGCACCCAAGACAATAAGAGACATTCAGAAATTAACTGGACGAATGGCAGCTCTCCGAAGATTCATTTCCAGGTCTGCTGAAAAAGCGTTACCATTCTTCGAAGTGCTTCGAGGAAAAAAGACTTTCGATTGGGGACCAGATTGTCAAAAGGCATTCGAAGAAATAAAGGAGTATCTGGTGAACACCCCTCTCTTGATGAGACCGAGACCAAACGAAACTCTACAGTTATACCTGGCTGTGAACGACCGAACGCTTGGAGCTGTACTGGTCAAACAACACGAAGGAAACCAACACCCGGTATTTTACGTATCTCACATACTGAAGGACGCCGAAACTAGATATCCAAATGCAGAAAAATTCGCCTATGGGTTGGTAATGGCATCGAGAAAATTACGACACTACTTCCAAGGCCGAACGATTCAGGTCGTAACCAACCAACCACTGAAAAAAATCATGCGCAGGCCCGAGGCATCGACAAGGATAATCGCCTGGTCAGTCGAATTGGGAGAATACGATCTGGAGTTCATTCCCAGAACGGCAATTAAGGCACAAGCTTTAGCCGACTTCATGGTGGAATGCTCTTTCTCCAGTCCGAAGGATTTGGTTGCCGAAGAACAACTGATCCGTTCTCCAGGTAAATGGAAACTGTTTGTAGATGGTTCTGTGGCCGGAACCAAGTGCGGAGCAGGCCTGATTCTAACCAGCCCCGAAGGATTCGAAATATGTCAGGCAATTAGGTTCACCTTTTCCTTAACCAATAACGAGGCCGAATATGAGGCCCTGCTAGCAGGCCTAAACTTGGCAAGAAATTTGGAAGTAAAACACTTAAGAGCCTTCAGCGATTCAATGTTGGTCGTCAAACAGTTCTCCGGCGAATACGGACAGAAAGATTCGCGAACGAAGGCATACGCCACCGAAGTACACAAGAATTCCGTGCTATTTGAGTCATTCGAGCTAAGCCAAGTAGCCAGAGAAGATAATAGCCGAGCCGACGCCTTGTCAAGGCTAGCTTCGGCAGAAACCCAAAACCTCACAGGTTCTATCTACCTGACCGAAGTAAAATCGCCCTCGATAGACAGAAAGCATTGCCTGGAAATACACCAAGGAATCAATTGGATGACACCGATCAGAGCCTTCTTAGAAAAAGATACCCTACCACTCGACAAGAAACAAGCCCAGAAGATAAAATACCGATCCGCTAGTTACTCAATTGTTGGAGGAAGGCTATATAGAAGGTCGGTCACCCAACCGATGCTTCGATGCTTGGACCCTGAAGAACAATTGATGGCATTGGAAAGCATTCACGAAGGCATCTGCGGGGAACATCTAGCCGGACGGTCACTTTTCTTCAAAATCCTTAGGCAAGGATTCTTCTGGCCAACATTAAGGGAGGATGCTTTGAACTACGCGAAAAAGTGCAAGCAATGCCAGTTATTCAGCAACGTTCCGAAACAACCCCCAGAGGAAATGACATCGGTACTCAATCCCATTCCCTTCGCCATGTGGGCAGTAGACATTGTCGGCATCTTACCCACAAGCACTAAGCAGGCTAAATATTGCATCGTAGCCATCGATTACATGACTAAATGGGTAGAAGCCAGACCACTTTCCGCCATCACCGAAGATGCAGCTAAGAAGTTTGTGTTGGAACAAATAATATTAAGTTTCGGCATCCCGATGATATGTATCTCAGACAACGGAACTCAATTTATTGGAAGCAAATTTCGGAAATTCTTATTCGAGTTCGGAATACAACAAAAATTCAGCTCGGTCGGCCACCCACAGGCAAACGGGGCGATCGAAGCAGCCAACAAAATCATATTCGACGGAATTAAGAAAAGATTGGGAGATTCCAAGGGCCTTTGGGCCGAAGAGTTACCATACGTCCTTTGGGCCTACCGAACGACACCGAGATCATCTACTGGCGAAACTCCTTTCAAGCTCGCCTTCGGCACTGACGCCCTCATGCCGACCGAAGTGGGTCTAGAATCATACCGAACACAGGTGTTCAACATTGAAATGAATGAATACGGGCTTCGGGCAAATATAGATTTGGTTGAAGAAGAAAGAGAGGCTGCCCACCAAAGAAATTCGAGATACCAGCTCCGAGCCGCCCAATACTACGATTCTGGAATAAAGAAAAGATCTTTCCATGTAGGGGACCTGGTACTTCGTGAGTTAGCAACTTCAATGCCAACCAAACAAGGCAAACTTATGCCAAATTGGGAAGGTCCTTACGTGGTGATTGAAGTTGTCCGTCCAGGAACATACAAGCTAGCTCATTCGGACGGGAGCCACATCAAGAACACATGGCACGCTTCACGCCTTCGCCGTTTTTATCAGTAAGCTTCAATATATGTATTTTCAATATATGTATTTTCAATGTATACCCCACTATTTTTTACCCTTGAAATAAGCAGAATTGAGGACTCATGTTTTTAGTATTTAAGTTACTTTGACATAATTAAGGAGGGAGGATACATTTCCAACAGATCAAAAGACCTTAATTATTCACAAACTCCTTAAATACTGGGGGAATGCTAGGCCGAAGGCCAGAGATGCATAAAAAAGAATTACGCTAGGCCGAAGGCCAGAGATGCATAAAAAAGAATTATGCTAGGCCGAAGGCCAGAGATGCATAAAAAAGAATTATGCTAGGCCGAAGGCCAGAGATGCATAAAAAAGAATTATGCTAGGCCGAAGGCCGGAGATGCATAAAAAAGAATTATGCTAGGCCGAAGGCCAGAGAAGCATAAAAAAGAATTATGCTAGGCCGAAGGCCAGAGATGCATAAAAAAGAATTATGTTAGGCCGAAGGCCAGAGATGCATAAAAAAGAATTATGCTAGGCCGAAGGCCAGAGATGCATAAAAAAGAATTATGCTAGGCCGAAGGCCAGAGATGCATAAAAAAGAATTATGCTAGGCCGAAAATGCGTAAAAATAATAAAAAAAATTATTATTATGATGCTAGGACGAAGGGCCGAAAAAGCATAAACGCGAAAAATATGGCAAAAACAAAGCGCCGAAGATGCGTAAATATAAATTATGCTAAGGCAAAAACAAAAAGGCGATACAAGACAATATTTATATAAAAAAAGGCCCGAAGGCACAAATGTCACGCCCGAAGGCAACAGTAAATGTTACAGCAAAAGTTGCTAAAAGAAAAACTACACTAATCATCAGAAAGTTCTTGGTCTTCGCCCGAAGAAACATCCAACGGCTGATCGGACTTCTCCCTGCCGACTGGATCTGTCATACCAAGCTCGGTATCAATCAGCTGAGTATGATCGAAGCCTAAGGCATTGGCCTTAATTACAGCATCATCATAACCCATCTGATAACACCGTTCTTCGGTACGCTCGAGCTTCTTTACCAGCTTCCGAGAACCCTTTCTCGTGGTCTTCAGCTGCTTGTTTCTCCATTCCAGGCGCTTCTGCAAAACATCCAGCTTCTCCTGGAGCAGATCATTCGCCGCCTTCAAGGATTCCGACTGACCCGTAACTCTTTCGAGCTCGACCGTTGAATTCCGAAGGTCCTCCTCGGCCTTAACCGCCCTCGACTCCAGCTGGTCGACCTTTTTCAGCCTTTCCTGCATCGCTTCGACCCTCTCAGTCACCACGGCAGACCAAGAAGCACCCTGTGAAATAAACAAAGGCAAAAATCAAAAGCTGAAGACAAAAGGACGAATGACGGACAAAATTTATATTACCATGGACAGGAGGGCCATCATCTCGGTGCAAGCCTGAAGGTCAGTCGCCTGATCGTAAGTCGGTCTGTCGGCCGGAAGAACGAGGCCTCTGCACAGATCGGGGCCTATGATGGTCGAGGCCGAAGGAGCAGGGACAACAATCTTATCGGTCTCCAGGACGCCCCATTGGGGTGCATACACCTTCAAGCCCGAAGCTTCCGACCGAATCCTTTTCCTTGGTTCGTTCGGAGTGGTAGGGTCAACATCACTCCCCAAATCCAGATTTTGAATCGGATTCGAGGTTGGATTAACCTTAACCAAAGCCCTATCACCTTCAGCACCGACCGAACCGCGGGTCTCATCGGCCTCCTTATTCGCTTCGGCCGCCAGAGCTGCGGCTACAAGGTCGGCCGCCTTTCTACGCTTCCTCTCGATGATCTCATCATGGGAAGACACTGCACAAAACAAAGAGAAAGGTTAAGGCATGAATAACCGAACAAATACATAAAGATGTTTTAACAGAGTATGAGCACAAGCATATCGCGAAAAACAAATACAAAACACAAAGAAAACGGAAAGACAAGAGAAAGTTACCACTACCCCAAAGACCGATCAACCAGTCGTTATCCCGACTGAGGGACAACGGGACTTTATCCATCTCTAGACCGCAGAGCAATCGGTAATCATGCTTATCCGCCTCCGAAAGCGGGGTACGAAACTTTAACATCGAAGGATCGACATCCTTCCAGACACCAAACTTCTCCATCCTCGGGCCGGAGACGAAAGCCTATTTCAAGTGAGTCTCTTTGTTGCTAGAGTTCGTGAACGCCCAATCCGCCCTGCCTACCCGGCGAGCGATTGTATAAAAACCATTACTCTTCGAATTCCGCCGAAATTCGAAGTGATGCCAAAAAAGATTGGTCCTTGGTATCATCTTCACGGCCAAGCACCGAGCCTGGAAGACGTTAATCTGAATAAAGCTGTTCGGGTCCAACTGACCGATAGCTACCCCCGTCTGCTTGAGGATGCTCCTCAAAATGCACAACATCGGCAGGCGAAATCCACACTTGAAAGCAGCCTCAGAAATACCCGTAGCTCGACCTCCTCCGTACGCCGCTGGCACTTCGGGATTATGCCAAATCCTATCGTTCTTCCTTGGAGTGTAAAAATACCAAACGTGCTTCTCCACGACATATTCCGAAGAAAATCTAGCGATTGCACTTTCGGCCAATCTCGACCGATGGTTGGCCGCTGGAAACTCTTCGACGTTGCTAAAAGGGGACACTTCCGAAGGACCCGCACCTTCGGTCGATCGATCCATATCCCTGCATTCGGAAATGTAGAGATTAGCCGTGTACTCGGGCCGGAGTAAGAAAACATTTAAAAAGAAAGAGAAAACCGAGTACAGTGGGCCAGGATCGATCGAGAATGTCCCATGCCCCGACACAAAATTAGAAGACCAATCCCATACCATCCCCTAAAACTCATCCTAACCCTGAATGAAACCCTAATCAATCCCTTAAAATCCTATGGGAAGTTTTTCGAAGATCGACAACGTTCAAGACCCTTTCTTTTCGTCCAAGAAAAATGCAGGAAAAAGGAATATGGTCTAGAAGTAGCATACGACCATTTCAACATATTAAAAGATGCATACATATACATACAATCAGGCATATATATACAGCGATTTTTCACAAAAAAGGGGGGCAAAGAAAAGCTTACTTATTCGAAGATTCTCGAGAAGATCGTACTCCTGGGGATAAAATACTTGAACGTGGGACTCCAACGAAGTCGGAGAACTCAAGTTTTCCGGGGAAGAAGCGACGGTTCCAATTGTCGGTATAGATTCTCTTTAAAAGAAAGGTGTGCTTGGAGTTTTTGGTGAGATGGTGTAAAATGAGGGGGATGTGGGTCGCGTGATTTTTTAAACAAAAGATATGTGACGCTTGGAGATCTTTCGAAATCCAACGGCCCAGATTGAGGCGCAAATCTCAAAATCAGACAGCTGTCCCTCATAAAGGAACACGACTCCCCAAGAGAAAATTCGACTCTTGTCCATCGTCGGGCAACCGAACGAATGATCGGATAAATTCGACAGACGCGACCGAACGGAACGTGTCAAGAAAAATTTGGGTTCTTTAGCCTTCGTCCTAAAAACATTACCGAACGAAGCCTAGGGACATGTTGGAAGCCCTATACCCATTATGGGCCGAACCGAAGGCCCAACAAGAAGAAGCCCAAAATGGCTAACGGTCTCCTCTTTCCCTTAATGGTATTTGTCTACTTTCGGTGGTGGGAAACACAATGATGCCCATGGGGCCCTTTTAAGGTAACGGACATAGCTTCTAAGGTATAAATATAGATTGAATCTATAAGAGAAGACATGCTTATAATTTACGAACACACACACTCTCTTTACGTTCAAAGTACTCTAAAAACACGACTTACTTACTCTCACACCGGAGGTGAATCGGGGGGACAATCCCTCGCATTCTTCTCACTTTTCAGGGTTAACCCGAAGGCCGACCCGGTGGAAATCTAGTCGTAACAATTATTATTGAATTTGTTGATAGGTATTTCATCGTTAATTGTGATGTAGATTACAACTTTCTAACCATGTGTTTATTGTTTTTAATTATAGTATTAAATTTTGTTTTAAAATTATATGTAGGATAGTTTGGTTGAAATTATATATAGTTATAATTATTTTTGTTTGTTTGGTTGTTTATTTTATTTATTTTTGAAAATGATATGTTATATGTTAATAGTGTTGTAAGGTTTGTGTATTACAACTCTCTTTCCCTGTATGTTTTTTCTTAGGTGTTTTGAATTTATTATAATAGACTCTCTTTCCACGTATGTTTTTTATTAGCTGTCTTGAATTTACTATATTAGCCATGACGACCTAACCATACCATCTACCCTAATTATATATAGGATATAATTTTTTGACAATTAGAATTTTTTTGCTAAGGACTTTTTACATTTCATCGAAAATGCTCTAACTCTAGATGTTTGCGGCTTTGCCGACGAACATCTTGAGCTTGATTTTCGTTACTAATTTATTAGCAAGTTCAACTCTAGATGTTTGAGGCTTTGCGGATGGACACCTTGAGCTTGATTTTCGTCACTAATTTATTAGCAAGTTCAAGCTCGGCTGCAAAAATTTGTACAAACTAGAATGGATATATTTGGGTGGGCTTGGGCTACATGCTATTACAAAGAAAATGTAAAGAAAATGATCGAATGAGCTTGGGCTAAAATGATTGAATAGTTGCTAAAATGATTGAATAGTTGAAATGAAGAAAGGATAAAGGGCCAGCCCAGGTGAGTGGTTTATGTTTCGGTTTATACTTTGGATCATTTTGGATTGGATAATAGTCCTCGTTCTAGAATTAAAAATTAACTAGCATGATAGCCCGTGCAAGGCACGGGCCACATTTTAATTTATATAATATGTTTCAAATCTTGCAATACAGTATGTTTTATCCTCATGTCAGTCGACTCCACCTTTCACGTGTCTCGATTTACCGAAGGGCATAAATTAATAGCATTTCAAAATTCAAGATATTAGCACACTCTAAATTTTAAGTATCATATTTATAGTGGTGCTTGTTTAATGTGAGAAGGATAAACGACAAACGCGATATATAAGTTAATCGTTAGATATCAAATTATTACCACGATAATAGTGTGCAATTTAATTTGTTTTCCAGTAGAAATTATAAAAGAATCACTACAACAATAGTGTACTATATAATATGTTTATAGTAGAAATACCAAGATTTGCATGAGAAATGAGAGGATCATCACATGTGACATAATACTTGGTGTAACACCACCAATAATCAACTTAGACGTTTGGTACATATAGTTTAAATTTTCGCTTATAAGCAAAATTTGAAATGTAACAGTTTTTTATGTCTAATTGAGCGCAGAAGTTGAGAGTAAGTGCAAGTCGATTGTAAACTTCATAATGAAGTCTCTTCCATGTCAATCTTGTATACTCGTTTAGTAGGATAAATGTATTTCTCTTTACGTGTTAACCATGTTGAATTTCTTAAGTACAAAGGCGGTTTTAAAATTCTTTACATAATAAACTCATCTTTAACAAAATTCAAGAACTAAATAGATCTAATATTTGTAATTGAGGTTATTTAGAAAATAATTATTTTGAAATTTATAATATATGCTAAGATAGTCTGCATAATATAATACATACAGAGCCCGTCATTTAGGACATTTTGTTTTTGAACACAATCCTATAAATATATACTATTTTATTAAAAATGAAATATTATAAGCTCGGATAATTAGTTTGTAGCATACCATCATTAGTCATTGTATGTTTTAAAGCAAATAGATAAGAACTATTATATATAATATTGAAAAATATTTTATATTTTTATATCTAAAATAGTATAAAAAGTTTAAGGCTTGAATTATGACAAAAATATATTAAATGAAATATTTATAGGAGCACATGTCGTAATCTTGTATATACATTATGTGTTCAAATAAGAACTCACCTTGAAATAAGTATTGAGACCCAATCTCAATCCCACATTTTTTTACCACTTTAAGTTTTAGCCACAACATTGTTTATTTTCTTTTCCACTTATACGCCTACTTCATATTTCTTCCAATTTATTAGCAATCACCTACCTTATCACTTCGATCTATTTCCGACCAGTTTTCATCCACCTCACTACCTCTGAGATCTGCTCATCCCTCCAACCATGTCATATATGCACATTCATCTTTCCTTACCTCTTCTCGTTCATGTTCAACAATCTTAAATTTTCTCATCCTTTCTCTCCCCGATCATCTCTCATTCATCTTTAATAACCTCCATCGACCTGCATTTTCATATTTATATTAAATTAATGTTGTTATGGTTACGAGCTGATTATGTATGATGATAATAAAATCGTTAATTGTCATACCTCTAACACATTAAACTTGTACACCTTTTTCGAATGTTAATGAGTTAACACTATGTTTTTTCATTTTCAATTAAACTCATCTAAAATTTGTCAACATATTAGATTAATCAACTATTTTCAACTATTAAGTTGTATTTTTATTTGTTTTTTAGGTTGATGAAAAAATTGATGTACCTATTTTTTTACTGGCACTTAGTTCAGGCACAAGTGTTTGCAATAAGTGTATATCGTATCTTGATGTCCAAATTTGACACCAAATGAATTTATGTTATCTTGCGTACTTAGGGTAGCCATCAAGTCAATTCAGGACCGGGGAAAGTTAATCCTGCCCCAATCCCCGAGTCCAAACTAAATCTTCAAACCAGTCCCGATCCCCGAATACAAATTATTTTACTCCCCGATTCATGCCCCAAACGAAAATGATTATCCCTGGGGATTGGTAGATTCTTATCTTTTCTAATATATTTTGTAATAAAATTAATATAATAGATTGTGATAAATTTAATATATTAATGCATTATAATGGTATATTATTTATTTTCTAAATGATAGGAAAGACCATGTTGGGGGAGTGTTTTGAGTTTCAGGTCGGGTTCAAGTTGGATAAAAATTTAATCGAAAGTCGGGTCAACTTCAGGTTGACCCAATACCCAAACCTGACTCAAAATTTAATATACATTTAAAATTATATAATATGTATAAATTTGAATTACATAATTGTATACATGCATGATATATCTACATATTATTTAAATAATATGTATTCATTACTGTGAATATATCATGAAAGCCACTTGTGAATATAATCAATAAATTCCAAAAAAACAAAATAAATATTAAATAGAATATAGAAAGTGAATTTTTAATGCATGTAGTTAATGATTTTATAAAAATGTATTAAAACAAATTTGGTGTAGTGGTTGGAGTTGTGAACATAATTCATTTTAATCACGTAGGTCATGGGTTAAAATCTCAATACAAATATTTTTTAGTAAAAGTCTTGTTAGCCTATAACAGATAGATGGATAGATAATGAATAAATATTAAATTCCAAAATATAAACTAAATATTAAATAGAATATAGAAAGTGAGTTCTTTATGCATGTAGTTAATGGTTTTTTTTTAAAATGTATCAAAAGAATTTTGGTGTAGTGGTTGAAGTTGTGAACATAATTCATTTCAATCACGTAGGTCATGGGTTAAAATCTCGATACAAACATTTGTTTAGTAAAAGCCTTGTTAGCTTATAATCGATAGGTAGATAGATAATGAATAAATGTTAAATAAAATATAATAATTGAGTTCTTAGTGTATGGAGTTGATGATTTTTAAAAAGATGCAAAAGAATGACTTTGGTGTAGTGGTTGTAAACGTGAGCATAACTCATTATTATTAGTGAAGTAAGAGCAAGTCCAAGAATGTCCTAATAGTTGCTTTATAAATATTATAAATTATAGTGTCCTAGTAACTTAGGACATTACTTTAAAACATGCACTCCAATAACAATCCTTATCCACATTCCTTATTATTAAAATAATAATATATTTTAGTAGGAAAGAGGGAAGTGGGAAAAGAAAGTGGAGGGAAAATTATTTTTTATTATTAAAAGTGAAGTGAGGCTTGTCTAGGACAGTCTTATTTTTATGGCAAGTGATACATGTCCTAGCATTTTAAGGCATTTTTAGGACATTGTTGGATCATTATTTTTTATTAAATGCCTTATATTTTAACTTAAGACATCATTTAGGACACTCTTGGACTTGCTGTAACTTGAAGGTCATGGGTTCAAGTCTAGTTACCAACATTATTTTTTTAACATTATTATGATAAAAGGGTAATTATGTAATTTACTAAATGCCTTGAAAAATCTTGTTGGCTTATAGATATAATGGACTTATGAAGTAATGTATATGAACAGAAAGACAGAAATGAAATTATAATAATATAAAATTTTAAATGAAAAAATATGAATTAAAATTCTAAATTATTTAGTTTATCATTTTTTGTGTAACAATTATTTCAGATGCAATTATACAGAATTCATATTTACAAATTTTCAATTTTTTATTGAGTAAAATTATTTGAGTGAAAAAGCATATTAAGATAATATATGATATAATAAAATCTTGAATCCACATTTTAAGACATCTAACAACTTTATTTTTGTTGCAAATTATTTCATTTTAAAGTGTTTACAATATATTTGATTTTAAAAGTATTTTATTATGTTTTAAGATAAATGTTAACTTGATAGCAGAATATATATATACACACTAGATAATACCCGTGCATATGCACGATTCTAAACATAATAAGTGATGGTCATGGAGGAAGTAATATTTGGAGAAATATTAAAAAAAAAAATTAAAGTGTGAAGAAAATGGGACAAATTGAATATAAGTTTGTAAGTAATATATTTTTGAATACTATTCAGATAATTAATGAACAATTATTATTATATTTATTATAATTAATTTTTATATTAATTGAATTGTTTTTCTTTTGTTAAATATATTCATTGAAATTTGTATTTGTTAGGCTCTGTTTGGGATTGCTATTTTGCTGTTAAAATAATTGTTGTTGCGAAAATCAGATACATGTTTGGTAATAATTTTGATAAATGCATATTTTGGTTATAATTTATTAAAAATAATGTTTTTCGTGAGGTTTGATATTGAAATTAGTAGCTGCTTCACACAAAAGCTGAAAGTTTTTTTTCAAAAGTATGGGGAACATGTTTTCTCTAAAAGCGTCTTTTTAGCCAAAATCACTTTTCAGAAAAACAGCTTCTGAAATTTACCAAATACTTTTTTACTTGCTTTTCAAAAATAAGCTAATGTTGGTGTTTCCAACCGCAATACCAAGCGGGACCATGGTTTTGAAGAAAATATAATTTAAATGGCTAAAAATTTTATTCATAATAATTAATTTTCATTTATATTAGTTATATTTTCGACACTATAATAAAAATTAATTCAATTGATTAGGTGCTAATTTTGGGTTAGGCGAATAAATTTATTCTCATATATCATAACTTCTTTTTTAAATTATATTTAGTTACATTTTATATTTTTAGAATGAAATATGAAGTTCACTTCGATTTATAGCATAATTATAGAATAAGTGGGAAAATAATTAATAAAATAATATTTTTATAAAATCAAAACATTTCAACTTATACTAAAATAATAATTTTAGAGTATAACATTTTAATTATTCATGTAAACTTTTATATTGAAATAAGTAGTAATTAATTAACGACGACCATCGAAGTTTTTTTTTTTTTGCAAATATTTCTAGATGCAACATCATTGATATTAGTATTAACATCACTTATAATCAATATATGTTTTCTACGAAATTATATTTTACATTTGAAGTTAAAATATTTGCAAAATCAAAAATCTCAATCTCAAAGATCATCATCTTAATAAATTTACAATACTAACAACGCCCTCTCTACCTCCCTCAAGTAATGAATTTCTCACTAATAAATATCATCTCAATGTAGGGATGATAAATTAATCCGATTCGACGGATGCCCGATCCAAAATCCGATTTTTTAGATATACCGAACCCGAATTTTTGGATTTGGATTTGGATATAGATTTATTTTTAAAACCCATATTTGGATTTGGATTTGGATTTTAAAAAACACGAGCCGAACCCGACCGTCCCTTTGCCATCCCTATCTCAATGCGAATTATTTTGGTTAGATTTTTTAAATTCAAAATATTCAAAAATAGAATGCTCTTCACATATTAAGTTATAAATAAAATAAATTTTAGATTATGTATGTAAAGATGCTATATATGATTTAAATAGTCATGATAAAACAATTACCATATGCTGAAAGTTGTAGATGAAATACAAATTTAATGAGGATTAAATTTTATTCAGTTTGCACTATTATTTATTAAAATAATATGATAGAAATTAAAAAAAAATCCTTTTAACATTTGAGAAAAGAGTGACAAATATGAGATGAACAAATACTAATTTAAATGATGGATGATAAGAAAAAAAAATAGATGAATGAGATACCTAGGTGGGAGAAAAAGAATTGAAAGAAAAAATGATAAAATAATAAATGAATGGAGAGGAAAAAAAAAGAATGAGGGAGGAAAGAAAATGGAGAATAAACTAACATTTGTGTGTAAAGTGAAAGGGTAGATAAGAGTAGAAAAATAAATATGTGAGAAAGTAGGAGGAGGGAGAAGAGGGAATTTTGGGAGGGAAATTTGGGATAGAAAGAGAGAGAAGAGGGAAATTTGGGATAGAAAGAGGGAGAAGAGGAAAATTTGGGAGGATATAGATACAGATATAGATAGATAATGATAAAAAAATAGAAGTGAGATGAGAGAGAGGAGGGAATTTCGAGTGAGAAATTTGAAATGAGGGTAGAGAAGTAAAATTCTACTCCCTCCGTCTCTTTAAACTCTTCTCATTTGGGGAAAAACACGGGTTTTAAGAAAAAATGGTTTTTAAAGAGTAGTGGATGGAATAGTGGGTATTGAATATTGTTTTTAAGGGTTAGTGGGTGGAATAGTGGATATTTTATATTATTTTAAGGAGTAGTGGGTGGAGTAGTGGATATAAAATATAGTTATTTTATGGCCTAAAATAGAAAGAGGAAGAGTATTTTGAATGTCCCGAAAAAGAAAGTGGGAAGAGTTTTAAGAGACAGAGGGAGTAGAAGTTAAGAGGGGAGGAGAGAGAGGAGGGAAAGTTGGGAGGGAAAATGCATGCAAGGATTTCACTTTAGTAGAGTATATATATAGGGTGTTGTTCTAATAGAAACTAACTTAGAATAGAAACTAGAAACTAAACCTAAATTAAATATTTCAAGCTAATCTAATGACCAAATTAGGGGTACTCCAATACAAAAAACGTTTAAAATTATTGTCTCTATTCAACAAAAATATAAAAAAATTAAAAAAAAGGTTACTGTTCACGTGATGACGTGGCGCGTGAACAGTAACTTTTTTTTAAAATTTTTTTTTATTTTTTTTTTATATTTTTGTTAAATAGAACCAAGAATTTTAAACGTTTTTTGTGAAGGTGCCCCTAGCGGGGCCATTAAAATAAATGAAATATAATTTATTTAGTGTATGTTTCTAGTTTCTATTCTAAGGTTGGTTTCTATTTGAACGCTAGCCTATATATATATATAGACTGATTCAGGTGAAAAAATGTATATGTTGGAAGACAATGAGAACACCTTATTTCAAGCTATTCTAAAGGGCCCGCAAGGCCACCCAATACGAAAAAGTTTTATAATTCTACCCTCTAGCAGTTTTTTTTTAATTTTTGTTAATTTTTTTTTAATTTTATTTTTTATGAATAGATAGAGGGTGGAATTATAAGACTTTTTTGTGAAGGTATATATGAACAAATTAATAATTTTCTTAAGATGGGTACATAACCGAAGTACATTATTTGCACATAATATTGAGGCTTTTTTAGTAAAAAAAGACTAAAAAATAAACAAAATTTTGAATTGAATTGAACCAGGAAACACATAAATATAAACTCACCCTTTTTCTTAATTTATTGAAAGAATTATTCTAAGAGGTATAAAATTGTACTTGAATTTGGTAATTTTTATTACAAATGTTTAAAATATTAAATTTCAAATAAAAAGGGAAAGTTCATAAATATTATACACAAATTTAATTATATCCTATTATATATAATAAGAGTAAGATAGATAATAAACAAGTACTAGGTCGAGGTTCGATAACCATCAACAACATATTAGAATTTATTTATATAACTTTAACTATATTATAAGAATTCAAAATTTGAATAAAAAATAAATAAAACTATGTCAAAACACCAAAGATCTCAAATTAAGAATCGTTAATAAACATCAAAAAAGCGTAATGATCGATGTGTGTTTTGCAAATATATATTTATCAGAAAAACAATTAAAACATGTAAATATAAACATCTAACTAAGGCAAGACTTATACCCTGTCAATAAATAATTCGAATTGTTTCAAAAAAAATCTAATTATGATGAAACTGTACTACAAATTTTAAACATTAGTTTATTTCAACTTCTTTTTTTGTTGCCAGTCAATTTAGCCCAGCTTTAGTTACCTATAAGGCCATAATCATAAGTTCGGGCAACTGAACTTCAAATTACATACTGTAACATTTTAATATAACGCTACAAGTTTTATGATCAATAAAACTTAAAAGAATAAAAAATAAATTTGGCTTAACTAATCTTATTCAAAATTTTGGTACAAGACGAGGAAAAAAAAAAAGGACAGCTAGATCTAAAGACAAATAAGCAAGAATTGTTGGATTTAATATTAAAATTTATATTTAATTAATCTAAAGTGTATTAAAATAATTTAAATCAACTTAGTAAATTTTCTAAAGAGTAAAAAGAACATGTTAACATCTCATATAACTTCCCTCATATGAGAAAAATTAATGTGTTTTTAGAATTTTTATATTAAAATTCGCAATCATTTTTTTCAGGGATGTTCCAGTTGAATGATGATTGTTAAAGTATCACTAAATTAAGAATTACTTCATAAGTTTCGTCTGGACTGTAAAATTTTTCAATTCTGATTTTTAAAAATCAAGATAGAATCGAAATAATAGAATTAACGTCAAAATTTTAATCTAATAATAAAATTTTTATTTTTCTTAACTCTAATTTAATTTATTTTTCTCCATTTTTTTGCTAATTTTTTTTCTTCTATTTCTTTCATCAAATGGAATAAAATATTTATATGAAAAATATTTATTTTTTAAATAAGTATGTATAAAAATATAATAAAATCATATAAGTCTCTTTTATAGGTTAATAATATTGAAATATAGTCAAAGTAGTAACATATTTATTGATAAAACTAATATTTTAAGGAAATTTGCTAATTAATTCATTCAAACATTTGTTTGCCTAAGTGCTGTAATACAAGAATAATAAGAACGGGTAGATGTTAAAATAAAAAGATGGAAATCGTTTGATCTACTATAAAAAATTAGTTTATATTTTAATAGTTAAATTATTTTTTCAACATTTAAGGTTCAAAACTTATTAATAACATATTAAAATTAAATATTTTTATTATTAGAATGGAAAATATTGATAAAGTTTAAGAATTTAAAATAGTTAAAAAAAGTTATAAATTAATATAATTTTAAATATTATAAATGATCATGTTATAACCATAAGAGTGATCTTATTTAGAACTTTGGTTTATGTATCGCCAAAACAATCTAAACCTCTGAATCTAATTTTTTTAAAATAGATGATCAAGATTAATATATTAAATTAAAAGAAGAAATTATTATCTAAAAAAGATATAAAGTGAGGTTCTAAAACATAATAAAAATCAATTTTATAACTATAATTTAATCATGTTTTCTATTTAAAATATATTTTAAACAATAAATATTCGAAATATATTAAAAGTAAAAAATTATTATTATAGCCTTAAAATTATTAAAAAAGATTAAAAATTAATAACATATAAATATTAAATATTAAATTATATAATTATAAATATTAAAAAAAATCGTGCATTACACGAGTTATAATAATTAATTTTTTTCTTCTTCTTGTTTTTTTTTTTTTTTTACGAAACTACTAGTTTTCTTTTAATATGCCGAGATAGGTTCAAAAGTTTGAGTGACATAATATACCGGACCTTAAAAGATAATATTTTTTTTCATGTCAATTGTCAAAGCATCTCTGGCGTACACCTAGCATCGTCTGGGTAGACTCTTGAGCGGGCAAATTGGATCTGGATCCGAAAAATCGATTTGAAATTTATGAAATCGAGATCCGATTTTATATTCGAATTAGATTAATTGAAATTTAATCAAATCCGAAACAATTCAATCCGATATAGTCAAATTCGATTATTATCCAAAAACCGATCTCATCCGATCCAAAAATTACCCGAACCGAATATCTAACCGATAATAATCCGAAATACTTGATCCGATGATCCGAAACCGATCAAATCCAAAAAATATATTATCCGAACAGAATATGACTCAAAATAATATATCCATTCTAAATTGGAAACTAAAAAATGAAATATTATTATTGAGATTATATTTTATTTCTCTCTCTGACTCAAAATATTCTATATTTTAGGAAAAAACGTTTCAAGATATCATATATGTATCAAAATATTCATGTATAGTAAATATTTTATATTGGAAATAAAAACGAATGATAATATTTATTCTAGAAAATGGGTATTAAATATATAATATATCTACACATGTTAAACCTTCATATCTCGTGCATACACATGTTTAGCAATTAGTGTGTTTGTGAATTGTAATTAAAAGTATATTTTTTTACATAAACTAAGGCAAATAACTAATAAATGTAACTAATAACTATTGCTCATTATTTAATAATGTTTTTTAAAATAATACTCATTTCTAATATGTGTACCACCACATCCTGTCAAGATTATTGTCAAACAAAATACAAATCTAATAAATAATTTTTGATCATTTTTTTATTAAATAAAAAATATAAAAAAATTATTCTACAAGTCTATTTTTCAACTAATTGAATTTTTTTTTTAAATGATTAAGAAATAAAATCCATTTAGCAATATAAATGATGAAATGAGACTTATTAATTAGTAATCTTAACCACTTAAAAAATCTTTAAAAGACAAAAAAAAACTTTAGATTGAAAAATTGACACGTATAATTGAATATGCTTGAAAGTTGAATTAAGATATGTAAATAAATAATTTTTAAAAATAAATAAATAGTATAATATATTTTTCGACTTTTGCTTAAAACATCGAGCAATATTGCATGTATATATAATTAAATTATATATGGTAGTGTGTATTCCATAATGACAAAATTTTAAAAACGAAATTTACTTTTAATTTTGTGAGAAGTGAAAATAAAGGTGAATATAACTCATATTTTAAAAATAAATGGATAATATATAATATAGTAAATATTATTTTGCTAAAATTATAATATTATACATTTAGCAAAAAAAATATTTTATATTACTGGTCCAAGTAGAGATTAGAAAAAATAATATTAAATATTAAATACTCAAAAAACAATTAAGTTTTATATTACTCAATTGAGTATTTATTTTCTCGTTATAACTATACTTCTACAAACTTACTAATGACATTTATTTAGTTTCAATGATAATTCAAAATTGATACAATATAATTGAAACTAAATTTTTTCGATCCGACAAAATCCGATCCGAAAAGATCCGAACCGAATTTTATCTGATCTTAATCTGAAATATATCCGAATTTAATCTGCAATCGACCCGATCTGAAACTAAGCCCGAACCGAACTGAAACCGAATAAAATTTTGTAAAACCGATATTAGACCCGAACCGAATTAGATCCGATCCGATCCGAATTGAATTCAAATATATCAAAACCGAAATTGATCCGATCCGAAATGGATTCAATTCGAAACCGATTCGATTACCCGATTTGCCAAGTCTAGTAGATACTCATCTTAAATTTAAATTCATAAAAGCAAAAATTAAATTGTAATTTAAATCCAATATTATTTGTCATAGAGAAAATTGTAATTTGAATATTAGTCCAGATGTCACCCCATCCATGATATCCAATATGAGCCAATGACATTCAAGAAAACTCCCATTTGTACTGACCACACTACCAACTTCATGAAGATAACCAAAAATGAACTAAAATCCCATCTTCACACACACACACAGACTGAGTCACAACTCACACACCATGCCACCACCAGCAGTAGCAGCACTACAATCTTCACTATGTTTCTCTACATACAAGCCCTCAACATCTTTATTATCTCAAGAACCTCAAAATCTTTCCACCCCAAAGCCCAAAGCCCTGCAAAAAAACACACTCTACACTTCCACACACACTAACATCTCTCACCAATTCAAAGAAAAAATACTATGCCTTGAAATCATGGGAGTTGATTCAGGCAAAGCACTATCATTAAACCCTTCTCTACACAAGGCTTCGTTACACTCGATCGAAGCGATAATCACTTTTCTCCAATCCAAAGGCATTCACCAAAAAGACTTGGCAAGAATCATTGGAATGTGCCCAAAGATACTAACTTCTAATATCAAAACTGACTTGAACCCTGTTTTTAATTTTCTTTATCTTGACCTTAAAGTCCCGGAACGCGATTTCCGAAAAGTCATTAACAAATGTCCTAGATTACTCGTTTCAAGTGTGAAAGACCAGCTCAAACCTGCCTTGTTTTATCTTGAGAGACTTGGGTTTAAGGATTTGAGTGCATTGGCTTATCATGATGCAATCTTGTTAGTGTCTAGTGTGGAGCAAACACTTATTCCTAAGTTGAATTATTTGATGAGTTTGGGTTTTTCGAGAAGTGAAGTAGTGGGAATGGTCTTGAGATGTCCAGGGTTGTTTACTTTCAGTGTGGAGAATAATTTTAAGCCGAAGTTTGAGTATTTTACGAATGAGATGGGAGGTAGCTTGGAGGACTTGAAGTCATTTCCGCAATTCTTTGCTTTTAGTTTGGAGAAGAGGATCAAACCTAGGCACTTGGAGTGTGTGGAAAGTGGAGTGGAGGTTCCTTTACCAGTGATGCTCAAGAGCACTGATGAAGAATTCAAGAAGTTGATAATGGGGGTGGATAAGCATTAAAAAGATCAGTGTCGCTGTCTCTGTAATTAGTAAGTTGTGTTGTTATTTACAATGTAAATTTCGATAATTTGTGATGCAACTACCCTTGTTATAGACTTGAAAGAATCATTAAATTGAATCAAGTGCTGAACTGATTGCAAGTATGCTGACATCAAATAAAAAAGTTACACTTGCCCTTCTGAAGACCACACTCAAGATGATACTTCATGTAACACTACTAATCATATGGGGGAAAAAAAAGCATGATCCTCCTGTATGTAATCAAAAATAATCATTGGACCAAATAAATTGTTGAACTGATTGCAAGTATGTTGGCATCAAATAAGAACACTAGGCTTTTATGTAGACCACGCTCAAATGATACCTTACATAACACAAATAATCATATGGTAGGAAAAAATGTAGGATCCTCCTGTTAATATCTTTAATTGTTCTGTTTCAAATGTAAGATATGATAAGCAGTTCGATCTGGTATCCGGATGTACAAAACACAAACAGTTGATGAAAAACTCTCTTCAGAATTAAAATTCTGAGTTCATATCATATTGTTACTCCTATAAGCTTATACTATACCTTTATTCTGAACCTGTAGTGACATTTTCATAGATGTGTAACCCCAGGCATTCTGCATATTAAGATAAAGCAGCAATATCATAAATTCATAATGAGAGAATCGTCACTTGCAAACTAGAAAGCTTACTCGCAGACTATCTATACCTACTGTCAGGAGCTTAAAAGGTTGCTTGCTGCTAGAATCTGCTCATGTGTTGATACAAAAACTATGGTGTGTTGATATCCTACGAATTTCATTTTTCCTCTAGACTGGTGTTTCCTTAACAAGCTCTCTGGAAATTACCTCGCATTCTCCTTTTTTTTGCTAAGCAAATAATTTATATAAACTCAACAGAAATATACATCATCACCAAGGGGATAACCCCGGAAAGAGTGGGGTAAATTCCCACTCTTTGGGATAAAATTGTCAAGACAACTTTACATATAAAACCAGATAATATAGAATACATCACCTAGCAAATCGATAATAATAAGGAATAAGAATTCCTTGTTACCTAGTGATCTGATTTTGCTATTTCCTGCAAGAAAAGAGCCTAGCTCTAATAGTGGCTTAATCTGCTCCACTATATCTTCCACTGAACTGCTCTTCTTTCCATGTCTCCGGCCTTCCGTTCTTTCCGAATAAAGTACACGGTGGTGGTGAAAAACAGATTCATGATGTCATTCCGAATTGAATTTGCCGAAGAACCAAGATCCATGAGCAGGGTATTAAAATCAACTCCAGTAGTTATTGGAGCGTGCCTTAGAATCTACTGAGAAAACTGAATCAGAGAAATATTTCAACAAAACTTATTCCATAGAATCGAATGCCACCCAACCGTTTGCCCCGAATTGTGATTTAGAGTATGCCAAAAAGTAGATAAAGAAACATTTCGCTGACCATTCCAACGAATTAAATCTCTAGTGTGAGGACGTAGAGAAATATTCTGAGTAATAGCAGACCTCATATCCATAATCAGAGCATAATTCGACATAGGAAGCACCCACAAACCATCAGTAATAATGTCCTTTAACAGAGCAGCGCTAGTTGATGCTGAAAGAGAGATAATCTCCTCACCATAACGATGAAGTAAGGAATCCCCAAGTAACCAAGGATCATGCCACAAAAAAATCTCAGAGCCATCCCCCACAAAATAAGAGATGTAACTTTTAGCAAAATTCCTAGAGTTGAGAATCTTAACACCAAGACAATTTTGATGGAGTGTTCATTGTCCAGAAGTGTTTATGCCTAGGCAAATTAGCTTAAAAAAATTCGCCCACAAGGACTTGGAAGAAAATTGAAGAACCCTCCATAACTGAGAAAGAATAGAAGCATCATTCCATTTGAACAATTCTCAAAGTCCGGGGCCTCCTGCTTCTTTAGAAATTCAACAATGAATCCAAGAGATTTTATGGTGACATTTTTCTGCATTACCTGCCCATAAAAATCTCGACAAAGTTCTTTGGAGAATCTTAAGAACAGAATTTGGAAGGAACATAAAAGAAGCCCAGTAGCTATGCATAGCAAACACTACAGATTTTATTACAAGAAGCTGACCAGCATAAGAAAGAAAATAAGACGTCCAACAAGAAATTCTTTGACAAATCTTATTTACTAGCACCATACAATCAGATTTAGAGAGCCTCGAAGTGATAAGTGGCAGTCCCAGAAATGTAATTAGTAACTCACCCCATTGAAACCCTGATTCCTCCAAAATTGCATGAATGGCTCCCACTGGAACATTAGCAAAGAAACAAGCTGATTTACTGTGATTCGCTTTTAGACCAGAATAAATAAAATCTGAGACACATGAAAGCATGCTTCACACTGAATCTAGATTTCACTTGCAAAACATAAGAACATCATCGGCAAAGATTACATGATTGAGCTTACGTTTGGATGATATTTCAATGAAGAATTTGAAACCAACCTGTTCATCATACGAGTAAAAACCTCCACAGCTATAACAAAAAGGTAAGAACCTCCACAGCTATAACAAAAAGGTAAGGGGACAGAGGGTCATCTTGCCGTAAGCCAGATTTCCTTGAAAAAACCCCTCCTGAATCTAAATTTTGCAATAATATTATACACAATGATATCAGTCTTCTGATGTCAGAAGTTTGCTTACGATAACTTTGGTTAGGCTACTGTTTGCAAATGTTTGTGTCTACTTTTCAGTTTTTTTATTACTAAAACTATCAGCAAAACCTATCAAACACCAATTAAGACTCACCAATTACCACTTAAACCAATGGCTGCGGATATTGGATGGTAGAGTCATTGAGGGGGTGCAAGCAATTTGCGGTCTTACATGTAGTTTCAAATGTTGTGCAAGTTAAACATGAACCGCTGCGCACAAGTGGTAAGCGTCTTATTACCTTTGTAGAGTCAGAAGACTCACCAATCAGTCAGCTTCCGATAATGTAAAGCTGGAGGCAGCATGGGCAACATATAACGGCATGTCAAGCGATAAAAACTCCAGCTAGGCGAGTACCAAAGAGATAACTGATCCTGTGGAGTTTAACATATGAGGCTTTTGCCTTGAAACACCTTAAAATTCCAGGGGATTGACAATAAATTGGAAAATTGGATTAGAGAAATTTCAGAGTGCCACTTCAAACCACCTTGGATCCTTCTTTACATATGGATGTCTATAATTTTTTTTACATTTCTTTCTTTATGTCATTCCTAACATGTAACACTTATTACAATTTCAATTTATATGGATGTTTTTCAGTTTTCATATGGATGTTATATTCACCACAATTCGCTTATTACATTTCAGTTTTCCAGACCAAACGTATGAAGAGTATTAAAAATTCATTGAGAAAGGAAGTGCCCTAAAACTGATAGTTGTTTAATCCTCAATATTATGAAAAACATTTGATTACAAGTCACTGTTACCAAATAATAAACGACAAAGACACCTTACAAGCACCAAAAATTTTAAAGGAAACGGATGAGATATTATTAATAGAAAACAAACAGTACAGTTCTTTTACAAATCGTAGAAACTAAATAATTAGTTGAAATTAAAACTTATAGAAGCATGCATACATATAACGAACCTAGGACAACCACCCCCATAAATATATGTCTTAGTAACACTCGAAACCAGTCGGGACTTCCTTGCCGCAGTTATTGAGAACTAAGCTGAGTGCAATAGGAACATTCAAGTCAATTCCCAGAATGTTGGCTCTAATGGCAGTACATAGACAAAGAGCAGCCTCAAGATCGACAAGGCCTTGGATGAGACTGCAGCATGGCAGCGTTGGAGGGGATCCAACGACGACATCAACCAAATTAAGCACATTGGCACATACTCCTAAGTTCAATGGATTGCATTTACCTGCAGAATAATAAGTCGAAGTTGTGGAGCCGGGTATATTTGGTGTAGGGCTAGTGGCACTGACCAGGCTAAAGAAGAGAAGGTAGAGTGACAGAAGAAAGGAAAATGAAGCTGTGTTCTTGGATTCCATTTCTAACAGCCTTTTTGGTGTTTCTCTGATTAGCTTCTGGTAATTCTACTTCTCCGATAGAGATGTTTATGAAACTTGCTGATGGACTTTGTAGATAATTCGAAACACATACTTATAGGTTTTCAGAAAGCAGAATCAGCTGGCATTGTTTGTAAAAAAATATTGTAACATATAATTTGGTAATAGCAAGATTAGCTGGCTTCAGAATGGAAACTTTGGCACGTCTTGGGCATAGCATGTATAATGTAGTAGTATAATCGAATCTTATGAATAGCAGCTTAAGAAACAGGAGGGACATGTGCACCGGCATAGATTTCATAAATCCTTCTAAGAAACCTAAAAAACTGAAATTTATTTTCCTAGACGGATCAAGTAGACAAAGCTGGCCTAAAAGATAATCAACAAATTAAATTCAATCAGTTAAGAATTGTCAGAAAAAGAAAAAAAGAGGTCTATATATCCTTGTCTCTAAATCAACTGACTACTTTATGAATAAAGCGGCCCTGAGATTCACGGGACCTTAGGCGAAATCAAATTTCGGGGCCCTAATGTAAATATATGTTGCATATTTGAAAACTTTATATAGAAAAATTTGAAATTTTCGGGGCCCTTAAATAGCGGGGGTTCTAGGCGCAAGTCTTGTCGGCCTATAATCAAGCCCACCCCTTATAAAAGATAATCAAATTATTTTTTTCCTTTTATTTGTTCAATCTCTTGATATTTATAATGTAATCTACATGTACTCATATGCTTACTTTTTAATATAAAAAAAGGTAAGGCGCAAGTATTAATCACCAAATCTTGTCACTTTTAGCTTTACGAAATAGAAGATCGAGGCAGAGAACAGTATATTACGAAATGGAAATAGATCAGAGAAAGAGCAGTCTACATAAACAGTATATTGATAGGATAATTTCTGTGCAAAAGTTTAGTATATGAACCTTTTCAGGATTAACTATTAATTATATATGATTGCACAAGTCCCTTGTGATTCTTAAACAATTGTTCAGAAGATTTGATGATAATCATAATATTAAGACTGGGTTCTTACATGCATGCATCGCTTACATAAGACGTGCTAGGATAATTGTAGCAGCCAGCTAATCATACTGGAAAGTTTAATAATTTAATGGTTCTAGAAAACAACTCCCTGCAAATTTTGATAATATTCTATAGTGTTTTTGATGTTGTCATTCTGTTAAATAATTTATAACTAGGCTAAATCTCTGTGGGGTGATATATTATAATGCACTGCTTACTAGATTTACATGGCTCTGTTTAGGTTGGGTCGATGCACATGTTCCTCCTGATTTTAAACTATCATTCCTAGGATATGATTTTATTGCAATGCTATTCTTGTTACACATAAGACGTGCTTACCTTACCCTTTTGTAGATTGCATACATAGCTAATCCTGATGTTTATACTATTTTCCTGCATCGACGAACAATAATGTACATTCTTGGAACCCTATATATATGTGTTTCAAGTTATGTACAAAGTCCATCAGCATAAAACATACACTTGTCTCTCACAGCAATATAATTACCAGAAGCTAATCAAAGAAATACCAACAAGGTTGTTCAAAATGGAATCTAAGAACACTGCTTCATTTGCCCTTCTTCTGTCACTCGGCCTTCTCTTCCTTAGCATGGTCTGTGCCACTGATCCTACCCCTAATATACCCGGTTCCACAACTTCGAATTATTATTCTGCAGGTAAATGCAATCCATTGAACTTAGGAGTATGTGCCAATGTGCTTAACTTGGTTGATGTTGTCGTTGGATCCCCTCCAACGCTGCCATGCTGCAGTCTCATCCAAGGCCTTGTTGATCTTGAAGCTGCAGTTTGTCTTTGTACTGCCATTAGAGCCAACATTCTGGGAATTAACTTAAATATCCCTGTTTCACTCAGCTTGGTTCTCAACAACTGCGGCAAGAAAGTCCCGACTGGTTTTGAGTGTTATTAAGATATCCATTTGGCGGCCCTTCTTCGATAAATGCATGCTTTACTGAATCTTCAACTCAATTTCATTTAATTACTTGTTTTTTTTTCGTTTGTGAAAGAACTGTACTCTTTGTCTATTATTGATGGTATCTCCTGAATTCCCTTTGTCTTGGTGCTTGACTTCTTGTAAGGTATCAATATTCATTATTCTTTTGATCTAATGATGTTCAACACAAATTAGATCGGAAATATGGAGTAAAACAAAAATTATTATGGTACATTTCTTTTTTGAATATCATCATATGTCTTGTATATAGTGATGCTTCTGGGTAGAGAGACGAGTCTCCAATATCATGGTATTTTCTGTGCAAATACTAAACATATTGTTTTTGAATATCATCATATGTCTTGAAATCTATGCTTCTCTCTCAGAGGGAACTTACTACCTCACAGACATGAAAGATAAAGTTATTCCGCGAGCTTGGAATGCGGAACACTTACGCAAATACTATCAGTGAAGGCATCGCTCCTGGTAGTTTCTATCTATTTCGCATGAATAAATTCATACAAAATACTGGGGGGTAGTGGTCGTATTGACACCCTCCCTTTATGATGTAATGACATTGGGCCTCGCCCCACTTACCACTTTTTGGGCCTCGCCCCACTTATCATTTATTGGGCCTCGCCCCGCTTGTCAACTTGTTTGGGCTTCGCCCCGTTTATCAATATAAAAGTTCAATTTCTCTATGAATTACTTTTTATTGTACATTTTACTTGCTTGTTTGTTAACATTAACATACTAAGGTCCAATCCATCTCAACGATGCAAGGATCGCATTTGAAGTTACTGCTACAACAATCTAAGGAATCTAAGCAAAGGCATGCAAATCTAGCACTATTCAAGACAATTCAACATGCAAAGATGGAATAAAGATATAATCTCGAAGTCAAAGTATTAAGGAAGCGAAGCTAAATTACTCAGGCAAACATGTTATGTGCAAAAATAAACAACACAGGATGGAAAAGTAAAAAGCGATTTCAATCCATAATTAGAGGGTCGCTACGCGATCCCAATGCAGATGGCAGAGTTAAGGTGTTATCAGAGTTAAACAAAATAATATTACATGTTGCGAGACATTCAAGGGGTGTCCGCATCCCCAGTTCGATATTTAGAAACAAAGGAATAATTCAAGGCTTTGCGGCTTCAGCTGCTTTGGTTTGTGTGGCTTCGCTAGCGATCCTGGCTGCCTCCTTCGCATCCTCTTCTTCGATCTCTTTGCGAAGAGACTCTTTGAACTCAGCATTTCCAGGCCCGAGCTTCTCCCAGTCAAAGTCAGGGACCTTTCGGATAAAGGTCTTCATAAACTCAACTTGGGCAGCCTCCACTACAGCATCGTGATCAAGCTTGGCAGCCTCGAGCTCCTTCTTCAATTTGCTCAGCTCTTCCCCATGCTCTCTCCTAAGAGTCTCCTCGAGCTCCTCTGCCTCCTTCAGAGATTTGCTGAATGTATTCCTCTCATCAGTGATTTTCTTGAGCTTGGATCGCAGAGTTGCATTTTCTGTTTCGAGGGCGAGTCTATGAGTCTTCATCAGCGATCTCCTGTCCTCTTCCTTCTGGAACTTAAGGACTGCGACCTCCTTCTCCAGCTTGGCTTGACGGATGCAAGGGTCTTCAGCTCCTTAAGATGAGAAGTTTGACGGATGAACGCTTTAGACAAGCATTTGGACAGAGACTCGGCATTATCAATCAGCTCGGCTCCCACCCAGCTCGTGCACTCCTCTTCAGTAGCATGATTATACCCGTGCTTCGCAAAGAGGTGATGAACAGGAGTAGCAGTTGCTGGGTGCTTAGGAGCAGGAAGCACGGATTCGTCTTTTCTAGCCTTCTTGGAGACATGATCCTCAGGGGTACCCTGGGTTCGCTGAGCGGGCTCGGTGTCCTGCGACAAAGGTGGAGGAGGTGGCAGTTCATCAGTTTTTGGCTTAGGAGGGATTGGAGCAGTCTTCGTGACGGGGATGGCTCCGCTTTTTTGGAGGAAAGGAGGTCTGCGGCCGCTCTTACCCGACATACCTGAAAAATGGAAGTAAAATAACATTAGAAGCATGATAATACAAGTTATACAAATGCAAGAACAGTAAGGATGAATGCAATGTTAAAGTTAACGAGGACGGAGTAACGATCATGTTATGACGAGGAGAATACCCTCGCTTGTGGTAACAACAACTCGAGAGGACGAGGCCTCCTCGCGAGCTTTCCTTTTCAAAGAGGTTTTCTTCGCTGCTGAGGGCCTCGTTTGCGAAGGAAGACCAACCCCTTCTTTCAAAAAACCGCACTCAATTAGGTTCTCGAGGGAAAGAAGAGTTCTAATGTTGCGGGCCTCTCGCGGGGTCTTCAGCACATCATCAGCACGCTGTTTCTCTTCGCCCTTCAGGACGGTTCGCACTTGACCAACTGCGATCTCAGGAAGGACGAGTTAGTGTATGGATCGAATGAAAGGAGGATGGAGTTAAAAGGATAGTTCCATACCTGGAAGATAGTTAAAAGAAGTCTTGACTCTGGGCACGTCGTGGACATAGAAATAAGGACCCTTCCACGAGCCGGCATTACTTGGGGCACTGTGATATAGTTCTTTCTTGTTGAACTCTGGCCACATGGAAAAATAAACGTAGCCAAAGTCTGATGCCCCGCATCGTTTCAGTTGCAAAAAATAGCCCATGGTCCTCGCATCCAGCTCAGGATAGCCGAGCTTGTGGTAAAGAATGTAAAGGGCAATCATAGCTCTGTAGCCATTGGGATTTATTTGAATCGGGGCTAGATGGTACGTTTCACAAACATCCCTAATAAAAGGGTGAAGGGGAGAAGATACGCCTATCTTCATCATTGCCAATGTTAGAACCATTCGAGGCACTCTGCCACCATTCTCTTGGTGATCGAAGCGGTAGCATCGCATCGCAGACTTAGGGAGAATAATTTTGCCTTCTGGCCTGAAAATGTCGACCGCCTTAGCTAAGGCTTCTGTATCTAGGGTCGTTGACAGATCCCTGCAGCCTAAGACGTGAGGTTGGCCGGGTTTCACTTTCGAACCTGGTTCGATGTCTTCAGGACGAGGACCGCCAACATATATGGTCCCTTCTAGCTCAGGCTGGGGAGTTGGTTCGTAAGGCTCGGGAGAAGCTTCTGGTATGTAATTGTAATCAGTGAAATTGACGACCTTGGCTACTTCATCGAGGCCGCCATCATCAGAGGAAGGCTCTTCATAGTCAGAGTCATCAGAGTTGGCCTCGTTGTCATCTCCACCCTCATGCTCATAGTAGGCGGTACCTAGTGAGTTTGTGGAGGAGTCACTAGCAATCTCTATGGGGGTCGGAGGAAGAAAGCTCTTATTGATAGGAGAAAGGAGGCTGGGGATACTGGAGAAAAGCTGATTTCCCTTTTCTAGGAGTTCATTCACTTCGTCTTGAATAGATGAAGGAATTTGGGGAGACGGTTGATTCTGCGAACTGGAAGGGACTCCGACAGATGTATTCTGCGAGGCAGACGGGTGTTTGGTTTTCCAGGAGCATAGATCGGTTTCCCGTGTGTATTCCTCATTGGACCAATGGTGATCCAAGTACAACTTGAACGAGCTGTCATTCGCACTAGTAGCTTTGGCAATGTTAGCGGCTGCTTGCTCGCTGATTGTGATGTGAGGAAGGGGTGAAAGAGTCCTTGAGCTATCGTCAGACATCTGTAAAAGTGGATTATTAGTGTGTGCACTTACAGAATATTAAGGGGATTCAGAAATATAGAAGGATCTAAGTGTTCTCACATCGCACGCGGTGGAAGAGTTGACTTGTATTCTTAAAAGGAAAGGACTGTTTTGCATCTAAATAAGGGATCGCATTTTCTATCCTAGCGGGGCTAGGCTCGCAGGGTTAAATTATAAAGAAGGGGTCGCATATATTCGGGCTCGCGTCGCATACATGAATAAGTGATAAGAGAAGGAATTATGTACTATGCATGCATTTAAATGAATTAAAAATGAAGAACAAGGGAAGAAATCTTACTGTTGGTTGAAGAAACGTGTGAAGATCTGAGAAAAGTTGGAGCTCGTTCTTGTACAAAGGCGATCTGGTTCTTTGTTTAATCCGGGAGCAAACTGGCAGCAATTCGTTGTGTTGTTTATAAGGAAAGTGACAAATGATTGGGAAATCTGAGTTTATACAGTAGGCAGGAGAGAGAAAGGTATGTTACACGTGTCATCATCCTAGCAATCCAGAGCGGATCTCGAGACACAACAGCTGTCAAAACCTTTCAAATTCTTGGGGTCGCGACTACTCTGATGGTTATATCTATACTTGGGCTCGCTTCGCGGTGGCAACTCGTAATTTTTGAGTCCACATCGCATCTCCAATGGCAATATGGACTCGGGGGGTAGTTGTTATGCCCAAATCTGGCATAATGGCTAAATTGATTTAATTAGCTAAATTGATGGTTCATAATCTATGATGGGCCTAGAAGATGAAGATTGGGTCGCTAAAGCCCACTATTGGAATCAGCCCAGCATGCCTTGGCAATAATATTTCTATCACAGGAGCACCTCGCTCGCTTCATAATTGCGCCTCGCTTCTTTGCGCCTCGCTTTGTGGCACCTCGCTTTTGTATCACATCTGTCACTTACAACGAGATCATCGTCTCTCCTCTGGAAGGCTCATGGCCAGACTCAAGGTCGCATGAGTAGCTAAGCACAGGGATCGCTTCGCGTGGCCAGGCCTCTCAAGGTAGCATGCAAGGGCCCTGAGGGATCTTTCATTCCAAACCTATCCGTTCGAGGCCATGGGCTTCTACAGCTAGATCATGGATCATGGATAGGATTGATGACTCATTGCCACGTCAGCCCTAGCTACATGGGCTTGGACTTTGGCTTATCTCTTAAAACCCTAGCCCGCCTAGGTAACTTGTGGCCCAAGAACTACGTCAGGCTTGATCCCTATAAATAGGGTACGTAGGCACCTTGATACGGATGAGAAACAGTTTACCTGAAAAACACCTATCAAGCTCAGCCACATTCATACACACAAACCCTAATCCTTTGTTCTTCTTTTAGCAAAATATCCGTATTTTGCTCCATTAATCCAGCAAACCTCCAAAATATTGTTATACAATATTCTCCCTATAACACCCCTCAAACTCACGATAATAAATCGGGAGTTTGTCAAACAAGAAACGGAGTATCCAAACGATCCAAAGATGCAACACAAAAAATCAGGGCATCCAAACAACCCAAAAATCAGAGTCATGAATCAAATGAACCAAACACTGCCAAACAAATCCAAAGTTACACCCGCAAAACAAGAGAGAAACGGAAAACGAGCAATCATGTCATCCAATAGCAAACAGAAACAAAACAGCAACTTAAGTGTGTCCAAATCAAAGCCAAAGCGGACAGAAAATTCAACCGGTAAGAGAAGAAGAACCATCCATGTCAGCCAATATGAATCCAAACAATTGCAAAATTCAAACAAATCTGCAACCAGTGAACAAAAAAAAAAGATCCACGAACTGCAACTATCGAAAACAATACCGATACCGAAACCAAAACCGAATCCAAATCGAACCCAATAACCAATCTAAACCAACTCCAAATCCAAACCTAATCTAAAATAAGAATCGAATACAAACAGTATACAGATCCAACCAAACAACTTTATTCAATATAACCAGCAAATTTATGTGTAAACTAATATCCAAGCAAAACCAAAATTAAATCCGAATCTAAATCCAAATTATAAGCGAGAAACCAATTTATAGATAGAGAAAAAAAAGGTATACAGATGTGTCTAGGACTACTCCCATCATAAACACAAGAAAGAGAAAGGGAAAAAGAAGTGAAGGGAAAAGTAAAACCAAAACAATCTTACCAACAAGTTAATACCATAAACGAAAGAGAAACAAACGGTGTGTGTGAGAGTCTCAACCAAAACAAAATGAAACCAACATATTTACCCATAATAATAAGAAACCAACCATGCTACATTCTTCATTTCACCGTGGGGGTTTAGCTCAACAAATCCGTGAGGGCTTGCCTACGGCCCAGAGCGGATAGTATCATATTAATGTGAAATTAATGGGTGTTGCGCGGCCCAACAGGGGTATCCACATAGATTAACCCCCAGTATTATTAGTGCTTGTGCACATCATCATAAGCTTCTTTATTTGCCAGAGGATTAGGCCAAAGACCAGGAGGACCAAAACATGCACGCGGTAGAGTCAGCACAAATATTGGATGTTGTTAATGGTAGTCATACTTTTCTCAAGGGTTGTTTTCTGCTAGCGCTTCTCGAATTTTTGAGCATGGCTTACAATTTGAGTTGGAGTACTGGAAGTCACGAAATATTTGGAGATATTCTTCCAGTCTTCTTTTCTACATATTTCTAACCCCCATCATAAATGCCCCGTCATGTTTACCAAGCCAAATTTTAAATTTAGGTTCAACTAGATGTTTATATGTTTTAAGAAAAAAATAAATAAGGAGTGATGACTAAAGACTATATTGATACTTGATTTTTAATTCTTACATGTGTTCTTCCATAGACCACTGGATACCTAGATCTTTTCTTTGGCATGCGAGTCTGCTCTTTAACCTCTTCTTGACCCATGGCATCCTCACTGACAGTATCTTCAAAATCAACATTGTCCTCTATGACAATATCTTCAAACTCACCATTTGAATATTTGATTACTTAATCCAGTTTAGTTCCTCCATCAAAATCTGATGATGAAGTTTGATGGATGCAATGGTTTTCCATGGCATCAGAACAGCCACTCTTTGAAAAAATTCTAGAGAACCATCATCTTCAAATTCTGCCATAATTTTTTCATATAGCTTGTTATCCTTAAAAATCCATCCTCACTACTGGAAAAAACGGCTAAATACAACGGAATAAATTCAACGGACCATAAAATCAACCATATTCCGTTGATTATAATGTCATTGGCCTATGAACTTTGACTGAACCTCAAATTCAACCGAACAAATTCAACCGACACTAAATTCAACAGAATAAAATCAACCGAAATCAAATTCAACAGTATCTCGTTGAATTTACTTTTGCCATTATTTCATCAGGCGGCAAAGTTTCCACCAAAAGTTAAATTCAACAGAATAAAATCAACCGAAATCAAATTCAACAGTATCTCGTTGAATTTATTTTTGCCATTATTTCATCAGGCGGCAAAGTTCCCACCAAAAGTTAAATTCAACAGAATAAAATCAACCGAAATCAAATGCAACGGTATCTCGTTGAATTTACTTTTGCCATTATTTCATCAGGCGGCAAAGTTCCCACCAAAAGTTAAATTCAACAGAATAAATTTAACCAAAAGTTAAAGTTCCCACCAAAAGTTAATTTATTTTGTCTTTATTCAGCAGACTTTGATTTTTGCAAAACATAATCTAATTTTTTTTAAAAAAAATCGATTGATTGTCAATTTTATTATTTCAATTGTTTTTCTATAATATAAAAAAAATCTTTAAAATATGGCCAACGAATAAATACACTTTAAATTTTATTTTTACTGATAATAGGTGAAAATTAATCTTTGATTTTTTTTAAAAAATTTAATATTTATTTGATATATAATTTTAAATAAATATTATAAATACTCGATTATTTATAAAAGTCACAAAAAATTCATTAGAATGTTAAATTTACATACCCAACATTTTAAAATTTACTTTATTACTTAGATATACGTGTAAAATTTTAAAAGATGTAAAATTAGACAAAGTACTAATAGTACTAGTCAAATAAATAGTTGATTACTAATTTTACTATCCAAATTAATTTTTTATTTTTTAAAATTTTAGGAATATCAATAAATTAGATATCTATTGACGTCCGTATGGTTGGATCGTCGATAAATATTGTTAAAAAAATATAAACAACAATCTGGGACAAAGTACTAGTTAGTATTACAAGTCAAATTAATAGTTGACTACTAATTTCACTATCCAAATTAATTTTATAATTTTTAAAATTTTGGGAATATCACTAACTTAGATATCTATTGACGTCCGTGCGGTTGGATCATCGATAAATATTCTAAAAAAATAAAAACAACAATCTGGGATAAAGTACTAGTTAGTAGTACTAGTCAAATCAATAGTTGGCTACTAATTTCACTATCCAAATTAATTTTTTATTTTTAAAATTTGAGAATATCACTAAATTAGATATCTATTGACGTCCGTACGGTTGGATCGTCGATAAATATTTTTAAAAAAATAGCAACAACAAATCTGGGACAAAGTACTAGTTAGTAGTATACTAGTAAAATCAATAGTTGACTACTAATTAACTATCCCAAATAATTTTTTATTTTTTAAAATTTTGGGAATATCACAAAATTAGATATATATTGATATCCGTAAGTTAGATCGTTGATAAATATTTTCAAAAAAATAGAAACAACAATCTGGGACAAAGTACTAGTTAGTAGTACTAGTCAAATAAATAGTTGATTACTAATTACATTATCCAAATTAATTTTTTATTTTTTAAAATTTAAGGAATATCACTAAATTAGATATCTATTGACGTCCGTACGGTTGGATCGTCGATAAATATTTTTAAAAAAATAGAAACAACAATCTGGGAGAAAGTACTAGTTAGTATTACTAGTCAAATCAATAGTTGAGTACTAATTTCACTATCCAAATTAATTTTATAATTTTTAAAATTTTTGGAATATCACTAAATTAGATATCTATTGACGTCCGTGCGGTTGAATCGTCGATAAATATTCTAAAAAAAAATAGAAACAACAATCGGAGACAAAGTACTAGTTAGTAGTACTAGTCAAATCAATAGTTGACTACTAATTTCACTATCCAAATTAATTTTTTATTTTTAAAAATTTTGGGAATATTATTAAATTAGATATCTATTGACGTCCGTATGGTTGGATCGTCGATAAATTATTTTAAAAAAATAGAAACAACAATCTGGGATAAAGTACTAGTTAGTATTACTTGTCAAATCAATAGTTGACTACTAATTTCACTATCCAAATTAATTTTTTATTTTTTAAAATTTTGGGAATATCATTAATTTAGATATCTATTGATGTCCGTACGGTTGGATCGTCGATAAATATTTTTTAAAAAATAGAAACAACAATCTGGGATAAAGTACTAGTTAGTATTACTTGTCAAATCAATAGTTGACTACTAATTTCACTATCCAAATTATTTTTTTATTTTTTAAAATTTTGGGAATATCACTAAATTAGATATCTATTGACGTCCGTACGGTTGGATCGTCTATAAATATTTTTAAGAAAATAGAAATAACAATCTGGGATAAAGTACTAGTTAGTAGTACTAGTCAAATCAATAGTTGACTACTAATTTCACTATCCAAATTAATTTTTTATTTTTTAAAATTTTGGGAATATCACTAAATTAGATATATATTGACATCCGTACGGTTGTATCATTAATAAATATTTTTTAACAAAATAGAAACAATGATTCGGGGCAACACACCGTTTAGTAGTACTAGTCAAAACAATAGTTGATTACTAATTTCACTATCCAAATTTATTTATTTTAAATTTTAGAAATATCACTAAATTAGATATATATATTGACGTCCGTACAGTTGGATCATTCATAAATTTTTTTTTAAAAATAAAACAATAATTTGGGACAAATCACCGGTTAATAGTACTAGTCAAATCAATAGTTTACTACTAATTACACTATCCAAATTAATTTTTTATTTTTTAAAATTTTAGGAATATCACTAAATTAAATATATATTGAAGTTCGTACGGTTGATCGTTGATAAATATTTTTTAAAAAATAGGAACAAAAGTCTGGGATAAAGTACTAGTTAGTAGTACTAATCAATATAGTAATGGTCTACTAATATCTCCAACCAAATTAAATTTTATTTTTTAAAAAATTTTGGAAAATCACTAAATTAGATATATCTTGACATGCGTTCAGTTGGATTGTCGAAATATATTTTAAAAAAAATAGAAAAAGTATTCCGGATAAAACATTAGTTACGAGTAATGGTCAATATTGTAATGGTCTACTAAGATTTCTAACCAAATTAATTTTTTATTTTTTAAAAATTTGGGAATGTCATTAAATTAGATGTATCTTGGCATCTATACGATTGGATCATCGAAAAATAATTTTTGAAAAATAGAAACTGTAATCCTGGACAAAGCACTAGTTAGATTAAGTAGAATTTTTAGGATGTTTATATTAAAAGTTCATACAAAATTAATTTGAAATTGTGTAATTTTTTGCACATCACTACAATCAATAGATTTCAACATCCGTACTGTTGGATTGTTTAAAAATTAAAAATACGAATGAATTCTATAAAATTAGATATTATTTTAAATATTTAAAATCATTTAGAAATTCTACCAAATTATTGTTTGGTAATAAATATTTAAAAAATCATATTCTAGTAAAGAATATTTTTCTGAATATTTGAGAATTTTCTGAGAATTTTATTTTATTTTATATAATTTTTAATTATATTTTAATAAGATTTAGAAAATGTTTTTAAAATTAAAATTGAATTTCTCAATCGACGTCTAGGTGACTGTCTCTCATTGGTTCATTTAGTATCACATGGATTGATGAGACAGTTAATCTGAACCCTTAAATCAAACAAATATAAATCTTAACCATTCATTTAAAAGACAGACACATATATGATAACTTAACTAACCTTCCCCTTTTCTCCCCACCCATTCGCAGGCGCCCCACCCCCCAAACCCCCACTTTTCTCATCTCTCTCAATCTATCTATCTGCTCTCTATATACACACATATACATATAAATTAAATCTTCAAAAATTCATCTCTCTCAATCTACTCATCCAAAATTAATGATTTATATATGTATGTGTTCTATAAATCGGGCTTTATACATTAATATAAATATTTTCTGATTTTGAAAATATTTTTTTTGGGTGATATTTTGATTTTAATTCAATTTTAAGGTTTTGATGGTGTGAAGGTGAGAGTAGGGAACGGCGGCTGGAGATCAACGTGGGCGGAAAGGATGAATGGAGAAGGGAGATGGGCTGGAGAAGAAATGAAAAGGAGATAGGCGGGAGGTAAAAGGGGTGGTCGGTCTGGCGGTGCTGGGTGAAGGGTGAAGGAGATGGGAGGGATACGATGTGAAGGGAGGAGGTGGCAGTTGACGTTGGCAGAGGGAAGAAGAACTGTGGTTGGCGGTGGCTGGCTGTTGAAAAAGGAGGAAGAAAAAAGGGGAGATGAGAGACTGACTTGAAGAAAGGGACAAGATTGATATTTGATTTTATATTGTACAAACACATGGTGATAAAGCTGTTAATCATTGTCTTTTTCCTAAATGGTTCTTTCTGCTATTATTCTTGCCTTTAGCCTTTGAATATTAATGTTGGCGGACGGAGTTGTAATAGAATTTGGAAGAGATTGGAAATCCAATTTATTTTCACGTATGGGAAGAGTAAAATTTTTATTATTTGAATATATTGTATTATTAAGATTTAATTTAATCCTAATTAATTCAACAAAATATGGTTACATTTAATGTACATACAAACATAGAAAAAAAAATTAATTAACCCAATCTTGTTGATTTTGATAGAATCAAATGTAACAAAATTCGGTTGAATTTAATCTATAGAGACACGTGGCAAGGTGAGATAATCAACAGAAATTGGTTGATTATGGCAGGATTAAATTCAACAATTTTCGGTGGATTATATTACCATTGGCGGGAAAATGTTTTTTTTGGTGAAATTCAAAATTGAAATTTAAAATTTTTTGAAAATGCTCAAGGACGTTTTCAACGGAAAATGGTTGAAAATCGGACCAACAAAATTAACGGGAACTCGTTGAATTTAACCTTAAATTCAACCGAAATGCTAATTTCAACAGCCTTATATTCAACAGAAACGATTCGGTTGAATTTATGGTAAACTTAACGGGATCCTGTTGCAATTAAACTAAATTTAACAAAATTTTGCCCGTTGAATTTAGCCGCTTTACTAGTAGTGCCTAGTATACGCATCATTTTCATTTGTTTGCTGAGGGACATTAGAGTACAATCCCTCCATGGACGGTTCCTCTCTCTGTTTTCTTCACTAACAAATAGATACAGACTACCAGGGAGTCATATAGGACTGGTTGAAGTTTTTTTTTTCCAATGAAAGGAATTAATAACTAAATCCAGCTGATATCAATAGATGAAATATAAGTGTTGCGGGATATTTTAAAAAATTGTTTAAATGTATTTAGAGATAAATATAAAAAAAGAAAAAAGAAATTCCACACCACATGCATTTAAAAAATAAAATATTTACACTATTTTATAAGTGAAAACAAGTTTTGAAAACTTCCTATTTAAGTGTTTGTGTTGTTAACTTGATTAAAGTATGATACTGTATTGTGATGGAGACATTTAAATTGTATTTTTTATTAAATCAAATTATAATTTTGATCTTGCTTTATTCTTTAGATTTTTGTTTTTTAATGTTATGCATTTTAATTAATATATTGCATTTTATTAAATTTTTAAAAGCCGAATAAAATAATCCAACAAAAAGAATATTATATATGTATTATGTATAGTAATACACATAGAAATAATATACTTAGACGAATATACATGTAAAAATATAATGTAGTAATATTTAGTTCTAAATAATTTTCCTTGATTATTAAAATAAATTGTTTATTTTTAAACATTTGAACCTTCAACTAACAAATTTATATTATAGATTTGTTTTTATTTCAAATTCTTTGTATTTCTCATACAAAGAATGTATTTCTCCGACAAAAAAAAAATCTTTATTGAATTAGTGAAAAGTGGCGGAATTAAAATATATCATGTATAGTAATATAAATGAATGATTTAAAATCACAAAGAAAAAAAATATACTCGATGAATATACATGTAAAAATATAATGTAGTAATATTTAATTCTAAATAAGTTTCCTTGATTATTAAATAAATTATATTTACTTCTAAACAATTGAACCTTCAATTTTTTAACAAATTTAAATAATGGATTTGTTTTTATTTCAAATTCTTAGTTAGATTAGTAAAAACGAAGTAGTAGAATAAAAACAATTAAAAAGATGAAATAAACTATTTATATATTTTATTTTATTTTATTTGTATAGTTGGTAGCACGTATGGACCAAAATTAAAATATTAATATTAATAAATTATTGGGATTAAATATAGAGAAAATAACCAAAATGCCTCTTTTTCACTACCCTATGTACCAAATTAAATACTGATTTTCGGAGTTAATGGTCCTAACTACCCACGTTACACGTTACTGTGTGTAGCGTGTCCCCGCTTGTCTCCTCTCGTCTCCCCGCTTGTCTCTCTTTGTCTCTCTCTCCGTCACCACCATCATCCCCATCGTTTCTCCCTCTCTGACCACAGCACCAACATCTCATCTCTCATCCTCCATCTTCTCTCTCTCGTCTGTATCTCTCTCTCCCCCGTATGTATCTGTCATCTGGCCCCGCAGGGGTTATGTCCGATTTGATGCGATTTGATGAAGATGAGGGTTCGATTTGGGGGTTTTAAATCCAGCATACGAAATGCTTTGAGAAGGGTACAGGATTGTAGATCGTCGAAAGACGATTCAAATGATATATATAACATAAATGGACAATTACGGAAAAGAAACGAACGGAGCTCGCCGGATTTTGGTTGAGAATCGCCTGAAAATTGCCAGAGAGGAGGGAGAGACGCGTGTTTTGGCAGAACGATGAAGAATGGTGACACGCCAGTGGGAGTTACGTGTGTTGCTGACACGCTGTTTGTAGTGTCGTGTGTTGCTGACACGCCATTAACAGCAGCGTATTACACACTGCTCCCGTCAACAACAATAGCGTTTCTTGCTGATACTCCACCACATATAGCGTGACTCAAGTAACGGCACTGGTAGCAGCGTATCCCATAGGTATTTAGGACCACCCGAGCTGGATATGGGTATTTTTGTTACTCCTATTTAATTTATGGGTAGATAGGGCCTTCACCCTTAAATATAATTAATAAGTGTTAATTAAATATATATTTTTAAAGAATTCAATGATAAAAATATTTAATAAATAAACAATATATAGTAATGTAGTTATAAGGAATCGAAACCGGGATGAAATTAAAAAATTAAAATAAATAAAAAATCTAGTATTATTACGTAATTGTAAAGAATCGAATTCAATTTTTGTGATAACCAAATTTGATGATTTAGTAGTTTTATTCATTAATAAAAAATTATTACGTATAATTGTAAAGAATTAGTGATAACCAAATTTAATAGTTTAATACTTTAATACTATACTAGCTTATAGCCTGTGCGATGCACGATAATATTTTTTATATTTTTTAGCTTATTATTCATATTTTATGAAAGTAGTTTATAAGATAATATAGATGTTTAATAATAATATGATGAAAATAGATAATATAAATTTTAATTGTAATATGTTGTTGATGAAAGTCAAAACTTAAACTTTCAGAATTAGTTTAAAAGACAATATAAATATTTAAAAATAATATGTTGATAACGGGATTCGAACCTTAAATTTATGAAAGTATTTTAAATATTAAAAAATAATATTCTTTTAACATTCCAATTCTAATTATTATGTACCAAAAAAACTGTACCAAATTACCAACCAAATAGAGGCTAATTTGCTTATAATAATATAGTATAGATAGATATTACCCACCATTAAAATATAATTCTTTTTCATTAATAAAAAGTATAGATTCAATGTTATAATAACCCTAGATATATATCTGGGTAGAGCTGTAAATTAATTTGCTTAAAATAATATAGTATAGATAGATATTACTCACCATTAAAATATAATTTTTTTCTATTAATAAAAAGTACAGATTCAATGTTATAATAACGCTAGATATATATAGTTGGTAGAGCTGTAAATTGATCCGGACTATCCTGTATCTTGGTTTATATCCGACCCGAAAATATGATACACATCTCAGATTTATTTTGTAAATGATCCAAATCTGGCGGAAAAATTAAACTCGAATAAAATATGGTCCCGAATATGAGCACTCATATACCCGTTAAGACTAAGGTCATGTTTGTTTGGAGGGATTATAATCCCGGGATAATAATCCTACTATAATAATCTCGTCATTTATAGTCCTTAAGATTATAATCCTTTAAATTATCTTATTCTATGTTTGTTTTGAAGTATTAAGTCTAGGATTGGACTATAATCCTTTAAAAAAATTTAATCCTTTAAATTATCCTATCTCATGTTTGTTTCGAGGGATAACCTATGGATTGGATTATAATCCTTTAAAATTTCTAATCCTATGTTTGTTTTAGGATGGATTATAGTGAAAGGACTATAATCCTTTAAAAAAAATGACTTGTGGAATGGGATTAAATAATACCTTCTCCAACCAAGTATTAGAGAGGATTATAATCCTATCCCTTATCCCATCCTTTATCCCACCAAACAAACATGGGATTGTCATTTTAAAGGACTATAATCCTTAATCTAATCCCAACTAAGTTATTACAAACAACATGGATTAAATTTTTTAATGGATTATATTCTTATCCCCTACTTAATCCTATGAAACAAACATGGCCTAAATCTCATATTATTCTTAATAAGATGATCCTACCGAATATGACTCATGATCCATATTCGATTCAAACCCGAATATGAATTATATTTTTAGTTCATAACATTTATAATTAAATAGCTTATTATAATTTGTTAATATCATTTATAACTTTAAATTTTCATAAAATACGAGTTATCCACTTAATTATTTATTATCAAATACATAATAGATCATTTTTTAAGTTTTCAATTAGTGATTATTATTATATTTTTATAATATTATTTATTTTAGAATTAAAACCCGGTTAGAAAAAAGAAAATACGGTATTGACTCATATTTGGTTCACATCTGAACCTTAATATCCGAGATCGGTTTAAAACCGAATAAAATAATTCCAAATCCAAATTTAAACACCATAGAAATAAAATAATTCAATACTTGAGCAAAGGAATTTCCGATCCTACCAAGATCAACTTACGGTCCTATAGCCGGGGGGAATGAGAACCAATGAGTCCCCTTCTATAGAAGACCTCCTTATATAGAGAATATGAGATAACCATATATTTTTTCTGATTCTACAATATAACCACTTTTTTTAAATTTTTTTCAAAAATATTTTTCCAAAAAAAATTCGACATCGTCACGTCACTGCTGACGTGGCACTTCCACATCACCACTACTGACGTGGCACTGCCACGTCATCATTGCTGACGTGGTAGTGACACGTGGTAGTGACACGTGGTAGTGCCACGTTAGCTGCCACATCATCACTGTTGGCGTAGTAGTGCCACGTGGCAGTACCACGTCACCAGTGACATCATTATTGATGACGTGCCAGCTGACGTCAGCAATTCCACGTCAGCAGTGGTTCTGTTACAGAATTAGAATTTTTTTTTTTAGAAACAAAAAAAATTGATCTTTTTTTTATAGAATCAAAAATTAAAACTTTGATTCTACTATAGAATCATATAAAATTAGTAGTTCTCTCATATTCTTTATATAAATAATGGCCGAGAACCAATATCTATCATTGGACATGTATCATATCATGTAATATGTATGTGTTCTCAAATAATTTGTACTAACTTTTTTTCCTGATATATCAATTTATGTCATAATTATTCTATTTTCATTTACAAGACACATGTGACTAACATGAATACATAGAGATAGTTATTGTAGGTGTAACTTTAATTTTTTTTTTAAAAAAAATTGTTTGCAAATAATAAGTTGGCGTGAACCGAATTTAAGAGCATCTTGAATAAGGTTGATTAAAATAATTGTCAAAATTAATATTTATTGAATTTATAATGTATACAACTTTGTTATAGCTATGAAGAGGTTCGACAAATGTAATTAATACAAGAGATTGACTATAATTTTACTTAAAGATTTTACTTGAATTATACAATGTGTATAAATGGATTGATGTGCCTGAGGATAACCTCAGATAGAATTAAAAGATTGATATTTGCAAAAATGCCTTTGCGGCCCACTTGTTTTATAGTCTTTTTGTATTATAACCTCAAAAGAAATCTCTTACCACAACGGCCCAGTTTTCTCTTTATATAAATTATGTAAACTAGCTTTATTGTAAAAAGATTTGTTAGAAATATTTTTTTCAATAATTTCTCATATTATTTAAATTTTTTTTCACTTTTAATAAAAATTATACATATACATATTTCGTAATTATATATATATACTAAAATAATAATAGAAATATGTTAATTTTATAATAATAATTAATAAATTTGTTGATTGTATTTTATTAGATTGAATTTGTATTAATTTAGTTCAAATTTTATTGTTGAGAAAATTTATTTTTTTGTAACTTTTAATTTATTAAATTTTAAATATTTTTTTGTGTAATATTCTAATTCTACATATATATATTTTTTGGTTTTTTTTGGAAAATTCTTTTAATTTATTTGCAGATGTAGTACTACATTTACAATTTCCGAATAAAATAATATGACCAAATGATATTATATTTTTTCAATAAGCTTGAATTATTTTTTACTGTAAATTTAAGAAAATGTTTGTTGTAAAACTCTTTTTGCTAAATGTTTGTTGTAAAACTTATAAGTAAATATTTTAATTTATTTATTAATTACTGTTTTTCTTTAAGGATCTTTATGTGATAGTTATTATTATTTTTGGCTAATTTATAGTTATTATTTTTATAAATTATATTATAAAATTTAGTCTAATATATTTTTAAAATTTCATTATTTTTTTTGAAACATTTAAAATTCATTATTTTAAGGCATTTTATTTTCAAATATTAGATTATATAAGATATATTTGAAACATGTTAGGTAATATATTTGCATACTTTTTTCTATTTTCTTTTTATATTAAATATATTACCTAAAAATAGTTTAAAGTTTTTTTTTATGATGTTTTTTCAAGTGTGGGAGGTGCTTTTTTCTAAATATTTTGAATTATTTTGAAATTTTCTATTGATAATATTTTTTTTGTTGTTTATATTAATTAAAGTTTTCTAAAACCAACTTGTTAAATGTGTCGAATTTTTTTCTTAATTAATATTTGTTGTATGTGTATTACATTAATTTTCATTTTTTGTGAATTTTAGTTACTGAATTAGTATTTATATAAAATTAGCATTTGTTTTGTAAAATACATTTTGGTGAATTTTAATGTCATTTCTAATTATAATTTTTTTAATATTTTTGAAATCTTAGTTTACCAATTTATTTCTTGGTATAGTTTTAAAACTATTTTTTTATTTTGTAATTAAATTTCGATTCCTGTTTGTAAAAATATTATTTTGGAGTTGGAAAGTTTGTATTATATTTGTTTACATTGTTTGTTATATGTATTATTGAATGTTATTTGTGAATTATTTTTAATTATAGTTTTAACTATTTTATTTTTTGTTTGTATTTTTTTAATGAAAGAATTATAATGATACATTATTCTAATTTTTTTTTTCTATTTGCATTTCATGTATGGAGAAAATGATATGTTAGTTTTTAATTGTTTTGTGGAGTTTATGGTATTTGTACTACTTATCTCTATTATTTTTTTCTATGCCTCCCTTACATTTTTTTGCTAGGTTTTATTTTGAATTTTATTGAAAATGTTTTGTATTTTTATTTAAAGTTCTTTTTTTAATATAATAATAATAATAATACATTATGTTATAATATATTGTTAAATTTTTAAAAGATATATGTTATTTTTTAATAATTATTATTGAATTTGTTGATAGGTATTTCATCGTTAATTGTGATGTAGATTACAACTTTCTAACCATGTGTTTATTGTTTTTAATTATAGTATTAAATTTTGTTTTAAAATTATATGTAGGATAGTTTGGTTGAAATTATATATAGTTATAATTATTTTTGTTTGTTTGGTTGTTTATTTTATTTATTTTTGAAAATGATATGTTATATGTTAATAGTGTTGTAAGGTTTGTGTATTACAACTCTCTTTCCCTGTATGTTTTTTCTTAGGTGTTTTGAATTTATTATAATAGACTCTCTTTCCACGTATGTTTTTTATTAGGTGTCTTGAATTTACTATATTAGCCATGACGACCTAACCATACCATCTACCCTAATTATATATAGGATATAATTTTTTGACAATTAGAATTTTTTTGCTAAGGACTTTTTACATTTCATCGAAAATGCTCTAACTCTAGATGTTTGCGGCTTTGCCGACGAACATCTTGAGCTTGATTTTCGTTACTAATTTATTAGCAAGTTCAACTCTAGATGTTTGAGGCTTTGCGGATGGACACCTTGAGCTTGATTTTCGTCACTAATTTATTAGCAAGTTCAAGCTCGGCTGCAAAAATTTGTACAAACTAGAATGGATATATTTGGGTGGGCTTGGGCTACATGCTATTACAAAGAAAATGTAAAGAAAATGATCGAATGAGCTTGGGCTAAAATGATTGAATAGTTGCTAAAATGATTGAATAGTTGAAATGAAGAAAGGATAAAGGGCCAGCCCAGGTGAGTGGTTTATGTTTCGGTTTATACTTTGGATCATTTTGGATTGGATAATAGTCCTCGTTCTAGAATTAAAAATTAACTAGCATGATAGCCCGTGCAAGGCACGGGCCACATTTTAATTTATATAATATGTTTCAAATCTTGCAATACAGTATGTTTTATCCTCATGTCAGTCGACTCCACCTTTCACGTGTCTCGATTTACCGAAGGGCATAAATTAATAGCATTTCAAAATTCAAGATATTAGCACACTCTAAATTTTAAGTATCATATTTATAGTGGTGCTTGTTTAATGTGAGAAGGATAAACGACAAACGCGATATATAAGTTAATCGTTAGATATCAAATTATTACCACGATAATAGTGTGCAATTTAATTTGTTTTCCAGTAGAAATTATAAAAGAATCACTACAACAATAGTGTACTATATAATATGTTTATAGTAGAAATACCAAGATTTGCATGAGAAATGAGAGGATCATCACATGTGACATAATACTTGGTGTAACACCACCAATAATCAACTTAGACGTTTGGTACATATAGTTTAAATTTTCGCTTATAAGCAAAATTTGAAATGTAACAGTTTTTTATGTCTAATTGAGCGCAGAAGTTGAGAGTAAGTGCAAGTCGATTGTAAACTTCATAATGAAGTCTCTTCCATGTCAATCTTGTATACTCGTTTAGTAGGATAAATGTATTTCTCTTTACGTGTTAACCATGTTGAATTTCTTAAGTACAAAGGCGGTTTTAAAATTCTTTACATAATAAACTCATCTTTAACAAAATTCAAGAACTAAATAGATCTAATATTTGTAATTGAGGTTATTTAGAAAATAATTATTTTGAAATTTATAATATATGCTAAGATAGTCTGCATAATATAATACATACAGAGCCCGTCATTTAGGACATTTTGTTTTTGAACACAATCCTATAAATATATAGTATTTTATTAAAAATGAAATATTATAAGCTCGGATAATTAGTTTGTAGCATACCATCATTAGTCATTGTATGTTTTAAAGCAAATAGATAAGAACTATTATATATAATATTGAAAAATATTTTATATTTTTATATCTAAAATAGTATAAAAAGTTTAAGGCTTGAATTATGACAAAAATATATTAAATGAAATATTTATAGGAGCACATGTCGTAATCTTGTATATACATTATGTGTTCAAATAAGAACTCACCTTGAAATAAGTATTGAGACCCAATCTCAATCCCACATTTTTTTACCACTTTAAGTTTTAGCCACAACATTGTTTATTTTCTTTTCCACTTATACGCCTACTTCATATTTCTTCCAATTTATTAGCAATCACCTACCTTATCACTTCGATCTATTTCCGACCAGTTTTCATCCACCTCACTACCTCTGAGATCTGCTCATCCCTCCAACCATGTCATATATGCACATTCATCTTTCCTTACCTCTTCTCGTTCATGTTCAACAATCTTAAATTTTCTCATCCTTTCTCTCCCCGATCATCTCTCATTCATCTTTAATAACCTCCATCGACCTGCATTTTCATATTTATATTAAATTAATGTTGTTGTGGTTACGAGCTGATTATGTATGATGATAATAAAATCGTTAATTGTCATACCTCTAACACATTAAACTTGTACACCTTTTTCGAATGTTAATGAGTTAACACTATGTTTTTTCATTTTCAATTAAACTCATCTAAAATTTGTCAACATATTAGATTAATCAACTATTTTCAACTATTAAGTTGTATTTTTATTTGTTTTTTAGGTTGATGAAAAAATTGATGTACCTATGTTTTTACTGGCACTTAGTTCAGGCACAAGTGTTTGCAATAAGTGTATATCGTATCTTGATGTCCAAATTTGACACCAAATGAATTTATGTTATCTTGCGTACTTAGGGTAGGCAGGTAGGCATCAAGTCAATTCAGGACCGGGGAAAGTTAATCCTGCCCCAATCCCCGAGTCCAAACTAAATCTTCAAACCAGTCCCGATCCCCGAATACAAATTATTTTACTCCCCGATTCATGCCCCAAACGAAAATGATTATCCCTGGGGATTGGTAGATTCTTATCTTTTCTAATATATTTTGTAATAAAATTAATATAATAGATTGTGATAAATTTAATATATTAATGCATTATAATGGTATATTATTTATTTTCTAAATGATAGGAAAGACCATGTTGGGGGAGTGTTTTGAGTTTCAGGTCGGGTTCAAGTTGGATAAAAATTTAATCAAAAGTCGGGTCAACTTCAGGTTGACCCAATACCCAAACCTGACTCAAAATTTAATATACATTTAAAATTATATAATATGTATAAATTTGAATTACATAATTGTATACATGCATGATATATCTACATATTATTTAAATAATATGTATTCATTACTGTGAATATATCATGAAAGCCACTTGTGAATATAATCAATAAATTCCAAAAAAACAAAATAAATATTAAATAGAATATAGAAAGTGAATTTTTAATGCATGTAGTTAATGATTTTATAAAAATGTATTAAAACAAATTTGGTGTAGTGGTTGGAGTTGTGAACATAATTCATTTTAATCACGTAGGTCATGGGTTAAAATCTCAATACAAATATTTTTTAGTAAAAGTCTTGTTAGCCTATAACAGATAGATGGATAGATAATGAATAAATATTAAATTCCAAAATATAAACTAAATATTAAATAGAATATAGAAAGTGAGTTCTTTATGCATGTAGTTAATGGTTTTTTTTAAAAATGTATCAAAAGAATTTTGGTGTAGTGGTTGAAGTTGTGAACATAATTCATTTCAATCACGTAGGTCATGGGTTAAAATCTCGATACAAACATTTGTTTAGTAAAAGCCTTGTTAGCTTATAATCGATAGGTAGATAGATAATGAATAAATGTTAAATAAAATATAATAATTGAGTTCTTAGTGTATGGAGTTGATGATTTTTAAAAAGATGCAAAAGAATGACTTTGGTGTAGTGGTTGTAAACGTGAGCATAACTCATTATTATTAGTGAAGTAAGAGCAAGTCCAAGAATGTCCTAATAGTTGCTTTATAAATATTATAAATTATAGTGTCCTAGTAACTTAGGACATTACTTTAAAACATGCATTCCAATAACAATCCTTATCCACATTCCTTATTATTAAAATAATAATATATTTTAGTAGGAAAGAGGGAAGTGGGAAAAGAAAGTGGAGGGAAAATTATTTTTTATTATTAAAAGTGAAGTGAGGCTTGTCTAGGACAGTCTTATTTTTAGGGCAAGTGATACATGTCCTAGCATTTTAAGGCATTTTTAGGACATTGTTGGATCATTATTTTTTATTAAATGCCTTATATTTTAACTTAAGACATCATTTAGGACACTCTTGGACTTGCTCTAACTTGAAGGTCATGGGTTCAAGTCTAGTTACCAACATTATTTTTTTAACATTATTATGATAAAAGGGTAATTATGTAATTTACTAAATGCCTTGAAAAATCTTGTTGGCCTATAATAGATATAATGGACTTATGAAGTAATGTATATGAACAGAAAGACAGAAATGAAATTATAATAATATAAAATTTTAAATGAAAAAATATGAATTAAAATTCTAAATTATTTAGTTTATCATTTTTTGTGTAACAATTATTTCAGATGCAATTATACAGAATTTATATTTACAAATTTTCAATTTTTTATTGAGTAAAATTATTTGAGTGAAAAAGCATATTAAGATAATATATGATATAATAAAATCTTGAATCCACATTTTAAGACATCTAACAACTTTATTTTTGTTGCAAATTATTTCATTTTAAAGTGTTTACAATATATTTGATTTTAAAAGTATTTTATTATGTTTTAAGATAAATGTTAACTTGATAGCAGAATATATATATACACACTAGATAATACCCGTGCATATGCACGATTCTAAACATAATAAGTGATGGTCATGGAGGAAGTAATATTTGGAGAAATATTAAAAAAAAAAATTAAAGTGTGAAGAAAATGGGACAAATTGAATATAAGTTTGTAAGTAATATATTTTTTAATACTATTCAGATAATTAATGAACAATTATTATTATATTTATTATAATTAATTTTTATATTAATTGAATTGTTTTTCTTTTGTTAAATATATTCATTGAAATTTGTATTTGTTAGGCTCTGTTTGGGATTGCTATTTTGCTGTTAAAATAATTGTTGTTGCGAAAATCAGATACATGTTTAGTAATAATTTTGATAAATGCATATTTTGGTTATAATTTATTAAAAATAATGTTTTTCGTGAGGTTTGATATTGAAATTAGTAGCTGCTTCACACAAAAGCTGAAAGTTTTTTTTCAAAAGTATGGGGAACATGTTTTCTCTAAAAGCGTCTTTTTAGCCAAAATCACTTTTCAGAAAAACAGCTTCTGAAATTTACCAAATACTTTTTTACTTGCTTTTCAAAAATAAGCTAATGTTGGTGTTTCCAACCGCAATACCAAGCGGGACCATGGTTTTGAAGAAAATATAATTTAAATGGCTAAAAATTTTATTCATAATAATTAATTTTCATTTATATTAGTTATATTTTCGACACTCTAATAAAAATTAATTCAATTGATTAGGTGCTAATTTTGGGTTAGGCGAATAAATTTATTCTCATATATCATAACTTCTTTTTTAAATTATATTTAGTTACATTTTATATTTTTAGAATGAAATATGAAGTTCACTTCGATTTATAGTATAATTATAGAATAAGTGGGAAAATAATTAATAAAATAATATTTTTATAAAATCAAAACATTTCAACTTATACTAAAATAATAATTTTAGAGTATAACATTTTAATTATTCATGTAAACTTTTATATTGAAATAAGTAGTAATTAATTAACGACGACCATCGAAGTTTTTTTTTTTTTTTTTGCAAATATTTCTAGATGCAACATCATTGATATTAGTATTAACATCACTTATAATCAATATATGTTTTCTACGAAATTATATTTTACATTTGAAGTTAAAATATTTGCAAAATCAAAAATCTCAATCTCAAAGATCATCATCTTAATAAATTTACAATACTAACAACGCCCTCTCTACCTCCCTCAAGTAATGAATTTCTCACTAATAAATATCATCTCAATGTAGGGATGATAAATTAATCCGATTCGACGGATGCCCGATCCAAAATCCGATTTTTTAGATATACCGAACCCGAATTTTTGGATTTGGATTTGGATATAGATTTATTTTTAAAACCCATATTTGGATTTGGATTTGGATTTTAAAAAACACGAGCCGAACCCGACCGTCCCTTTGCCATCCCTATCTCAATGCGAATTATTTTGGTTAGATTTTTTAAATTCAAAATATTCAAAAATAGAATGCTCTTCACATATTAAGTTATAAATAAAATAAATTTTAGATTATGTATGTAAAGATGCTATATATGATTTAAATAGTCATGATAAAACAATTACCATATGCTGAAAGTTGTAGATGAAATACAAATTTAATGAGGATTAAATTTTATTCAGTTTGCACTATTATTTATTAAAATAATATGATAGAAATTAAAAAAAATCCTTTTAACATTTGAGAAAAGAGTGACAAATATGAGATGAACAAATACTAATTTAAATGATGGATGATAAGAAAAAAAATAGATGAATGAGATACCTAGGTGGGAGAAAAAGAATTGAAAGAAAAAATGATAAAATAATAAATGAATGGAGAGGAAAAAAAAAAGAATGAGGGAGGAAAGAAAATGGAGAATAAACTAACATTTGTGTGTAAAGTGAAAGGGTAGATAAGAGTAGAAAAATAAATATGTGAGAAAGTAGGAGGAGGGAGAAGAGGGAATTTTGGGAGGGAAATTTGGGATAGAAAGAGGGAGAAGAGGGAAATTTGGGATAGAAAGAGGGAGAAGAGGAAAATTTGGGAGGATATAGATACAGATATAGATAGATAATGATAAAAAAATAGAAGTGAGATGAGAGAGAGAAGGGAATTTCAAGTGAGAAATTTGAAATGAGGGTAGAGAAGTAAAATTCTACTCCCTCCGTCTCTTTAAACTCTTCTCATTTGGGGAAAAACACGGGTTTTAAGAAAAAATGGTTTTTAAAGAGTAGTGGATGGAATAGTGGGTATTGAATATTGTTTTTAAGGGTTAGTGGGTGGAATAGTGGATATTTTATATTATTTTAAGGAGTAGTGGGTGGAGTAGTGGATATAAAATATAGTTATTTTATGGCCTAAAATAGAAAGAGGAAGAGTATTTTGAGTGTCCCGAAAAAGAAAGTGGGAAGAGTTTTAAGAGACAGAGGGAGTAGAAGTTAAGAGGGGAGGAGAGAGAGGAGGGAAAGTTGGGAGGGAAAATGCATGCAAGGATTTCACTTTAGTAGAGTATATATATAGGGTGTTGTTCTAATAGAAACTAACTTAGAATAGAAACTAGAAACTAAACCTAAATTAAATATTTCAAGCTAATCTAATGACCAAATTAGGGGTACTCCAATACAAAAAACGTTTAAAATTATTGTCTCTATTCAACAAAAATATAAAAAAATTAAAAAAAGGTTACTGTTCACGTGATGACGTGGCGCGTGAACAGTAACTTTTTTTTAAAATTTTTTTTTTTTTTTTTATATTTTTGTTAAATAGAACCAAGAATTTTAAACGTTTTTTGTGAAGGTGCCCCTAGCGGGGCCATTAAAATAAATGAAATATAATTTATTTAGTGTATGTTTCTAGTTTCTATTCTAAGGTTGGTTTCTATTTGAACGCTAGCCTATATATATATATATATATATACTGATTCAGGTGAAAAAATGTATATGTTGGAAGACAATGAGAACACCTTATTTCAAGCTATTCTAAAGGGTCCGCAAGGGCACCCAATACGAAAAAGTTTTATAATTCTACCCTCTAGCAGTTTTTTTTTAATTTTTGTTAATTTTTTTTTAATTTTATTTTTTATGAATAGATAGAGGGTGGAATTATAAGACTTTTTTGTGAAGGTATATATGAACAAATTAATAATTTTCTTAAGATGGGTACATAACCGAAGTACATTATTTGCACATAATATTGAGGCTTTTTTAGTAAAAAAAGACTAAAAAATAAACAAAATTTTGAATTGAATTGAACCAGGAAACACATAAATATAAACTCACCCTTTTTCTTAATTTATTGAAAGAATTATTCTAAGAGGTATAAAATTGTACTTGAATTTGGTAATTTTTATTACAAATGTTTAAAATATTAAATTTCAAATAAAAAGGGAAAGTTCATAAATATTATACACAAATTTAATTATATCCTATTATATATAATAAGAGTAAGATAGATAATAAACAAGTACTAGGTCGAGGTTCGATAACCATCAACAACATATTAGAATTTATTTATATAACTTTAACTATATTATAAGAATTCAAAATTTGAATAAAAAATAAATAAAACTATGTCAAAACACCAAAGATCTCAAATTAAGAATCGTTAATAAACATCAAAAAAGCGTAATGATCGATGTGTGTTTTGCAAATATATATTTATCAAAAAAACAATTAAAACATGTAAATATAAACATCTAACTAAGGCAAGACTTATACCCTGTCAATAAATAATTCGAATTGTTTCAAAAAAAATCTAATTATGATGAAACTGTACTACAAATTTTAAACATTAGTTTATTTCAACTTCTTTTTTTTTTGCCAGTCAATTTAGCCCAGCTTTAGTTACCTATAAGGCCATAATCATAAGTTCGGGCAACTGAACTTCAAATTACATACTGTAACATTTTAATATAACGCTACAAGTTTTATGATCAATAAAACTTAAAAGAATAAAAAATAAATTTGGCTTAACTAATCTTATTCAAAATTTTGGTACAAGACGAGGAAAAAAAAAAGGACAGCTAGATCTAAAGACAAATAAGCAAGAATTGTTGGATTTAATATTAAAATTTATATTTAATTAATCTAAAGTGTATTAAAATAATTTAAATCAACTTAGTAAATTTTCTAAAGAGTAAAAAGAACATGTTAACATCTCATATAACTTCCCTCATATGAGAAAAATTAATGTGTTTTTAGAATTTTTATATTAAAATTCGCAATCATTTTTTTCAGGGATGTTCCAGTTGAATGATGATTGTTAAAATATCACTAAATTAAGAATTACTTCATAAGTTTCGTCTGGACTGTAAAATTTTTCAATTCTGATTTTTAAAAATCAAGATAGAATCGAAATAATAGAATTAATGTCAAAATTTTAATCTAATAATAAAATTTTTATTTTTCTTAACTCTAATTTAATTTATTTTTCTCCATTTTTTTGCTAATTTTTTTTCTTCCATTTCTTTCATCAAATGGAATAAAATATTTATATGAAAAATATTTATTTTTTAAATAAGTATGTATAAAAATATAATAAAATCATATAAGTCTCTTTTATAGGTTAATAATATTGAAATATAGTCAAAGTAGTAACATATTTATTGATAAAACTAATATTTTAAGGAAATTTGCTAATTAATTCATTCAAACATTTGTTTGCCTAAGTGCTGTAATACAAGAATAATAAGAACGGGTAGATGTTAAAATAAAAAGATGGAAATCGTTTGATCTAATATAAAAAATTAGTTTATATTTTAATAGTTAAATTATTTTTTCAACATTTAAGGTTCAAAACTTATTAATAACATATTAAAATTAAATATTTTTATTATTAGAATGGAAAATATTGATAAAGTTTAAGAATTTAAAATAGTTAAAAAAGTTATAAATTAATATAATTTTAAATATTATAAATGATCATGTTATAACCATAAGAGTGATCTTATTTAGAACTTTGGTTTATGTATCGCCAAAACAATCTAAACCTCTGAATCTAATTTTTTTTAAAATAGATGATCAAGATTAATATATTAAATTAAAAGAAGAAATTATTATCTAAAAAAGATATAAAGTGAGGTTCTAAAACATAATAAAAATCAATTTTATAACTATAATTTAATCATGTTTTCTATTTAAAATATATTTTAAACAATAAATATTCGAAATATATTAAAAGTAAAAAATTATTATTATAGCCTTAAAATTATTAAAAAAGATTAAAAATTAATAACATATAAATATTAAATATTAAATTATATAATTATAAATATTAAAAAAAAATCGTGCATTACACGAGTTATAATAATTAGTTTTTTTCTTCTTCTTGTTTTTTTTTTTTTACGAAACTACTAGTTTTCTTTTAATATGCCGAGATAGGTTCAAAAGTTTGAGTGACATAATATACCGGACCTTAAAAGATAATATTTTTTTTCATGTCAATTGTCAAAGCATCTCTGGCGTACACCTAGCATCGTCTGGGTAGACTCTTGAGCGGGCAAATTGGATCTGGATCCGAAAAATCGATTTGAAATTTATGAAATCGAGATCCGATTTTATATTCGAATTAGATTAATTGAAATTTAATCAAATCCGAAACAATTCAATCCGATATAGTCAAATTCGATTATTATCCGAAAACCGATCTCATCCGATCCAAAAATTACCCGAACCGAATATCTAACCGATAATAATCCGAAATACTTGATCCGATGATCCGAAACCGATCAAATCCAAAAAATATATTATCCGAACAGAATATGACTCAAAATAATATATCCATTCTAAATTGGAAACTAAAAAATGAAATATTATTATTGAGATTATATTTTATTTCTCTCTCTGACTCAAAATATTCTATATTTTAGGAAAAAACGTTTCAAGATATCATATATGTATCAAAATATTCATGTATAGTAAATATTTTATATTGGAAATAAAAACGAATGATAATATTTATTCTAGAAAATGGGTATTAAATATATAATATATCTACACATGTTAAACCTTCATATCTCGTGCATACACATGTTTAGCAATTAGTGTGTTTGTGAATTGTAATTAAAAGTATATTTTTTTACATAAACTAAGGCAAATAACTAATAAATGTAACTAATAACTATTGCTCATTATTTAATAATGCTTTTTAAAATAATACTCATTTCTAATATGTGTACCACCACATCCTGTCAAGATTATTGTCAAACAAAATACAAATCTAATAAATAATTTTTGATCATTTTTTTATTAAATAAAAAATATAAAAAATTATTCTACAAGTCTATTTTTCAACTAATTGAATTTTTTTTTAAATGATTAAGAAATAAAATCCATTTAGCAATATAAATGATGAAATGAGACTTATTAATTAGTAATCTTAACCACTTAAAAAATCTTTAAAAGACAAAAAAAAACTTTAGATTGAAAAATTGACACGTATAATTGAATATGCTTGAAAGTTGAATTAAGATATGTAAATAAATAATTTTTAAAAATAAATAAATAGTATAATATATTTTTCGACTTTTGCTTAAAACATCGAGCAATATTGCATGTATATATAATTAAATTATATATGGTAGTGTGTATTCCATAATGACAAAATTTTAAAAACGAAATTTACTTTTAATTTTGTGAGAAGTGAAAATAAAGGTGAATATAACTCATATTTTAAAAATAAATGGATAATATATAATATAGTAAATATTATTTTGCTAAAATTATAATATTATACATTTAGCAAAAAAAATATTTTATATTACTGGTCCAAGTAGAGATTAGAAAAAATAATATTAAATATTAAATACTCAAAAAACAATTAAGTTTTATATTACTCAATTGAGTATTTATTTTCTCGTTATAACTATACTTCTACAAACTTACTAATGACATTTATTTAGTTTCAATGATAATTCAAAATTGATACAATATAATTGAAACTAAATTTTTTCGATCCGACAAAATCCGATCCGAAAAGATCCGAACCGAATTTTATCTGATCTTAATCTGAAATATATCCGAATTTAATCTGCAATCGACCCGATCTGAAACTAAGCCCGAACCGAACTGAAACCGAATAAAATTTTGTAAAACCGATATTAGACCCGAACCGAATTAGATCCGATCCGATCCGAATTGAATTCAAATATATCAAAACCGAAATTGATCCGATCCGAAATGGATTCAATTCGAAACCGATTCGATTACCCGATTTGCCAGGTCTAGTAGATACTCATCTTAAATTTAAATTCATAAAAGCAAAAATTAAATTGTAATTTAAATCCAATATTATTTGTCATAGAGAAAATTGTAATTTGAATATTAGTCCAGATGTCACCCCATCCATGATATCCAATATGAGCCAATGACATTCAAGAAAACTCCCATTTGTACTGACCACACTACCAACTTCATGAAGATAACCAAAAATGAACTAAAATCCCATCTTCACACACACACAGACTGAGTCACAACTCACACACCATGCCACCACCAGCAGTAGCAGCACTACAATCTTCACTATGTTTCTCTACATACAAGCCCTCAACATCTTTATTATCTCAAGAACCTCAAAATCTTTCCACCCCAAAGCCCAAAGCCCTGCAAAAAAACACACTCTACACTTCCACACACACTAACATCTCTCACCAATTCAAAGAAAAAATACTATGCCTTGAAATCATGGGAGTTGATTCAGGCAAAGCACTATCATTAAACCCTTCTCTACACAAGGCTTCGTTACACTCGATCGAAGCGATAATCACTTTTCTCCAATCCAAAGGCATTCACCAAAAAGACTTGGCAAGAATCATTGGAATGTGCCCAAAGATACTAACTTCTAATATCAAAACTGACTTGAACCCTGTTTTTAATTTTCTTTATCTTGACCTTAAAGTCCCGGAACGCGATTTCCGAAAAGTCATTAACAAATGTCCTAGATTACTCGTTTCAAGTGTGAAAGACCAGCTCAAACCTGCCTTGTTTTATCTTGAGAGACTTGGGTTTAAGGATTTGAGTGCATTGGCTTATCATGATGCAATCTTGTTAGTGTCTAGTGTGGAGCAAACACTTATTCCTAAGTTGAATTATTTGATGAGTTTGGGTTTTTCGAGAAGTGAAGTAGTGGGAATGGTCTTGAGATGTCCAGGGTTGTTTACTTTCAGTGTGGAGAATAATTTTAAGCCGAAGTTTGAGTATTTTACGAATGAGATGGGAGGTAGCTTGGAGGACTTGAAGTCATTTCCGCAATTCTTTGCTTTTAGTTTGGAGAAGAGGATCAAACCTAGGCACTTGGAGTGTGTGGAAAGTGGAGTGGAGGTTCCTTTACCAGTGATGCTCAAGAGCACTGATGAAGAATTCAAGAAGTTGATAATGGGGGTGGATAAGCATTAAAAAGATCAGTGTCGCTGTCTCTGTAATTAGTAAGTTGTGTTGTTATTTACAATGTAAATTTCGATAATTTGTGATGCAACTACCCTTGTTATAGACTTGAAAGAATCATTAAATTGAATCAAGTGCTGAACTGATTGCAAGTATGCTGACATCAAATAAAAAAGTTACACTTGCCCTTCTGAAGACCACACTCAAGATGATACTTCATGTAACACTACTAATCATATGGGGGAAAAAAAAGCATGATCCTCCTGTATGTAATAAAAAATAATCATTGGACCAAATAAATTGTTGAACTGATTGCAAGTATGTTGGCATCAAATAAGAACACTAGGCTTTTATGTAGACCACGCTCAAATGATACCTTACATAACACAAATAATCATATGGTAGGAAAAAATGTAGGATCCTCCTGTTAATATCTTTAATTGTTCTGTTTCAAATGTAAGATATGATAAGCAGTTCGATCTGGTATCCGGATGTACAAAACACAAACAGTTGATGAAAAACTCTCTTCAGAATTAAAATTCTGAGTTCATATCATATTGTTACTCCTATAAGCTTATACTATACCTTTATTCTGAACCTGTAGTGACATTTTCATAGATGTGTAACCCCAGGCATTCTGCATATTAAGATAAAGCAGCAATATCATAAATTCATAATGAGAGAATCGTCACTTGCAAACTAGAAAGCTTACTCGCAGACTATCTATACCTACTGTCAGGAGCTTAAAAGGTTGCTTGCTGCTAGAATCTGCTCATGTGTTGATACAAAAACTATGGTGTGTTGATATCCTACGAATTTCATTTTTCCTCTAGACTGGTGTTTCCTTAACAAGCTCTCTGGAAATTACCTCGCATTCTCCTTTTTTTTGCTAAGCAAATAATTTATATAAACTCAACAGAAACATACATCATCACCAAGGGGATAACCCCGGAAAGAGTGGGGTAAATTCCCACTCTTTGGGATAAAATTGTCAAGACAACTTTACATATAAAACCAGATAATATAGAATACATCACCTAGCAAATCGATAATAATAAGGAATAAGAATTCCTTGTTACCTAGTGATCTGATTTTGCTATTTCCTGCAAGAAAAGAGCCTAGCTCTAATAGTGGCTTAATCTGCTCCACTATATCTTCCACTGAACTGCTCTTCTTTCCATGTCTCCGGCCTTCCGTTCTTTCCGAATAAAGTACACGGTGGTGGTGAAAAACAGATTCATGATGTCATTCCGAATTGAATTTGCCGAAGAACCAAGATCCATGAGCAGGGTATTAAAATCAACTCCAGTAGTTATTGGAGCGTGCCTTAGAATCTACTGAGAAAACTGAATCAGAGAAATATTTCAACAAAACTTATTCCATAGAATCGAATGCCACCCAACCGTTTGCCCCGAATTGTGATTTAGAGTATGCCAAAAAGTAGATAAAGAAACATTTCGCTGACCATTCCAACGAATTAAATCTCTAGTGTGAGGACGTAGAGAAATATTCTGAGTAATAGCAGACCTCATATCCATAATCAGAGCATAATTCGACATAGGAAGCACCCACAAACCATCAGTAATAATGTCCTTTAACAGAGCAGCGCTAGTTGATGCTGAAAGAGAGATAATCTCCTCACCATAACGATGAAGTAAGGAATCCCCAAGTAACCAAGGATCATGCCACAAAAAAATCTCAGAGCCATCCCCCACAAAATAAGAGATGTAACTTTTAGCAAAATTCCTAGAGTTGAGAATCTTAACACCAAGACAATTTTGATGGAGTGTTCATTGTCCAGAAGTGTTTATGCCTAGGCAAATTAGCTTAAAAAAATTCGCCCACAAGGACTTGGAAGAAAATTGAAGAACCCTCCATAACTGAGAAAGAATAGAAGCATCATTCCATTTGAACAATTCTCAAAGTCCGGGGCCTCCTGCTTCTTTAGAAATTCAACAATGAATCCAAGAGATTTTATGGTGACATTTTTCTGCATTACCTGCCCATAAAAATCTCGACAAAGTTCTTTGGAGAATCTTAAGAACAGAATTTGGAAGGAACATAAAAGAAGCCCAGTAGCTATGCATAGCAAACACTACAGATTTTATTACAAGAAGCTGACCAGCATAAGAAAGAAAATAAGACGTCCAACAAGAAATTCTTTGACAAATCTTATTTACTAGCACCATACAATCAGATTTAGAGAGCCTCGAAGTGATAAGTGGCAGTCCCAGAAATGTAATTAGTAACTCACCCCATTGAAACCCTGATTCCTCCAAAATTGCATGAATGGCTCCCACTGGAACATTAGCAAAGAAACAAGCTGATTTACTGTGATTCGCTTTTAGACCAGAATAAATAAAATCTGAGACACATGAAAGCATGCTTCACACTGAATCTAGATTTCACTTGCAAAACATAAGAACATCATCGGCAAAGATTACATGATTGAGCTTACGTTTGGATGATATTTCAATGAAGAATTTGAAACCAACCTGTTCATCATACGAGTAAAAACCTCCACAGCTATAACAAAAAGGTAAGAACCTCCACAGCTATAACAAAAAGGTAAGGGGACAGAGGGTCATCTTGCCGTAAGCCAGATTTCCTTGAAAAAACCCCTCCTGAATCTAAATTTTGCAATAATATTATACACAATGATATCAGTCTTCTGATGTCAGAAGTTTGCTTACGATAACTTTGGTTAGGCTACTGTTTGCAAATGTTTGTGTCTACTTTTCAGTTTTTTTATTACTAAAACTATCAGCAAAACCTATCAAACACCAATTAAGACTCACCAATTACCACTTAAACCAATGGCTGCGGATATTGGATGGTAGAGTCATTGAGGGGGTGCAAGCAATTTGCGGTCTTACATGTAGTTTCAAATGTTGTGCAAGTTAAACATGAACCGCTGCGCACAAGTGGTAAGCGACTTATTACCTTTGTAGAGTCAGAAGACTCACCAATCAGTCAGCTTCCGATAATGTAAAGCTGGAGGCAGCATGGGCAACATATAACGGCATGTCAAGCGATAAAAACTCCAGCTAGGCGAGTACCAAAGAGATAACTGATCCTGTGGAGTTTAACATATGAGGCTTTTGCCTTGAAACACCTTAAAATTCCAGGGGATTGACAATAAATTGGAAAATTGGATTAGAGAAATTTCAGAGTGCCACTTCAAACCACCTTGGATCCTTCTTTACATATGGATGTCTATAATTTTTTTTACATTTCTTTCTTTATGTCATTCCTAACATGTAACACTTATTACAATTTCAATTTATATGGATGTTTTTCAGTTTTCATATGGATGTTATATTCACCACAATTCGCTTATTACATTTCAGTTTTCCAGACCAAACGTATGAAGAGTATTAAAAATTCATTGAGAAAGGAAGTGCCCTAAAACTGATAGTTGTTTAATCCTCAATATTATGAAAAACATTTGATTACAAGTCACTGTTACCAAATAATAAACGACAAAGACACCTTACAAGCACCAAAAATTTTAAAGGAAACGGATGAGATATTATTAATAGAAAACAAACAGTACAGTTCTTTTACAAATCGTAGAAACTAAATAATTAGTTGAAATTAAAACTTATAGAAGCATGCATACATATAACGAACCTAGGACAACCACCCCCATAAATATATGTCTTAGTAACACTCGAAACCAGTCGGGACTTCCTTGCCGCAGTTATTGAGAACTAAGCTGAGTGCAATAGGAACATTCAAGTCAATTCCCAGAATGTTGGCTCTAATGGCAGTACATAGACAAAGAGCAGCCTCAAGATCGACAAGGCCTTGGATGAGACTGCAGCATGGCAGCGTTGGAGGGGATCCAACGACGACATCAACCAAATTAAGCACATTGGCACATACTCCTAAGTTCAATGGATTGCATTTACCTGCAGAATAATAAGTCGAAGTTGTGGAGCCGGGTATATTTGGTGTAGGGCTAGTGGCACTGACCAGGCTAAAGAAGAGAAGGTAGAGTGACAGAAGAAAGGAAAATGAAGCTGTGTTCTTGGATTCCATTTCTAACAGCCTTTTTGGTGTTTCTCTGATTAGCTTCTGGTAATTCTACTTCTCCGATAGAGATGTTTATGAAACTTGCTGATGGACTTTGTAGATAATTCGAAACACATACTTATAGGTTTTCAGAAAGCAGAATCAGCTGGCATTGTTTGTAAAAAAATATTGTAACATATAATTTGGTAATAGCAAGATTAGCTGGCTTCAGAATGGAAACTTTGGCACGTCTTGGGCATAGCATGTATAATGTAGTAGTATAATCGAATCTTATGAATAGCAGCTTAAGAAACAGGAGGGACATGTGCACCGGCATAGATTTCATAAATCCTTCTAAGAAACCTAAAAAACTGAAATTTATTTTCCTAGACGGATCAAGTAGACAAAGCTGGCCTAAAAGATAATCAACAAATTAAATTCAATCAGTTAAGAATTGTCAGAAAAAGAAAAAAAGAGGTCTATATATCCTTGTCTCTAAATCAACTGACTACTTTATGAATAAAGCGGCCCTGAGATTCACGGGACCTTAGGCGAAATCAAATTTCGGGGCCCTAATGTAAATATATGTTGCATATTTGAAAACTTTATATAGAAAAATTTGAAATTTTCGGGGCCCTTAAATAGCGGGGGTTCTAGGCGCAAGTCTTGTCGGCCTATAATCAAGCCCACCCCTTATAAAAGATAATCAAATTATTTTTTTCCTTTTATTTGTTCAATCTCTTGATATTTATAATGTAATCTACATGTACTCATATGCTTACTTTTTAATATAAAAAAAGGTAAGGCGCAAGTATTAATCACCAAATCTTGTCACTTTTAGCTTTACGAAATAGAAGATCGAGGCAGAGAACAGTATATTACGAAATGGAAATAGATCAGAGAAAGAGCAGTCTACATAAACAGTATATTGATAGGATAATTTCTGTGCAAAAGTTTAGTATATGAACCTTTTCAGGATTAACTATTAATTATATATGATTGCACAAGTCCCTTGTGATTCTTAAACAATTGTTCAGAAGATTTGATGATAATCATAATATTAAGACTGGGTTCTTACATGCATGCATCGCTTACATAAGACGTGCTAGGATAATTGTAGCAGCCAGCTAATCATACTGGAAAGTTTAATAATTTAATGGTTCTAGAAAACAACTCCCTGCAAATTTTGATAATATTCTATAGTGTTTTTGATGTTGTCATTCTGTTAAATAATTTATAACTAGGCTAAATCTCTGTGGGGTGATATATTATAATGCACTGCTTACTAGATTTACATGGCTCTGTTTAGGTTGGGTCGATGCACATGTTCCTCCTGATTTTAAACTATCATTCCTAGGATATGATTTTATTGCAATGCTATTCTTGTTACACATAAGACGTGCTTACCTTACCCTTTTGTAGATTGCATACATAGCTAATCCTGATGTTTATACTATTTTCCTGCATCGACGAACAATAATGTACATTCTTGGAACCCTATATATATGTGTTTCAAGTTATGTACAAAGTCCATCAGCATAAAACATACACTTGTCTCTCACAGCAATATAATTACCAGAAGCTAATCAAAGAAATACCAACAAGGTTGTTCAAAATGGAATCTAAGAACACTGCTTCATTTGCCCTTCTTCTGTCACTCGGCCTTCTCTTCCTTAGCATGGTCTGTGCCACTGATCCTACCCCTAATATACCCGGTTCCACAACTTCGAATTATTATTCTGCAGGTAAATGCAATCCATTGAACTTAGGAGTATGTGCCAATGTGCTTAACTTGGTTGATGTTGTCGTTGGATCCCCTCCAACGCTGCCATGCTGCAGTCTCATCCAAGGCCTTGTTGATCTTGAAGCTGCAGTTTGTCTTTGTACTGCCATTAGAGCCAACATTCTGGGAATTAACTTAAATATCCCTGTTTCACTCAGCTTGGTTCTCAACAACTGCGGCAAGAAAGTCCCGACTGGTTTTGAGTGTTATTAAGATATCCATTTGGCGGCCCTTCTTCGATAAATGCATGCTTTACTGAATCTTCAACTCAATTTCATTTAATTACTTGTTTTTTTTTCGTTTGTGAAAGAACTGTACTCTTTGTCTATTATTGATGGTATCTCCTGAATTCCCTTTGTCTTGGTGCTTGACTTCTTGTAAGGTATCAATATTCATTATTCTTTTGATCTAATGATGTTCAACACAAATTAGATCGGAAATATGGAGTAAAACAAAAATTATTATGGTACATTTCTTTTTTGAATATCATCATATGTCTTGTATATAGTGATGCTTCTGGGTAGAGAGACGAGTCTCCAATATCATGGTATTTTCTGTGCAAATACTAAACATATTGTTTTTGACATTTGTAGCTTGTTAAACATGATAGACTCTGTAATCTTTTCATAATTAATCTACTCAGCTTGCAGTCGCATACAGAAGACTCGCCCGTGAGAATAACATGTTTCCTTAAAACAAACATTTTGATATTTGGATTATCCTACAATCAACATGTTCTTTCCAACATTTTGGCCAGATTGTTAACAGGTTTCTTCAGTAGCAGTATGCAGAACACCTTAAGTAGGAATTAGGAAACTTCTGATTAATGTTAATACTTGCAGAATTCGTACAGTAATCTGAAACTGTTTCATTTCTTTTGAGAGGTGGAATTCAACACTTGTTTCTCCTTATTTTAAGTAATTCATAACATAGCTAAGAAGAGCAACTTCATACAAGTTGATTATATTTTCTTATTGAATTACTGGATTAACTTGCGAGTTACCTTTCTGCATAACTTTTATGTACAGATATACATTTACCTGTATTGGTTATTTGTAGCTATGACATGCATCAAGCCAAATTGTTAAGGCCATTCTGCAGAATCCTGCATGTTTTTGAACAGGATACATCCGAATCTACAGCCAACGGCTGCAGATTGTTTTTGCAAGAAGTGAAATTTTCACACTGACTAGTCATTTGCTAGCCATCAATCATTCTCACAAGACCCCTTAATGCATGCTCAAGCTGCTGTAATTTCCACTTCAGTACTTCAGTAATTAAATTCCCTCGTAACAAACCGAGTTCAAAGAAAGTCAATAGTTGTTTATCAGGGAACTGTGTACTACACTAGTACACATCTTATCTAGAAAGTAATAACCCTTGAAAGAAACAGGCTACAGTGTAGCAAAGTCCTGAACTGCATCCTTGTACTCTGAGAACTGGAGCATCGATTATTACCTTGTGAAGCTCCTTGCCAGTGTATGCACGTCGCCTTATCATAAAAGTAGGAATCAGCTCCCTTTCCTGAAGTTTCACATATTCGAACAAGTACAATGTAAAATTCTTATAATTTTTCCCAACTAATCTAGAAAAAACAACATAAAAACAGACACAAAACTTGGTTATTTTACTCCATTCCAACATATTTAAATTATTAATGGGTCCTCTAAACAATATATATATGTTCTTGTCATATCACTAGAAAACCCAAGTGATTGAGTGAAACAAATATTTCATGGTTTGAGTGCTGCAGGAAGAAACATCAAAATTCAAATCAACATGTGTAAACTGCGACTTCTTTTACCACAATTCTGCAGATAAATTTCATGTCTAACAAAATGGGAAAAGCAAATGTTAAGAACCTGCTCTGACAGTCACAAAAATAAGCTCAATTGAGGAGATTGCAAACACAAAGTAGCAATTAAAACAGAAAGGAATACCAAATGCATTTCTATTTAACAAATGATACATAAATTCAAATTACAATCGAAAATCCTTTCAACTACTTTAGCAAAAGAAAAAAATAAAACACCTATCATGTTTCTCACAACTCTTGAACAGATCTCTCATTTTTTTTTCAACAGTAAGTAGGAAAATTTGCTTCCATGTCAAGAATTCTGAACAAACATAACAGAAGCTTAACCTAATATGTAGATACCCGGTTCATCCCCTATTGTTTTCATACAAAAATGTCTCAATCAGAGGCAACAATGCATTTTTACTCGGATGCATCCTGGTCTTCACTTTTATTGGTTTTCCCAACCTGGGGCGTCTTAAAAGCTGTAAAATGGAAAGAGAAGAGTAGAACAGAATTAGGACATTTCAAGCAACTTGTGAACCATTAACAGAAGAGCACGATGTAGTTGTTATATTGAAAAATGAGTAAATTACAACTAGTACCCATGAACTTAAAACCTGGTTGCAGTTTAGTGTACACTGTTCCACAAATCACACATAACACTGCACTTTCTAGTCCGTTAAAGCACTTTTTACAGACCTGACAGTGCCAAGTATCAGGTGTAATTCTGAAATAGTGTACACCTGTTAAAGTGAATTAGAGCAAACTTTACTTTAAAAAATTAAGTGGTTCATTTGATACTTTGATAGGATCGGGTGGAACAAAAGAAAATTAAAAAAAATATCAACACATACATTTGATCGAGGATCCAGCAAGGCAAGTTAGCCTTGATTTTGTATTAGCCTCAGCTAATGGACTAGTCTTCTCCTGACTAACCATACGGGCGTCCCAGACACGTACAATTCCGTCTGAAGAAGCTGATGCTACTATATATGGATCATCATCACTAGCACCATCACTCTTAGAGAGCACAACAATACCTTTTACCCGTGCCGAATGAGCATCCTCGATGCAGTATGCTACCTTTCCAGTAGTTGTGTCCCATGCCGTAATATTTTTATCCTCTCCACCAGTAAAAAGAATTCCATTCTGCCAGAACAAAAGTACATATTGAGAAATAAGATTTCCCTACCAAGGTATGGAGACGGGGTTTATTTTTTATTCAGTCTTTTGTAACTATGGCAAATTAAAAATGACTATTTCGGTACATTATGTTATGTAATGCTGCTATAAGACTCTATGCAATTAGTTTGATCCTAATCATCAATATGTGGACTGCGGAACACTGCATGGCGGTAAGATGAAGCACCTCGAGGTCTAGAGTTTTGGAGAATAAGCTTAATAAAAAAAAATGACTACATAACAATATATTAAGGCAAACTTTAAGATGCCTATAGGAGTTCATATCTATTCTTAAGTATGCTTGGAGAGTCACCAGACATTACAGCCTCCCCAAATTTTATGTATAACAAGCACAAAGTATGGATAAAGCATGGCCCAGAGCAGCTTCTGAACTTAAGGAAATAGATGCAACCGGATTAGCTTTAAAAGAGTTGGTGAAGAGAACTATTACAGCAATTACCATGAGCAACAGACATAGCTACCCTATATTTGTAAGCATGAACAGTGACACACTACTATTTTAGCCAGTTAAAGAATATTCATATTGATGTAAGTTTCTGGTATATTTTGTTAAATCACTAAAAAGTCACATGAATGTTGAACTCCAAAAAAACATGTTAACATCAGCCAGGCCTAAATTCCTGGAACAGAAAAGTTACACCGATGTAACATTCATGTGAACATATTAGTCACACTGCATTCTATGCTGGCCAAAACATATTAGATTAAAGAAATTGGGACAGATTAGCAAACATTTCTACTTATTAGCAAAAACACTATACCAAACTATACAACTCAAGGTAAAAGAAAACACAAAAACATATTAGAAACATACTATACCATCCAAAACATAACAAGTTAAAGACACTGGGACATACTCTAATTTGCAAAAAATATCGTGTATTAGCAAAACAATTATACTAAATTACACAATTAAAAAAAAAAAAAAATTCCAACATACTTTTCCCGGAGCATTAGATCATCCTTGGCTAAGATTAACGATATCGCATTAATCCCACAAGTAACTGAGCATAAAAAACATAATACATCCTCATTCAGGCTAGAAAATTTTGCAAACTAGGAAAATGCCATGAGTGGCATGTCACATACATACGTCAGATATAAGAGCCTAAATGCTTGGTCTGATACATTATTAAAGGGTCTTAATTTGGCTTTGGTAAACAACTTCCTGGATTACCAGACTACTTAGCAAATGTCCCATTAAACTGATATGTAACACAATAAACATTCCAGAACATCAATTCTTAGTAAGCAACACCCGGCAAGTTAGCAGAAACATTTTACTAAATTACTCAATGCAAACTAAAATTATAAATTAATTAATTTTTATTTATTATTCATAGTCTTTGTAGCAGCAGGAAATTATAAATTTTTATGTTTGTACATTACAGAATCTATTACTGCTCTATGCTGCTTGCAATCAGTCTAGAATCATTAATCATCACGATACTGTAGTTGCTAAGATGCATATGAGGCTCTATAAAAGCAGGTAAGTTACCTAAAAGCCACAGGTCTTTCTTACTCACCAACATTCAACCTTCGGCAAGAATATATAGCTACACATTCTATATACACATTAACATATAAAAGTTTAAACTAGCCTACCAGTGATTTCAAATACTGTACTACTCCATGCTAATTTAAAGACTTCTCTTCTCTTAGTCCGCTCTCCACAAGTAAATTGTGGTAAATGCAGTAGTCATCAGTATCTTATCTTCTATGAAAACATCTAGGACAGAATAAGTGTACAATATCTTCCTCTATATACAGTATGCGTGTGGTATAAATTATCATAAGTTAGTATATGTAACTTCACCTTAACCTTTCTCACACAAAACAAAACAGAATCCTTGATAAAGAGGGAATCAGGAAACGTAATGCAAATAAATAGACGAAGGAATAAAAGGTTAGTAATTATGATTCTTCCGCAACGTTTTAGAACTTTACTTTCCATTTCTTCACTCTCTCTCTCTCTCTCTCTCTCTCCTCTCTCTCTCTCTCTAAAAAAAATATAACTCTCTCTCTCTCTCTCTCTCTCTCTCTCTCTCTCTCTCTCTCTCTCTCTCTCTCTCTCTCTCTCTCTCTCTCTCTCAAAAAAATATAAATTATATTACATATTATAATAATTGTACTTATATTTTGGGCTCTGGTTAGCTAACTAAGGGCATTTTGTGTGTTGTTTACTTATATTTTGGTCCCAACCCTTCCGTTCCCCACATATCTTGAGGTAAAATTATATATACACATACAATTTCATGTTCAAACAGTCGAGTGTTTAAAAAGGGATTCTTTTACATACCAGAAGAAGGTTGACATGCTAAAAATGTGTTTACACTTTCCATTCTGTATTATTTTAGTCCTCATAAAGGCAATTACAATTCAGCAGAGATATTACACCAAAGATGCAACTATTCTATGCCTGTCTTTGTACATTAAGCATCACCTTTCTGGAGCAATCTGGATTAAACACAGTACTCACAGACACAGCCTTGTGGCTTGTACTATGAACACCACAAATCCTATGATCCTACAGAGTCATATGGTCCGTGGCCAGTGGGTCAACCTATGGAACTACTGTGAAGTGAAAGTAAAATGTCCGTCCCCGATCGTGGGCCAACATTATTCCGGTTAATCGACTCCAACAGCAAAGAAAAGGACACTCCCAGTCACACCATTTTAGTTTCTCTGTAGTCACTAAACGCCGCCACTGAAATTATTTTTGCCAGACAGTACACAAATTTAACAGCCCAATCTTGCCATTGAACAATTGGAAACAAAAACTATAGACTTTTAAACTGCATTACCAGTCGTAACATTTGTTTTAGCTTTGTGTGGCTAGTTGACATCATCTTTGTTAATAGGTAGGACGACGTGAAAAAGTAAGAGTCACCATATTGATCAACATAAAAATTGAAATTTCTAAATTAAAATGTAAGATAGATTATTTCAAACAGAATTCTGCAGAACAAAGGGCCACTTATCAATACGTACTTGGGTACATTGGGAATGACCTCTTAATCACTAGAATTCCTTTTGAAATTTATGTTCTTACTATATGACGTATATTCTCCAACTGTTTCTGGACAACATTTCTGGAAGGGCATGGATTTTAATTCTCTCCAGAACACGAATAATTTCTTTATCCAGACTGTCTCACAGCCAACTTATACTTAATCCCGAATCTATGTTATTATTCTACTCTTAAATGTATGTTGATCATATTAGTAAGAACATTTAGGTCAATGCACAGTTATCTAGCCTTTTGGGAAATAAATTTCTCATAAAGGCGCTTTTAAGAAAAGAACAATACAAATCAACTGCTAAGGCTACACAAAGATCCAAACCCGGAACGGACTGAATATCAGATTTTTTTTCAATTTCATGAACTAAGAACCAGGCCTATTATATTCGGTTTTGAAACAGGACCGAAAACCCAAACCAGTATGGACCGGTTAGTTAATATCTATATAAAAACATAGATCCGTGTATCCAATTTATGTGGAGTAGCATTTCACTTGCACTCTTAAAACATACCAGATGAACTCGCCACGTTCCTACTATTAGCTTGTACAAATGTTAGCTATTACACTTATAGACTTATTGTTGCATAACAAATTAACACTTACTGTTGTTTGAAAACCTAAACGAATTATGCCTCTTTAATAGGGCTCATAATTTTGAAATTATTACATAAAAACGAGAAGCATGATCTAAGAAAATGCATAAAAAACAGAGGAAAGAAAAAACCAACCCGCACATGGAACTGACAGAAAATCACGTATAACATAACAAATTTGAACCATTAATCTCATTGCATAAACTAAAATTTGAAAGCAAGTGTAATGTTGAACAATAACATAAAAATCCTGCCAGCTGAAACCTAAATAAAGTCCCAGATTTAGGATAACTTTTCTCATACTGGTTTAAGCATCGATAAAAGTTCACATTTTTTATAAAAGTAAATTGAATAGATCCTATTTGTTCAAAGTCTTAAACCATTAATATCTTAGATGCATACGGTTACCACGTACATTAATTCTCCGGGGGTTTTCCTTTCTTTTGTCATTTCTCAGTATTTACTTTGAGAGAGAGGCCTAATTGGTGACTGGTTTCTCCCTCTACTAAAGATGCGTTGGTTTATATTTTTTTTTACCAGGATTAAACAGTTCAGATTTTGTTAATTAAGAAATTTGTCAGCTTTCATAATCTGTTATAGACTAGTAGAGAATTCTATGGTTTCATAATCTGATCTTTTTAATAATTCTCCTCCTGATGGATGGACTGTCCTTTTACAAGTTTTTCTTCAGTTATCCTGGTCTTAACCTGGCTGGTGTTTGTCTCGGAAATTGTAAAGTGGGCCCATCCTGAGAAATATTTACAGTTATTTCAAAAGTTGAATGTAGCTAATTCTGTATTTTGTTTTGACCAACACAGTCTTCAAAATGTTAATACAGAACATAATTAACATTCTAGGACATGAATTACTAGCAATCAACATCCCGCACATTAACAAAAGCATTATCCTAAGTACTAAACACAAGATCAGAAATTTCATAAACAAAACAAAACCTTAACTAAATAGAGAGATAAATAAATACAAAAAACTAACATACATTTCCAGGAGCAGCGCAAAGAACCTTCTTCTGCCCCTCCAATTCCAAAACCAACTTAGCATCCTCCGACATATGAACCGAAACTTTCTCATCCATAACCATAAAAAACCTCTCCCCACTCCCATCAAACTTAACAATCGACGCTTCCTTCCCTAACCGACAATAAAAACTCCGTCGTCCCCTCACCAAATTCACCATCCCCAAACAACAATCCCTCCCAACCGTCAACGCCAAAGTCCCCGTCTTATGCACACTCAAATCACTAATCCCCTTCTTATGCACACTCAAATTCTTCAACAACACAAACGGGTCCGCATCGTAAATCGACACGGACCCGTCATCGAAACCGGCAATCAAGTTCCTAGGAAACGAAGAATCAAGCGAAACAAAGGAGAGTGCAGTGACTGTTGAAGTTGGGTCATTGAGGGAACCGATTTCGGAGGAGGTGGAGAGGTCGTAGATTTTGATGGTGTCGTCGGAGCCACCGGAGACGGCGGCGGTGCCGGAAACGGCGACGGATTTGATGGGGGAGATGTGGGAAGGGAAGGAGAAGAGGGGAGTTAGGGTTAGGGTTTGAGGAGAGGATTTGAGGTGTTTGAGTTTGAAGCCCCAAATGAATCTCTCGTAGGAGCCTGCTACTAGAGACATGGCTTTTGGGGTTTAGGGAAGAGTGTGCGTGTGTGTTTTCTCTAAAACCCTAAATTTGTGAAGCGTGGTTTTAACTTTTAAGGACCGAAATGACTGCTATTTTTCAGTATAATGGTCAAAATTTTCATTTTTTTAGGATTTTATTATTTAAATATTACTGTAATTTTAAAATTTTTGATCAAAAATATTAACCTATTACACATTTTTAAATAAAATATTTATAATACTTGTGTATCATGTAAAAATATAAAAAGTAATGAAAAAAAAAAATTTAAGAAGGCACAACCTCACTTTCATCACTAACTTTTTTTTTCCCCAATTTTTTTCTTTTATTTAACTTTTTATATAATATTTATTTATCAAATGTATAATAATAATATTCACTTTATAAATACATACTAGGCTGATATTTTTAATCGCCAAACTCAAAATCGATATTTTTGTCAAAAAAAATTTCAAAAAAATGATATTTTTTAACATTTTTTTACTACTTTACAAATGGGTTTATTTCAATTTTCCAAGTGCATAAGAAAGAGGCCAAAGAAAAATATGAATCCATTTGATTTCAGGCCAAGTATAAGGGGTTTTTCCAAATCATACAAACATGTTAATGTTACAAAGAGGCAAGCAAATATAGGGTTGAATTTAATTCCCGAGGGGGAAGTCTTGAGGCTTGAGGACAATTCAAGGCTTAAAGATAATGTAACGAATGTTCACGAGAAAGAAGCTGCTGCAACTTTCAGACACGGCAATAAATATGGGGCTTGATATTGTGGGTGGTAGGGAGCATGGTATACTAACTTTAGCCAAGAGTTTGGCTAGTCACAGTTAAGAAATATTGGTACAATTTGTATTTTTTTTTTTGAAAGGATGGTACAATTTGTATTTGATACTTAGTTAAACTGTGAACTTTTTATGCTTACAAGAGACCAAGTGCGGGGCCTGGACTAAGTCGGTCGGCTGTTGAATCTCTATGGGTCATCTCCAACAGAGGTTATAGGTCACTTAGGGCATCTCCAACAGAGGTTGTCAATATAGTTGTCAACTTCTACCACATCATCATATATATTATTTTTTTATTTCTTCTCTCCTCCATCTCATTGTTGGCAACTTTTGTTACAAATCTACTCCAAAGTTGCCAATGTGGTCCCATACATTAATTTTGTATTGTCTTATAAATACATTTAAAATATGGGAGATATAAAAAAGGATAAAGTTAAATACATTTTTGAGGAGTTGTATGTGTTTTAACTAAATAGAGAAGTTGCCAACTTTTGGCAACTTTGGTGGGCAACTTCTTGGCAACATTGACACTCCAATAGGTGGGCAACAAAGGGTGTCATGCCACATAGGACTTGGCAACCTCTATTGGAGATGCTCTTAGAGCAACTGCAGCGCATAAAAAATCGATGGCCACTTCCCACCTTGGGAAGACAAAGTTGGACTTAGACCATCCGCAATGGATGGCCACTTAGCTCCTAGGGACATTCAAAGTGGGCAAGTGGGCATGTATTTGCATTGTATTGTAAAAAAAAATGGCCGAGCCCAACTCACTGGCCATGGCCACTTCTTTGTTTTTTAATTTTTTATTGCTACTTTATGTACATAGTCTGTGATTTCTGCTATTATTTAGTTAAACTTCTTTCCACTTGGCTACTTTTGATTTGTATTTGAATGTTAGAGAGGTTTGATCACATTGGATGAGTTTGGCCACATTTTTCCAAAGCCCAGTTTCTGATGAGGTGGCATAGATTGGGGTCCATCAAAAGTGGTAACCGGCCCTGAGCATTGTAGATGCTCTTAGCTAAAGAAAAGGTGGCCACATGCATTGGAGTGTAATCAAAAAATGGGTCAGTGACCTCTACGTTGGCCAATACCCAACTGACCTGCACGTCTTTCAAAGCAAAACATGCCCCCAATTTTATCCTGCTTATTACGAAAAAGTAATGTTAAAATATAAAAACAGGGCATTCACCGTTGGAGGTACTTGCCCAACTATCTTTCCTGCCTAACTTTTGCTTAGATGTAAGTTGTGTGGGGTCATAGCATTTGGATAGAATCTAAAAGTAAGAGGCTTGTCTGGGGGATTACTTTATTCATGGAATACGACGATGTATAGTTTAGTAAGGGCCTATAACACTGATAGATTGATCTTGTGTGAAATGAGAAGCTTGGTTGATAACTCAATTTTCCACATAATCAATGTGTACAGCTCACAGGAAATACAAGATAAAAGGAAATTGTGGTTGCAGTTAGACCCAATTGCTAGAAATCACCAAGATAAATATTGTTGTTTTGTAGGCGATTTTAATAGCATAAGGGATGAAGTGGGAAGAGAAAATTGTGAGTACAGAAGGGTGGATATGGAGGGGTTTAACCAGTTTGTTGATAATAGTAATTTGTTTGATATAGCAATTGCCAACTCTCAATTCACTTGGTATGGGGCAGCAGAGAAAAAAGTAGGTTGGATAGGGTCCTGCTAAATAGTGAATGGTGGAGCATTGCAGGTTGGAAGTTACAAGCTCTAAACAGAAAAAAAAAATCGGATCACAAACCATTACTTTTCAGCCGGGAGTTGATAAATTGGGGTCCTATTCCATTCAAAGCATACAATGGGTGGTTAAAAGATGAAGTTCTGATGAATTCTATAAAAGTAAATATAGTGGTTAAGGAAGTGGGAAATAAGCTGAACATTCAAGGCACTATGAGAAGAATAAAATCATTGATGAAATCATGGTCGAGGGATCCAGCAAACAATATTGATAAAAGAATCAAAGATTTAGAAAGTAGGATCGCTCTCCTAGAAAACTCATCTAGTACTAGTGTGAATCTATCAAAACTCAAGGGGGATTTGGATGACCTCTATGAGCACAAAGTCTCGATGCTCAAACAGAAGACTCGAATGACTTGGCAGCTGAAGGGCGACAAAAATACAAGATTTTTTCACCACGTAATCCAAAAGAGGAGGAGCAGAAACTTAGTGAGAAAATTTTTTGGGAAAACTATTGGGTCTTCACTCCAGATAATTTAAAGAATGCATTTTATACCCACTTCAGTAAGAATTTTCAGAAGCAGGACCCGATAGTTAAACTAAAATTGGGTTCACTAATTATTAATAAATTTACAGAGCAAGAGGCAATTTTTCTCGATAGAGATATAAAAATGGAGGAGTTGGATTGGGCCATAGACAATCTTGCGGCGGATAAGGCTCCCGGGCCTGATGGGCTTAACATAGGTATCTTAAAGGCTTTCTGGGTTTCACTCAAGGATCAAACACTGGAATGCTTTAAAAAAAATTTATGTCTTTGGGTCTTTCTCCAACTGGACTCAATTCTTCCTTTCTAGCGCTCATCCCAAAGGTAGAGCATCCAAAATTAGTCTCCGAGTATGGACCCATTAGCCTACTAAACTCAATAGCTAAGTTATTTACAAAAAAATGTTTGGAAAGGCTCAATATAGTGATCAAGAACATAGTCTCGAAAAACCAGTTTGGATTTATAAAAGGAAGATAACCAACGGATAGTATTCTTATAGCTAATAAGATTTGTCATAGCTTGCTAACAAGAAAAGCGACGAGATTAATCTTGAATTTGGACTTCGAGAAAGCATTTGATACGGTAAATTGAGATTTTCTCATTGAACTATTGGGAATTATAGGATTTGGAGAGAAGTGGAGGCAATGGATAACTGACTTATTGAAAAGTTTGAAAATATCGATATTAGTCAATGGCTCTCCAACGAGAGAATTTGCTCCCTCTTGAGGTCTCCGTCAAGGGGATCCTCTATCGCCGCTACTATTTGATTTGGTGGTTGAGGTGCTTAACAAGATGATCTGTAAAGGTGTGTAGATGGGCATCTTTGGGGGTATCAAAATTAGAGAATCGACGAGCCCCTTAACGCACCTTCAATTTGGGAATGACACGCTGATTTTCATTGAAGATAAAGTTGATTTTGTAGTGAACCTAAAGAGAATATTACAATCTTTTCACTTACTCACGGGTTTAAAGATAAACTTCTCAAAAAGCAAGCTCTATTCTATAGGAAATGTTACGAAAATGCTTTCTCAATGTGCAAGTATATCCACATGAAACCCGAATTCCTAGATCCAGACCCGATTGAAACCCGAATTCTTAGATCCGTTGGGTTTCGGTTCGGTTCAGGTTTTAATCGAGTCTCAATTTATTTATATAATTATTTATCAACATGTTTTTTTGAAATAATAATTTATCAACTAGAACACTCTATTTAATCAAATGTCAAGGAAAATGTAAATTCTAAATAAGCGCATGCAACAACCAAATATATATGTTGACATATATGTTAATATATATTATTGTGAGAAATTATGGAGAATTGCATTTATTGTATTATTAGTAAATTGGGAGAGTTCTCTTAATATGTTAATTTCCGTTATTATTGATCAGAGATTGATTATATAAACAACTGTGATGTATTGTAATAAATTTGAAGGGAGTGCCTCCACCATGAATGAGAAGAGAATTTGCGAGACTATTTTATCATGGTATCATGATCCAGTGGTATGCGATGAAAAACCTACAAGAGTTTGTGGGTGTGAGAAAATCCTGCGAGAGTTCGTGGGTTGGAGAAAAAAGATCCCGCGAGAGTTCGTGGGTGAAAGGAGAAAAAAAATCTACGAGAGTTCGTGGGGGCGAACAAAAAAAAACTTATGAGAGATCATGGGGAAGAAAAAATCTGCGAGAATTCTACGCAAGGTCATGGGGGCGAGAAAAAAAAACTATAAGAGATCGTGGGGAAAAAATGCAAGAATTTTTTGATATGAAAGAAAGAAAAATCATGAAAACGAAGATGATGATAAGGCGAAAGCACAACGACAATGATGATGGATTTATGGAAAAGATCGTCCTAAACGACAAGAAAAACTTTGAGAAGAATTGTGACAGCGTAAACAAAGATGTCGATGAGGACAAAGATGATGAAGACGAGGATGAAAATTTTAACGCAACGAGAAAGCTGATTCAAGTGGGTGATTATGTTGATTGTAGCGGATGATTCAATTTTTTTTTAAAATTTGGCAAACTCTCGATTGAGCATCGTGAGTTTGAGGGGGGATGTTGACATATATGTTAATATATATTATTGTGAGAAATTATGGAGAATTGCCTTTATTGTATTATTAGTAAATAGGGTGAGTTCCCTTAATTTGTTAATTTCCGTTATTATAAAATAGGGATTGGTTATATAAACAACTGTAATGTATTTTAATAAACTTGAGGGGAGTGCCTCCACCATGAATGAGAAAGAGACTTTGCGACTATTTTATCAATATATAATTAAAAGATGAATAGTAAAATATGTGTAACGGTCCCAAAATCCGGGGTACAGATTTGGGGCCACCAACCACAATCAACATAATACTAACTTGGATATAAACATTAAATAAACTGATAAAACATTAAAATCCCTTAACCAAGATCGCATACAGGTTATGGTATGAAACAAACTATCGAATTACTTTATTACAACTCAATCTCAGAATAATAAAAATATTATACATTTTGTGAATATACAAACCATTGTCTAACTATATCTCCAACCTTGACAATTCTCAATTCACTATCTGGCGAAATCCATAACTCGACTGTCTCCTCTCGCTGCCCGGAGATTAATACCAACTGTCCCCTTACTAGGTCTACTAAACTTCTCTATTAACTGGAGAAAACAAACAAAAGCAAGAGTGAGCCAACAATGCTCAGCAAGTGCATAAAGTGATAACAATTTTAATATCGAAACAATTCTGATAACAAAAGAATTTCAACTCATTCTATGAAAGAATCTGTGATATTAACTTTTAAGTTGCCACGAGGGCCAATACTTCACCATTAATGAGGTGCAACAGGAACTAGAACAGATAAAAGTTTTGTTCAACCAAAATAAGCATTACAGACTTCAAGGGAATCAGGATTTAACAATTCAATAATGATACTCGAAAACTCAAGGTCAAATGATAACATTCTTTGTCAACTGGATAATCAATTCATAGATTAGAATTGGATTTTCATTTTGACGCAGCGAGTTAAAGTGGATGATCAGTCACACTAAAACTCCGGATATACTCTCTTGGTATATCCAAATACTTAACTGGATCCATGGCCCATTTTGGCCTAAAACATAATACTCATACTCTGACTGGCGTCCACAGTCCTGAAAACATTTTCATTTAGTAAAAACTTCCAATTCTATCTTTAATACTCAGGTCAGGTGTCGGGACAATCGACCACCCTTGATTTCCAACAACTGGAACTCACGTCCAGAATGACGACTTAGGAGGAATTAATAAGAAACGACATCATCGTCTGGTATTGACAAGTTCGATACCACATAGGGGGAACTATAAAGAATGTCAATTCGAATAGGTATCAGCAAGATCGATACGAATACTTCGAATTATAACCACATCAGATGATGCAAAGAGAAAGTTCATTTGAACAAGAACAAGGATATAATGTGCAATAAGATTTCAACAAATAAAATTATAGACTAAAGCAACGATATGGTCACGTACCGACATTTAATAAAACTTATACACACTGAAGAATTTGAGCTTCCATAAGCGGAGAAATAGACTAGAACAGTAGTTGTAAAACAGTTTCAATAGGGAAAGGTTTAGATCAGCTTAGGGAAACATTGTCCAATTAGAAATCCATTGGTGAAAATATACTAGATCAGGCACTGTGCCAACAGGCCTTCATAAAAGTCAAGAAAACTTGGATGTCCTTGTTTAGAAAATTCCTTAAGAATATCGGACAAAAATAGAAGAAATGGCATTCCGTTGACAGAATGTAAAAAGGGTTATTTACAAGATTCTTTGTAAAACCGACATGTGAATTATGGGTGGGGAAAACAAACAGCATCATGGTAATTTAAAGAGGTATATATATCATTTTTCAACTATACTTGACCAACTCATTTCAATACAATAAATAAACTAAATTGCATCACTTGAACAATAAGCGACAAGCAATAACACTTGCCTTGTTATACGAAGTTCTCTATCCTAGTATGGATCCTCGACTCAATTCTTTTACTTGCTAGCCTCTCATTCGGCCCTATCTCCATGTTTACTTCATTTATCGCCAATCTTTACGTCAATATATTTGTCCACTTGGATAATGGTCCTTTGGCTCATATTTCTGTTCACCCGCACCCTATTCTTGGCCAGATCTCCTACTCGTACCTTTACATGGTAAAATACTATTTCAATATCAAACCAAGCAAAACCTTATTGTTTGCGTTACTCTACCCATGCGCGTCTTATAACGCTTACACATACATCACCCATAGACATATACAATCATTTCATAAAGTAGCTTTAGTAAACCACTAGGTCAAATATGCACTTCACATAAACACTTACCATCTAATTTTCAAAACCATAATATATTCTCGAAATAATCCATCGACACATATACTTAAACCCTTAGAAATCATAACATACTTTCAAGCATTGAAATCAAATAACTTAAATAGACTTTTAAATAGATTTGCAGGGGATTTTTAGAAAATTCGGCATGAAGTATTCGTAAATAGGACTTTTCCCCTGTTTTTCAATTCAACAATCCCAAGGAAATATCAAGCTGCTTCTATGGCAGCAACTTAAAGTAAACACATAAGAAAGTATCCGCCCTGACATGCGGCACATAGCACATAATAATTTACATTACACTACTACTTACGCTACACCAATGATCATATTTCTCACGCATTTTAATGATACACGTGACAATCAATCATTGATGTTCGTAAGCCCTAGGGAACAACCCCTAGCACTAACTATTACTTATGCTATATCAATGAACACATCACTCAAGTATATTAATTATACTCGTGATAGTTAATCATGGATATTCTTAAGCCCGAGGAATTAGTTGAAGAGAATTACACAAGTCTTTAAATATTGACATTTAAGACTTGTGACCTCATTGCAACTCCTTGCAGATAAGCACATAATAAAATAAATCTAACAATTAGTCTTTGATATAATTCACATTTTAAAACCATACAAATAGCTCACCACCACACATAATTTACCACCAAGTACTCGACAAGCATAATATCCGACAAATACTATAACTTGACTTTATACATTTAGTACATAAACATTTGTGACTCGATAAAATCATATATCTCAATATATCATTCAACAATTAATAATTAACCACTGCTAGCCCGAACACTTAATCGGGTCCACAATTAGCCTCAACAATTAATGACTAACAATTAACAATTAATAATAATCAAAACATATTGTTCAACTCGAAATAAATCCCACAATTATACTTAACCACCACGATACTAAATAACTATATTCTCCGAATTAATCACAACAATGATATTGCAATTTAAACTAATTAAATTACAACAACTACATAATTAAATCACAATTAAATTACTACAATCACAATAATTTATATACTTTCCGAATTCAAACTACAAAAATTAAAACAATTATCTCGAATTTACAACTAATTAAATACGAAAATTAAATAGATAAAATGCGAGATTATACCTTCCGAATTCATCGATTCCCTACAACAATCTCTCTCTCTCCCTCTCTCTCTCTCTCTCTCTCTCTCTCTCCCTCTCTCTCTCTCTATTGCTCACTGCTGCGCCTCGCCACTACCTCCACCAGTTCACCTTCCTCACGCCATCACCACGACATCACCGGCGATCTCTCCCTCCTCTGCCGCCCCTCTCCCGCGCGCTACCTCCCTCTCCCCTGCAACACACACCGCGCGCCTCCTATACACGCACCACTGCATGCACTCTTACACACACACACACGTGTATGTATATATATATATGTGTGTGTGTATGTATGAATTCAAGTCTCCAATTCTCTTTTCTCTCTTCCAATTTCTTCCCTCTGCTGTGTTTTTCTCCCCCTCCCCTGATTCTAGAATCCTCTCTACTGTTGTGCTTGTTTTTTTGTGTTATTGGGCTCGGCCCAATACAATTATATCACTTTTACACTTCATACCGGCCCCTTTTTAACACTTTTAAACGACTTATAAATTGAAATCAAATAAAATATTCGGAACATTAAACTTTTCAATTTTAAAATAAAGAATATAAAATTACGAGCACGCACATATTTTCGAAATATTTTTCGGATCAAAAATGAATTAAATATGAATTTTCAAAGTTTTGATCTTTTAAATACAATAAAACTCTTAAATTCATTTTAAAATAGTTAACCACCCAAATTAATCCACCCAACAATTTTAAAAACTAAATAAATATATAAAGATGATATTACAAAAGATTTCATGATTTTTAATCCCTCCGATAATTTTATAAAATTTACAGAGGATCAAAAATACATGATTTAAATATACTTAAATCCTCAAAATTACAAATAAAAATATACTGACCTTCACGGCTCATACTAATCATCATATAATCACACAAACATAACTTCACACATATTCCACTTTCCAACAATACTCACATAATAATATTCATAATTTATATAAAATAAATAATTCGAAATTCGAAATTTTCTAAGGCGTTATAATATGTCTCTCAATTTTTAACATTTATATGTCAAAAATTGACTTGAATGCTTTATAAGATGAATCTCTTAATAGTTTATGAACGAAAAAATACTGTTGACGAGATTACGAGAAAGTATGTAGTAACTTAAGTTTAATGCGGCTTAAATTAATAGCATTGAATCAATTAGACTATTAGAAAATTAATAATTAAAAAAATATTATATAAACATAATACATATATATATATATATATACGTATGTATATATATATATATGTAGAGTTAAGTTCTATGAAGACCAACATTTGAGTGGAGACCGTGGAGGCCGTGGAGACCATATACATTATGCACTCAAAATATTGCAAAACGTATATATTTGTAAAGAATATTCAACTAATATTATTATTTCATTCAAAATCTTAAAAATCATATATGATTTGCAAGCAGAACATGTTTTGAAGAACAATACGTTCTGCAATATTTTGTTTGCAGAACATACATTATTTTGAAGATTTTTAATGAAATTTGCATGTAAAACATATATGATTTTCAAGATTTTTAATGAAATAAATGAAATAGTGATTTTCATAGAACATGATTTTCAATGAATAAGTTTTTGTAATGTTTTGATTGATATATGGTCTCCGGTCTGTTGAGTATAGAACACACGAATAGAATACAGAGGGGGGTGAATGGATTCTTGAACTTTTCTTGTTCTTGAATCTGTTTGGTGTATGTAGCAAGCTATGTATTATGTGTGTGTAGAACTATAGGTGCGGATAGTGAACAACACAAGACACAATATTCACTTTAATCTAATATTTTATTAGATAAAGATTTGCTAAAAACTGTGAATACAAATGATAGCATTCTCAGCTTCGTTTTCTCAGGGAGATGTATTTTCTAAATGTGAATCTTGAAAACATCTCTTTAAATAAAAAAGTGAGGTTGTATTCTTATAGAACATGAATACAACCTACTTACTACAAATAAGATTATAGGATAAATTACTTTCTAGTATGTCTATCCTATTTGAGTAAGCATCCAAACGGCTACAGGTTTGACTTGTTGAAGTTCTGTTTAAATCCACTTCTTTAGCTATTTGTCTCTTGTACATCTCTCTAAGCTTCTTTATAGGCTTTCCAAAGTACCTTACAGTTTGTGGTCCATAAAGTGCTTTGGCTTGTTGCAGGTTTCTTACTTGTACAATTTCTCCAGTATTTTGTCTCCAAAATTGTATTCGAGAAGTAACTTAGTGATTGATTCGAGAACTAGAATTGACTTGATAGATAACTCTGAGTTCTCGAATACTGCAAAGCTGACATATCGAATCACTTCTCGAATAGCTCTTTTCTTCAGGAATCCTTGAGTTGTCGAATAGGGCATTTAACTTATCGAATCCCTGAGATATCGAATAGCATTCTGAGTCTTTGGTAGTATCGAATACAACTTTCATTTGTTGACTCTCAGAGAACCCGAATACCACTTTGACTTGTTGACTTCTTGAGTTCTCGAATAGAGTAATAGACATGTCGAATCTCTGAGTTATCGAATGACACTTTGACTTGTTGACTCTCAGAGATGTCGAACAGTGTTTTTATAGATATCGAATCCTTGACTTGTCGAATGCTAGACTTCTCGAATAGAACAAAACACTTCTCGAATTGGTACTTAGGCAAATCTTTATTCTTCGAATTCCAACTGTGTTTATTTTGACAGTCTTGATTTTCAAGCTTGAGGCATGATCCTTGGAACTTCTTTCAAGCATTATTCTCTGACTTTTAATTAAAGTTACACAGATAGAAATTGATGCCTATTATAAGTACTACAACAAGCAGAAACTCTACAGCTAGAGGTTCCCTCAGTTTAGAGGTCATGTAAGTAATGCAAAGCATTACAAACAATTAGGTTTGTTATTAGATGTACTTAGGCATGCCTCTGTGCCTAACAATCTCCCCCAAATTGGGAGTGAGACCCTTAGTCAGAATTTCATGTCTGATAACAAGCCTAACATACATAAAGATAAAACTTGACAGTACATGTATGAAATTGAATAACAACATGGATAGAACTACAATGAGTGATTTTACAGACTATGATGAAATACTAGCCTTTGTCATTTGATTCCATCTCCATTGCCTTGGCTTGTAGATCATCATATGCCTTCTGTTTCCTTTCTTTCTCCTTTCTTGCATTCTCATCCATAGCTTTTATGATCTCTGCCATAACATCTAGTTCTTCAAGCATAATAGAGTTCTTGAAGTCTTCAAGTACTGGCTTCAGAATGTTGGCAGGATAGTGATTGAGTAGGTTCATTCTTATATTGATATGATCTCCATTTATTCTCCTATACTTCACAACATAGGGATTGAATTGAACTCTACACAATCCTTTTGCCCTTAGATTTTTTGCTTCAATTTCCAGCCTATCAATCTCTTTCTCCCTTTCTAGCCATTTCTCAAAGCACCCCTTTCTTATCTTCTCAGCATAGTCTCTCTTCATCTTCACAAAATTAATCAACTCCAACTTCCATACTCTCTCCACTTTGTCTTCAGAATCCAATAATGCAATAATTCTTTCTATCTCATATAGCTTGCCCCAATTTTGACAACCCCTTGTTTGAATTTCACCTGTCTTCGATCAGTGTATTTGATTTCAAGGCAATCATTCACAATTGCAGCATAGTAGATTCTTTGAGCTCTTAGAAATTGCAGTTGGTCTTCATCAAAATCTCCATCTAGTGGTTGGAGTTTTAATCCTGGAATGATTGTTAGGGCCCTTGATTTAGATGGCTTCACTTTTCTTGCAGCTTGTTTAAATTTGATCTTTTTCACTTGGTTGCTTGGCAGAAACTTGTGACCCTTGCTTGTAGACCATTGTAGTACACCATTAGAAGTTTACTTTTGGAAACATACACATGGTTTCTTGAGTTGAATCTTCTTCTCTTCTTGAGGTGGCGAGACAGTTGCAGAAGCCATAGATGTAGATTTTGGTAGGTCATTACTAGCTGTAATCACATTAGACATAGAGTCTTGTGTTGTGGTGAAGTTACTGTTAGTAATGCCTAGGGCTTGCTGTTTTCCACTTTTCCTCTCATAGACTTTTTCTTGGTCATCATCACCTTTCCTATCTTTGTTGTCCTTCTTTTTCTTCTTGTCTTCATCATCCTTATCACTCTAGTGATGTCTTCTCCTCCCATCACTCTTATCCTCATCTTTATCATCCTTCTTTCTCCTTGCTTTAGCCATCTCTGGGACAGAGCCAGTTGCAATGAAAGATCTGAGAATATGCAATGCTTCCAACTTTTCAGCAGTTCTTATCCCATTCTTCTTTTGTAGTTGATCAATGATGTCAATTATAATTTTGTGATTTCTAATAGTGAGATCCTTGGGAATGACAAGCTGATTGACATCTTCTATCTTTGTACCAGACTGATAGAGAATGGTTCTTGGATTAATGCACACTTCAGGCAATCTATCATGTTCACCATTCATAAGTTCAGAGTATAGGCTATTGTTGTTTTCTCCCTTCTTTTCAATCAGCTCCAAGATAGCATCAATCTCTGTGAATTTTAGAACCTTTAAGGTGTCATAAGATAGATGCCATATTTTGCCATTTGACACCATCATAATCTCCTTGAGAAAGATTTGATTTAGCTTTCTTGGTATCACTGTCAGATATTTGATTTGATCTTTAAGGCTCCTTCTGTACAGCAATGTATCTCCTCCAACCTTTGCCTTTGAGGCTTACAGAAACTTCAAGAAAGCATCATCATGATAAATCTCTGAGTTTGCTACTTCTATCAGCTTGGCCTCTGTAACCACATCCACTTCAACTGGTTGATCTTCTTTATTTCTGGAGGTTTTGGTTTGATTAGTTGGGGCACTTGGCATGGAGCCTGCTACCACTATAGTAGTGATAGTTTGCTTTTGGCCACTTGGAGTAGTGATATGCACAGGTGATAGAGTAACAACTGGCAGAGAAGATGGAGGTTCATCAAGTTTAGCTTTCCCATTGCCTTGAACATTTGTTGTAGATTTTGAAATTCTTGGTTGGCCACCATCAGTTATGACAATGCCTTTCTCCTTAGGTTTCTCCTCCTTAGGCTTCTCCCCCTTAGGTTTTGAGTTCCTTAATGTCCTCTTCTCCCCCTTAGGCTTGTTGTCAGGCACAGAGGCTTTGGTAGGGGCCTTTGGGTTGGAAGAGGTGGGATTGATAGATTCATCAGGCAGAGGGAGTCCCATGTGCTTCATCATAGCAGACAGCATCAGTTGTTGGTGAAGAAGAACCTCAGCTGTGGTGGTGGCTTGAGTGTCCAACTTTTTAGTAAGAGTTGCAACTGTTTCTGTAAGATGAGCATTTGACTGTTTGAGGGAGCTCACTTCCTGTTCAAGAGTAGCCACCTTGGTGAACAACTCAGAAGCTTTAAATCCAGAAAGAGATTGGTCCTTGAGTCTTTGCACTTCAAACTTGGTCATGTCATGGATAGGGACTTCAGTCACCAATTTGTCACCATATTGATTGGAAAAGAGAGTCCTAAGTACTGCATAGGCATCAGTTGTCTGATTAGAGAGCTTTTCCATCTGAGTAGCCATATTATTGACAGCACTTTGAAGCAATATCAATGAATTATCCATTGTAGTGCAGGTGGCTTTGCATCCCTGAATGTCCTTGATGACAGAGTTGAGAGAAAGGAACTTGGAGGCAAAGTCCCTTTTGATTTCATTACTTCCTTGATTGTGGCTGCACACACTTCATTAATTTCTGTCTTAATGCCCTTGTTAGGTCGAATACACACTTTTAATCAACTAAGTATGAGAGAATAACAATAAGTTCTTTAAAAGCTTTAAAAACTGTTTGAAATTAACTTCTCTCTCAATGATGTAAAATATCACAGAGAGCTGCTTAGGTTACAATGAAAGATATTGTATTACATGATCGATACCCTTCTAGGGTTAACCTAACTGTATTTATAAGACATACAGCTGCTATACAATCGATAATTGATACTCCTATAAATTAGCTATACAATTGTTATCAATTATGATTGCTACACGTCTTCTAAGTCAACTCAATCTCTTTGACAGCTATCCAATCTTCAAAGATATTGCTCCTTAAATAATCTTCAAACAATGTTGACCAGTAGACGCTGCCTCCAGACAGAGTTTAACAAACTCTGTCGAGCTTCCATTGTCAGCGTATAGCAAACTCTGTTCAGCTTCTAACTGTCAGAGTTTAACTAAACTCTGACTGCTTCCTGTTTAAACTCTGTTTTTCCCTGTAAAACTTAAACACTGATATTAACCATATCAATTATATTTAACAATCTCCCCCAACTTGTTCATTAGTAAAAATGCACAAGTTAACAATAATTGATGATGTCAAAACAATTTCATACAAACACAGTGTTTATTAAAATAAGCAGAGTTTAAACTTGACTTAACAAAAATCTACAGATAACAAGAAAATTCTTACAGACTTTAATCTCTAATCTCCTCAAGATCTGGTGTTGTTCTGAGATAATCTATAAGCAATCTTCTCTCTGCATTTTCAAGCTCAATCTTCATAGCTTCCTTGATCTCTCTCAACTGAGGATCACTCTCATCTGTCTGATAGATAGCAGATCTAAGATCATAGATTTTGTTCCTCCTCATCTCATTTCCCAGCCTGATAAATTTGACTTCCTCTGACTGTGAATTGAAGTCAAGTACTGTGATTCCCAAATCAGTCTTTAACTTTGCAGTACCCTTCTTCATTTCAATAAGATTTCCATTCCAGTCTCTGTACTTAGGAACATATCTGCTATTGCACTTCATCCCTCTGATTGCCAAATTCTGGAGCATTTTCTGTCTGAGCACATTTATAACTGATTGAGTCCTTTGACTATTCACCTTGAAAAGATATAGAACATATTCTAGTTCTTTCCAATATTTCAAGCCAATATCATTCTCACCAATTCTAAATACTGTCCCATCAGCCATGAAGTATAAGAGAAAATCCTTCTTTAAACTCTTTTGATAAACTAATTGCACTAATTCCAGTCTGTCCAAACTCTCTTGAGTGACACCACAACCTGGAACAGCCAGTGAAGAAGGATCTCTGGGACCACTATATTGCCTTCTGTCTTTGTGTGAACCTAAACCAGCCTTATTCTTTCCAACCTTACCAGACAAGGCTCTTCCATCAGAAAAATCCATAGAAGCTCCAGATAATAGATTTGGATCATGAAGTGTTCCTTTACCAAAAACTGATTGCAACTGAGAAGATAGAGGTCTAGACACAACTTGTGTAGCAACAGAGGTTGTGTTTTGTTTCTTCTGTACAACTTGTGTAGAAACAGAGGTTGTATCTTTCTTCTTTGAAACTTCTCCTTCAATGCCTTTCAACTTGAGTTTAGCTTCTGCTTCTGTTGATTTCTTTGATAAATATGATCTTTGATCAGCATCAGCATTTTCCTTGATCATAATGCCTTTAAGAACAGGCCTTTAAGAACTGCTTCCTGTTTAAACTCTGTTTTTCCCTGTAAAACTTAAACACTGATATTAACCATATCAATTATATTTAACAGCCCTTGCCAAGATAGTATGCAGCTTTCAAAATTCCCTTGTAGGTGTCATTGACAGCTTCATACACCTCACCAGGAGTTAGAGATTTGGCATTGGACCCTAATGAGGTGATGTACTCTTCTCTGAGGAATTGAAGACCTTCTGCGAGAGCAATGTCATACTTTCCTTGTAACCAGGCATCTACATTGCCATCTCTTTCAGCATCATCTATTATCTTTTCCTTCTGCAGCTCCATATCATCTCTGTGACATAAGAGAATAGCCTCATAGTCTGGATCTGGCATGTCTAAAGTGAGTAGGTTTTGAGCAATCTTTGTGAACTCAGGAATCTGATCCACAATTAACTTTTGAAGAGCTTCAACCATTAATTATTGTGGAACAGACCCTAATCCTGAAGCACTGTCATGTTACACAGGCTTCAGCCATTGGGACATGAAGTTAGAGCTAGAGCTAGGCAAGCTAGACTCCTCAGTTACAGATGCAACTTCTGCAACTGGATGAATTGACTCTACTACTGTTGTCTCCACAAGAGTGGGATGAGTTACAACAGTAGTTGACACAGACATAGAGTCTCTAGTGAAAACTAGTGAATCCTCTGTGTTTATGATGATGTCATTATGATATGCCCCAGCTTACATTCCCTCACCATCTAAATGTGGTTCCTGGGTGGTGAGCAAAGTGTCATGCACTAAGTAACTTGAATCCATTGGCTCACCAAGAGGAGAGAATTCTTGGTGATCAATGCCTTGCTCCTCAATTGCTTGAGTTGTAGGTTCCAAAGAAATTTGAGATGTAGATTCTGGAAGAGAAGTGTCTTTTAGAGTAGATTTTAGCAACTCCCCTTGAGAAATAAAGGGAGTTTGAAGTGTGATGTGCTCTCCACTCAGTGTAGTGTCAGCCTTATCACTCCTTGGTGCTGACTTTTTACAAGAAGGTGCATTGGGGAGGATGCTTGATTCTATAGATGCACCCTGTTGAGAGGATACATCTAGTGAACCGTGTGCCCCTGATTTTACAACTTCAGCCATTTGTGTGACTGAAGAGGTGGTTTGTGATTTTTTCTTCTTTGGTCTCTATAAGGGTGACTCAGGTTCCTCACTTTCTAGACTTAATTCTACAGCCAATGCTGCTTCTGTCAAGATATTAAAGGGCTCAGATTCAATCTGTTTTCTATTATTCTTCTCCTTTTTACTAGCACCACCCTGTTGAGAGGATGATGCAGGTGGCTTTGTGTTTGGTAGAGTGTTTGTTTGAGGGGGTTGGTTAGCAGGCCTTGGGTTAGCATTTTGTTCTACTTGCTTGGGCTGTGCTAACTGTGATTTGGACTCAAATATTGGCATGTTGTGGGGGTAAGTCCTAAATAAACTCTCCATATGGGGAGTTATTTTAAGTCTTACATCCACATCATTCCTAGTCTCCAAGTTACCAAAAATAACTTTGGTCATGGATCTAGGATAGCCTATTCTACTCTTATCTATTCCAGGCAATTCAATCAATTTCTAATTTACAAAATTAAGTGCAGATTGAATAAAGCGAGGGAAAAAAATTTCAGTACCTCTCTTGGCTGAGTTCTTACCATGCCTCCCGTACAGCTCCTGCATAATAAGTTGGCCAACATTGATCTTTTTCCCATAAGCTAAGGCATAGCCTATTTGTTGTGCTGGTGCACTGATTTGGTCAAAGCTTGACTTTCTTGCTGTGAAGACTTGAAGAATGGTGGCAAAGACATAACTCCATTCCTTCCTCAAGAACTTCCTATTCAAATGTCCAAGTTTGATTTCATCTGAGTAGTGAATGAAATCAAAGAAGTCCTCCAATTCACCATTTGTGGCTGGACTGTCATACACCTCCTGTTGTAAGCCGAGTGCTTGATTCATATCTTCAGTGGTGATAGTGATTTCCTTTTCCTGAATTTTGCAGTAGACTATGTAGGACGTTATCACATTCTCTAGGGCCACAACTTCCACAGTAACAGTCCTCCAAAACTGTTCCAGTAGGTCTAGATACAGAGTTGGGTTGGCTGAGAGTGCATCCTTGATATATGACTGTGACATCCATCGAACAAAGCACTTGAAGTTCACATTGGGTGCTTCAACATCGTTGGTTATTGCGATGAAGTTTGTTTGTTTGGGTATGGTGAGTTGAGTGTTTGCCATTGATACACACACACAGAGAGAGAGAGAGAGAGAGAGAAAACGAAGATTGAAGAAGAAATTTAGCTTCGGAAGTTAGAGTTTTCAGAGGTTTTGGAGAGTTAGATGCTTGAGAAATCGAATGAAATTAATCGAATAGATATTAAATTGTATAAGTGTGAAGTACTTGAATTGTCGATTCAATATATGTTTTGTATCGACATGTCAGGCATTAAAGAAGTAGAAATCAACTATTCGATAAGTCAAGAGAGGCTTATTCGATAACTCAAGCAGGTTGTAACTCACAGCTGGCAGTTATCTAACTTAGAAATAATTCTAAATTAAATAAAATATGTTTTATGAGTGATTTAAAATTCTGAATAAAAATCCAAAAACCGTTAAGATTCAACGAGAATTCAGGCTTTTCAAATGATTCAAGAACTCCAATACAGTATTCGAGAACTCAGTCATTAGAGAACTCAATTACCATATTCGAGAAGTCAAACATGTCTTTGTTCTATATCTCCAAAAAGGCACTATTCGAGAACTCGAGAGTGTTCCAAATAGACTTGTTAGAGAAGTCGACCATTGACATGAAAGTGTTCCAAATAGACTTGTTACAGAAGTCGACCATTGACATGAAAGTCATTAGAGAAGTCTGACTTATCGAGCTGTTCTTTTCACTCATAAAATTCAATTTTCACTATCTTTTAAAATTTACCAGTAATATTCAATGGAGAATAATTCTAATAAATTAAATAGTGATTTTCTCAAAATTTCATAGAAATTTCAAGTTGATATAATATGATTTTTCAACATATGCAACAGATTTGAAATATTTATAAATCATATTTCAGCCAACACTTACTTCAAAAATATTGAGAATTTAGATAAAGTAAGTGTTTACTGCTGCAACAATCTAGTTGATATTTTCACTTAGCCAGATTCTGAAGAATTCAGCATTCCAATCTCACTAACCAACCTTGTGAAGGTGGAGACATAATGTAACTCAATGGTTCCATTAGTTGCATGCTCCCTAATGAAATGATATCTGATGTCAACGTGCTTTATCCTAGAATGATTGACAGGATTGGCAACTATAGAGATTGCACTTATGTTGTCACACATGATTGGAATTCTTTCCAACACAAGTCCATAATCTCTAAGTTGATTTCTAATCCAAAGCACTTGAGCACAGCAACTTCCAGCAGCTATGTATTCAGCCTCAGCTGTGGAAGTTGACACAGATTGTTGTTTCTTGCTGTACCAAGAGACTAACCTTTGTCCAAGAAACTGGCAGCTACCTGAGGTGCTTTTCCTATCCACTCTGCATCCAGCATAATCGGCATCAGAATAACCAACCAGACTAAACCCTGTGTCCTTAGGATACCATAAACCAAAGTTTGGAGTGCCCTTCAGATATCTAAAGATCCTCTTTATAGCAATCAAATGTGACTCTTTTGGATTTGATTGAAACCTTGCACACAAACATGTAGCAAACATGATGTCTGGCCTACTTGCAGTGAGATAGAGTAGAGAACCAACCATGCCTCTGTAGACTGAGGTATCTACTTTCTTGCCTTTAACATCTTCATCCAATTTGGTGGCAGTGGCCATGGGTGTCTTTGCAGGTGAGCAGTCTTCTAAGTCAAACTTCTTCAATAAATCCTTGATGTACTTGGTTTGACTGATAAAGATACCATCCTTCCTTTGACTAACTTGTAACCCAAGAAAGAATGTCAACTCTCCCATCATGCTCATCTCATATCTGCTCTGCATGAGCTTAGAGAATTTCTCACACAGCTTCTCATTTGTATAGCCAAATATGATATCATCCACATAGATCTGAACTAGGATAATATCATTACCATGCTTCTTGTAAAACATTGTCTTGTCCAATGTACCTCTAGTGAATTGATTTTCAAGAAGAAATTGTGATAAAATATCATACCATGCCCTTGGAGCCTGCTTAAGTCCATACAATGCCTTAAGCAATCTGTAGACAAATTCTGGGAAATGTGGATCCTCAAAGCCAGGTGGTTGTTGCACATAAACTTCTTCTTCCAACTCTCCATTCAGAAATGCACTCTTGACATCCATTTGATAGACTTTAAAGTTTGAATGAGCAGCAAATGCCAAGAAGATTCTGATGGCTTCCAATCTAGCAACAGGGGCAAATGTCTCATCATAATCAATGCCTTCCTGTTGAGAGTATCCTTTTGCAACCAACCTTGCTTTGCTTCTTACTATTACACCATCTTCATCCATCTTATTTTTCAAAACCCATTTAGTTCCAACAATGGTTCTGTTCTCTGGTGCAGGCACAAGCTCCCATACTTTGTTTCTTTCAAATTGATTCAGCCCCTCTTGCATAGCAACAATCCAATCTGGATCCAACAGTACATCATCAAGTATCTTAGGCTCAATCTGAGATAGAAAGCAACCATAGAGACATTCATTTTGAGTAGCTCTCCTAGTCCTTACTCCTGCATTTGGATCTCCTATAATTTGCTATGCAGTGTGTGATCTATCCCATTCCCTTGAATGCTCAGTCTGATTTCTCAACCTTGATGTTGCTTCATCATCCAAGTCATGATCATTTTCATTTCCTCCCCCTGTGAAGTTACCACTATTCACAGGTGTGTCTTCGATGCTTGTCTCTTCATTGTTGATTGGCACAAATTCTTCCCTTGCTTCATCATTCACTGGAATTGGTTGAATTGTAGTCTCAACTTCTGTTTCAATCTCTTCATCATAATCATCTAGATTTTCAAACCTTAATGAATCTTTATCTTCATCATTGGCTTCTTCTAATCCAGGTAGTTTGATATCATCAAAAGTCACATATGTGCTTTCCATAACTTTCTTTTGACTGATGACATAAACTTTGTATGCAATTCTCTTCATAGAATAGCCAAGAAAAATTCCTTCAAATGCCTTTGCATCAAACTTTCCAACATATTCTGAATTATCCTTCAACACAAAGCATTTGCTTCCAAAAGTATGAACATACTTTAGAGTAGGCTTCTTTCCAGTCATCAAATTGTAAGGTGTCTTTCCAGTGTTTTTGTTGATGAGAGTTCTGTTCTGGATATAGCATGCAGTGCTCACAGCCTCAGCCCAAAAACATGTAGGCATCTTTGCACCAAGCAACATTGTTCTAGCAGCCTCAATTAGAGTTCTATTCTTTCTCTCAACTACTCCATTTTGTTGTGGAGTCCTTGGAGCTGAAAATTGTTGTGAAATGTCATTCTCTTTGCAAAATGCTTCAAGTAAGGCATTTCTGAACTCTGTTCCATTATCACTTCTCAATGCAATCACACTTGCATTGTTGGCCTTTGCTTCCTTATCAACTTTCTTTATGTGCTCAGTGATTACTTGTGAAGTCTCATCCTTTGATGCTAGAAATTCCACCCATGTATACCTTGTGTAGTCATCAACCATCACTAGGGCATACTTCTTTCTTGAGAGTGACATAATATTGACAGGCCTAAACAAGTCCATATGAATTAGTTGCAGGGGCTTGGTTATTGATGTCACTCTCTTTGACTTGTGGCTTGACCTTTTCATCTTTCCTTTTTGACAAGCCTCATACACTCTTTCTTGACAGAATTCAAGTGTGGGCATGCCTCTCACTAATTCTCTTTTAACTAGAGAATTAATGGCCTTGAAGTTCAGGTGTGATAACTTCTTGTGCCACAGCCAACAGTCTTCATTTGATGCTTTTGAATAGAAGCAACAAACTTTGTCCTTGCTTGCAGAATCCATATTGGCTACAAATAGGCTTCCTTTCCTTACTCCAGATAGAGTAAAGTCACCAGTCTTCTTGTGGGTGATCAAACATTCATCTTTGTCAAAATTTACCTTGAATCTTCTATTAGTAAACTGACCAACACTTAGCAGATTATGCTCGAGTCCCTTGACTAATGCTACATCTTCAATGATGACATTTCCAACTTTCAACTTGCCATATCCCAATGTATTACCCATGCTGTCATCTCCAAAAGCAACCATTGGGCCAGCCTTCTCCTCATATTGTGATAGCAGGGCGATATCACCAGTTATGTGATTTGAGCATCCACTGTCCAAAATCCACATGACCTTCTTTTCATTTTCTTTGCCCTGCAAACACAAAGGTATTACTTCTCCTTTGGTACCCAAACAAGTTTGGGTCCACTTGGCTTAGAAACAGATTTATCAAAAATAGCATGCTTATCAACTTTCTTAGGACTAGTCTTCTTGTCACTATTAGAAGTCTTAAAAATTGAGTTCTCAGACTTAGGTGACAGAGGTACCTTCCTAGCTGTAGAAGGACTTGAAGACTCTGGCCTTGTGTAGTATGTGTGAATGTTGTGACTGATGCAACCATCCATGAATTGTCTTCTCAAATTAAAATAGCTAGTCATAACATTCATATTGCATGGCATACAGTCAAGTTTATCACAAAAAGGTGAATCTCTATGTCTTAAAGGCACAGAGCAATCATAGAATGGTTTAGCTACCCTACCAGTTGGTTTCTTGCATGCATGTGTTAAGTGATTAGTACTAAAACAGTTTTGACAAGTTTTTCTAGGGGCATTAGGCACATAAGCATAATTATTATCCTTGTTTATCCCTAGCTTGCCATTCCTGTTATGTTTCTTATTAGCCACTTTCTTCTCAGATTCATTTTTCCCAGCTGAAACAAACTTCATAAACTTCTCAGGTCTAGGTCTACCTCCTACTGGCTTCTTGGCTTTTGCCTTGACAATCTCACTCTTGGACGATGCTGGTTGTTCACTAGACTGTGTCTCATCCTCATCATTCAACATTTGCTTAATGAGTAAGGCATCCTCATCAACTTCAAATGTTGGTTCTTTAAAAATTGGAGACTCATTCTTTTTCAAAATGCGAGGCACTTCCTACTGAACAACTATGTCATCTTCAATGACAGCATAGCCTTTCCTCTGTTTAAGAGTGTCATAGTCAAGTCCAATGGCAGCCTTGGGTTTAGCTTGGTTTCTCTCATGGTAGGACTGCAATAGACTAGAGGAGTTCTTAAAAGTTTTCAGTCTGAATTCATTTTTATCTAGTTCATCCCTAAGAGCCTTCTCAACCTGACTAGCACAAAGAACCTTATTCTGCAGATATTCAACTTCTTTCTTAAGGTTATCTTCTTTTATAGCAGTTAGCTCAAGTTCCTCATTTTTCTTGTTTAACAGTTCATTTCTAGTAGACAGTTTAGCAATCTCTTCATTAGCAGCAGTCATACTAGTATGAATATTAAACATTTCAATAGACAGTTGTTCAACCATACATTTATATTCAGAAATAGACATATCTATGGTAGTGAGAGATGGTACCTGAGAGTCATATGGAGATTGTTCATCCTTGGAATCAGCCATCAAGGCATAGTTGCAAAATTCTTGCTATTCTCCATCACTATCAGAGTCATCCCAACACTTCGCTTCAGCTATGTAGGCCTTGCCTTGTGTTTGCTTTTTCAGAAGGGCCTCATACTTAGCTTCAAGCTCTAGAAACTCCTTATCCTTCTTTTTAGGCTTCTTGCATTCACTGGCAAAATGCCCTAGGTCATTGCATCTATAACACCTTACAGATGACCTATCCACATGGCTGGTTTTGAATTTATTCTTATTTGCTTTCACAGGTGTCTTGCTCTTGTTGAATGAATGGTTTTGGGGTCTAGGTTTGAAGGGTTGGTTCCTCTTGAATCTGATGTTTGGAAATTTCCTGGCCATGAAAGCATATGAGGTATTATTCATGCCATCTAGTGCTTCAAGAGTATAGAACTCATCTTCTTCCTTCTCTTCAACAGGTTCAGTCACTTCAACTTCAGTTTCTTCATCATCTACTATCTCCTCTATCCTCAGCTGACTTGTAGATGCTTCTAGGTCTTGAACAGGTTTGCTGAAAATCAAGGCACATGATGTGTTTATCATTCTGCCTTGGTTGGCTTGTATAGCCCTCTTCTGAAGCAACTCAAGCTCATGAGTCTTTAAAACCCCATAGAGCACATCATATATGATTTTGTTTAAATCTCTTTCCCTTAGAGAAATGACCCTCTGCTCTAGGTGGTTTGGGGAAGACAATAGAAACTTCATGTTCAACTCTTTAGTGCTGTAAACCTTCCCATTCATCTGTAGCTCAGTCACTAGCTTGTGAAACCTTTCAAACATGTCAGTAATACTTTCCTTGGTCTGTGCCATGAAAGCTTCATACTGTGTGACCAGTATCTGTTTCTTGTTCTCTCTAACCTCCTCTGTCCCTTCACAAAATACCTCAATGTGATCTCACATCTCTTTTGCTGATTTGCATGAGGCTATGTTGGCAAACATTGACATCTCCTTAGAATCTATTATCAGCAGCATGAGATGACTATCCAGGGCAACCTTATCTTTCTCTGAGTCTATCCACTTGGATGGTTCCTTGGCCACATAGGTTCTTGGATAGGTTGTGGTTCCAACTATCTTTTCAGGGATCTCTTGTTATGGAACAAAGGGACCATTCTTGAGGATATCAGGATATAGAGGGTTAGCAGCTTTGATGAACAACAACATTTTAATCTTTCAGAGGTTGTAATTCTCTTTGTCGAACTTAGGGACCTTCACCGTTCCTGTAGTCTTTGGTGTATTCATGATCGTTTTCTGTTTTTGAATAAACAGCCTGCTCTGTTACCACTTGTTGAGTATTGAACACACGAATAGAATACAGAGGGGGGGATGAATGGATTCTTGAACTTTTCTTGTTCTTGAATTTGTTTGGTGTATGTAGCAAGCTATGTGTTATGTTTGTGTAGAACTATAGGTGCGGATAGTGAACAACACAAGACACAATATTCACTTAAATCTAATATTTTATTAGATAAAGATTTGCTACAAACTGTGAATATAAATGATAGTATTCTCAGCTTCGTTTTCTCAGAGAGATGTATTTTCTAAATGTGAATCTTGAAAACATCTCTTTAACTAAAAAAGTGAGGTTGTATTCTTATAGAACATGAATACAACCTACTTACTACAAATAATGTTACAGGATAAATTACTTTCTAGTATGTCTATCCTATTTGAGTAAGCATCCAAACGGCTACAGGTTTGACTTCTTGAAGTTCTGTTCAGATCCACTTCTTTAGCTCTTTGTCTCTTGTACATCTCTCTAAGCTTCTTTGTAGGCTTTCCAAAGTACCTTACAGTTTGTGGTCCATAAAGTGCTTTGACTTGTTGCAGGTTTCTTACTTGTACAATTTCTCCAGTATTTTGTCTCCAAGATTGTATTCGAGAAGTAACATAGTGATTGATTCGAGAACTAGAATTGATTTGATAGATAACTCTGAGTTCTCGAATACTGCAAAGCTGACATATCGAATCACTTCTCGAATAGCCCTTTTCTTCAGGAATCCTTGAGTTGTCGAATAGAGCATTTAACTTATCGAATCCCTGAGATATCGAATAGCATTCTGAGTCTTTGAGATATCGAATACAACTTTGACTTGTTGACTCTCAGAGAACTCGAATACCACTTTGACTTATTGACTTCTTGAGTTCTCGAATAGAGTAACAGACATGTTGAATCTCTGAGTTATCGAATGACACTTTGACTTGTTGACTCTCACAGATGTCGAACAGTGTTTTTATAGATATCGAATCCTTGACTTGTCGAATGCTAGACTTCTCGAATAGAACAAAACACTTCTCGAATTGGTACTTAGGCAAATCATTATTCTTCGAATTCCAACTGTGTTTATTTTGACAGTCTTGATTTTCAAGCTTGAGGCATGATCCTTGGAACTTCTTTCAAGCATTATTCTCTGACTTTTAATTAAAGTTACACAGATAGAAATTGATGCCTATTATAAGTACTACAACAAGTAGAAACTCTACAGCTAGAGGTTCCCTCAGTTAAGAGATCATGTAAGTAATGCAAAGCATTACAAACAATTAGGCTTGTTATTAGATGTACTCAGGCATGCCTCTGTGACTAACACGGTCTCCACTAAAAATGTTGGTCTCTATAGAACTTAACTCTATATATGTATATATATTTGTACTTCGGATCGGATCCGGGTATGAGATGGGTTCGATTCAATTTTCGAGTTTCGGGTCCGGTTCGGTTTGGTTAGGACAAAACCCAAACCCGACCCAAAATTTATTCGGGTCTAAAAATAAATTCCAAATCCAGATCTAGATCCAAAATTTTGGGTTCGATTAAACCCAATCGGATCGGAACGGGTCGGGATAAATTGCCATCCCTAAATTCGAGTGTTTCCTCTTTTGTCAAGGAAGTAGGGATGTGAAACGGATATTTCGGATACGGATTTGCCAGTATGCGAATCCGAATTCGAAAATTCGAATCTGTATTCGGATCCGAAAATATTTTTAAAAAATTATCCGAATCCGAATCCGACGGATACTATCCGGATCCGGATAATATCCGAATTCGTTTTTGAGTCAGATTTTTCTATTTTGAATTCAATTTTTAATTAAAAAAAGAATAATAATAATAGATTTTTAAGTTTTCTAAAACTAAATAAAAAATTTAATTTACTTGGACATATTTTATTTTTTATTTAAAAATAATAATTCAATATATTTTTTTATATATATTTTTGTTATTTTTAAAATATTGAATTTATTTGATATTTATATAAATTTATACCTATATTATGTTTACAAATATATTTATCTCATATAAACACATTATTTGATGAATAAAGAACATAATAATTTCTAAATGATATGAATATAAATATAAATATAGATATAAAATTTATAATATATATGTATAATTTCGGATTCGAATACTATCGGATACTAAAGTGCTTATATCCATATTCGTATCCGAAATTGTCGGATCCGAATACGGATAATATCCGATTTATTTCGAATACGAATAAGGATATTTTGAACGGATATCGGATTTTTTGATTTTTTTTTATAGCCCTACAAGGAAGTTTTAAAATAAAGAGAAAAATGACCATGAGATATATCTCAGGAACTTTTCCGAAGATACATTTAAAATAACCTTTAAATCTTGCTGGTCCGCAGGACTAATTAAAAATCTTTAAATTTAATAAAATGTCCATCCCATTTTTATATATAAAAATTAGATATTTCCGGGAACTTACTCGGGCGCCCTGCTCTCTAAAATAAATGTGCAAAATAATTAAAGAAAGTAGTAATTTGGGGAAAATTGAAATTACATGTGTGCACTCAGGAAGTCTGAGCGATCGTAAGAAGCAGAAGTTAAAATAGTGGTTGAGAATGGGTGAATTGCAAGACGCCACTTCGCCACCGCTGGCATCAGCTGAACCATCACCATCTCCTGCTCCTGCTCCTCCTCGATTCGATCCCAGCCGAAGTAAACCCCCTTCTCTCCCCCCCCCCCTTACACACACCGTCGTTTTATTTAATTCACCTTAATTGCTTGCTTTATTATTCACCTTAATTACTTGCTTTATTTTATTCTGATTAAATTGATGGATTTTTTTTTGCTTCAATTTGTGCCTTTACTTTGTTGTTATTAAATTTAGAATGTGGTACAATTTTTTTAGTTCCTGGAACTAATTTGTTTTTTTCACGCTTATTGTTAAATTGGACTTTATTTAGGTTTCAACTGGCAGGAGTTTTATGTAATTGTTCAACATTACACTTGCCCTTCGAATTTTAGTTTATGAAATGAGATTAATGTTTCAAATTTGTTATGTTATTCGTGATTTTCTGTCAGTTCCATGTCCGGATTGGTTTTTTTCTTTCCTCTTTTTTATTATGCATTTCTTAGATCATGCTTCTCGTTTTTATGTAGTAATTTGAATTCTGAGCCCTATTAAAGAGGCATAATTCGTTTAGGTTTTCAAACAACAGTGGAAGTGTTAATGTGTTATGCAACAGTAACTCCATAACTGAAGTAGCTAACATTTGTACAAGCTAATAGTAGAACGTGGCGAGTTCTTCTGGTATGTTTAAGAGTGCAAGTGAAATGCTACTCCACGTAAATTGAATACACGGATCTATGTTTTTCTTTGGGCATACCATATAAGTATATAACATATATATGAAATTTACTAGTATACGACTTGATATATATAATTTAAAAGATGAAAATCATATATCGAAGATATGCATAGGGCATCTTGACTTACATATATATATAATTTTTTTAATTTAATATATCTTTTGATTCAAATGCTAATGACGATAGTATATAAATGTACCAGAGAGAACCTATGCATCACCATTTTCTTTTTCTTCCTTTTTCTGCCTTTCCGATTCCTTTCCAAGGTGCAACCTGCAATTTTTTCCTTCTTTTTCTTTGCTGTTGGAGTCGATTAACCGGAATAATGTTGACCAAGGACGGATATTTTACTTTCACTTCACAGTAGTTCCATATGACTCTGTAGGATCATAGGATTTGTGGTGTTCATAGTACAAGCCACAAGGCTGTGTCTGAGAGTACTGTGTTTAATTCAGATTGCTCCAGAAAGGTGATGCTTGATGTACAAAGACAGGAATAGAATAGTTGCATCTTTGGTGTAATATTTCTGCTGAATTATAATTGCCTTTATGAGGACTAAAATAATACAGAATGGAAAGTGTAAACACATTTTTAGCATGTCAACCTTCTTCTGGTTTGTAAAAGAATCCCTTTTTAAACGCTCAACTGTTTGAACATGAAATATTATGTGTATGTATAATTTTACCTCAAGATAAGTGGGGAACGGAAGGGTTAAGCATCTATGAATATGAAATGTATCTAATATAGAAGAGAAAGTAATAGCCTTGAGCAGTGTGTCAGTGGCAAACAAATTCTTGCTTGAGCTTGTCCTGACAAGTGAATTTTTTCTTTGAGCTAAATTAGTTGATAACTTGTAGTCTTGTACTTATCTATAGTGCTCTTTGTTGGTAACAAATTTTCTGCCAAGTATATTAGTAATAAGCTAATAGATAGTGACTAGGTAGTGATGTATGACAATGTAACAAAAGAAAAGATTAAACACAAGATTGTGTGATTATGTGAAGAACTAGCGTAAAAAAACAGTAATAACAATAGAGAATATTAGTTGAAATGAATACTTGATTGAATTAAAAATAAGTAGTACTAATTAACTTAGGTTATACTTAGCCCCAATTCAAGGAGAGGTCGCCTCCCTCAATTTAGATTTCAGTAATATCTTTTCATATCCGACCCAAAACTTATCTCATTCTCTTTATACCCCTTCCTTGTGTAATTACTTAAGCACCCTTCAGACAGACCTGGTCACTTCTTTTATTTCTATTATTTCTTTTCTCTGTTTTTGCCTTTCCTCCTCTGGAATGTTAGCATAACTGCTGGACCAGTTCGATTCCTTGCATTACCCCGAGCCCAAACTTTCACCTTGTCCTCAAGGTGAAAAGTGGGAAAAAGCTCTTGAATCTGATACAAATCCTCCCAGGTTGCTTCCCAATCTGACAGACCTGCCCACTGAATCAAAACTACAGTTCGACCACTGTTATCCAGTGCCTCACGTGTGCCCAGCAATTCTGATGGCTCTACTTCTAGAATCAAATCAGTGGTGAGCTGGGGAGGTATAGTTGGAGCATGTGGCTGCTGCCCAATTGCTTTCTTTAGTTGTGAGACGTGAAATACAGGATGGATTTTACAGGTCTGTGGCAAATTCAACTTGTAAGCTACTTTCCCAATCTTTTCTACCACCGGAAAAGGCCCATAAAATCATGCTGCTAACTTCTCACACACCCTGCGAGCTAATGACTTTTGTCGACAGGGCTGTATCTTTAGGTATACCAAGTCGCCTCCCTCAAATTCCACCTCTCTGTGATGGGCATCTGCATATTTCTTCATGCGCTGCTGAGCCTTCAGTCCTTCACCAGGTGAGCTTTGATATCATCCAGAACTGCATCTCGTTCCACCAACTGTTCCTCTAAAGTGGCCACTGCTGTGCTTCCTTTTTCAAATCGAATCAGGGTCGGGGGTTCCCTGCGATAAACAACCTTGAATGGAGTACAGTTAATAGCCACCTGGAATGATATTATACCAGAATTCTAACCACCTTAACCACTTCGCTCAAGAACTCGGCTGTCTGTTAATGAAACAGCGTAAATAATTCTCCATTATTTTGTTTACCACCTCTGTCTGTCCATCAGACTGGGTTTGGTATGCAGAACTGCGATGCAACTTAGTTCCCTGTGTTTGGAACAATTCGCACCAAAAAATGCTCAAAAACACTCTGTCTCTATCTGAAACAGTCGTGACTGGCATTCCATGATGTCGAACTACTTCTTTGATGAAAAATGTGCTACCGAGTGAGCTGTGTAGGGGTGTTCTATCCCAATAAAATGGGCATATTTTGACAGTCTGTCGACTACTACCAGCACGGTATCTGCGCCCTGGGATCGAGGCACACCATCCTTGAAATCTAAAGATATATCTTCCCATATTCTTGTGGGGATGGGTAGTGGCTGCAGCAACCCAGCGAGACTCAAAGATGACACTTTATTTTGCTGACATACGACGCAGACTCGCACATATTGTTGGATTCGTTTTCTCATACCTGGCCAGTACCACTCCTGGGCCAGGCGTTGGTAGGTCTTGAAATCTCCAGCATGTCATGGTATTCTCCAAACAGTTGCTCCACCAGTTTTGACTTTTCAGGAAGTACAATATGCCCTTTATAGCAAAGTATCCCCTGCTCGCTGCTATAGCCTTTAGGTACCTTCATTCCTTTACCAATGTCAGCCTGCACTTGTTGAGCGAAAGGGTCTTTTTGAATATGTGGAAGGAACTCCATCCAATTCACCCCACACGTTGTCACTAAGAACTCAACTCCGTCTGACTCACATATTCCCGAGATAACGCATCAGCAATTTATTGGCAGCCCCGGGTTTATATTGGATTTCAAATCAATACCCCATCAATTTAAATACCCAGCGTTGATACTCCATACCAAATTCTCTTTGTTCAAATAAAAACCGCAAACTCTGTTGATCTGTACGAACAATGAACTTCTGGCCCATTAGATAATGTCGCCATTTCTGTACTGCAAACACAATGGCCGATATAAATTGCCCGCCGGCATCAGTTGAACCACCACCACCTTCTCCTCCTCGATTCGATCCCCGCCGAAGAAAACGCAAGATTATTTTGCAAGTCAATTACTACCCCCGATATAAATCCCAAGATGTAATATATCGCAACTAATGGACCCAAGGAAATGTATGTATAAAATCCAAGCGTAAAGAATCAAAGTACTTGCATGATAAATTATAACTATAAGTACTGATGAAACAACCCTAATGAGCTACTGAACAAAAGCTGAAAACAACCAGGCTGTAATAAAACAATCCAGTTTCTTAAACGAGTCTAATAAATTTTTATGTATATTATATCAGACTGATCTTCGTCAGGTAATAGTTGTAAATTAAGATCAAGCAACTACAGCCTGTATTGAAATCTTTTAACTAACTTGTTTTTGCATGGACTTTAATCCAGATTTAGACATAACTTGTAGTCATTTTATCATGCTCATCCCGTGCACTGCTTTTGATCACTTTCTAGTTCATTTTTGGGGACTATATAGTACCCTCTTTCTATGTATTACTGATCCTATAAATGAACCAAAAAATGATTGTAAGCTAGTCTGTGGGATAACTTGATATATATTGTAACAGATTATGCCAGTAGTCGGTGGATCAGTGATCAAATAAAACAAAGATAGCATTAATACTTCATATAACAACTCGGTGTTAATACTTTATATGTTGTAATTTTATTTGGTTATACTTGTTTAGTCACTTTCTTCTTGGCTTGCTTGAAGTGATTGGTATCATCAGAAGGAAGGCTTTGATAAAAGATTTAGCTGCAGCATACCATGCAGAGTGCCTTACATACTGTCAAGAACTTTTGGAACTCCAAAAAAAATGTGAAGAGGTTGGAAATTTGATCTAATATTCCTTCAGTTATATGGTCATTCTGCACATATGCATGCTTGCAAACATCAATGAATTCTCCTTACTTGCATGGTTTAAAATCAAATCTGTGCACATGACATAACACCCTACCACTGAATTAATTATTGCTTACTATTGACTGTATCCTGATGTATAGAAAATTTTGTGCCAATTGCTGATATCATACTATATGCGGGTATGTTATAATGTTTACCTTCCTCTTTTGCATAAACATCCTTTCTCTTGTGCGGCTGTCACAAGTTTAATCTACTCCTTATTATTCTTGCTATCATGATATTGAACCTCTGGGAATAACTAAGCTAATTTTGAATAACTATGTTTGAGCTTAGACTAGCAAGTTCTCTAGAAAACTTGTTTTCATGAACATAGTATTTCGATTAATAGTCCATGTAGTAAGTAAATGATAAAACAACATAGCATGTTAGAACTCCTCCATACCTAGTCGAACTATTATACAGTGAGATTAGCTAATCTTGGGCCATAATACACTTACTATATTACTAATGTGTCAGAGTTTTCTGAGTTTTTATCAATGTAACCCATTACATTTATTTGCTTGTCATTTTTCACTTCTTCCCTCGATTGAGTTGCTTTAATAAAAGTGTTAGCAAGTTATGGGTAGGTTAAATAAGATAAGAAATTCCCCCCCCCCCCCTTTCTTCCAGAACAAGCTCCTTTCTGAAGAGAGATTAAATGTTTTTTAGGGAAAATAATTAGAACATACCTGCTAACAAAATATTCAAGTGTATAATGCTTTATTCAAACCTGTTCTTCATTTAAGATTTTGAGCACATTGATGTTTGCATAATAATAACCTAGACTTGTATTGGTTTTCTAAAAATAATTGCAGTCATTTATAGACGTCAAAGTTGCTGATGAATCAAGAAAAGAAGTTATGAGGCCTCCGAAACGGCTAAAGAAGTCGCGCTAGACGTCTGTTCACTGTAAGATTGCATCTTTTTAGTTTTTGTTGGCAATATGCTAAAAGCTGCCGATGGGTTCATTTTATCAGTTATTTTCATTATATGGAACCAAATTAGGTGCTTCAGAACTGTCTTTTAAATTTATTCATCGGGACAGTACCTTCAACTAACATGCCAGGCTATAGAGGATCTCCCGTCGCATTTAAAAGCTGAGCAACTTGGATGTATTCTTTATGTAATGGCATCTGCGATCTTAAGAACGCTATATACCGATGTCTTGCAATTTTTCACTATGCTTTTTCATGCAAAGGCCTGATTGTGGTGAATTATCAGAATTCTTTTTTATATCAAGGAGCTTGTAGACCGGCATATAAGCAGTGAATCACTAGAATATTGTCACCTTGGTGTCTATCCAGTTTGTTTCCTGAAAACATGTACATTCTATGCAAAAAGAAAAAAATAAAATAATTCACAGCATGGTTATAAAAAGTCGCCCGACTAGTCATAAAAAGTCGACAAAGTGTTCATCATACATATACTTACTAGATTTAATAAAAGAATATAACTAAACACATTAGTTCCATAATTTAATAAAAAGTACTACAGTAATAAGTTCAACATAAGCGTAAATTCGTAATTACTGCATAATGACATCCACATTCTAAATATCAAAAATATCCAAGCAAATAGAAACATAATTATGATGAATATTAAGCAAAGTCATCCATCTTAATATCATGTTCATCTCCATCTCTTTCTTGTGTACTGTCATTTAGTTGGATGGGGTCATTGGTTTGATCAGGTCATGGTATACCACAATCATGATTATCAAGGCCCCAAGTTGGGCTTCGAGACTCTCGGGCGAACCTTAACGTCAACTAGTCGACGACAAGTCGGGCTTCAAGACTCTCGATGCCCGAGTACCTTCGCGTCGACTAGTCATCGTCGTGATAACAATGATTCACAGGCTTGACACATAGTAAGGATTTTCAGTCTGATATGACTTTGTATTGCTTGTTTTCAGCTACAAGACTGCCCTGTATATGGTGGTGATGCTGCTTGTAAAATGTCAAACAGGTCAAGCAACATGTTCGTTTGTTATGGCAATTCATACTGCTTAATCGATCTCTTCGCCGCGTGTACAGTGTAATAGCATAGGTTGGGGAGCTAGTACATTAATTACTTTAAATTCTGTCCAACAACTTTTGTGATCCACAACTGTAATGTGTATATATGAGAAGTTGGTCATGTAGTTTCATGTTTGAGCGACCTTTTCATGGTTACTTGTGGTAGAGCCAGTATGGGACTTGGTTAATAATCTGTTTACTACCAGAGGACAGTGAAAAAGAAGTCCGAGGAAAATTTTCATTTAATCAGTCTAATTTCCGGGTTATATGCACAAGTAAATTACTTGAGTATCTATTAAGTTCACGGTGTTGAGCATATTTTTAGCAATGTTTTGTTTAAACTAACGAGTCTAATCTCACTAATTCTAAATGAAACAAGCAACCTAAAGGCATAAATAAGGGTGCAATTGTAACCATTTAATTTATCATGCATTTCCATCAATGTCATAGTATACTTTCTTTAGTGTCAACCCAGATTTGAAGGAAAAAAGAAAGGCAAAACACATAATTTTACACATGAACTTGTCTTCCATTTTTGATTTGGTTCATCAATTGAGTTTTACATATTTATATATTTATATATGTGGATTACGTTCCACTAATTTTAAAAGGTGATAGACTAAGAGCATCTCCAATGGGGTTGGCTATAATGGTTGGCTAAAATAATATAAAATAATGATTGGCTAAAATTTGCTGAATCTGTAAGGTATTGTAGTCCAATGGGATTGGCTATAATGATTGACTATATTTTGAATAATAGTATTTTAATATTATTTTGAACAAGTTAGTTAATTTTGATATTTTTAGTTTTGTTATAATAAATAACAACCAACGGCTATATTCCAATGTGGTATAAATTAATAAAATTTCTTTTATAATATTTTAATAATATTTATTACTATTATTGATTTTTTAAATAATAAAAAAATAGATTGTAACTAAAATATATTTCATCAAGATATATGTATAATTATAATTCAAATAAGATTGAGTAAAATTATATCTTTTAAATAATAAAAAAATAGATTGTAACTAAACTAAATAAAAGATGAAAGATAATTAACTAAAAAAAATCAAAGATAATGCGTTGCCGAGCTTGCTGCAGGTTGCCTACAGCTTTGTTGCAGTTGGGTAGGTTGGCTATCTATTTAGACAAGGACCGGACGTGGTTGGAGTGGTAGCAATTTGGGAGATTGACTATATTTGCCAAGTGGAGCTGCCAAGTGGACATTTTACCTAAGGGTTTATGACGGTTGGAGATGCTCTAACAGACTCGTTAAAAGCACTAACAAAAAATTTAGGTGGAGTTTATTTGGCAATTAAAAAAGCTTAATCACCTTACATCAGTTAAGTAATCCAATTGTTTGCATTAGCTTACAAATTATTCCCCCAACCCACAGCCAATCCATCTTCAAGCTGTAGATCTTTTGACAAATTTTGGACATTTCATAATTAAAACTTGGAGTATATGGAATTGAAGATGTCAAGTGAAGTATGCATACATAATATACAAACTTTGAACATGAGACCTGAAAGTTTTTAAAAAAGAATTCAGTTCCCTTCATTTTTAAATCGGTCAAGAAAATAAATATAAATTCTCAATTCAAAATTTAACATTAAAAAACGTACATAAGCACTATTAAGGACTTGAAAGTGTACATAAGTACTACCAAAAACATTTTAATGACATTTAAACAAATGACAAATATTTCACATATGTAATGCCACATAAACTCTACGGAGAGTTTGGTTAGTGTATTTAACAGTTCCGTTTAGTGTATTTAACGATTCCGTTAGATTTTGGGATTTTAAAACAAACCAGATGTAATTCATGCATGTGATTTCAATAAATTCAATTGATACACCAAATCGAAAATAAAAAAATAAAAAAAAATCACCGACATCTTTCACATTAGAAAACTACCAAGACTAAATTAATACAACTATGTATAGATTTAGTCCATACAACATGGGTAATAGAGTTTCCAAACTTTCCTGATTATCAAAACTTTAGTTCTAACATACTTTAGTGCATCTTTCTTCCAGTGCGTCTGTGCATTACAATTGTCCCGCAGTTTCTAGTTTAAGCTATGTTCTTGATGTGTTTATAATACACTGTTAGGCATGCAAAATTCTCAGTCACATGTCATCAATTCCATAAGCAGAGAGATGCCATAATGTCTCATTTGGATCCGGTTACAGAATTCCATAATTTTTGCCAAGCACTAGTCCGATCACCAAAAGCTGGAATCGGCACTCCTACAGCTTTCTCAACAGCAGGCCCCATCTCATGAACTAACTTAACTGATTCGGAGAGTCGATTGAGTAGGTTCACCAAAGCAATCACTTCATTGTGTTGCAACTGGAGCTGAAAGAAGAAAGCACATTATTGTATCCCGGTTTTTTCAATTAGTACTAACAAGAATAACAATTTATATATATTAACTTGCAAGTTTTGAACGGGAAGAACTAGCTTTTTACAAATCAGTAAGTAATTAAAGTAAGCTTGATCATCTGATTAGCAGATGTTTACACGAACGAAGATAGAAATCAAGTTTCAGAAAAAAAAGTGGTCATATTAGGCATACAAACAGCATGTAGCTTGTATCAAGAGAAGCAGTAGCTTTATTCTTGATGTTTCTGTGTAAAGGAATAGTTTTTCTTTGCTTCTTCTGCCCAGTTATGAGGTATTTACTATTTATGTATAATAGAAGTCTATAAGATTATACTATTTGGTCCTTTGTTTTTTTTTTAAAACACATCCAAGTGCATTGTTATCAAGTCCATGATTAACAAATATGAGCATGGGAATTTTATGTTAACACTACTGACACTTTATTACAAGTCCCGTTGTCCAGGATTTCTGGGATGAGGGGGTTACTAAAGATTGCGGATTAATCCACCTCATTCAGAACAGACAGATGTAATGATCCAACGACCATAACCATCTTTATGTCTCTTAGGTATACTACTAGGTTGTTCACTTGTAGACCCAGTATTTAAGAGGTTATGATGTGATTTCCTGATTAACAGCACGTTGATTTCTAATGGCAAAATCGTGATGTTGTTCTCTCATGACTTCTAATGAATCTAAAAGCTCGTTTAGGAGTTCTGGATTGGATTATCATTACTAGTAGATAGAAAGCAAGAAATTGCTCACCATTTTTCAAGGTTATATTACCTATTGTTATTGTCCATGGGTAAAGGACAAATCGTTGATTATAACTAATCATGCTTAATAATTGATCTGATAAGAGTTTATCAAATAATATAATTAAAGAGATCTAAGTCTTAGAGTTAATACCTGGAAGTGGTTCATCCATGCTTAATATCTGTATTGGTAATTAGGTATGAAATAACTTACTTTCCAACTGATATCGTATAGCTCATATACGTTTCTTATCCATACGGCTTTTTCCTTTTGCTGACCGAAGCTGCATCGGTGGTTTTTCAATATAATTAAACCCTGCATAATGAATTTCAATTGTATCTTCATCGGTTTGAATCAACACTCCTTGTTGATTTCTTGGAATTGATCCTAGAACAGTTTTGTTCGAGGATTTCTTCTGAGTTATTGTCTGAGTTATTGCACCTGCATAGGTTGGATATAATGCTTCAGCAGAGCTAATCAACTGGAGAGGTGGTTTAAACTCCTGTGTAGTATAAATATTTGCAGCAACTCTTGCTTCAGCAAATGACTTATACTTCTTGTGTTTAATGCAAGAGAAACCTTTCACCGCCTTCTCAGCAATGTCCCATGTAGTGTATATTCCTGATCCTGCATTAGAACCATTGAACACAACGTAATAGGTTTTAGGGGCCTTATATCCAAAAGGGACTGTTAAAGTTTGACCTTCAGTCTTTTTAGGGATTTGAATTCCTCCGTTAGGTTTCAGATTTAACTCAGAGAACTTTTCTAACGTTGTGGAGGTCTGAACCTCAGTCTGAATTTTAGGCAAATTCACAGTCTTCAGCGGATTTGTTAAATCTTTATCTGGAGCCATTTGCTCAGGATTAGCGTGTACTTCACTTATTGCTAAGGAAGGTGTACAAATAACCTTTTGTTGCAAGGTTTGGACCTTGGTTTGGATTTTTGCCAAATCCATAGGCGTCAACGGAGTTGATGTGCCTTTACCGGTAGCCGTTTGCTTTAGGCTAGTCTCAGATTTGTTCAATGAGAAGGTTCAGAGATAACCTTTTGTTTTTCAGGAAGAGAGTATTTCCTTACAAATTCTAGTTCTGCCCGAACTATATGTAATTCTTTTGAATAAGTTGAAATTTTTTCAAGAGAATGGCTTGTTTTAGTTCTAACTGTTCTATTGAAGAGTCCATAGTTTCTGCATCTTTAAAGCTTCCTGATGCATAACGACATAGTAATTCCTTGTTATCAGAATTAACAGCTTTGAGAACTCCACCCCAATCTTTATCGGATGCGTCTGTTTCTATAATGAGTTTGTCTCCTGGCTCTGGAAAATAGAGCTTTGGAAAGCTCACTAACTGCTTCTTAATTTTCTTAATGTAAGAAGTGTCAATATCTATCAATTTCCATAGATTTTCCTTCTTGAGCTTAACCTGCAAAGGAGATCTTATCGCTGCAAGTTTAGGAATGTAATCAGATGCATAAGTTAGTATACCTAAAAACCTTTGCAACTGTTTTCTGTTAAAGATGCATCTCTTTCTCTGAGATAAAACTATGGACTCTTCCATAGAACAGTTAGAACTGAAACAAGCCATTCTCTTGAAAAAATTTCAACTTATTCAAGAAGAATTACATATAATTCGGGCAGAACTAGAATTTGTAATGAAATACTCTCTTCTTGAAAAACAAAAGGTTATCTCTGAACCTTCTTCAGCAATGAACAAATCTGAGACTAGACCGGAGCAAACCGCTATCGATAAAGGCACATCAACTCCATTGACGCATGTGGATTTGGCAAAAATCCAAACCAAGGTCCAAACCTTGCAACAAAAGGTTATTTGTACACCTTCCTTAGCAATAAGTGAACTACATGCTAATCCTGAGCAAACGGATCCAGGTAAAGATTCAACAAATCCATTGAAGACTGTGAATTCGCCAAAAATTCAGACTGAGGTTCAAACCTCCACAACGTTAGAAAAGTTCTCAGAGTTAAATCTGAGACCTAATGGAGGAATTCAAATCCCAAAAAAGACTGAAGGTCAAACTTCAGCAGTCCCTTTTGGATATAAGGCCCCTAAAGCCTATTACGTTGTGTTCAATGGTTCTAATGCAGGAATATACACTACATGGGACATTGCTGAGAAGGCGGCGGAAGGTTTCTCAGGCATTAAGCACAATAAGTATAAGTCATTTGCTGAAGCAAGAGTCACTGCAAATATCTATACTACACAGGAGTTTAAGCCACCTCTCCAGTTGATTAGCTCTGCTGAAGCATTATATCCAACCTATGCAGGTGCAATAACTCAGAAGAAATCCTCGAAAAAAACTGTTCTAGGATCAATTCAAAGAAATCAACAAGGAGTGTTGATTCAAACCGATGAAGATACTATTGAAACTCATTATGCACGGTTTAATTATCTTTATCGAATGGGTAGATCAGCACAGAAAAAGGAGTTTATTGACGAACATTACTTCACAAAAGATAAGAAAAATGTCAGTTACTTCAACTTCTATCCAGGTGTCAGTCCAGAAATGATATATGAGGCATATCAGTACGGGTTATTAGCACAAATTTATCCAGCAAATAATCTCCTGGAAATTTCTAAGTTCCCTAAAAAATTTAGAAATGCAGTCATGGCGTTTAAAAAGAACTGCCTTGAAGGTCTAGAAATCGATATCTTCATCAAAATCACCAGCACAGTCATTTGTTGGGAAAACGAAGAAGAATACGATTGTCCAACAAATCAACCTTTTCATTATTTACAGGTTGGTTCCGCTAAAGAAAAAATCTATTCCCCAAGTCAAGCTATGGAGTCTACTTTGGAGAAAAAGGATTTAAGAGAGCTCGCTGAACAAAAGCTATTGATTCTAATCAATAAAATATTCAGCATTAAGCGAGAAGGAACTAGGGATGGCAGAAAAATCCGACCCGATGGATACCCGACCCGACCCGATCCGTTTGGGTCTACCCGAACCCGATTTTTGGATTTGGATTTGGATCTTATTTTTGGACCCGAAAGATTTTTGGATCTGGATTTGGATCTTAGGTAACCCGATATATATATATATATATATATATATATATATATATATATATATATATATATATATATATATTAATATAGATAATTTTTTTGAATAATCCTATAAAAATATATGGTCCCAATAAAATATATGATTTTTCCTTCTTTTTTAAGTAGTTTGTAGAATTACTTGATAAATTAAATAAAATTAGAAAAAAAAAGTCAAAATTTGATTTAAAAATTCATACACAACCAAGTAGTCGTACTAACTCAATACTTGTTCTTTCTGGTACGAGATATCCTACAGCTAATACTTGTTTTATCAATATTTGTGAAATTCGACTAGCAATTGAAGACTGGCATAAGAGTTCAACTTTTGTAATCCAAACAATGGCTGAAAAAATGTTGATAAAGTTTGAGAAATATTGGGCTGTGATGCATGGTGTTGTGGGCGTAGCTGTTGTATTGGATCCAAGATACAAGTTGGAGGTACTAGAGTTCTATTTTGACAAGATTTTTCGGAGAATACTCGTCAATGAAAATTGAAGATGTTCGCACTCTTTGTTATGATTTAATGTCAAATAAAATAATTTGGTTGCATCCTATAGTTCATGCCATTTGTGTCTAGTTAAGCACACAAATGCTCCCCGTGGAATTCTTAAAAAGAGAAAATTATTAGTCTGCACAAATAGGTACTTCTAATTGTAGGTGAATTTGTTCCCACGTACATAATGAATAGTCTCAATGCAGATTAAAATTATTAATGCAGATTTTATTGTGCATGTGTAATAGTTCGACACTTCTGGTTTTATGGTTTTGCTACTACTGCAGGCTTGACACATGGAATCATGGGAGAGGAAATCCAATATGTGATTGCGGCTTCTCCTGGCAGTAATGCAGATTTGCGCAAAAATTTCAACACACTGAAAAAACTTCGTCGTTTATGTATCATATTATCATGGACTATTGTAATCAAACCTCCTCGTTTATGTATTCTTGGGCATTCGATTCCTGTTTCTTTCATTTTTATTAAGCTTTTGTGTAAACTTTTGTTGAATTTAAAAGCTTGTAGTCAACTGTTTCTTTCATTGCATGATGAGTTTAAAGTAATTCGGGTATCGGGTCTCGGGCCTCAGGTAAAATCCAATATAATTTCGGGTTTCGGGTAAAATCCGATTCGATCCAAAATCCGTTGGATCGGATTCAGGTCTCAATTTTTGGGTTTTTTTCGGGTCCGGGTCTTGTCAAAAAAATCGGGTTTGGATTTGGATATTGAAAAACCCGGTCCGATCCGACCCGTTGCCATCCCTAGAAGTAACCTCGCAACTAATGCTCTAATGACATCTTATTCACACCAAGGATTAAGTGAAGAAGATTACAGCAAAATTGTAGCATTCAGACAACAACTATTACACTATTACACAAAGATGCTGTTGGATCTCATCAAGATTTATTTTGCCAGAAAAAGCAGAAAGAATAATGAAATTTGGCATTTTGCTTGAATGTCAAAACTGTAACCCCACCACTAGTAAAGCAAATGGAAAAGCAGTGATGGAGGACTAAAGTAGAAGGCATCTACTTTTACAAAGCACATGGAAGACAAGATAAGGAATCTTATCTCTTCACCCGGAAGTGCATCAATAATGTACAGCTTACGCATGCAGTGACGTAGGAATATTTGTACAGATCCTCATTCCTTGATCTATAAAAGGATGAGTTCCATTTTAGTATAGGACATCTCGAATTAAGCCCAAAAGATACAGAGCATTCTAGAGTCCAAATAATGTGTGAGTAATCCCTTTAAGGGATCTAAGTATGTAGAGTTTGTAAGTACTCTGGAAGCATACATCCAGAGTTGCTCGTAATATATTTGTAAGATATTATCTATGAAATAAAAACCTTTTCAATTGATATCCATAGTCATAGAACCCTTACCCTGGTAATCCGGTTTGTGAAACCTGGAAAGCATAAGGCGTCAACTGGGCAGAAGTACCGCTGAGGCAAGAGGCCGTTAGGGAAAAGCCATCGATGCAGCTTCGGTTAGCAAAAGGAAAAAGCCGTATGGATAAGAAACGCATATGAGCTATACGATATCAGTTGGAAAGTAATTTATTTCATACCTAATTACCAATACAGATATTAAGCATGGATGAAGCACTTCCAGGCATAGTTACAGGAAACGTGGGACGTAGCCACGTATTACGAACCCGGTACTTCGTTCCCGAATCGGGAACAAACGCGACCCGAAACGTTGTGGGACGCGACCCGAAACATTGGCAATAACGACCCGTATTATCCAGTACTAATGTCTTTGTATAAATTATCTTTTTAATGTTTTAAACACCCCAAGTCCCATGCTCAATTAAATGTATCATTTTCAGGCCCAATAACCTTATAAATCACAAAATATTAGCAAACTTATAATAATATACAAGTTACAATAATTTTGATGATAAATATTTATATTAGTAATTGAGATTTTAATTGTAAAAATCTATATTATAGCATATTTTTTTTTATAAAAAGACCCATCGTACCCATGCGTTCCATCGTACCCATACGTTCCGTCGTACCGGATTCACTAAAAGTGATGTTCCGCGTATCTGTTTCCGTACCCCGTTTCAAATCGAACCCCACCTTATGTGACTATGCTTCCAGGTATTAACTCTAAGACTTAGATCTCTTTAATTATATTATTTGATAAATTCTTATCAGATCAATTATTAAGCATGATTAGTTATAATCAGCGATTTGTCCTTTATCCATGGACAATAACAATAGGTAATATAACCTTAAAGAACAATGATGAGCAATTCCTTGCTTACTGTCAGAACCAGACTAGTAATGATAATCCAGAACTCCTAAACGAGCTTTTAGACTCATTAGAAGTCATGAGAGAACAACAACACGATTTTGCCATTAGAAATCAACGTGCTGTTAATCAGGCAATCACCTGTTTGAACAGGAAATAGGTCAAGAGGGTCATAACCTCTTAAATAATGGGTCTACAAGTGAACAACCCAGTATTAGGTACATAAAGATGGTTATGGTCGTTGGATCATTATATCTGAAACGTCTGTTCTGAATGAGGTGGACTAATCCACAATCTTTAGTAACCCCCTCATCCCAGAATCCTAGCCATATCGAGTATATGTAATGAAATTAAACATAACTATTAGTAGATGCTATGATTCTCAACTATGAACCAAGCCCATGCATAGTAGTGATAGTATTGACTGTTAAGCATATCTAAGATCCACCCACGTCCTCAGTATCGCTTCTATTCATGTGGTCCTATAGCATCGTAGAAAGAATATAATACAGAGGTGAGGGTGAGAGAAACATACTGTATGACCCAAGTTGTCCTGTCCATCAACAGAGAAGAGGATTTTCAATGCAGTACCAAGACCCAGAACCTGAAGCTTTCCCCAGAGTCGGCACTTCTCGCACCCCACACAGTCCATCAGTGCACTGCAATGCCATTGGACATCCTACTAGTTAAATCACTAAAAACGATATATTTATGCTTGTCTAGAGTGTGTGCTTGTATGCTGATTAAATAGGATTTCTAGTTGAAAGCAGCATTCAGCAGAAAAGATATAAACAAAATTTTCTTAAGTACCCCCCTCCCTCCCTCCCCCCAAAAGATAAAATTCAGTTAATCCCCTGTGCAGGTAGAAAATGACTACAATTTGACTGTCATTCAAAGGTCTTGGGAAAATGGATGAATTTATTGCAAGATAGTATGTAAAGGTCAAAATAATGTCAGAGCATAAAAACTGAAAGAAGATGATGTTAGGAAAACCTTATATTTCTGAATTGTCTCTGTATTTGCTGCTTCAGTTCAGGTCCACTTTGGCCTTTCCATAATTTCGCCTCATCAAATGGGAGGGGACATGCAGCTTGTAACTTGGGGTTGTGAAGTAGCCCTTTTACCAAGGATTGTGATTTCAGGTCCTCCACAGAGTTACCAGTGTCATACTCAGCCTCCTCCAAGTAATCTGAAGCCTAAAAGGCACCCAGATGCAAAATATATTAAGGTGCTGCCGTGTAGGAGAAAGTCCATAACAAACCTTAAAAACTGAAATCACATGGTAGTAACTTACCTTTGTCACAGCTCGAAGAACAAAGAGAAAGGTGAAGTACAAATTTTCAACACGATCTGGGTACCTTAAGACTCGATCATACATCAATGTCAGATTTTGACCCCACTGGAAGCAAAAAAAGAAAGCATAACAGAATATTATTATTAGATTAAAATCTGAGAAAATTCAGTTTAGATTTCACACAGACTTGCAGATATGCCCCATCCAACTATAAACATTTTTAACAAGATGCCAATGACTCAATTGAGCTGTAAACTACGTAACGGGAGAATGCCAATATTCCCATCACAAGTAATTAAGAAGAACCCCGAGGATTAGCCTACCAGATACTACTCTCCTCGTGGTAATAAGAGGTCAAGGCTTCAAGAGTATTAAAATTTCTATACTGGATCATGGACAAAATTTAATGCAATTATGAAAGTCCCAAGTCCTAACTAACGGAATGAGAGTATGTTGGAACATGTCATCTAGAATATGCAACTAAATTGTAGGAAACTGGTTTCCTGTATAATGTCATGGTTAATGCTAGAAAAAGTACCAAGTGTGTTGCTTCATCAAGTAGATAATCAGCAGCTATGTGAACTGATATCGAGGAGTGAAGACCTGATATCAGTTTGTACAAAATTTTCTTCTCTTGACAAAACTCTTCTGAGGGATCTGTATAAAATGTAGATGATTAGCAATGGGAGAAGTAGCACAGCATAGCACAGTTGCTACAAAGTTTGAACAATGAGTATCATATGATGGCAACCATCAGCATTCATTAAATATAAACTAACAGACATCATATTCAGCTGCCACAAAATGTAATCGAAGAATAAAAACCTATTTGTAGTAACCACGGATTTCTCTTTTCAAAGTGAACAAGTTGGGAAAACTTAGCAAAAAAAAAAACAAGTTGGGAAAACTCTTTGTGAAGTAGGGGAAAAAGTATCATTGCTTAAATATAAAAATGTGATTTAGGACAAACAAAAAAGGAATAAGCTTAAGGTGGATACAAGTTTGGCTAGACAATTGTTTTTTGGTAATTAGCTTCACAATTGTTGACCATGGAATTACACTGGTGAACGGTGATATAGGAATAATTTTTGAACACCTAATAGGAGAGTAACTCACATTTGGGGCAGTTCTCTGTGTATATTGCATCCCATATTCTTCGAGCAGATGGACCAATATAGCCAGTATAACGTTCAGGATTCAGTTGAAGGTTCACATAAGTCATATCAGCTACAAGAAAAAACCCCAGTGAAGGTGTCACATGAGATATCAACTTTTAAATCCATTACAGTTAGCATAAAACATGCAAGAAAAAAGATACTACAATCCTCCAGCCACAATACACAAACTTGACCAGCTTATAGTTTAACAATGTCATGGTTTTTTAGGAAAGGCAGCAAAGTGACTAGAATAGCTTTAAACTAGGAAATGATGCTGGGAGGGGGAGATGCGTTCTTCACTGTAGGAAAGAGAAAAAGAAGTGCAACCAAAATTAGAGAAACACCATTATCTGTCTCATCATCATTTGTCCAAGGATTGTCTATTACTATCCAGCCTTTAAAAGCTTTAGCATCTATTGTTCGGTCTACAACAGCCTCTGGTTTTCCTTCTTGACAGACAGGATTATCGGGTGAAAGGCCATGATTAAAAGGTTTCTTGAATGTTTCGGGGAATTCATTTTCTGCGCATTCACATACGCTGCAATCTCGCAAACGACACATACCGTCTTCAGGCCAGAAAGGGCAATCACACCATAGCTTAACCTTTCATTAAAATAATATATATGAGTACACAGTATACCTCAGTGGCCTATTTTATGAAAGCACTGAACGACATTAAGCATAGAAGAATACAAATATCAAATATGCATGACAGAAGAAACATGGAAAGAAAGATAAATGTATTTGATAAATATAATGGTCTTGTGTACATCTTGAGATTCATCAACTGAACTTAAAATAGTCTTTAGCAATCAATGACTAAATATATAATTAATTTTCAACTCAAACTTTCAACTTTAGAAATTACGACGCTTTATATGTTATCATTCATACTTTTGGGGCACAAGATCACAAGAAAACATTTAATATCTGATTCATTAGGCCTTACTTAAACTTCTAAAAGATTAAGACACTTCAGAATGCAGCATCGACTGACCAAGAACGAGAATTAGAGTACAGAAAATTTTTGAAAATAAAAAAAAAAATCTTTTCACTGAAAACTGGAGGGACTAGTGACTTGTTGCAACTGCAGGCTACTAATATTTCGCAAGAACAATTGCCATTTAAGGAACTGAGAAACATGTCAAAGAAGAAAGTTGTATTGATAAACGCAACGACGGAACAGATGAGTTTAATTTGTCAATAGAGCACAATATCTACACAAAGAGAAATACAAGAGTGATTGCACAGGAAAGAATAGTTTACGAAATAGAAATACATTTATTAGACAGTTAACTAGTATCATGAGTCTGTTTAGTCCATCAGTCATTTACTACCTACACAAAATCATGTTAAGCTGACACTAGCGTAGACAGCCAAAATTGAGCTAAACCACCACTGCATTATATATGATGTTACAAGAGACAATCCAAATTACATATCCAACCGGAAAAAATGAAGTTCAGCAACAGAATTGAATCTACCTAGAGTCTAGACTTGGTTCGTTTTCTTCTTCCCTCTTTAGCGAATTATGTATTTAACTTCCGACTCTGGTTACATTTACAGCCACCGACCTCATTATGATATCAGAAGATTGTAAAATACAGCCTAGTTGAGTATTGATAGTTAAATTTCTCACAACTTGAAGGATTTGCAGAATGTCATCAAGACTCGATGATACTTCTTTCACTTAAATACAAGCATAAAAGTTAAAATTGTACGCAATCCACATCAAACAACTACCTCAAACAAATCAATCACAAGAGTACGTGATCAAATCTAGTAATTTCCGCAAACTAAATAACAGGCACTTAAAAACAAAATAATCATGTAAACAAAAGAAACATTTGTCCTTTTACCAAGTTACATTATACCCTAGTTCCTACGTCACAGGCATTTCCTAAGATACAACACAAGCATTGAAATCAACCTACTCAAACAAATTAAGCAGCAAGAACACACCTTGAAGTATCGAAAAAACGGAGTTTTAACAAGATCCTGTAACAAAGGATGCAATGCTTCCTCATTAAGATGATCCACAGTCTCGTATTCACAACAACAATCCTCCACCATTCCACTGTATTTATGTGACCCCTGCAACACATTTCACTTCATTACCTCAAAACAATTTTATCACAACAACCCATTTCACTTCATTACCAAAATACATACACAAACACTTATTACCCACATATATTTTACATAAACACATACATAACACAACAAAAAATCAAATTTTTACCTGAGAACAGTGACAAGATTTAGAGGAGGGGTTGAAGAAGAAGGGTTTTGAAGCAAACCCAAGAGCCAACAAGACTACAACAACTGAAATAAAAGCAACCCATCTCCATTGATCCTCACTTTCTCTCTTATTCTTCTTGTTTATTGCTTCTGTTTGCTCCATTACAAAATTGAACAATTTCACTGCAATCAATCAAAAACCCTGGAAATATTAAGATGGGTGCTTTAACTTTAACTTTATTTATGTCTGTACAAAGAATGTTAAAGAGTTTATTTAAAGAAATGGGCTGAAGATTTTGTTTTTCCAGTGACTATTTGACGGTTTTGTGTTGGAAAAAACTACGGCTGGTTCCTTTGACCGGAGACGGTGGTTTATCTCATACTCCCTCACTCCCTTCCAAATCTTTTTTTCTATCTAACTTTTAATAATTAAATTAACCAAATTTTAATTAAATACTAGTTGATAAAGCCGTGCTTCGCGACGGCGTTACAATATTTTTTAAAAAATTCAATACATCTACGTTATATTATAATATTAATATTAAATTTTAATAATTAAATAATTTTCTCTAATGAATCGATTTCTTGTTAAATAGATTCTTTCGATTGAGTCGTTCTCTCGTTAAAACTGAAATCCCAACTTTAACATATATTATAAAGACTTATATAATACTTTTTATCCATAAAATCGAACCGTAAAAAAAAAAAAATTATAACTTCGGTATCAAATTCTAATACAATCTTTTTTAGCGAGTCGTCTTCCCGTTAAATACGTTTCAAGCCGCTCTTATTTGAAATCGAAATTCTAACTTCATTATATAAAGAGAGTAAATTCCAATTTTTTTATTCTTTAAACTTTCTAATATTTATGGAGTTTTAAAAAATGAAAATACATCTTATATTTTCTGTATATTATAGATATTCTTGTATTTATTTATAGTTTCCGCATGGGAATGTCTTTTTGTTATTTTAATATATCAAAAAAAATTTAAATACGAAGACTTTTCGTTACGGGAATAATATTACATTTATGGATATATTTTTGTAATGTAAGTATAATTAGTTAACTTGTATAAAAAAGTTAAAATAAAGGATTTGTAGGGAAAAAGATGCATAGCTTTAAAAAATTGTATAAGACGTCTCCACCGTCCTCGTATTCTACTTCCAATAAAACTTTTTATTTTATGTATTACTTATATATTTAAACATCTTTTATACGGTCTTATCTAATGAATCGCTTTCTTGTTAAACACGGTTATTAATATTGATCCGCTCTCTCGTTAAGACCAAAAACCTAACTTTTACATATATTACTTGTATGATAATGTTTATCCATAAAAATCAAATCCTAAAAATAGAATAAAATTTATAACATCAATATTATATTTTAATAGCTAGTACAATCTTTTATAGTGAGCCGTCTTCCCGTTAAACACGTTTCGAGCTTTCTTGGGATCGAAATTCCAACTTCATTACAATATTGATGATACTTATCTTACACAACAATTTTTTTTCTTAAAATCAAAACCTAAAAAATAGAGTGAATTCCAATTTATACTTTCTCTAGACTTTCTAAAATTTTTGGAATTTTAGAAAATGAAAACACATCTTATTTTATCTTTATATTATAGATACTCTTGTATTTATTTAGGATTCCTCCATGAGATTGTTTTTTTATTATGTTAAAACATCAATTCTTTTCCTTTTAAATATGGTGACTTTTTATATGACAATAGTATTGGATTTATGAATAAATTTTCCTAATATAAGTATAATTAACTTATATAAAAATATATAATTTAAGAAGATCATACTTTTTATAAAATATTCAAACACCTATTTTACTTCTAGTAGAACTTTTATTTATATATTTTTCTATAAATTCGAACTCTTATTCTCTATAAATTCGAACTCCTATTCTACTTTCAATAGAACTTTTAATCGTATGCCTTATAAATACTTATTATACTTCCAATAGAACTTCTAATCATATGTCTTCCCTATAAATTCGAACTCTTCTCCTCTATAAATTCGAACACCTATTCTACTTCTAATATGTTAATTGATATTTTTATATTTAAAAAAATAGATTGAGACGATCTTAGAGCGCCACCTAAACTCCCGCTATCCTCCTTTATATATATATATATATATATATATATATATATATATATATATATATATATATATATATATATATATATATTGATTATATATATAATATAAATAAAATTGCAACTTTTGAAACTTCCAGTTTTCAGTTGCAACTCACACGACTGGCACCGTCCTAAATTTATAATTGAGGTTGCAAAGATTGTAACGGTTGTAAAACGTATTTTAAAAAAAATTAAAAGTTAAAAACAAAGTTGGTAGTATATTTGTAAAAGTAAGATTAAAGAATTGAAAAAGGAAGTTAATGATAGTAAAAACGTAAAAAAAAATTAAAAACATATATATTTTTGTAAATATTCCTAAAATATTTAAAACAGAAAAAGTATAATATTCGGACGATATTTTTTGCTAAGTGGATTTACTATTTTTTCTTCAAAGAATGTTCGGTAGGTGTGATGGGATAGTATAGTAGTAATAAAATGTTATTTTTTTGCTTCAAATATATGTAGTGTGTTTTGAAATTTTTTAAAAGCAATATTATTTAGGGCTTAATGTGCCTGAGGTTGTCCTCAAGTTATGTAAATTACTATAAAGAAATTTATATTTATAAAATTGTCCCTACAGGGCCATTTATTTTATAGGAACAAAATGTTTTAACCTCAGGATTTTTCCTGAGGACAACCTGGCCCAATTTTCTCTATTATTTATTAGTTTCTGAATTGCACTAAAAAAGAATGTTAACTAGATTTGCATCATAAGGAATTAATTTTGACATGCTAGAGTTCCTAAAATCATTCTCGAAACCATTCTCTAATATTGAATTGTCAAAATACTATCTGTTATAAACCTCGTGTATGTGCATACGTACGAATAAATTCATTGGGAAATATTTTCAGGAGACCCTTCAAGATACATAGCATTATTCTTTGACTTTTACCTGAGTCAGCAAACTAACAAAGACAAAAATATCTTTATTTTTTGAAAAAATAAATAAAGATGTTCAGATTTCATATAAAACAAAAAGAAATGGATTGAACGAAAATGAAATCGAAATACACTGGAGAACACGTTCCAGTAAAATAATTTATTTATTTTTTTGGTGCTGTACAGAACAAAATAGTTGGCTTGAGGACAAATAGATTCCTAGAGCAAGTCCACTAGTCCAGTGGAGAAGCCCAAATCTTTTATTTTTTGGACTCAATTGTAAATCATATACGTACAGAAAGTCATTTTACTGTAAAGATGGATCACTTGCTCCAATGCAAATGTCCGGTCCACCATGTAGTGGGGTAGTATTTTTTAAGATTTTACTTATGCAACATTCTCTTTTTTTTGTTATTGCTAATTTTATGCAACATTCTTTTTATTTGAGTCAAACTGAAACAATGTTAACTAAAATTATTTATGATTACTGCTATTAGTTTACTGTCATCTTGTAAGATGAATGTTGCCCAAGTAACCAAAGAAAAATGAAGGTTGCCGTTTTACAGAGTTATAGTAGCTAATAAAACATTGATAAAAATGTGTTAACGTCGCACAACAAATTCTTTTTAGTGTTTATGAACAAGATTTCGAGGAATTGTGCACTTAGAGCCCGTTTGGCCAGGGCTTTAAGGCCCGACTTAAAATAATTTTTGATTTTAAATTAAAAAATATTTGTTCATGTAATAAGTTAGAAAATAACTTAAATTTAGAAAAACAGCTTAAAGCTAAAAGTTGGCATGAGGTATTTTTTTGGACGATTTATTTTATTTTGATGATTTTGTTTGATAAAAGTTAATATCATCATTCAAATTAAAACTTTATTAAATTTATTTTTATTTTTACATTTTTAACAATTCATAAGTTACTCATTATACAAAATTACCCAAACAAATATTGATTTAAATTTTTGTTTTCCACTTATCATTTTAAGTAATTTAAAATTATAAATAATAATTTTAAACCATCCAAACGTCCTCTAAATAAACTAAACATACATATGCAATTGTGAGAATAATGTCCCTAAATGCTTAATTGAGCGTGTAGGGAATTGTTTTGTTTCGGATTATGCTTTTTTCGAATCAAAATAATATAGACAATTTTCGAAAAGATAAAATTAAATCATATCAATTACATGACAAAATCAAACCAAATCAATTCATAGAAGTATGAAATAATTCGATTCCGAACCACGATTTAAACTTCTTGATATATTATTATTATTTTTTCACTTTTGTTAATCATACAACGAAATAATGAAATAATGATTTAAATAGGTGTAACATAGAATTTAATACATATCAATATTATATATTACATATATGTACTATATATACTAATCAATATTTAGCTTACGTATTACATTACGTTCAAATAATATTTTTTTTGAAATCCAAAATCGCAATTTTATTAATAATTCAAATCTTCAGCAAGAACATCGATGAGAAAAGAGGGTACAGAAACCCACTCCTCTTGACCAGACATAGAACTAGCTACCCTAGCTAAAGCATGAGCTGCTAAATTCGCTGATCTCCTAACAAAGTAAACACAAAGAGGACCTCAAGTCCTTTATAATATCCAAACAATCTGAGATTACTACCCAAAATAAGAATCATCTGTAGTTTTGCTACGAATAGCTTCAACCACATTAAGACTATCGAGCTCCACGAGTATGTTATGTTTCCCCAACTTTTTCAACCAAGACAACGCTTCTCTAAAGGCCATTGCTTCTGCTATACGATAGTCTAACGCACCCATAAAACGGCCTCCATAACAAGCAACAAAACCACCCGAATCATCTCTCAGAACACAACCAAAAGAACTCCTGATTCCATTCTCAGAAAACGCTGCATCTACATTGCAGATTTGCCAACCACAGGGGGGGATGCCATACCATCATACCTTCACGCTCAATACAATTACTCTGTCTGTTCTGAGTGACTTGCGCTTGCTGCCACTGAAAGAGAGTAGAGCTTGCTTCGTTTGTCACCTGAATGCAAGTTTTGACAATATTATTCCACACCACTGAGTTACGATGATTCCAGATACTCCACATAACTGAGCAGAATAGTTCCAGTTCTTTTAGAGCTAAAGTATCAAAATTATTCACCACCATTTGGATAAAAGGCTGGCATGCTGTAATCATAGGATTGAGTTTGCTCAACTCCCAACATTTGTTAGCAAACGGACAACCTAGAAGGGCATGCTCAGCAGATTCAAACATCAATTTACAGACCTGACAGATTGGGCTCACATCAACATATTTTCTTCTGAGATTCTCGAGAGTAGGAAGGTAATCATGCATCACTCTCCATATGAAATTCTTTATTTTTGGAGGAATAGATAGATTCCAAAGCCTCAACCATTTAAAAGATAAATTGCTTGCTGCAAACTGAGGGAGCGAACTACTAAGCAGTCTATATCCACTTTTGACTGTGTACTGTCCCTTTACATCCTCTAGCCACATCCATTTGTCAACACCCTGAGTTGTATGAGCTACTGGAATTTTGATAATCCTTTCTACATCCTCCTGGATAAAAATATCTCTAAGCAAATCATAGTCCTACTCATTCAGACCTGTTTTGAGAAGATTACTCACCTTTGCATCCTCCAAACCTTGCACTAACGGTGTCTGAATTCTTGTTGAACCATAAACTGGAATCCAGGGATCGTTCCATATGCTTATGTCTTCACCGTTACCCACCTTTAACACACTCCCAGTGCCAATAAGATCCTTGGTAGCTAAAATACTCCGCCAAACATAGCTAGGGTTGTTGCCTAGACCTGCATTAAGAATCGAAGTAGAGGGGAAATACTTTGCTTTCATCAATCTTGCTACAAAAGACTGGGGCACAGTGAGAAGTCTCCAAATCTGCTTCCCAAGCATAGAAATGTTAAACTCCTTTATACGTTTAAAACCCATACCACCAAGTTTCTTTGGGTAGCACATTTTGTCCCATGCCATCCAACGAATCCCACTACTTTTCTCCATATCAGACAACCACCAGAACTTGTTCATGAGTCTTTCTATTTCCTCACAAAGCGAATTTGGAAGAAGAAAAATGCTCGAGACATAGGACGGAATTGCTTGAATAACCGACTTCAACAGAATTTCTTTGCCTGCTCGAGAAATAGTTTTTCCTTTCCAACTTTGCATACGATTCCAAATTTTATCTTTGATATATCCAAACACTGCTCGTTTATTTCCTTCAACATTTATTGGAAGACCCAGATACGAGTCATCACTGCGAATAGGCACTTGAAACAACTGACTAACTTCCTCCATTGTAGTGGCCCTTGTATTTCGACTAAAGCTTATGCTTGACTTCTGAAAATTAACTTGCTGTCCCGTTGCCTTTTCATAAAGACTCAAACACTTCTTAACACAGCTAGCTTCTTCAACTGTTGCTCTGAAGAAAAGATAGCAATCATCAGCAAAGAATAGATGAGAAACCACATGGGCTGAGTTTGCAATTTTGCATCCATGGATGGCACCACTTGCTTGACTTTTCTGAAGAAGAGCAGAGAGGCCTTCTGCACAAAGAAGGAACAAATAGGGTGAAATTGGATCGCCCTACGGTAAACCACGACTCGGGGTGATGGGGCCAACTTCATTTCCAGACACTAAAAAATTGTACTTCACCGTCGACATATATAAATGAATCCAGTCAATCCACTTGTCTGTGAACCCCATTTTCCGCATAATGGCCAGAATAAAACTCCACTCTACCCTGTCATAAGCCTTACTCATATCTATCTTCAAAGCCGAATACCCCATTTTTCCTTGAGTTTTTTTCTTCATCCAATGATTAACCTCATAAGCTGCAATCACATTGTCAGTAATAAATCTTCCAGGGATAAAAGCACTTTGCATTTATGATATTGCATTCGAGAGAACTTTCTTCATCCTGTTTGCCAGCATTTTTGTTACAATTTTCATCATAACATTGCAGAGTGAAATCGGTCTCAAGTCATTCATTGTTTCCGGAGTTTTCTTTTTAGGAATAAGAACCACTAAAGTATCATTTAATCCAACAGGAATATAGTTATTAGATAAGATGTTTATACAAGCAGAGGAAACATCATTACCTATAATATCCCAAAATCTCTGATAAAAAGCTGGGTTCATTCCGTCTGGGCCAGGACTTTTATCCGGATGCATAGAGAAAATTGCACTTTTAACTTCCTCCATTGTGAAATCAGTTGTTAGCAACTCATTCTGATCAGTAGTAATTCGAGGCCCAATACATTCAAGGACCTCATCCTGAATCACATCATTTGATTTGAACAGTTTTTCATAATATTCCCCAATGACATGTCCTAAACCATGTTTCCAGTCACGCCAGTTACCACTATCATCTTTTAGCTGCAATATCTGATTCTTCTTTTTTCTTGCAGATGCATACACATGGAAGTACTTCGTATTATTGTCTACTGCTTTCAACCAATGTTGCTTAGCCCTTTGCCTCCAGAAGTCCTCTTGTTGGCTCAACAATTTCGAATACTCCTTCATAGCTTCTGTAAAGCACTACTGAGAAAACGCATCCATACCTCCCCTAAGCCTGTTCATTCTGTCACGACATTTATTTAGGTTTTCCTTGAACTTCTTTGACAGTCTATCACCCCATGCCTTGAGTTCTTTTGCACACAGATTTATTCGTTCCTCAATGCTATTATCTCTGCTTTGTTGCCAACAATCTTGAACTATTTCACTGCATCTCTTATCCCTTAACCACGCGTTCTCAAAACGAAAACGGGTTCTACGAGAAACTGGTCTCCATATCTGAATTTGAAAGAACAAAGCTGAATGATCTGAGGAAGGTGCCACCATATTCTGAACATTAGTGTTTGAAAACAGCTCTCTCCAACTATCACTAACAAAAACACGATCCAACATTTCTTGAACCCATCTGTCCATACCTTTACTTATCTCCCACGTGAAAGGATATCCTTCCAACGGTAAATCAGAAACACCACAATCCGACATAGCATCCTTGAAACCATTGATCAACCAGTTTGGTTGCCTGTGTCTACCCTTTTTCTCGGAATCTCTTAGAATATCATTAAAATCCCCCAGGATAACCCAAGGAATATAAATATGGAGCAAATTAATTTAGGGTAAAATTATAAATATTGATATATATATATATATATATATATATATATATATATATATATATATAGGTTTTTGCTCAAGTGAGAACCTCTTATTTTGGTGAGATATGAGATCTAATCTCATCCCTTCATTTTAATCTAATCTAATGGTCCCGCTAGGAGCACCCACACTAATAACCTACACCTTCACACACACTAATCTCATCCCCTCATGACGTCATCATGATGTCATAAATATATATATTTTTTAATTTGTTTTTTTTGGAAATTTTTTTTTTCATGCTGGTGATTTTTTTACAAAATCTGATGGTTTTTGTTGAATTCTGGTGATTTTTTTACGAAATTTGGTGATTTTTGTTGAATTATGGTGATTTTTTACGAAATTTGATGATTTTTTTATATCTAACAAAACTCGGAAGCCTATTCAAAAACTACCAATTTATTCTCCTTACTATAAATATTATTACATAATTTATATAAGTTCTACCACACAACATAATAAGATCACTATAATTGGTGGTTTGTATATTATACTACATCCATTAATAATTTATACCACAATAAATTTATTAACCTTAGGGATTCAATAATTAACCTTTGGGGTTCAACATTTCCATCTTAGGATCTTAGAAATATTCGGAACGCGTTTAAAAATCAGGCCGTCGGATTCAAGTTTTTAATTAAAATTTTTAAATATTATTTGTATTCCCTCGTGGTTTCAACGGTTAATCTTTGGGGTTCAACAATTCCATTTTGGGTTTAAAACCTAAACCCTAGCTTATCCTGATTTGTAAACGCGTTAGCGTTTAAAAATCAGGCCACCAAATTCAAATTTTTATTTAAAATTTTTAAATTTTTTTTTAACATGGGAACCCGCAGCTACCCTTCGGGTGCGCTCTGGGTAAACCCATGGGCTCACGCAATAGCCTGAAAACCACGTGATCCAAAAAATTTATCTGTATTCTCTCGGGGTTTCAACAATTAATCTTTGGGATTCAACGTTTCCATTTTGGGTTTTAGAAATATTCGGAACGACGAATAAACCGTATATATTTAGGAGAAAAAAGAAAAAAAAAATGCTATAAAAAATGACTAGATTTTGTAAATAAATTACCAGAATTCAACAAAATCACCAGATTTTGTAAAAAAAATCACCAGTATGACGTCAGAATATTTTTTCTAGAATTTTTTTCAAAAAAAAATCGGGAAAATTTTTTAAAATTTTTTTTTTAAAAAAATTATATTTATGACATTATCATGGCGTGAGTTCTCATAGTTCTCATAATAAGGGGGTTCTCAATGGAGCAAGACTCTATATATACATATATAGGGTGTTGCTCAAAAGAGAACTCATTTATTGAAGAAAACTACGGTACTAATCCAAATATTATAATTAACGGGCCCGCTAGGGGCACCCACACACTAATCAAATACACCCTCAAACACACAATCCCACCTGAATTATGTGTGTATTATATACTTTAAACTTATATTCTTAATTAAATATTACAATTTTTTACGTATTATTATATCACAATTCGGTTCGATTTAACCAGTTTAATATATTAATTATCATAATAAAATCATTTGTGTAAACGTTTCGGTTTATCAAACTATTATTTACAACTTTTATAATTTTGATTTTTAGTTAATTCGAATTATTGTGCTTCGATCCAAATTCATGATTTAACGAATTTTTTTAACATTCTTAACTTCATGATTTTTTGTTAATTTTTATATTTGTGTCTTTGACCCGTTTGGGTTCCTAAGAGCATCTCCAATGGCGTTAGCTAAAAATGATTGGCTATATTACATAAAATATTAATTATGTAAATTTTGTGGAACCTGTAAGATATTGTGTTCCGAGGGTATTGGCTATAATGATTGGCTATATTTTAAAAATGGTATGTTATTAATATTTCAAGTTGTTATTAATGGAATATATAATTTTAATATAGAAATAAGTGATGTGGCAATTCACTACAGGTCTCTAGAGGTTCGACAAATATAGCCAACATCAAGAGATTATCTATAATTATAGATAACAGTTTTGTCCCATTGGAGTGTAAATTTTTTTATACATTCTTTATAATTCTTATTTATGGTAATTAAATTTAAAATTTACCTAAGGGGTCTCTCCCATTGGAGATGCTCTAAGATAAGGAGTTTACTACATAAAACACTACCTAAAAAAGTCTGTATACACTGTACACTTTGTGAAAAGTGAAAATGATAATTATGAAGAAAGCAACAGCCAAAAGTTGGTGCCGAACTGCCGATACCCATCGCCCCAAAATATCTTCTAGTATTATACTACCAAGACAAGAAGCCACACTGTAAACGGATGTTTCATCGCTCTCGATTTTATTAGTGAACATCTCCCGAAGATAACTTCGATTTTTTGATCAAATACAAGCAAGATCTCTTCGATCTTTCTCAGGTTGAAATTAATTAAAAAAAATTACATATTCCTGCAAGCATGGCACTTTTTTTTTTGTTCAAATGCAAGTATGGTACATTTAAATTTGAATTTTCAATCGTTTTCTCTATTTAGCCACTAAGATTTTCGGTTTTAATTAGTAAACAGACAAAGAGCAAAGAACAATCGATATCCCGAATTAATTAATTACAATACACCAAATCGAGACTGAATGACTGAATTTTGATTTGTTTAAATACGTTATCAAAAATCACAAATGATTTAAGATCCTATTTTACTTGCATATATTTTAAAATCAAAACTGATCAAATCGATCAATTATTACCCGATTCTGATCGATGCATAGCATGAATGATGTTGATTTCAGCTTTAAATCAACCTAACCAGATTACAACATGCTCTTGATCTTTTCCTCTAATTCCATATGACTTTGTGGTTAATTTGCTGGTGTAAAATCAAAAGAATATTATCTCTACTTTGCAAAAAGGAAACCCAATTTTAAACGGCTAGTAAATAACATTCCAATTGATTGTACATTAGTAGTATCTCTAGTGTTCAAGTTATATATGTTGTTTGCCTCAAAAAATAAAGTTATATATATGTTGTTTGTTATATTTTTAAAATGGGTAATGTTACATGTTTTGAAAAATATTTCGAAAATGTTTTTAAATATCATATGGTATTATATTCGTTGGATTCATATTAATGTACGAAAAATCTATTTCATTTGTAAAAAAATAATTAATTATATGACGATAATTCAGCATTTGAGAATGATTTTGGAAATTCTAGTATTCTCTTTTAAAAATTATATGTTCAAGTTATATATGTTGTTTGCCTCAAAAAATAAATTTATATATATGCTGTTTGTCATATTTTTAAAATAGGTAATGTTACATGTTTTGAAAAAGATTTCGAAATAACATATAGTATTATATTCGTTGGATTCATATTAATGTACGAGAAATCTATTTCATTTGTAAAAAAATAATTAATTATATGATGATAATTCAGCATTTGAGAATGATTTTGGAAACTCTGGTATTTCTTTTTAAAAAAATATTGAGATCACTAAAATAATTTATGTAATTACTTGGCACTTTTATGTAAATTGATTCTTAAATGAAAAATGTCAAGGAACTCAAAAATTGTTTACAGACAGATGTTGATGTATTATTATATAGTATAGTATATTATCTCGGTCTCAGTCAATACTTTACATAGTGGTTGGGCACGGAGATCAAGGATAGTGGGTGTAATATTGTTAAAATAAATGAAGTAATGAACGTAATATTAATTTTATTGTTAAAATAAATGAAGTAGTGGGTGTAATAGTGTAAAGTAGTGGATGTAATAGTGTAAAGTATTGAAAAAGTGGAGTGAAGTAGTGGATGTAATAATATATTTTATTGTTAAAAATTACTATTTTTAATAATTTAAAAAATTGGTGGTACGTACAAAAATGAGAGGTACCTTAAATATTTATCATCATCCTGTCTGACGTCTGTTGTACAGATATGTACATCATATTAAGACTATTGATTCAGGCCCAATAGTAATTGATAATAAGTCCAGTCCGATAAGCTTATTTGCAGAGTACCAGACTAGCTGTGCCAACTCAGCATAACAAACTCTCGAGTTAGTTAGTTAGTCATTTTCATTGCTGTATATATAAGTAGTGATTAGCTAGATTAGAGAGTTAGTTTTACACAATGTATAGTTCATCTTCTTCTCCAAGTTGTTGTAAATACAGTTGATTACAGATTAAAGAAAATGGAGCTTTCTCCACAAAAACATTGTTTACTTTCTTAGCTTTACATTTCCAGAAATAACATGGTATCAGAGCTTGTGTTCTTTTATTACTGACGATCGTATCTGTTTCCGGTGAGAGCTGTCATCTCCGGCGATAACTTGTTTTCTGGCAATAGCTTGTTCGACGTCATTTTTTCTTTCGTTCTTTCTACGATCTTGTTCTGCAAACCAGGTGTTTTCTAATCTTGTTAAAAACGATCAGTTTTATCATAATTCAGTGTAGTTTCGTGATAAACACTATGAAATCTTGATTTCATCTTCGTCGTTAGTTACAGTATTCAGTGATTGATCTGTTTCTTGCATTTTTTTACGGTTATTTTAATCATATATCTGAAAATCGTTCGTTATACGACTGTTTTATCTGTAGTGATTGAATCTGAAATCTTATATTGTTCTGAATCAACATTTTTTCGTTGATTTTCATTGATTTGCTTCTGAGAATCATCATTCTTTCTGAAAAATCTTGTTATAAGTCGTTGATCTGAGATTAGTAATGGCTACTACATCTACGATTCAAACAAATCATGATCCATCAAGTATATATTATATACATCCTTCAGATTCATCGTCATCTCAAGTTGTGTCTGTAAAATTCAATGGTACTGGATATTCTAATTGGAAAAGGTCTATGACATTGACTCTGTCTACTAAGAACAAATTAGGATTTGTGAATGGAACTATATCAAAAGCTGAAATAACATCTGCTGATTATGTGGCCTGGGAAAGGTGTAATGACCTGGTAACTTCATGGATTTTGTTCAATCTTGATGATAATATCGCAAGAAGTGTTTTATTTCTTAACACTGCAAGGTCTATCTGGAAAGACTTAGAAGATAGGTTTGGATTCACTTCTATCACTCAAGTTTACTCTCTTGAACAAAAACTATCTGATCTTACTCAAGGAAATCAAAGTATCTCTGAGTTTTATACACAAATCAAGACTATCTGGGATAATATAGATGATGTTGATCCATTTGTGTATTGTACTTGTGGAAAGTGTACTTGTGAGGTTAATACTAAACATTTGAAGAAGCAACAAGAACACGGATTGCTTCAATTTCTCATGAAACTTAGTGATAAGTTTTCTACAGTGAGAGGACAGATTCTAATGATGCAACCATTACCTACAATTTCACAAGCTTTTAGACTCATTGCACAAGAAGAGAATCATAAAGAATTCTCAAATTCTGGTTCTGAAACTTTGGCATTTTTGCTAATAAAAGGCAATTCTATCCAGATCCGAAGTCTTCTTCTTCTGCAACACAATTTTCTAGAACAATTGGATCTTCTGTAAACAATTCTCAGATGTCTTCAACAAGTAATTTCAAGAAAAAAACCTGGATCAAACTATTACTGTACTAATTGTAAAATCTCTGGTCATAGTATTGACAGATGTTTCAAGATCCATGGTTATCCAGCTGGTTTCAAAAATGCTAAGAACAAGAGAGTTGCTGCTATTGCTCAATCATCTGAATCTGATGCTTCTACTAAAGATGTCACTGCTGCAATTTCGGTAGAGCAATACAATCATCTTCTTGAACTGATCAACAATCAAAAAATTCAGAATAGCTCAGAAGATTCTAATGTTCATGCTCGATCATGCTGTTCTAGCAGGTAAAACTTGCTTATTGACAGCAGTCTCTTTCAATTCTTATTGGCTGTTGGATAGTGGTGCAACAGACCACATATGTCCTTATCTTGGTGAATTCAACACTTATGGAGATATTGATTGTCATAGTAATAAAATTACTATTCCTGATGGCAGACAAATTCAAGCTTTACATGTTGGAACTGTAAAATTGAATGATAATATGATATTGCAAGATGTTTTACATGTCCCTGATTTTCAGTTTAAACTGATATCAGTTCACAAGATGTGTAAAGACTTAAATTGCAAAATCATATTTTCTGATGGTCAATGTTTTATACAGGACCATTCTCAGAAAGTACAGCCAATTCCTCTTGGTAAATTGAAAAATGGACTCTACATAATTGATCATCAGGATCTCATTAATGCTGCTACCAGTTTTACCAAGTACTGCTTTGCTGCTGTTGAAGAAGCCAAATTATGGCACCTCAGATTAGGACACCTTCCTATATGTCAAATGAAGTATTTGTCAGATAGTATTGATATCAAAGACTGTTCTGCAAATATTATTTGTCAAGTTTGTCCACTTGCTAAGCAAGCTATGAATTCTTTTTCTCATAGCACTATTAAGACAAAATCTGTATTGGAGCTTATTCACATTGACCTTTGGGGTCCTTATAAAACAAAAACCTATTCAGGCTGTAATCAATTTGTTACTATAGTGGATGACTTCAACAGATATACTTGGGTACATTTGGTTAAATATAAATCTGAAGCTTCTACTGTTCTTGAAAATTTTGTCAATTATGCAGAGAAACAATTTGATTCAAAAGTTTTATGCATTAGGTCAAATAATGCACTAGAACTATGTGAATGGAAGTTTAAAGTGTTTTGTCAGCAAAAAGGGATTATTCAGTAAACTACTTGTTCTTACACACCCCAACAAAATGGGGTGGTAGAAAGAAAACATAGGCATCTATTGGATACTGCAAGAGCATTGTTGTTTCAATCTAAAGTTCCAGATAAGTACTGGGGAGAATGTATTATATGTGCTTCTTATCTGATAAATAGAATGCCCCTAGCTAGTATAAATAATTCCACTCCATATAGCATCTTATACAAAGAAGCTCCAGATTTAAGAATTCTCAAACTATTTGGTTGTCTATGTTTTGTTGCTACAACTAAAGTTCACAGAAACAAGCTTGATCCTAAAGCCTCAACTTGTGTTTTTCTGGGCTATCCTGTTACTCAAAAAGGGTTTAAGGTACTGAATCTTACAACTCTTGAAATCTTTGTTTATAGAGATGTCAAATTTCATGAATTACATTTTCCTTTTCATATTATTAGTACTGATCAAACATTTCTATATAACTCTGAAATTTTTCTACCAAAATGTAATCCAAAGTCTCAATTCTATATTGATGACCCTGTGTATCCCAATCAGTCCAATTCTGTACATAGCAGTTCAGAATTTTTTGAGCAACCTAATCATAATGATCAAGTTAGTCCTTCTATTTCACATATTTCAGACTCTGCAAGTTAGATTAAAGAGTTAGTTTTACACAATGTATAGTTCATCTTCTTCTCCAAGTTGTTGTAAATATAGTTGATACAGATTAAAGAAAATGGAGCTTTCTCCACAAAAACATTATTGTTATATATAATATAATATAGAGATAAGATTTGAGAGAACTAGATAATAGAGAAGGTGGAGATCATTTCATTATTTGTTGTATCAAATCAAAGTACAAGCAAGCCTTTATATAGGCCATGTAAATGCATGTTACAAGGGTAATGTAAAGCCAAAGGTTGGCTATATTAAAGAGGGATATATGAAAGGTTAAGAGTCATCTATGAAATTCTAAGAGTTAGACAATAAATACATAAGACTCCCCTTGGATGACTCGTACAAACATCATGCCTCGTTAAAACCTTACTAGGAAAAACCCTATGGGAAAAACCCTAGTGAAGGAAAAAGAGTACATGTGTTGTACTAATGAAAAAGAGTGTATCGTATATGTCTCCCCCTCATTGCAACATGACTACCAATATCAACATATATCTCGAAATCTACGCATTCCAATCCTGTGTACTAATTTCTTGAAAGATGATGTAGGAAGTGACTTTGTGAACAAATCTGCTGGATGAACGAATCTGACAGACATCAATTTCTCCTCTTTGCTGAAGCTCATGAGTGAAGAAAAACTTTGGATCAATGTGCTTCGTCCTATCACCTTTAATGTAACCTTCTCGAGTCTGAGTGATACATGCTTCATTATCTTCAAATAAAACAGTAGGACTCCCTTTATTGATGAAAAGATCACATGATTCTCGAATATGATGGACTAAAGACCTTAGCCACACGCATTCTCGACTAGCTTCATGTAGTGCCAATAATTCAGCATGATTCGAAGAAGTTGCTGCAAGAGTTTGCTTTGTAAACCGCCAAGATATTGCGGCATCACCATATGTGAATACATAACCTGTTTGTGATCTACCTTTGTGGGGATCAGATCGATAACCTGCATCTGCATAACCAACTAATTCTACTTTTTAGTCTTTAGAATAAAATAAACCCATATCCATTGTACCTCGAAGATATCTAAAAATTTGTTTCACACCAGTCCAATGTCTTCGAGTTGGAGCAGAACTATGCCTTGCCAATAAATTGACAGAAAAAGCAATATCAGGTCGTGTACAATTGGCAAGGTACATTAGTGCACCAATGGCACTAAGATATCGTACTTCGGGACCAAGAAGTTTTTCTCCCTCTTCTTTTGGACGGAATTGATCCATTTTCTTTTCAAGTGAGCAAAAAACCATAGGTGTACTCACAGGATATGTTTTATCCATAATAAATCGCTTAAGGATTTTTTCAATATATGAAGACTGGTGGACAAAAATTCCCTTGGATAGATGTTCAACTTGAAAACCAAGGCATAGTTTTGTTTTGCCCAAGTCTTTCTGTTAAATATAATTGATATGGTTAATATCAGTGTTTAAGTTTTGCAGGGAAAAACAGAGTTTAAACAGGAAGCAGTTAGAGTTTAGTTAAACTCTGACAGATAGAAGCTTAACAGAGTTTGTTATACGCTGACAGTTGGAAGCTCGACAGAGTTTGTTAAACTCTGTCTGGAGGAAGCGTCTACTTGTCAACAGTGTTTGAAGAATTATTGAAGATAATTATGGAAGCAATATCTTTGAAGATTGGATAGCTGTCAAAGAGATTGAGTTGACTAAGGAGACGAGTAGCAATCGTAATTGATATCAATTGTATAGCTAATTTATAGGAGTATCAATTATCGATTGTAGAGCAGTTGTATACTTTATAAATACAGTTAGGTTAACCCTAGAAGGGTATCGATCGTGTAATACAATATTTTTCATTGTAACCTAAGCAACTCTCTGTGATAATTTACATCACTGAGAGAGAAGTTAATTCAAACAGTTTTTAAAGCTTTTAAAGAACTTATTGTTATTCTCTCATACTTAGTTGATTATAAGTGTGTATTCGGCCTAACAATTGGTATCAGAGCTTGATCTGTTAATTTAATACAGTTTAAGATCCACACACATACACAACTATAATCAATGGCAGAAATTCCTCCTCCTACATCAGGCTCTAGTGCTGAGAAGGCTCAACCTGCAACTGTGAGTCGATATGAAACAATCAGGGTTCCTATTCTTAAGCCAGCAGAATACTCAACCTGGAAGGTGAAAATGGCTATGTTTCTGGAAGCTACAGATCCAGAATATCTTGACGGAATTTATGAAGGCCCTCATAAGCCTACAAAATTATATGTTGTTGCTGCTGGACAGGAAGCTAAATCTATTCCAAAGGAGAAGAAAGATTTGACTCATGAGGATATTTCATCCATTGGAAAGGATGCAAAGGTTAGACATCTCCTTCATAGTTCTTTGGATAATGTTATGTCTAACAAAGTGATCAATTGTAAAACTGCAAAAGAGATTTGGGATGCTCTAGAGGTTAGATGTTAGGGAACTGCTGCAATTAAGAAGAATAGAAGGAACATACTCACACAGGAGTATGAACACTTTGAGGCTAAATCTGAAGAATCAATGACAGAAACCTTTGACAGATTCTATAAGCTACTTAATGATTTGTCACTGGTTAATAAAGTATATGATCTAGAAGATTCAAATCTCAAGTTTCTTCTTTCTCTACCTGAAAAGTGGGATGTCAAAACAACCACTATTAGAGACAACTATGATCTGGCTGATACTGATATTGATGAGATCTATGGGCTGCTCAAAACTCATGAACTAGAAATGGAATAGAGAAGCAGAAGATCTGGTAGAAAGTCAAAATCTATTGCTCTAAGAGTTGAAGAAAGACCCTCAAAGAAGGAAGCATTCAGGAAGAAGGCTAAAGGAAAAGCCTTGGTCATTCATTCTGAAAGTGAGTCATCAAACTCTGATGTTGACTCAAATGCAGATGAATCATCTGATTCTGAAGATGATGAGGAAATGATGGAAATGGCTGCTTTGATGGTAAAGACTTTCAAGAAGATGGGTTTCAAGAACTTCAAGAAAGGAAAGAAATTCTCCAAGAATGATTCAAAGTTTGACAGGAAGAATTCCAGAAAATCTGAGAGAAAGGATACCAAATCTGGGAAAAGAGACAAGTATGAGATTCAATGCTACAAGTGTAAGGAGATGGGTTATTATGCTCCTGAGTGCAAGAAGGGTAAAACTGAGAAGACACTCTTCACTAAAGGCAGAGATTGGGCAGACACCTCTGACTCAGATGAGGATGTAAACTATGCTCTCATGGCTACTACTGTTGATGAAGCTGTAGATTCTGAAAACAAGGTACCTCTAACTACCTATGCTTATAACATTGATGATATAACTGAATTAAGAATATATCTTAAGTCCTTGCATATCAGTTATAGGGATCAGACTTTAGAGAATGAGAGAATCAAAACTGAGAATTCTGAACTCAAAGAGAGAAATAAGGTTGTAGAAGAGAAACTTGTTAAGATGCAACAAGTTCAAAAGGAGAGAGATGATGCTGTCTATCTTGAACAAGAGTTGTTAAGTCAGTATAAACAACTAGAATCTGAGTTGGAAAAGGCAAATCACATTATTAAAACTTGGACTCACTCAGGAAAAGACACTCAAGAAGTTTTTCAATCTGACACTGTAGGTCTAGGTTATTATGAGAAAGATGAACTTAGATTTCAGAATACAGTTAAGATTAGACCACCTCTTCCACCTAAGAAATTTGGAACATTTGTTAATGGAATAAATGAACCTAGATTTGAAGGTGGAAAAGAAGCTGTTAAGAAAGAACCAATAAAAACTAATGTTAAACAGGTTAATATTGGTTTAATGACAGATAAACAACTTAAGCATAAGCTTAAGGAGTTAAAATCTGTTAAGAAACAAAAAGTGTCTAGAAAGAACAGAAATGGTAAAGTAGGCATTACTCAAGGCAACTATCCAATGCTTGCTACTTTAGCTCCAAGAAAGACATGTCATAACTGTGGTAGTACTAACCATCTTGCTAGTTTTTGCAGGAAGAACAAAGACATTAATTCTTTACCTTCCAAGTCTGAAGTAAAGAAAGATAATGTTAGAACTAAGCCACAGACTTTATGGAAACACTGTGGAAGCACTTGGCATTCTATTTATACTTGCAGAAATTATCATGATATTTATCATAATTACTATGAACTGAAACCTAATCTGAAATGGGTTAGAGTTAATTCTGCAAGTGTAAACTCTGATAAAGTTAGCTTAAACTCTGATAATGAAAATTCCGCTGCTAAAGCTAATAGAATTAAGAAAGCCAAAGGATCCAAGCAAGTCTGGATCCTTAAATCTAATCCTCAGTAATTGTTTGTGATTGCAGGGCATCAGGGAAACCATCCTAGTAGTTGACAGTGGATGTTCAGGACACATGACTGGAAATAAAGCCCTGCTATCAGAGTATGTGGAGAAGGCTGGCCCAAAAGTTTCCTATGGAGATGGCAACATAGGACATACTCTGGGATATGGCAATATTAATCTTGGAAGTGTCATCATCACAAATGTAGCTCTGGTTCTAGGACTCAAGCATGATCTGCTATCTGTGAGTCAAATCTGTGACAAAGGTTTTCATGTAGATTTTCAACCTGAATACTGTGAGGTTATCAGCAAAACCACAGGGAAAGTTGTTTTAGTTGGACAAAGACACAACAATATCTATGAAGCAAGCTTGTTGACAAACTCTGATGGAAAAACAATGTGCCTGTCAACAAGAATGTCAAATGAAGAGAGTTGGAAGTGGCATAAGAAACTTTCTCATTTGAATCTGAACAACATCAATGAGCTGATAAGAAAGGATCTTGTTAGAGGACTTCCAAAGTCTTTACTAAATGTTGATGGTCTGTGTGATTCATGTCAAAAGGCCAAACAGAGGAAGACCTCTTTCAAGAGCAAGTCTGAATCTTCAATTGTTGATCCATATCATCTGTTACATGTTGATCTTTTTGGACCAGTAAATGTCTTGTCAATTTGAAGAAAGAAATATGCTCTAGTTATTGTTGATGAATATACCAGATACACTTGGGTGTATTTTCTAGCAAAGAAGGATGAAACTGCAATAACACTGATGGAGCATGTAAAGCTACTGGACAAAGGATCAAAACACAAAGTCAAAATAATCAGAAGTGATAATGGAACTGAATTCAGAAATACAACAATGGAAGAATTCTGCAAGAATAGAGGTGTGAAGCAAGAATTTTCTACACCTGGTACACCACAAAAAAATGGTGTAGTTGAGAGGAAGAACAGAACCTTGATAGAAGCTGCCAGAACTATGCTTGATGAAGCAAAATTGCCAACCTATTTCTGGGCAAAAGCAGTTCAAACTGCTTGTTTTACTAAAAATGCAACACGGATCAACAAGCATGGAAAAACACCATATGAGATGGTGTGGGAAAAGAAGCCAAACCTGAAATATTTTCATATTTTTGGGTGCAAATGCTTTGTGTTGAAAACTCATCCTGAACAGTTGACCAAATTTGAGTTGAAAGCAGATGAAGGAATTTTTGTTGGCTATCCAGTGTCAACCAAGGCATTCAGAGTTTATAATCTGAGAACAAGGGTGATTATGGAATCTATTCATGTGTCATTTGATGACAGGAAAATCACTGGACTTAAAGATGTTGATGAACATGATCAATTGCATTTCGAAAATGAAGATCTAATCTCTGATGAAATAAACTCTGATGACACTAGTCCAACAAACTCTGTTGCTTTAAACTCTGAACCTCTACTGGTACACACAGAAGAAATAGTACAGTCTGAACAAAGAGGAGAACCAGTTGAAGGGGAGCATGATCATAGTGATGACTCAAATTCTGATAGTGAGTCAACTGAAAATTCCGGATCAAATTCAAACTCTGATAACTCAAACTCTGAAAATCCAAACTCTGACAGTTCAAACTCTGAGAGATCAAATTCAGGGGGAGACTCAGAGAATGAAGAAAGACATCAAGATAATCAGGAGAACATTGATCAAGGGGGAGGATCAACTGTTGACAGAAGTCATTTACCTACAGCTAGGAAATGGACAAAATCACATACACCTGATTTAATCATTGGAGATCCAGATGCAAAAGTTAGGACAAGAAGTGCTACAACAAATGAATGTCTATTTTATGCATTTCTATCCAAATCAGAACCGAAGAAAGTGGAAGAAGCTCTTCAAGATGCTGACTGGATAACAGCAATGCAGGAGGAGTTAAATGAATTTGAGAGAAATGAAGTATGGACTCTTGTACCTAGACCAAAGAATAGATCTGTTGTTGGTACTAGATGGGTTTTCAGAAACAAAACTGACAGTGATGGGGTTGTTACAAGAAACAAGGCCAGACTTGTGGCCAAAGGCTATTCACAGCAAGAAGGAATAGACTATGATGAAACTTTTGCTCCAGTTGTAAGATTGGAGGCAATAAGAATCTTTATAGCATATGCTTCTCACAAGAAATTCAAGGTTTTTCAGATGGATGTGAAGAGTGCTTTTCTGAATGGAAAACTTGAAGAAGAAGTGTTTGTTGAACAACCACCTGGATTTGTAGATCCCAAGTATCCAGATTATGTCTACAGGCTTGACAAGGCACTCTATGGACTTAAACAGACACCAAGAGCATGGTATGAAACTCTGGATCAATTTCTTTTAGAAAGTGGGTTCGACAGAGGTACAATTGATAAAACCTTGTTCTATTTCAATCTTGGTAGTGATCTGTTATTAGTTCAAATATATGTAGATGACATAATCTTTGGATCTACTAATGATAAACTCTGTAAGAAGTTTACCAAGCTCATGCAGTCTAGGTATCAAATGAGCATGATGGGAGAGCTCAGTTATTTTCTAGGGCTACAGGTGAAGCAAACAGATGATGGAATTTTTATCAATCAAGCAAAATATACCAGAAATCTTCTAAAGAAATTTGGCATGCTTGACTGCTCATCTGCAACAACTCCTATGGCAACAGCAACAAAGTTGGATAGAGACAAAGGTTCACCAGTGAATATGACAAACTATAGAGGAATGATTGGGTCACTTCTTTATCTAACAGCTAGCAGACCTGACATCATGTATGCAACATGTCTTTGTACAAGATTTCAGGCAGATCCAAGAGAACCACATCTAACAGCTGTGAAGAGAATCTTTAAATATCTTAAGGGAACCATAACTTTAGGTTTGTGGTATCCATGAGAATCAGAATTCAAGCTTCTTGGTTACTCTGATGCAGACTTTGCAGGCTGTAAGATAGACTGAAAAAGTACAAGTGGAAGTTGTCAATTTCTTGGTGATAGAATTGTCTCTTGGTATAGCAAGAAACAGAAATCAATCTCCACATCTACAGCTGAAGCAGAATATATTGCTGCTGGTAGCTGTTGTGCACATATTCTGTGGATGAAGAATCAATTACTGGATTATGGATTGAGGTACAGTAAAAAACCTATTTACTGTGATAATCAAAGTGCTATTGCTATGACAGGTAATCCAATACAGCATTCAATGACCAAGCACATCAGCATAAGGTACCATTTTATCAGAGAACATGTAGAAGAAGGGAATATTGAGCTTCATTTTGTGTCTACAGAACAACAGCTTGCAGATATCTTCGCCAAGCCATTGAGTGAAGCTGTATTTACAAGGCTGGTAAATGAACTAGGAATGGTCTCTAGTTTTGACTAGAGATATTGGTTAGACTCAAAACTCTACTTATGTACTGTGTTGCTCATATTTTTGTTGTATGTTAATCTCTGATATGCAAACTCTGCTCAATGACTGTTAAACTCTGTTAGCATGTTTTTTAAGTCATACACTGTTAACTGTTGAATAAACTCTGAGAAACACTGATAATGTTTCTTTCTGAACATAAACACCGATGAAGATACATGTATGAAACATTATTCTCAGTAATTAGTCATGAATATTTCTAAGTTATCTGTGATCTAATCTTAAACTGTGCAGAAAGTTAACACAGCATGATACTGTTCTATATTTAAAGCATCTCTTACTTTATTTATCCTAAACTCTGAGTCTGTAAATACTGTGTGCATTGCCTCTCATAAATAATTTCTGATGTTGATGAGCTCTAAACTCTGTTAGTTATACATTGTTAAATTAGATTCTGTTATTAGAATAACCCCAAAGCTAAAATATATAGATCGTTAGAACTCCTTTGAGATCATGTTTGTAACTAGGACGATCCAGGAACTTACTGGTACATAGTAAGGGCTAAAATTCTCTAATTTTTGGTGACTAGTCGAAAGCTAGGAAGATCCAAGAACTTATCAAATTGATAAGGGCTAAAATTATAGGATTTTTGGTGACTAGTTTCAACCTCTGATTACTGAAGAAAGTAAAAAAAAAAAAATTGGGGGTTATAGGTTAATTATTACTGTATATAAACTGTTTACTACAGAGTTTAGCATTCATCATATATTCAGTGTTTACTATGAGAGTTTGTGCATCTAGTGCTTACTGATTTATTTTATGGATTTTATGAAATACTAGATGCTCTAAATACTGATCTAGTAAACTCTGCTCCACACACACGTATGTTCACAACTGTGCAGTGTTTGAAAGGATAACAGTAATTAAGTTGGAGAATTGATAAACACTGTTGGATTTTGTTGAGTACTCTAAGGTAATATTTTATTTCAGACATAACATATACTTGGAGTACACAAAGAGTCTTTGACATTTGCATGTAATATTTGCCAGTTGTTTAATTGTGTCAGACAGTTAAAGCTTATTGGAAATAGGAGAGAGAACAGCAGTAATAATAGGCATTATTACTGCGCGTGTAAATAACTGTTCCACTGTTTATGTGACACGTGTCCCACTCACACACTTAACAAGAAATTGGTTGCGTGTTTAATGTCTAAAACGATTGGGTTTTGTTTTTCAATTACAGATCTAATCAAAATCATTTCATTATTCACTTTTTCATCTTTACAACCACGAACACACAACATCACACACAATTTCTCTGTTACTTTCACTTAAGCATTTTCACAAACACTTTTCTATACACTCTCTTCTCTATTATACTGTTCTAATGGCAACCAAGAACTTTGTGACTCAGGGATTAACTTTTGTTACAAACAATTATGCTGCAATCCTAGACACTGCTAAAGCCCCAACATCATTTCATCTGATTCAAAACTTCTTAAGAGACTTTGAAATTGGTAAGGCTCTTGTTCAACCAGAGACACTCTCGGCCACACAAATCTCAATCTTCTGGAAAAACTCGGTTTATGATGATGGTGGAGAGAATGGGACTCCATCAATTGTGTTTACCTATGAAGATCAAGAGTTTGTCATAACTCCTGCAACTGTTCGTGAGGTTTTGGATTTTGACACTCACACTTCATACTCTGTGGCTGGTGTGGGTCAATTAAAAGAAATGTTACAACAAATACGGTTTTCTGCTTCTTTGGATAAGATTGGGGATGTCAAAAGGCCAGGGCTCAGGAAGGAGTGGAGCTTCTTCTTTGATTGCATTACTCCCGCATTTGGCAAGAAGGTCACCAACTGGGATGCAATTCCTGGTGAAAGTCTTCAAATCGGGTATTCTCTTCTTAATGGGAGTAACTTTGATTTTGGTCGTCTTGTGCTTATGAATTTAGGTGAAAAACTTGCAGAGTCTAGTACAACTGTTTATTTCTCACGTTTCTGTCAATGTTTATTCTCTGCTTGTTTACCAAATTTGACAATTGCTGATGAGGATGTTATAGAACCTTTCCAATGTCATAAGAGAATGTTTTCTGATTTGACAAATAAGGATGCTAACAAAGAGCAAATACCAGAGTTTATCTATCCTCTTGCCCTCAGAAACTTTCTCAACCAACCACAAGAACAACAAGAACCACAACACGAACCAATCATTGAACCTCCACAGTCACCACCTCAACCCACAAACACTGACCCACCTCAAACCATAAACACTGAGCCAATCACTAAACCTACATCTCCACAACCACAATCTTCATCACACCCTCTACCTCAACCACAATCAAAACCTAAGAAGCCAAAGAAAAGCAAAGCTATAAGGCCATCAAGAAAACAGAGGATGGCTGAAGCTTCTAAGCCAAAGAAGGTTAGAAAGGAACGGGCTAACAAACCTAAGTCTCCTTCTATACTTGATGATTCTGTCTCAGCAGAAGAGAGAGCAGAAGTGAATCCTCCAGCTAAGAGAAGGAGATTAATTATTGATGAATCTGACGAAGATATGAATGTTGAAGGTCCAGAGGATATTTCTAAGGAAATACCTGCTGTTGAGTGTTTGCACTAAATCACGCAAGCGTACGTGGTCACAAGTAATATATAAATAAGTCAAGTTCGTTCCCACAGAGATCTGGTTATGGTTTTAATTCAGTAGATGTACCAATGCAACAATGTATGATTATTATTCACCGCTAAGACAAATAACAATTTTGGGTTTAATAAACTAAATTAACTAAGAAGTAAATTAACAACTAAGAATTAACTAACTAACGAGAATTGAAATTGAATTACGTCTACAAGAGTAACATGGGATCCTAACTTCTTTAAATACTTCGCTTAGATCTGACGCCTTTAATCACTATATGCAATGGTTATGATATCTGATCGGATAACACGAAACAAGTATACGCTACTTCTCAGTATACGAATACCAAACTAAACATACATCCACAAAAGAGATAGAAGATGAATAGACACCAATTATGCTTAGACCCTATATGTCTATAGAATTTGAAAACATAACGGTTGAAGAGCAAGTTATCCATAAAGATCACACAGGGCAATATAAGTATTTTCATCTCATACTACAAATCATGTTGATAAACAATCATGAACCTATGCTAGCATGGCAAGTTCTAAATCTCAAGATCCACTTTCACTTCACAAGAGATTAACAAATTAGATGTTAGCTACGCATCTAACAATTAAGCATAACCATACGAGGATATCAGATATACATCACACACAGATCTTTAAAGCAATCAAGATACTAAAGCTCCATAAATAAATCCGTTAGAATCCCATGACAACGATTAGTTCATAATCGAACCTCTCGTCTTCATAGGATCTGATGAAACCATGATAAAAACAAAGTTTGAAAAGATACAAATAAAACTAAGTAATTGATATGTAATGGTGTGTTTTTTTCTGTCCCCCAAGATGTGTATTTATAGCCTCAATTTGCCTTTCCATCAAGCAATTGCCGTTTTAGAGTTGGAATAGGAGTATGGCAATTTCCGTTCTTGAATGAGAATAGAATTGCAAATTCCATGTATAAGATTGATTCTGAAAAATACCAGCCGCCCAGGGTAATTACCATACGTTTAGAAGTAGGAATTGTGGCAATTTCCTGTTTAGAATTGAATTCTGGCAATTTCTATTGATTCTGTTTTGAAGGAAAATTCTTTTCAATAATTCTGGACTCCGGACCACCTTAGAATGATAGAAAATTCCGTTATCTTCGCGTGGGCAGTTGAATCATACAAAACGGACTTGTAGAACTCAAGATATGGTCAAAACAAACTCAGAAATTCTGGCTGATTTTTCACCCGCTGACTGCTACTGTTCAAGCGCGTCCGTTAATGTTCATGCGCTGATTTTGCTGATTTTGCTCTATTTTCTTCGTTTTAACTCCGATTTTCATTCCGTTTCTTCCGGCTCTCTCGCAATTTGATGTACTGTTATTCTTTAAGCTCAAAACCCACCATTTAAGCATGGAAAACATCATCCCACATCCGACTCTTATTCCAACGTAAATTCACTAAAAACACATCAAAAACACCACATACTTGAGTTCAAGTCAACAATTCAAGTCGATACGAAGCATTCCAAGTGGATATAACATCCACTTATCACACCCCCAAACTTAAACCGATGCTTGTCCTCAAGCATAACAATTATAACTATATACAACTAACTAGTACCACTTCCGTAGGTGATCACGGTTGCATTTGGCATATGCAACAAGCCCTTTAAACCCCTAGGCAGCCCCAGTGGACGAGTAAGGTCTCGTGAGGGCCTATAGCGAATGTACCCACAAAATCCAATGCAATGCATGAATGCAACTAATATGAAAATGCAATTAATCTAGTACTAATATCCTACCATACCTTCAAATCCTCTCATGCCATATCAACTTAAGAATCAAAGTAAATAATGCGATGTCTTGGTGTAGAAAGTGCAAGCATTCACATAATCTACTCAATGAACATGCATAAGTTCTCACAAGTCCATGTCAAGTGTAAGAATAAGTTAGTAAACATGCTAAGCCTACAAGAGTACATCTTTGAGACAAAACTCGGGATCTCATACGCAAAAACAAGCAAACACTCACAATCCACTCACAAAAGAATATTCACTCAAGAACAAGGGTAAGTGTATCACTCAATTCCAACAAAATCATAAGCATGCTTGACATTTGGTATCAATCTAACTCTTATCACAACATACATCAATGACGATAATCAAAAGGTCTTTATTTGGGTTGTAACGGGGCTAGGGACAAGGTATGTCAAATAAGCCAAAATAGGTGAAGTGTCAAAAGCTAGTAAGTACCATGATAAATCATACACAACACCCTATTTTCCTCCCCACATAATTTTTACTAAAAAAAACACTCATTCGACTAGTCGACTAAAGTAGGATCACAACAAACACAAACATGCTCTCATAATATATATATATATATATATATATTTTTTTTTTTCTGTTTTTTTCTTTTTTTTCGAGAGCTAAAGCAACAATAATATAGACAATAACAATGATCCCACGATTTTATTACACATGCCGACTATCAAGCAAACAACCAAACCCAAATTTCAATATTTCCCCCCAAAAATTATGACCAACAATAAACCCCTCCTTGCACACCTTATTACTCCCTTAAGCACTCTACTAGCCTTTGACAATGTGGGTTCAAATTAATGCAAGGCCAAAACAAGAAAAAGTCTAGGCAAGTAATGTGGTATGTCACCGAAAAAATAGGATTAAGCTCAACGGGTTAACTAATTGATCATGTAAACATGGTGTGGTAATATGGGAAAATATGCGGTTAATCCTAAATGCCTTTATCATTTTAATCGTCAAATAATGTCATGCGTTTCAAGAAAGACCTCAAACAACTGCTAGCAATGCAAACAATCCGTGGACACTCAAGCAAACGAATAAAATTGCAACAAATGCAATATTGCTCAAAAGCTCACTTGGCGGGAAAAACATACTCAATCCCAAGCAAAAATCTCTCTAATGCACCTACTTGTATTCAAAGCATGCAAACTAAATCAACTTGCACATATTCATGTCCTTCTAATTACTTACAACATTCAATAAGTCTACTAGCTTCAACTTACTAGTGTATGTGTGTGCACAAGAACAAAGCATATCACTTCTCAATCAAAAGCGTCAACAACACAAAATTCCTATCAAGCATGGGTGCAAATGCAAACTATTATGAACTCACATGATATATAAAAACAGAATGTCCTATATGAAATAAACGTAGATATCACGAACATAAATGCATAATTTACTATTACTAATATGCAAAGCATGAAATCCTACATGAACACAATGACTAACAATCACATATAACTACATATACACTACTTATCCCTCAAACCACCCCCAAACTTAAAATATTCAATGTCCTCATTGAATGGAAGTAAATACGAGGGAAAGTAGAAAACATACCAGTATACAACAATGCTTGGGTTGCCTCCCAAGAAGCGCTTCTTTAACGTCAATAGCTTGACGTTACTTCCAAGCCTCCATTAAGGAAGATAATAGTTTGCCCGGTCCTCTCTTCGTGAGACTTCATCGTCATCACGGCGGCACACTTTCTGCTCCTTCTCCTCGCTTGGCCTATTCGTATAAAAATTATGTCCTGTTCCAATGCCTTCTTCTGTTGACCCAAAATCTGTCAATTTGTAGAACAACACACACCCGCGGGCTTCGCTTGAATATAATGGAGGAGGGTAAATGTAAGTTGCTGAAGCCTTTGGTTCCTCAATGAGAACTTCCTCCATTGGCTCTAATGCGCTACCTCCATCTTTATAATCTGAGACAAGTAGCAGACCTGAATCTTCCCCATGTTCTTCAGCCTCTTGGTACGCACATAGCAATTCTTGAAATTTGTGCAGCTCATCAGTGTCTGTCCCAAATAGTGCCCTTTCCAAATCATCCACCATCCTAACATGATCAAATTCCTCACATGGCTTGCGAATGCTCACCTCACCTTGGAATTTGTCTTCCTCACTTATGCATGCAGTACCTTGCTCCAAGTCACCGTCATTTTCTGGAATTGCCTCTGGTATGAATTGATGTTTCTCTTGTTCCACAGCACTCCTAACTTGAGCAACTATTGTTTCCAAAGATTTGATAGACGCCTCGTTACTCTTTACACGCATCCTAATCTCCTCCAGAGTCTCTTGTTCCAATGATCTCACAGCTTGAGCAACTAGTGTCTCCAAAGATTTTAAAGACTCCTCGTTACTCTTTACAAAACTCCTAAGCTCCTCCATAGCATCAACCTCATCTGATTGAAAAGTAGGAGTAGGTTGCTGATGTTGAAACTCTTCACTTTCAAAGAAATATGACATATCTGGAACATCTTGCTGGTACTGTTGAGGATGGTATTGAAAATATGGTTGTTCCTCATAGTGACATATGGATCAACTTCTTCGTAGTAACAATATTGTGAGGGATCATGAATGCCTAAACACTGCTCACAATGCTGAGGCATGGATGTCCTCGAATATGCCCACCATGGCAGCTCCTCGCATGCCATCTTCAAAAACTCAAGTACCTGAAACACAACAAACTAAACAAGATAGTTAAGAAAAAAAAATCCTAGTCGGTGAACTCAATCGACCACTATTGACAAGCACATAAACCAAAAATAAAACACCGATGATCCCCGGCAGCGGCGCCAACAACTTGTTTGCACTAAATCACGCAAGCGTACGTGGTCACAAGTTATATATAAATAAGTCAAGTTCGTTCCCATAGAGATCTGGTTATGGTTTTAATTCAGTAGATGTACCTATGCAAGAATGTATGATTATTATTCACCGCTAAGACAAATAACAATTTTGGGTTTAATAAACTAAATTAACTAAGAAGTAAATTAACAACTAAGAATTAACTAACTAACGAGAATTGAAATTGAATTACGTCTACAAGAGTAACATGGGATCCTAACTTCATTAAATACTTCGCTTAGATCTGATGCCTTTAATCACTATATGCAATGGTTATGATATCTGATCGGATAACACGAAAGAAGTATACGCTACTTCTCAGTATACGAATACCAAACTAAACATACATTCACAAAATAGATAGAAGATGAATAGACACCAATTATGCTTAGACCCTATATGTCTATAGAATTTGAAAACATAACGGTTGAAGAGCAAGTTATCCATAAAGATCACACAGGGCAATATAAGTATTTTCATCTCATACTACAAATCATGTTGATAAACAATCATGAACCTATGCTAGCATGACAAGTTCTAAATCTCAAGATCCATTTTCACTTCACAAGAGATTAACAAATTAGATGTTAGCTACGCATCTAACAATTAAGCATAACCATACGAGGATATCAGATACACATCACACACAGATCTTTAAAGCAATCAAGATACTAAAGCTCCATAAATAAATCCGTTAAAATCCCATGACAACGATTAGTTCATAATCGAACCTCTCGTCTTCATGGGATCTGATGAAACCATGATAAAAACAAAGTTTGAAAAGATACAAATAAAACTAAGTAATTGATATGTAATGGTGTGTTTTTTTCTGTCCCCCAAGATGTGTATTTATAGCCTCAATTTGCCTCTCCATCAAGCAATTGCCGTTTTAGAGTTGGAATAGGAGTATGACAATTTCCGTTCTTGAATGAGAATAGAATTGCAAATTCCATGTATAAGACTGATTCTGAAAAATACCAGCCGCCCAGGGTAATTACCATACGATTAGAAGTAGGAATTGTGGCAATTTCCTGTTTAGAATTGAATTCTGGCAATTTCTGTTGGTTCTGTTTTGAAGGAAAATTCTCTTCAATAATTCTGGACTCTGGACCACCTTAGAATGATAGAAAATTCCGTTATCTTCGCGTGGGCAGTTGAATCATCCAAAACGGACTTGTAGAACTCAAGATATGGTCAAAACAAAATCAGAAATTCTGGCTGATTTTTCACCCGCTGACTGCTACTGTTCATGCGCGTTCGTTACTGTTCATGCGCTGATTTTGCTGATTTTGCTCTATTTTCTTCGTTTTAACTCCGATTTTCATTCCGTTTCTTCCGGCTCTCTCGCAATTTGATGTACTGTTATTCTTTAAGCTCAAAACCCACCATTTAAGCATGGAAAACATCATCCCACATCCGACTCTTATTCCTGCACAAATTCACTAAAAACACATCAAAAACACCACATACTTGAGTTCAAGTCATCAATTCAAGTCGATACGAAGCATTCCAAGTGGATATAACATCCACTTATCATTGAGATAGAAAGAGATGGAAATGCTGATGCTCAAATGGATGAAATTCTTGAACCATTGTTCCATTCTCTGAGAACATGGAAATTCCAATCTCTTCACCTGCTGTATTCTCTGAGGCCACTGATGCAGTCAATCAAACCACCTTGGTACATGAAGAAACAGTGGCTTCTCATACTGAGTTAATCTCTGATGCTCATCACTCTGTTGAACAGGGTGAGGAAATTGATCAACCACCTAAGGAGATAAACTCTGAGCCTATTGTGCAATCTGCAGAGGATATTGTACAGCCTGTTATACAGCCTATTGTTGAACCTACTACTGAAACTGTTGCAGAGGATGTTGTTGAAACTGTTGATGCATCTATTCCAATTCCTGAATCCACTCATCATGTTGAAGCTGAGATTGGAGATGTAACTGAAGGGAATACTGAGTCAAGCTCTTCTCAGAGTTTACCAGTCCAGACTGATGCTAAGGTTAAGGATTTTGCTGGTCCTTCAAATCAAGCAGATGCTGAAGAAGAACACTATGAACAATTTTCAAATGACTGGTACAAGGACACTTGTATCTTTCCTGCTGCAAGAGCAGCTGAATTTGTCAAGAGAACCTCCAGAACAATTACAAATCCAGAGATTTTATCTTGTCTCAAGGCTACAGTTGTACAAGTGAAGACTCTCAACTCTAGGTTTGATCTGTGTCAAAAGGCAATCTCTGATGTTCGAGGTGATGTTGTTAGAGGAGATGATATGATTAAACTTGACAACAAGAACAAATTTCACTATCTTACTCAGAATCAAGAAACTTTGTCTCACAGGCTGAGCAAAGTTGAAGAAAATCAGAATGCTATGTCCTTAAAGATTGATTCTATTGCTACCTCCTTGGAGTTAATCACATCTATTCTTATGCCTGATGATGTCAAAAAGGGGGAGAGAGTTGCTAAAGACAAATGCAAGCAATCTCAAACTCTGATCAGAAAGGATAATACTGGAGATGGAGGAGCAAGTAATAAAGGAAGGGGCAAAACTGAAGAACTTCAAACTCTGAAAACTAGCAAGTCCTCTAAATCACAGTTTGCTGGGATAAACACTGATACTCAAGGTACTTCAAAGACCAAGAGTTTGCTATTATCTTCTAATCCACAGACTGATGAGGAGTTGGCTGCTAAGTTGTTTATTGATGAAAATGAGGAAGGAGCTACAATTGAAGACATTAAAGCTGAAGAAAAGAGTTTACAAGAAGAACATCTCAAAGGTTTAAAGTCTGGAAAGTTAAAGAAAGGAAAAGCTCCTAGGCCTGTTCTTAAAGGCATTGTGATCAAGGAAAGTGCTGATGTTAGTCAAAGATCACAGTTATCAAAGAAATCAACAGCAGCAGAAGCTAAACTCAAGCTGAAAGGCATTGAAGGAGAAATTTCAAAGAAGAAAGTTACAACCTCTGTTTCTACACAAGTTGTACAGAAGAAAGAAAACACAACCTCTGTTGCTACACAAGTTGTGTCTAGACCTTTATCTTCTCAGTTGCAATCAGTTTTTGGGAAAGGAACACTTCATGATCCAAATCTATTATCTTGAGTTTCTATGGATTTTTCTGATGGAAGAGCTTTGTCTGGTAAGGTTGGAAACAATAAGGGTGGTCTAGGCTCACACAAAGACAAAAGGCAATATACTGGTCCCAGAGATCCTTCTTCACTGGCTGTTCCAGGTCGTGGTGTCACTCAAGAGAGTTTGGACAGACTGGAATCAGTACAGTTAGTTTATCAGAAGAGTTTAAAGAAGGATTTTCTCTTGTACTTCATGGCTGATGGGACAGTATTTAGAATTGGTGAGAATGATATTGGCTTGAAATATTCGGAAGAATTAGAATATGTTCTATATCTTTTCAAAGTGAATAGTCAAAGGACTCAATCAGTTGCAAATGTGCTCAGACAGAAAATGCTCCAGAATTTGACAATCAGAGGGATGAAGTGCAATAGCAGATATGTTCCTAAGTACAGAGACTGGAATGGAAATCTTATTGAAATGAGGAAGGGTACTGCAAAATTAAAGACTGATTTGGGAATCACAGTACTTGACTTCAATTCACAGTCAGAAGAAGTCAAATTTATTAGGCTGGGAAATGAGATGAGGAGAAACAAAATCTATGATCTTAGATCTGCTATCTATCAGACAGATGAGAGTGATCCTCAGCTAAGAGAGATTAAAGAAGCTATGAAGATTGAGCTTGAAAATGCAGAGAGAAGATTGCTCATAGATTATCTCAGAACAACGCCAGATCTTGAGGAGATTAGAGATTAAAAGTCTGTAAGAATTTTCTTGTTATCTGTAGACTTTTGTTAAGTCAAGTTTAAACTCTGCCTATTTTAATAAACACTGTGTTTGTATAAAATTGTTTTGACATCATCAATTATTGTTAACTTGTGCATTTTTACTAATGAACAAGTTGGGGGAGATTGTTAAATATAATTGATATGGTTAATATCAGTGTTTAAGTTTTGCAGGGAAAAACAGAGTTTAAACAGGAAGCAGTCAGAGTTTAGTTAAACTCTGACAGATAGAAGCTGAACAGAGTTTGTTATACGCTGACAGTTGGAAGCTCGACAGAGTTTGTTAAACTCTGTCTGGAGGAAGCGTCTACTTGTCAACAGTGTTTGAAGAATTATTGAAGATAATTATGGAAGCAATATCTTTGAAGATTGGATAGCTGTCAAAGAGATTGAGTTGACTAAGGAGACGAGTAGCAATCGTAATTGATATCAATTGTATAGCTAATTTATAGGAGTATCAATTATCGATTGTAGAGCAGCTGTATACTTTATAAATACAGTTATGTTAACCCTAGAAGGGTATCGATCGTGTAATACAATATTTTTCATTGTAACCTAAGCAGCTCTCTATGATAATTTACATCACTGAGAGAGAAGTAATTCAAACAGTTTTTAAAGCTTTTAAAGAACTTATTGTTATTCTCTCATACTTAGTTGATTATAAGTGTGTATTCGGCCTAACACTTTCATTTCAAATTCTCTTTTCAAATATTCAATCGTTTCATTAAGCTCATATGGGGTCCCTATGATGTTTAGATCATCAACATAAACCACAATTATAGTAAACCCCATTTTTGTCCTTTTAATAAAAACACATGGACAAATTACATTATTAACATATCCATTTTTCAAAAGGTACTCGCTAAGGCGATTATACCACATTCGACCTGATTGTTTCAACCCGTACAATGATCTTTGTAATTTAATTGAATAAATTTCTCGGGGTCTTGAACTACATGCTTCAGGCATTTTTAATCCATCGGGGATTTTCATGTAAATGTCATTATCAAGTGTCCCATATAAGTAGGCAGTCACAACATCCATCAAATTCATTCGGAGCCCTTCTAAAATTGATAAACTTAATAAGAATCTGAATGTTATTGCATCCATTACCGGGGAATAAGTCTCTTCATAATCAATTCCCGGTCTTTGTGAGAAGCCTTGTGCAACAAGGCGTGCCTTATATTTCACAACTTCATTTTTCTCATTTCTTTTGCGCACAAATACCCATCTATATCCAACGGGTTTCACACCTGTAGGTGTTTGGACAATCGGTCCAAAAACATGACGTTTTTCAAGTGATTTCAATTCTGCCTCAATAGCATCTTTCCATTTTGGCCAATCATTTCTTCTTTTACATTCATAGATCGATCTAGGTTCATGATCCTCGATTTCTTCAGAAATGTCAACAGCAGCTGCATATGCAAATATTTCATCCATGACAATTTCTTTTCTATTCCACCTTTTTCCTGAAATGAATTTATCGAGATCTCTTCATTGTCCTCAATTTCAGGTGTTTGATCATCCTTTGAAGACGTCTCTTCAGTGATCAATTCTATTTTCATTTGGAATGATGTCATTTGATGTACCAGCTTGTTTATCAAGTTTCCTTGATTTTCCAGGATTTTTATCTTTGGATCCAATAGGTCTACCACGCTTCTGGCGTGCTTTAGACTCATTTGCTAGCATGCTTTTATTTTCTTCATCAGGAAGTTTTATTTTACAAGGAACGTTGATAGCCGGTATATGTGACTTCGTCACTGTCTTGACATCAGTAAATGAATCAGGCAATTTATTTGCAACCTCTTGTAGGTGGATAATCTTTTGAACTTCAAGTTTACATTGATTTATGCGAGGATCATAATGAGACAGAGATGCTGCATTCCATAAAATTTCTTGTCTTTCTTTTTCAAATTTTGACTTATCTCCCCCTAATGCAGGAAAAACTGTCTCATCAAACTGACAGTCGGCAAATCTTGCCTTAAATAAATCACCAGTCATGGGCTCCAAATATTTTATAATTGAGGGAGAGTCAAACCCAACGTATACCCCTAATCTTCTTTGGGGTCCCATTTTTGTTCGTTGGGGAGGAGATATCTGAACATAAACTGCACACCCAAAAACCCTTAAGTGAGAAATATTTGGTTCTTGACCATTTACAAGCTGCATTGGGGAATATTTATGATAAGCAGTCGGTCCTAAACGAACAAGTGATGCAGCATGTAATATTGCATGTCCCCAAGCAGTATTTGGTAATTTTGTTTTCATAAGCAAGGGTCTAGCTGTAATAACCCTAACTTTAGAAAGGCTACAGTGCCCAAATGAATAGTGATCTTGAGAAATCCAGGGAAATGGTGTGTAGGTACTCTATATTAGGGATGGAAAATGAGTGAACAGAAACCATATTAGTATTGTACATTGAAAATAAGTGACTCGAAATGACGATGGATTTTAGAAATTCCTGAATTTTGATTTCGAGGATTTTGAGCTCGAACGAACTTCTATATCTTGGATATCAAGGAGTATAGAAATACTAAAAGAATTATATAATGAGGAATTAGTGAATTTAAGTTAAACCAGGGGATTATTAAGTTAAGAGAATACCAAAGGAAATTGGATTTGTAAAGGATTTCGAAAACCACTAGATAGTGAGACACATTCGAAACGAATCACAATTAGACGAGTATGGAGACTAAGTAACCAAGGTTAGTAAGTGATAAAGATATTTACCACATTAATATTTATAAGGTTATTAGTAAATACTTAAGATTAAAAGAACAAGCTTACAAAATACTCATCCATGACATCACACCTTACATCATCTTCCACTAACTCAAAATTTAGGACAAATTAGTCATTTAACCATGGATTTTCTACTAAACTCTAGAACTCTTGATGGATTAGGATGAGATGAGATAAGACTAGCAAGCAAACACAAAAAAAAATCTCTCCACTTCTCCACCTTTCTTCCATTCGAATTTTTGTAGAAAAAAGAAAAAAAAATTCAAAACCCTAGCTCTCTTCAATAACAATTCAAGGGAAAAATCATGGAGCTTCTTGGAGGTTAGGAAGGATCATTTACAAAGTTTCAAGGCCAACCATCATCATTTGGCAAGGTAATAAAATCATGGAAGTTGTTAGAAAAGATGATGAATAGTGTTTTCAAGTGTTAACTTTGTTTAATGGTTTCTTTTAGTGATTCAAGCTAGTATAAGGTTGATTAAGGATATAACAAGGATTGTTAAGGGTTATCAAAGCTTCAAGAAGGTATAATCATGCTTGCTCTTTTATATTTATGGTGGATATTGTTTGGTTTAGTGATTAAGTAGTGTAAATGTTAAGATTATGATGTTATATGTGTTTGTAAGTGGTTTGAGTTAAATATGGAAGTGTTTGGGATTGTAACCATGGCTGGTGAAGAAGACCACATGGTGTAGGTGATGATTATGGTGTTTGATAATTGATTTGGAGGAGTTGGATTTATGGAAAGTACGAAATTATAGCCGTTATAATGCCCGATTTTCGTTAGGATGTAAGTTGCCCTGTTTTGGACCCCCTGCATCTGTACGGTACCCTACTGTCCAGGTTCCTAATTAACTATGAAATGATAGAGCTTAGTTCATAGATCGTTTTAATATAAGGTGCGTTAAAATCTGATGAACGGTTTAGGAGAAAAGTCAGTTTTAGTGAAAGCGGTTCAGAAACCGAGAAACCGTAAATGTATCAAACTTGAGGTTACAATTACTATACTTTAACATTGTTAAAAGTCACGAAATTTTGGGATATGGTAGTAGTTTGGTCAAAGAACTATTTCCAGTTGACCTTACAATAAAATTCGAAATTTAAAAATTATAAGAAATTCTGCAGTCGAGTGTGGTCGTTAAGGGAAATGGTGAAAACCCCTGAAACTTCGATTAAGGTTTTAAATGGCTAAGTTCTTGAACCTTTGGGGTAATAAGAATATGTTAAACATATATTAAAGTTTCAAAAGGTAATGTTATACAAGAGTGTAGTGAGTAAGAGATGTGGTTCTAACGACGGTCCTTTTGTGTTTATAGAAACTCCGGAAGAGGGACGAGCCATACCGTCAGGATATCGAAACCGAGGCAAGATTTCTTCTATCCTTATTTGTAAAACTACTTATCTTCACAAAGAAACTTGATTTCGTGGAATATATATGTGATGCTATTATTACTATATTGTGAAGAAATTGTCTTCCTTGAGTATTAATATTGAAAAGAAAGATATACGAAGATGTATATGAATATGGATATGAGTATAAGATGTATATGAATATGAATAAGAGTATGAGATGGATATGTATAGAGATGATTATGAATGAATTGAACATGCCTTATGATTATGAGAATAAGAGAAAATGGTATCAGTTGTTATCGAGGGTTATATAGTTATAATATTATATTAAAAATGTTCTTTTTGAGTACCAGCGGTTTAATAAACATTATTTGATTATCATGCATTACTCTTAAAATAGATGGAATATTTTACGAATATAAAAGTATATTTGATTTCTGAATATGAAAGAGAGGTCTGAATCATAATCAAAGCATTATGACATATATATTTTATAGAAGTGATGTGCGAGAATGGAAATGATATGAGAGAATGATAGGTGGAAATGAAAGTGAGAAAATGGAAATGTGGAATGATATTTTGAAAAGAGAATAATGATGTGATAAAGAGGGGGATTGCAACAGACGTGCGTAAGTGGCTGTGTCAGGGCTGTGTGCGACACAGTCCAACATTTATTATTTTTATTACGGCACGAAGATGCCAAGGGAGGATGTTAGCAGGTGGCCTTCCTCCAGGGATGATTTTCATTCCTTCTACCGGTAGTAAAAAGAGAGCAGGTACGATTAGGCGACTGATCATCGTCCTAACGTATCAGGCGACAGCAGATATCCCCAATGTTTTTGAAAAGAAAGTGTAGACAATGGTTTTCAGATTTTTATACTGAAAACAGAATAATGATATGAGATGATGGAATTATGATTACAGATGAAGAAAAACTGATATTATATTATTTCAGATTTCTATACTGAAAACAGAATAATGATATGAGATGATGGAATTATGATTACAGATGAAGAAAAACTGATATTATACTAATTTAGATTTCTTTCTGATAATAGTAAGTGGATGATGTATTATTAAATGAGAGCTCTATTCTTCCTTAAGGATTTTAATTGTTTCCTGCTATTATATATGCATATACATATATGTATACTCGTTCACATTTTAAATTTTAGTTACAGTATGATCTTGCTGAGCTATTATAGCTCACTCTTGCTACTTATGTATATAGCAGCTAGGTCCCATGCCGATACTACGTACCACACCCCGCAAGAGGGTAAGGGAAAGGCGACCTTTTGAGCGTGTGCTGGCGACCATCCCCGAGGTAGTGACAAGCGAAGGGGTTTAGTATACTTATGTAAATTAAGTGTGTAAGTTGTAATAAATTTTAGTTGTTGAAGTGCTTCCTGTAGAAGCTTTGTTCAACAATGTACTTAGTAAATTCTGGGCTTGTAATAACTGTTAACTTTAAAACTTTTAAATATTGTGGATGTTGTTCTATGAGCATATGACTGGTGTGTGTGTGTTTGTGTATTAGTGTAGGGTCAATTGCTTAATTATCAAATATATATAAAAAAAAACAACTCAAGAGATATTGATATTGAATGGAAATTGGACCTTGACGGCTCGGATCCTTGACCCCGGATCCCGGGGCGTCACACTAGCAATCAATTGTAGCCTCTTAATAAAAGATTCTGCTAAACCATTTTGGGTATGCGTGAGCGGAACCGAATGTTCCACATCAATCCCAATTGACATGCAATAATCATTAAAAGACTGAGAAGTAAATTCTCCTGCATTATCTAATCGGATTTTCTTGATTGCATGATCGGGGAATTGTGTCCTTAATCGAATTATTTGGGCAAGGAGTCTTGCGAATGCAACATTACGAGTGGACAATAAACTAACATGCGACCAACGTGTCGATGCATCTATTATTACCATAAAGTACTGAAATGGTCCACTTGATGATGTAATAGGTTCACATATATCTTCTTGAATACGTTCCAAAAAGGATGGACACTCAATCGCAACTTTAACACGCGATGGTCTTGTTAATAGTTTTCCTTGAAAGCAAGCAACACAAGAAAAATCTTTGGACAATGGAACAATCTTATTCTTTAAAGGATGTCCATTTGAATTTTCAATAATTCTTCGCATCATTGTTGAACCCGGATGACCTAAGCGATCATGCCACATAAGAAAATTTTCCGGGTTTGCTAATTTTTGACTCATTATCATATGTGTCTCTACTGGATTAATAAAGGTATAATATAATCCAGATTTATATGATGGGAGTTTTTCTATTATTTGTTTCCTCCCAGAGACTATAGACGTGATACAGAGATATTCATCGTCATTCTCATTTGTTGTCTCAATATGATAGCCATTATGGCGTATATCTTTGAAACTTAAAAGGTTTCTTTTTGATCGGGTGGAGAACATGGCATTTTCAATAAATAAATGTGTACCATTAGGTAACACTATATTTGCTCTTCCGGAGCCTTCAATAATATCTGATGCACCCGATATTGTATTTACATTAGCTTTAGCTAATATGAGATGCGAAAAATATTCTTTATTTTTCAAAATTGTATGTGTTGTTGCACTATCCGCTAAACAAAATAATTCCTCATCTTTTGCATTTAGTGAGAGGCTTCTGGCCATATTTCTTCACAAGGAAAATAGAAAATATTTCATTCATAATAAAAGGGAATACATAGCATAAGCTTAAGTAAAGTCACCCAATTCAAAGTTCAAACATAAATATTTAAATATTCATTAAATAAAGCAAAGTTTTAATATATGGCTTAATTATTGCCATCAACAAATTTGGCCATCTCTTCATTCACGTCTTCAAAGAAATCACCAACTTCCATGTGAGTGAGACCCGAAGGATCAATCTGCACCACCAAGGTGTGCTTCAAGATGAGCAATTCCCAAGGGATCATTTTGTTCAGCAAAATTAGTTTCAATATTTTTCAAAGAGGTTTGATAAAGGTCAGCAAAGTGCTTGGAGGTACGACATGTACGCCTCCAATGACCTTTCATTCCACAACGACTACAAATACTTTCACCCCTTTTAATCATCGTACTTCCCTCGGGTTTCTCCTCATTTTTTATCCACTTCTGATGGTGAGGCTTCCTTTTAAAGTTGGTGAAATTTTGATGATTATGACCTCGACCATGCCCAAAATTATGACCACGTCCACGTCCACGTCCACGTCCATATCCACGACCACGCCCACGTCCAAATGGCTTATTATCTCCATATTCATTATTAGTCACCGCATTCACTTCAGGGAATGGTGTTGAGCCAATTTGACGGGCTTGATGATTTTTCATCAAAAGTTCATTATTTTGCTCAGCAAGAAGCAATACAGAAATTAGCTCAGAATATTTTGTGAATCCACGTTCACGATATTGCTGTTGCAAGAGCATATTATTGGCATGGAAAGTGGAATATGTTTTTTCCAACATATCTTTGAGGGTGTTTGGGATTGCTTAAAATAAGTTACTTTTGACTTAATGGGGGTATTTTTAACTTAAAGGAGAAAGTAAAGTTGTTTACTTTAAGTTGAATGAAAGTGTTTGGGTAATTTTACTTAAAGTTAAATGGGGGTTTAATAATTTTGACTTAAAGTGAAATTTGACTTTAAAAAAATTTAAATTCATGATATTTAAGCTTTACAAGAATTGTGAAAAAAAAATAAAAAATAAAAAAATCCATAAATCGTAAGTCGTAAGTCAAAAGTACCTAAATGGAACTTATGACTTAAAACAGTTTTTTAACTTAAAGCCGGCTTAAAACCGAGATTGCCAAACGGGTCAAAAACAACTTAAAGCTATTTTAACTTTAAGTTGATGTTGCCAAACACCCTCTTTATCGGTGATACTCTCGCCACATAATTTCAATTGAGATGTAATTTTAAACATGGCAGAGTTATACTCGCTCACACTTTTATAATCTTGCAATCGCAAGTGTAGCCAATCATAGCGAGCTTTTGGGAGTATCACCGTTTTTTGGTGGTCATATCTTTCTTTGAGATCCTTCCAAAGAATTGATGGATCTTTAATAGTTAAATACTCCGTTTTCAATCCTTCATCAAGATGATGGCGGAGGAATATCATAGCCTTTGCTTTATCTTGCTCGGAGGTTTTATTTCCCTCTTTTATGGTGTCACCAAGACCCATAGCATTAATATGGATTTCGGCATCAAGAATCCATGTCAAATAATTTTTGCCGGTGACATCAAGTGCATTGAACTCGAGTTTTGTGTGATTCAACATTATCACTAAAATATAATTCCAAACAATGTCAATTTATAAAATAAGCATAAATACAACATGTGTTACCAAAAACATTATATTGACATTAACACATATAATTTGATAACAGTATTCCATCAAAAAAATCATGCATAATTAAACAATTAGGCATATTAAATTTTGCACGCATATGAAATTAATCCATTTTGCTATAAGCTAAGATTTGTCTATTTTTAATTAGATAGAGATCTCAAGGAGCTTCAAGGTAAGCAAATATAAACATGTTGTATGCAGTTTATTTGTTACATAAACTAAGAGACATAATACAAACAATCAGTATATAAGGTTGAATTCAATTTACCATGTAAATGGAGACTGATTATAAAGACACAGTAGATGGCATTCAATCTACCGTGTAAATAACATCAAAATCTTTTGTAATACTCATATTATAGATTAATGCTAATAAATAAGATTATACGTACCTTCCGGATAGCTCCACGATTTCTTGCAATACTTCCCAGATTATTTTCCCGCACTCGTGCTAATAACGTGTTATATATATTATAATATAGAGATAAGATTTGAGAGAACTAGATAATAGAGAAGGTGGAGATCATTTCATTATTTGTTGTATCAAATCAAAGTACAAGCAAACCTTTATATAGGCCATTTAAATGCATATTACAAGGGTAATGTAAAGCCAAAAGTTGGCTATATTAAAGAGGAATATATGAAAGGTTAAGAATCATCTATGAAATTCTAAGAGTCAGACAATAAATACATAACAATTATTTACTTTCTTAGCTTTACATTTCCAGAAATAACACATCAATACATATAAAGATAAAATGAACCATTTTAAATACTATTTGAAATGAACCATTTTAAATGTTTGATTCTCCAAAAGTTATATATATATATATATATATTGCTCTTCAAAGGCGATTATGTACAGTATTGATTCGGGTCACCGTCGTAACACATCCAATGTATCTTGTTATAATATATACGTGCTTAGACCTACCGCAGATAATTTTAAAACTGAACATATTTTGGGTCCGTTTGACAAATCTTATTTTTCAGAAATATGTTATTTATTCTGGGAAAAAGTTAGGAAATATGTACTTTTCTCTGAATCTGAAATAAGTTACTTATTTTTGCAAGATAACGAATATTAAACTCCCCATACACATTTTTCTTTAAAAAAAAATATGTAAATACGATTTTTATACAAAAATAAGTAACTTATAAGTTGACATTAAGATTTGCCAAAAGGGACCTTTATTTCATGTTGCTGGTCAGAAAAATTAGTAAAATACTTTACATTCAACTTTTTCAACATCAAAGTATTACAAAATTTTTGCATACCGATCTAAAACAAATTATCATAAATTTGTATTTACAAATATGGAAGTTCACTCGAGTAATTTTAGACAAAATTATCTCATTTGTTCAGATGATTGACCGACGAACTAAACAAATTTGTGAGGATGAACAAAATATGAATATGTATGAAGAGTAGTGTTACATATTCTAAATATTTTTCTAATTTTAACTTTTGGGTACATATAAAAATATATAATAATATTATTATCTTTACTAGAATTGGGTTTTTAACAATCGGATTATATAATATCCATTTCCATATTAAATGGATCAAATTCTTATCAAATTTGATTTTATCTGTAAAGTTTCAGATAGGATTGAACCGAAGCTCCATTCTATTGAGAGGTCTAATTCTTTATGGTTTCTGCTGATAAAAGAAGTTCGGTAAGCAATATTGTTCTTTCGTAATGAATATTGAATTTCAAAATATTAATAGCACTTTCTTTGACCCATGCAATTTGATACTCATCCGTCTCTTTTTTCTTGGGTTTTAAGATAGTGGGTAATGAATATTGTTTTTTTTATGGAGTAGCGGATATTGAATATTGTTTTCAAGGAATAGTGGGTATTGAATATTGTTTTTTTGGAATATTGGATGGAGTAATGAGTATCGAATATTATTTTTAAGGAGTAGTGTGTGAAATAGTGAGTATTGAATATTATTTTTAAGGAGTATTGAGTGGAGCAGTGGGTATTGAATATTGTTTTTAAGGAGTAGTGGGTGGAGTAGTGGGTATTGAATATTATTTTTTATGGCAAAAAACAGTAATAGAAAAAGTCTGTTTTTTGAATTACTTTAAAAGGAAAGTAGGAAAAGAAATAAGAAACGGAGGGAGTATATTTTACAATATTGAAATTTTTTGAATCTTTTGACTTATTTTTATTTATAACTATCTTTATATGGATCTTATAATTACTTATGCTACTGCTGAAAATGACTTTCTGTTACTATTATTAATTGGTTTTAACGTCTAAATCAAATTCAACTTCAGAACTAGCTAGAAGCGCGATTTCAAAATAAATAAAAGAACAAAGAAAAAGAATTTTTTTTAGCTAGAAGCACTTTAAAAAGGAGCAATACATGATGTTAAACTAAAGTATGCTCGAAAGGTGGGGAAAAACTTAGGTTTAGTATACCGGTACCTTTATAGTCTTTAGTTAATTAACTGCTCACACCCTATATGTAAAAATTGATTTCAATACAAAAAATAACTCTAAACAAAATATAAATACGGAACATTAATGGAATTTTTTTCCTTTTAAATCCTGATGGCTGGAATCTAAATTCAACGATCCATAAACAAAATTTTATTTAACTGGCCCTAGACCAAGACCCATATTAAAATTGTGAAAAGTTTCGAGTCTTTAACTTATTTATCAAAGAATATAACTTATCCTGTAGTAAAACCTCTATAAATTAATATAGGTGAGATCGTAAAATTTTATTAATTTAGAAAAGTATTAATTAATCGATAAACTAATAATTATTAATTTATATAGAACTTTTGACATCAAAAAAAATTAATTTCCAATTATATACATTTAAATAGAATGAATTTTACAATTTATGCTTTATCTTAATTCAATTAATTCAATATACATTGTTTTACAAATTTAATGAGTATTAGCGAGGTTCAAAGTAAAAATTCGTGTATATTTAGATGATATCAAAGATAAAACAACATTTTTAAAACATTTTGTACGTAAATAAGCATTCAAGACATCAAAAACATTGATTAATAACTTGTTAATGCTTTACAAAAATATCATATTTGAATTTTTGGATGTAACAAAAAGGGTTAAAGATGAGTTTCATATAGATTCAAATTTTAAGAATCCTAGAATCATATTTTATAAAATTATAATACATATATTTTTTTATTATTATAAAGGATCTATTAATTAATAATATTAGAGTAAAGTGTACTTTGTGTACCTGAACTATGCTGAAGACAACACTTGAAATACCATATTTTAAACTCTACCACGTACAATACTGAACAATTGATTTACTTACAATTAGTATACTGCCGTCAATTCGAGACTAACGACGTTACAAAGTCAGGGGTAAAGAAGTCTTTTCCCATAGTTTTTTTTTCTAATTTTTTCCCTTAGTTTTTACGCGGGCTTTTTCCTCATTAAAGCTCCACAATCTTTGGTCGATTGATTGATTGTTTGTTTCTCAATTCGTCATATGATTCCTTGCCAACAGACTTGGCTCTTTTCATGTTTACAAGAAGGCATTTAAGTTTCCTGTCATCTTTACCCTGATCATCTTCATCACAGCTACTCTGCTCCTTGTGCCCCTCATCATCAGTAGAAGGTAACCTAGTTTTAGTCGATGTAGTCTCTAGTACGGAGTACTCGTCGATTCCAGACACAACTTCGTAATCTGAATTTGAAGCAGTAAATATACCAGAGCCTTGTTTGTCTGAAGGAACTCACCAGTAAGTTCTTTGATGGCCTTCACCTGAATTAAATGGTCTTCAGCTGTTTTATGAAATGCACCATAGAAATGTTGTGTCATGGAATGCTGTTGTGGGCGGGTCATTATTATCTCCACTGCAATTTTTTGTTCTAGCACCATTAATCTCATTTAGGCAGCCTTGCTCTTGAGATGATGCAATCTGCAGGATCTTTTCAAGACAGCGGACCTGGAAGCCAGAATCAGATTCCTCTTCAGCTGCAGTCTTGCACTCTGTGTGCATATATCTTCTCTTGTAGCAACTTGTGTGTCAAATTACCAAAATTGCTGGTCTAACAACGCTTTCCCTTGACAGTTAAAAGGCGTTGTTATATTTAAAGATGCTGTTATCATTGGCAGATAACCGTATCAGGCACATCCCAGTAGTGGATGACAAAGGAATGATAGGAATGGTATCAATCGGAGACGTGGTTCGTGATGTGGTGAGTGAGCATCGAGATGAGCTGAACCGCTTGAATGCATTTATTCATGGAGGTTACTAGATGATGACGACAATGATGATGTTGACTAGGTTACTAAGTTGCTTAAATAGTACTTACTGTTTGGGAAGCTTGTAATCTCTGTAAATATGATTGTTTGATGTTGCACTTTTGACTCTGGGATGTCATCTTATGACAGTTCAAGAACCCCGACTCCGTATGGCTAATAATGAGCACTCTGATGCTGTTTGAACTGCTAACATATTTGTTGCATACTTCTAGCAACTCTATTTTTTCTTGCTAAACATATCATAAAATAGTTCTAACTGTACATGAAGTATGAGCTTTCATATTTACCCAGATTACACTATGTCTCCTTCATTTCGAAATAACTACTATTGGGGCTGAGAATGATTTCTAGAAATTTGGCCTCCGATGGTAACTTGTATGGTTCTCTTAAGGGCTAAATTTTCCAAACAATGAAACAGACATCAACGCCTTTTAGCTGCAGTCTTTCTCTGTGTATATTACTCTGTGTGTATATATCTTCTCTGTGTATATTGCTACGTGTCTATCTTCTTGCTGAAAAGACTTCTTTACCCCTGACTTTGTAACGGCGTTAGTCTCAAGTAGACGGCAGTACACTAAATATAAGTGAATCGTTTGTTCAGTATTGCACGTGGTAGATTTTAAAATATGGTATTTCAAGTGGTGTCTTCAGCAGAGTTCAGGTACACAAAGTGCACTTTACTCATAATATTATTGGGACCATATATTATATAGGTTTTTCAAAAAAAAATTATCTTATTTTCTTATCGAAATTGAACATTTTTTGAACTTATCAAGTTGGGATCAGAAAAATTTATTAATTTAGAAAGATTATTAATTTATTAAATATTAATTTAACGAGATTTTACTATACTTTATCACTTATCCTGCATACTTTCGAATTTCTTTCAGTTACGGTTTCATTTGACACGTGTAAAACGAAAAATCAAACTAACAAGTCAGACAATTGAAAATATATATTCACATATAAGAAATTTAATAAAACATTGTCCAACATATTTTCTACGAAAATATGATTATTAATTATTAAATCTAACCATGCTCCTCTGTACATCCTTTTGATATTAACAAATTACAAATATTTATAAACAATTTTATTACTAATCAAATAATTTCAAACTTTCAACATTCCGTAAATAAAATGAACGGGCGTGACTGATTTGGAGCTTATCGATCATACTCACTCAATCACTCGTTATTGCTAAGAGGAAATTATAATAAGAGTAGTGTTAGGGATTCCGAATTGGATCTCAAAAAAAGTTTCTGAGTGATGTGACATTGATGATTTGGTAAAATGAACTATTTTAATTGGTATGATTGATGGATCCATCTTTTTTATTATAATATGACCAATCATAAAATAACATGTAGCATTTGGAAAATTTGGAATCGAATTTGGGAGCTCAATTATTTTTCTTATAATAATGCAGCGAAGAAAGGATGACTTTGATTTTAAGGTAACAAGACAAAGAGTTTGAATAGACTCGTTAAACGTGATTTCCGTCCGAGTGTCCTGAGTCATCTTATATTTACTCATGTTGTATTGTTGTTTACTGAAAATGACTTTTTATTATTATTAATTATCATTGTAAAAATCGGTAATCGGTATAAATTGGTTGAGTTACCGATTTAAACGGTTGAGCTACCGATTTAAGATTAATCGGGTAATCGGGGATTAATCGGAAGGATTAATCGGATATTATTATAATATTTAATATATTAGTCTAATTTACAATTAAACATATCATTTTAAATAAATTCACAAGATTAATCGGATTTCAAAAATCGAATCGGTTGATTATCTTACAGAGGATTAATCGACTGAATCGGGGATTTTTAAAAATATGCTATTAATAATCGGTTTTAACGCACGATTTCAAAATGTACTTCATATTCTGACTGTTGCATTAAATTGCAGCTATTTCCTAGAACTTGTTTGATGTCGAATGACATAGTGAAACATGCATGCCATGGAGAAAGCAGATTATGTTAGAATTGAATGAAAAATTAATTGTATTTTATTTTATTTGATTTGTAATTCATTTTTTTTAATTTTGTAACTTCTTGAAATAATATTTATTTGATCATTGTGGTGAAGGTTACGAAGTTATTAGTATTTTGGGAGTTATATTTCTTTTACTCCTATATAAGGAGTCCTTTGCCATCATTAACTTACACAAAAAAACATACAAGTTTTTTTTATTGTATTTCTTGCATTATTCTTAGAGTTATAGGGTCAGTTTTTGTGAGATAGCAACGGTGTTTGTTTGGATCGTAGAAGGTGAATCTTTTAGTGCTTAAGATCACATTTGTACATTGTATCCTAAGAGACAGAAGTCAGTGCACTTTTAAGCACCACATAGAAAGGGCTTATTAGTTTTAAGGAAAGCGTGATTTTCACGTGATTCGAATTAGAGGAGAGCAAACCCCGGGTCGGTTCGATTTTTGGGTAAAACCGGAACCGAAACCATAAGTCCTCGGTTTTAAAAATCGGAACCGCAGCCGAACCATCGGTTTCGATTTCGGTTTTAAAATCCAGGTTCGGTTTTTATCGATTCGGTTTCGGTTTTAAAACCGAATAAAATAAAAATAAAAAAGTATTACAAATTAATTAAAAAAAGTAGTTCTACCATAAAAACATAAATTATCCAAAAGTATTCATACAACAATTTTCAAAATAATGCCAATTATATGATACTTATTAGATTGGGAGGGTGATTAACTTACCGGCTATAAGGCTTCTGTACAACCATTACAAGGTTATGAACTGTTATTCATTCTTAACGGAACATGAAAAATAATGCATGCAATTAGAACCTCTAAAATTATTTTGAAATGCTAAACTCACCCCTTATCTATCTATAGCGATAAAGCAGCAAATTATCACTTTACGACTAATAAAAAATTGCCATTAAAACAAGAATATGGCCATGAACTTGCACCTGAGACTGTGAGCATAAGGAATAGAAACGACACAGACTCCATTTACATTAAGAATATAAAAGTCTGACTATGAAACAAAGTTTGTGCACATATCAGAGTCTGACTATAACTATTTATTTATTTATATAAATAATCGGTCCGATTTCGGGTTTTTTCGGTTCGGTTTGAACTTATAAACCGAATCGAAACCGAAAGTCTCGGTTTTTAAAGATCAAAAATCGCAACCGCCGTTTCGGTTTTGGTTTCGGTTTTTTCAGTTCGGTTTTGGCCGGTTTCGGTTCAGTTTCGATTTCAATTCGGTTTTTTGCTCACCCCTAATTCGAACTACTTTTCGCTATTTTTGTTCTTGTAATCTTACTTTCAGGCATATCCTTAATCTATACTTCCTACAAGCTAAAAACATATCCCATAATTCTTATGAATTAGTTTAATCATTAAACTAATTTGTGTAGTCTTTCCTTCAACCCTTTCACTATGCTTATAGCATAAATCAAATTTTAAACTCATTCAATTCGACGAGTTTTCGATCAATTCTTGATGGATTCGTGTCGATCATAGTGTTTTCATATTATATGTATTTGGTGATTACTCCTTCATGATTTCTTCATTTCGAGTCCAAATCGACGGTGACTCGATGGCGACTTGCTGAGTCCGGTGACTCGGATAAACCTGGTAATCTCGATTTTAATTGATTTTTGTTATTTTATTTGTGTTTGAAGTATTACTGCCATGTGTAAGACCACCATGATTAAGGTGCACAATTCAAAACCTCAAACCTTTACAGTTATAATAATATTGAGTATGTTTGAATGAGTTTATTGAGTTATATTCAATTGTTCACTACTAGAAAAAGTAGAATAATCGCCCCTTTAACATCGGTTCATTATGTCACCGATGTAAAAACTATCAATGACATCGGTCGAAAAAAATTGATGTCTTTGATATATTATGAAATCACATTGCAAGCCAACCGATATCATTGACATATCAGTTACATCGGTCATATGACCACTGATGTCTTTGACATATCAATGACAACGGTTAAAAAACAACCGATGTCTTTGACATATTATTACATCGGTCAAAAAACAACCGATGTCTAAAGTAAATTTAAAAAAATTTGATGCTTCCGCGCGCACATAATTTCCCCCCTTAATACCCAAAATTTTCCCCCTTTCAGACAATATTCCCCCTATCGAATTTTTATTTCCGCCCATTTTTTGGAGCCAATATTCACCTCACCCCGCGGACAATAACAAAAAAACAAAAACATTAAGCATAATTCACTCCCTCTCTCGACTTCACCCAGCAGCTCACCTCACCTCACCTCGCTCGACTTTAGCTCTTAAGAACCCTAATTCACTCCTTCACTTTCTCTCTTTCTCTTTCACTCTCTCTTTCTCTCTCTCGATGGCCTCACCCTCTCTCTCTTTCACTCTCTCTTTCACTCTAGTAACCTAATTTCTCAACTGCTCAAGTTAATTAGGGGTTCTTCTGAGTTTCGGGTCTCTCCTCTCCTCTCTCCTTCTTATCTATACAGGCACTTATATAATTCATCTACTTAGATCTATTGCCTCTCATGTTTTTCTTAATTGTAATTGTTCCTCTTAATTGATTTTATAATTGTACAATATTAACTATGAATTGTTGAATTATTTATAATTTATTGTTGTGATTGAAACTTAGGGCTTAAAAATTAAAACTTTGGTGTACTAGTGTTGTTACTTGTGAGATTTGTCCTATTTTTTGCAATTTCTTCGGATGCTTTAGCTGTGTGTGCGATGTTTGTTTGTTATTTGATGGATAATTAGTGAATGTGTGCTTGTGGTAGGTGATTTTTTTAAAAAATATCTCGAGTTTATGTCGGAAATTTGGATCCGCGAGTTACTGCACTAGTAGAAAACTGGTCTTTTACGTCGGTTAAATTGGTCTTTTACGTCGGTTAATTGGCGACGTATGGAGGGGCGACGTATAAAGTCACCAGTTTTTTACGTCGGTTAAAAAGCCAACGCATAAAGTCATAATATACGTCGCCAAAAAGCCGACGTATACTGGCATAAAAAGCCGACGTATAAAAAAGAAAAAAACCGACGTATAATCCAAATAAAACCGACGTATAATGCTGAAAAAGTCCCGTCGTATATTGTCTGAAAACCGACGTATAATGTCAAAAAATGCCGACGTATAATGTCGAAAAAGGGCCGACGTATAATGTCCAGAAAGAACCGACGTATAATGTACAAAATTGACCAACGTATAATGTTATAAAGACCGACGTATAAAGTCTAAAAAGAACCGTCGTATATGGCCTAAAAAGAACCGACGTATAAAGTCTATAAAGAACCGACGCATAAAGTCCAAGTACAACCGACGTATAAAGTTGAAGAACCGACGTATAAAGTCTAAAAAGAACCGTCGTATATGGCCTAAAAAGAACCGACGTATAAAGTCTAAAAAGGACCGATGTATAAAGTCCAAGTACAACCGACGTATAAAGTCGAAAATGCCGACGTATAAAGTCTTAAAATTCCGACGTATAATGTTAACTAAATATCCATTTTTACCCTGTATATATGCACCAGAATTCCTATTATTCAAACCAAAATAATAAATAAAAATTGCAACCCAAATTTCTCAAAAAAGTGATTAATTAAATTAAAACAAATATTATTACATAATTGATCCATAATATTTACAAATTCTTAATCCGAGTAACCATGAACACAAGTGCTAATAACTATCATAAATCCAAAACATATAATATCCATTTTCCGATTGCTACAAGATTCATATCATACTCCGTCTTTCCAGCACCTGCAAAAATTATGTGTTCGAACTTGTTAGCACAAAGTACATATAATATAAAATACATGTAAAAAATTCTTCGAATAGATTTTTTTAACTTAAAAGACTCGTGCATGTACCCGATCACATATATTCACGAGTAATATAATCTACCCAAATATCTCGAATTTCTTCAATTTGCTGGTTTGTGTATCTTTTTCCAAGACCCTACATGTCAATTCAAAGAATTGTTAACTTTATATGCAAGTAATATTTTTTCTAATATCTACATAATTCCATTTCAGATAGTTCGTACCTCTGTCCACTTAACTTTAGGATCTTTACGAGATAACATAACTATGTCATACATATATCTCATCACAAAATAACCACATTCTGTGCCTCCTTTTTGTTGAGGACACTACAAAAGAAACTCAAAATATTTAAAGTTGAGATAAAACAGAAAAAAAACTTTCAAGATCAAGCTATGTATTGAAATATACCTGAACAGCCTCATGGTACCAAAGTAGGTTATTTTGATTATTTTTCCTACCACCATATCTGGTATATACTTTATATGCCCTGCATGTTATAGAGTTAAAAATGTCAAAATATAAAAAAGGTTTTGAACTCTTTGAAAAGTAAATTAATATATTTATTGTACTTTTCAAGATTTTAATTTTTTCATAGCTTACGTATTCCAAGGAGCCTTCACGTAAAGGTCTCGTTTTTGATTTAGTGGATCAAACACATATACAGCACTTTCATGAACACAAAACAAAAGCAAGATCCAGTGGTCACTGCAATTTAAACATACTTAAAATAAAAAGTGTAGTTGTGTGTTTTGGATTCAATCATAGAACTTAACAAAAGCTTATGTTCTTACCTCTGAATGTATGGTGCTAGGATAAAACGTTTCTCCTTGGCATCTCTCATTACCTCAGAAATGTATCTAGATGTATCATCTTGATGCTTAGATGCCAATGTTAATACAGATGGACACATGAATGCAAATGAATTATCTTCCAAATCCTTGCACAATTATGAATGTACCTTTAATGTATATGGATTCTGCACTGTTAGTTGTTATGAACAATCAATATATAATTATGTCTTATAAAAAAATGAGCAAGAAATTGATGTCTTACATCATAAAAACCTGTAGAACCGATATATTAAGACAACTTAACCTCAAAAACTCATTGATATCTCCTGGGGTGACATATATTGGAATTTTATTACTTTCATGAAACTTGAACAACTCCAAGTTTTTAACAACGATAGTAGAAGAATCAGGAGGACTATTATCAACCAAGAAACGTAAAGTTCGGCATTTTTCACTTATTTTGTCCTCATTATGCAAAGATTGATTCTTGGGTGTTGCTGATTCTTTACTAACAGCCTTCTTTAGTATTTTCCGTTGAGCTATCTGGTGGCCTTTTTTCTTCTCAGGTTCCTAATTATAAACAAATTATGTTAAAACCAGAATTTTCTCTAATTATCTATGAATTTTCAGGTTCACAAGTTTGTAAAGCAGTTCGACTCTTGTAAAGATGCATGTGCAAACTATATGAATGAATTTGAATAGCATTAAAATTACCTGCCCCAAGATCACAAGATCCTTTGGCCACTCAACAAAGCTACCAGCTGCATTGCCTATAGTTTCATGTTCATCACAGGGCACCGGAAGTGGGGCAAGTTGAAATTCAACTACAACTTCATCCACACATACTTTCACATTACTTGCCGCAATTGGTTTGCCATGAATAAAATTTCCGCCCTCGCTATTCAATGGGAAAACTTGCCCTCTTGCTACAACAACCCTTCCTTTGTCGGGATGTTTAAGACATAGACGACACAAGGTTGGAATCTGCATTGATTCCTCAACGGTTATATGAAGCAAAGTGAAAGTTACATATGATATAGTGGTGTCCTGGGCTCTTACTACCTATGGGTATGCCAGTCGATGATAATAAATTACCAAACAGCTATGTAGGTTAGGTCTGCATGTGGTCAACAACTGTACAAGCATAATGTTAGAGGGTATGATGGTTCCAGTCATTCAGTGAACATAAAAAAGGTGAAACTGCACTAGTAATTAACACAACTTGCTTCTAAGTTTGTTGCTAGTTCCTAGTGTTCCAATGCTTTGTTTATTATTGACATGACACATATAAACAGATAGCAGACGCACACACTGTCCCTATGCTACTACATACATCATAATTACTTAATAAGGCAGATATCCCATATATGCAACATACTCAGGAGGTTTAGGACATTTAGACTATATATGGATTGGGACTAATCTGATTGAAATTACTACTTCTGCATAAACTTTGTTTTGAATGTTTGTCAGACAAATTATCGAACCTTGAAATGTTCGATCGATAGTATGCCATCGTTATGCTCTGTATATCTTGATGACTGTTTTGCAAGGTCTTTGATTTGGTAGAGTAGAGAGAGAAAACAGAGTGATCATCCACTCCAAGCTGCCATTTTTACTAAAAGCTTGTCATATAAAGAGGGCTACAAGAATGACAACTTTTTGCAAACAATCGGCAGCAATGAAATGATAGTTCATTTTATAAGGGTCATTTGAGGAGATGAAGTGGAAGGAAAGTAATGGAACTGCAAAGACTGCTACAAAGCGATTAATGCCGGAGCACTGGTCAGGAGTACTGAAGATTTTCCACCACCGGACAGAGCCATAGGCCAAAAACATGGCAACATATAAAGGTACAATCGCTGCAAGAACATCGTAAATATCTTTTCCAGTGATCATTGCTAGGTATCCGGAAAATGGATTCGAATGAATGAATGATCGAACAAAGTCACGAAAAAAGGAGAAAGAGGGAGTTGAGAAAATGTAGACTAAAGTAAGAAATAAACAAGAGAAAAAAGAGTTTGTAATCGACAAGGAACGCAAGTGTAGGAACAGCACCAATTTTATACTCCTGATGGCAAGGAGATCGAGTCAGTGGAAAAAGGGTCCTTGTGGCTTTCTTTATCAATCTCTTTCTGCATGAGGCTTAATAATATAGTGCTACATAAACATAGTCAATTCTGTACTGGTGTACACACATGCATGTCTCAGTGTGTAGAGCCATTTCTTTTTCGAGATAAAATGTGGTTGGTCCGAGAGATTCTTGTCTGATAACAACTGGAATTGAATATGCGAGTTATGAAACTTATAAGAACGATGACAAAGCTAGCGGTATGTAAACACAGAATGAATGAGAGAGTTACAGATAGAGTTTACAACTCAGTTTTCGGCATAACACACGTTCATGCACGTGAGAAATTAGCAGCAACGGACCATTCTTGTCCAACCTGTGTTTGTTTAATTGGTGATATACTGTTAATTATTCGCTCACTACGTCCCAAGACGGAGACTTTTAAATTCAAGTAATAACGTTTCAGCTGAGAACTTATTTTTTGAAATTTAAGATCAACTGAAATTAAGATTGGCCAAATAGGATTTACCAGAAGGCCTATAAAATTACTCTAAACTGAGAAGAAAGCTAAAAAATAAAAGCAACTACGTAGGAGCGGTCCAAAAGAGAAGGAACCTTAAATCCAAGGAGTCACAAAACACCAAGGTAAATCCAAATTACATAAAGACTGCATCCAAGACAACAAAAAAGAAATACAAACTCTTCCTTTGCAGGAAGCATACAAAACAAATCAATCATAATAATTTCTTTGATTTTGTGAGGAAAAAAAACAAAAACAAAACAGAGATCTCGACATCTCGTTGAGTAATGCAACTCAGATAAACAAGTTGGATTAGTAAGTTAGTTAATTCAAAAACAATTAGTTAATTCAGAAACATGATCACATAAACAATATCATATAACGAGGCAACATTATCACACAAGACTAATTCTAATCCAGCAACTAAATTAAGCTCGTATTTATACTTCCAACGAAGAATTAAACACAATGTCACAATATCCTCATAAATTTAAACATTACAAAATCCTAATCCGAACATTCATCAATCAGGGCAATCATATAATCAGGCAAAAGAAGTACAAATAAAGTTTGACAGCAGTTACACAAACCCCAAGAATCAAAAACCCATAAAACACAAACACGCAGATGAGAGAGAGAGAGAGATTAAGCGAGAGAAGGAGAGATTAAGCGAGAGAAGGAGAGGGGGCGAGAGAGAGGGGGGGAGAGAAGGAGAGGGAGAGAGAGATTAAGCAAGAGAGGGAGACTACCTTCGAAGCAACAGTCGGGTGTCGAAGCAAGAGAGGGTGGTGTTGTTGACGGTGTTGTTTCAGTAGGTGGTGTTGCTCAAGCCGGCGGTAGTGTGTTTCTGTAATTAGGTCTGTTTAATTTGGGGAAACTGATTTAGAGAGTTTAATTTGGGTATATAAAGTTCGACTACAATCTTTTTTTTTTTTTTGCTAAATCAAAACTTTATACGTCGGTTCAAAAGAGGCAACGTAAAATAAAATTTTATATGTCGGCAAACAAGAAACCGACGTATATAAAGTGCATCATATACGTCGGCATTTTGTTAACCGACGTATAAGATGAACTTTATACGTCGCCTGATTTCAAACCGACGTAAAAAGTGTATATCTTATATGTCACCTAATAAAGCCGACGTAAAAAGTGTATCTTATACGTCGCCTTAAACTAAGCCGACGTATATAAGTATTTTATACGTCGCCTTTATGCGGAACCGACGTATAAGATATCCAGAAAAACAAATATACGTCGCCTTTTGGCGGAACCGACGTATAAAAGTAGAATATACGTCGCCTTTAGGCGGAACCGACGTATATTAGGCGACGTAAAAGACCAGTTTTCTACTAGTGCTGAACGGGAGTTTGAGGATGTGTTTCGCAAGTATGGAGTTATTCGAAGGTAATAAGACATATGTTGGAGGAAAATTGAGATGTTATGTTTTGTTTCCAACTGGGTTGCGTGTGTGTAATGTATCATGTACTATGTTTTTACTGTAATTAATGTTATCAGCTGGAAATTGGATAGTTAGGACTTACTATAGTGTGCTTAAATTGATTTCAAGTTCTATGATTGTTGGTTATTATGTTCTTTTTTGTAGTGTTTGGGTTGCAAGAAGGCCTCCAGGTTATGCTTTCATTGACTTTAATGATTGAAGAGATGCTGAAGAAGCTATTCACGAAATAGATGGTATGGCAAATTGTAGCATTCTTTATCATGTCCATTCCAATTAGTAGTAGTATTCTTGAATGCGCTTGAGAAAGCCTCACTGAAGATGCAGCTTTGAGGGAAAGGTTTGTGCTTGGCACAAATCTTAGTCGAAGAGTGGCTGCTGCAGCTGCTTCCGCTGTAATTGCTTTAGGCTTTTTTTTGCATATTTAAAATATTTAGTAATCTGGTTGTCAAATATTTAATATAAAGATTCTGTTCTAGTGCAGCACACTAATTCTGCTGAATAATGACATGAAATGTAATTTGTAGGCAGAAGCTGCAGCAGCTGCTGCTGGAGAAAGCAATTTCCGATCTTTCATGGTTGCAGTACAGCGTTGTGGCAGCAGTATCGCTATTGTTCAGCAACTATGTACATTAGGCATATAATCATGTTAAAGAATTTTGGATGTTGGCAGATGTTTCACAGACCCTTATGGTCATGGCAGAGGTCTGTGATAAAAGGTTTTGCATCTTATAATTTTTTTTATGTAGGTATACAAAAGAGATGTGCGTTGAATTTTAAAAATCTGCCATTTTTGATTCTATGAGGAGCTGTATATTGTGTTTGCTATGTCTAATTGTAAAGGTTGATGTGTTAGCTTTTAAGACTCGGCCTCCATCTTTATAATGGTATTATTGTCTGTTCCTTGCATAAGTGGAACGATTGCTTTCAGTTGAACAAAAAGCAACAGAGTATCGCTCATCCGATGATGGTCTCATTCCTGGTCATCTTCCAACAACTGTGTGCACCAGGTATATCAAACTCAGAAACCTGCAATTTTTAATTCAAATACGTATACAATGATGTTGGACAAGGGTGGGAAAGGGGTTTAACAGGGGATAAAATCCTACCCCTATAGAGTATCGGCAATAAACGTAGACAAATCCTAGATTAGGTGCAAATAGCTCATCTCTAATTAATAATGATGCTTACAATTGTATATGTTGATATTCAAATATTTGGTGAACAAGTAAGATCCAAAATTAAAGGAGGCTAATCCTAATTGATAACCGCTACCTAATAATTATCTACACTATTATAAATTAAAGCAAATAATTATCTAATTCTTTAAAACTTGAAACTACTATATTAAATATAACTATATTTATCTTTAAAATTGCATATAAAACAGTTAACATTTAATTTCTTGATTATGTGCTCAGCATCATACACCAATTTTCTTGAACTATGTAGTTTCCTCTGATTATTTGTTTCATGATTAAGCTAATTTCCATGGCTCTTTCATTTTAATGTTTGATTTGGCTGTCAAGTTGCTATCTTGCAATATTGGGTTTGTTGAATTGAGTTTCTGCTATATGCAGAAGCTTCTATTTATTTTTTCCTCCGTGTTGTCTGTAGCATATAGTAATAAACTAATACAGTATTAGATTAAGTAAAGGAACCTTGGTTCTAATACTCTATTTTATCGTTTTTCATTTATCGTTGATAAAAAAAAAATCATAACATATAACTTGACTTGAATATTGTCATTACACATGTGCGCCAAGTATGTGACATTATGTTTAGCCTTATCAGTTGAAGCAGACTTGAATATAAACTGGATATTAAGCTTTTATCTTCTATGTCAGGTTTATTTTGCCTATGCAAAATAGAGAACTTGATGTCAGGGGACTTCTTGCAGCATTGGTTCAGTCTGCTAGAAGAAAAAGGTATGAGGATATCTTGCAGCATTCAAGTTATGATTTTGGTATAGAAGAAAAAGGTGCATGACTTTGCATTACTGATAGCTGATGCACATATACATGGTCACTCATATAAGGATATGAGGATATCACTCTCTCGAACCTTTCTAAATAATTAGCTGGATAATTAGTGTCATAACTCAGAAGTAATTAGTGGAACGCTATATCTAGTGAATAGTTCCACGTCAAGCTAGCCTTGGTAGAATTTTAAAGATTCTCGGCATATAGCGAGCTGCTTTTGCTTTTACTGATGTTCAAACAGCTACATGATATATGTTTTATTGCTAAGTTAAGAGTCTGGTGGTGGTTAAACATTTTAACTTTATATCTGTTGTGAATCTTATATTTTAAATTGATCAAGATAACAATATCTCCAATCATATCTAATGTTAATGATAGCGCACTGAATCAAATTCTATAGTAGTATGCCATAGTTAGTAATTATCTGTTGTATTTTAATTAAGTGTTATAATTCTAGCTTGTTCTTATTTGATTAATTTACTTCAGGTTTTGGCAAAACTAACACATGTACAAAATATGCATTTTATCATCGGAAGAAGGGCTGGAAACCAGTTTTAGACCAGTTGAAGTAGACAAAAGCTAAAATTCCTTTTTATACTAGGCTAGACAACTATAGGTAAAATTCTTGCATGATCATCTACATGTATGCACCTAAGTTATGATCATCTTCTTCCCTTCCCTTGTAATTTTTTTATGTCCTTTATTTCAGATATTTTGTTGAACTTGTTTTGTAACAATTTGTTCAGAAGTATGCTATACGAATTTGGGAGGTGTATTGCTTAGATATCTTCATCCTTTTGATGGTCTTTGTAGGTGCAATTGCGTTAATGCAGCTTCAACAAGACATGAAAAGGTAGCTCAAAGCAGAAGGGAATTAGAAGAGCTTGAGGCATATATGCTGAGCCATTCTTTATTTTGTTTGTCAGATGGTACTAGTAGTAGTTGGTTTTGTCATTTGGTACTAATTTATAATGTAGGGATGGATTTGGACTTAATAGTATATAAGCTTTAAGAATTATGCTTTCAATTTCGTCTTTGTATACTGGTTTGGTTTTGCAATGATAATTGAAGTTTGGTATTTGTTTTGGTTTGTTTTTGGTTTATTTGCGTCCATTATGGCATATTTTTCATTTTGGAATGGTTTTGCTTGTATGCTATTACACACAAAAACATCGTTAGTACAAAACAAACTGATGTAATTTAAACACAATAGCATCACATTGTTCATGCTTTTAACATCAGTTTATAACTGATGTCTAAGAGAGCTTAAGTCACCGTTGCATAAACCGAACCTGTTGTTGAAGGATACCATATACAACGAAATGTTTAAAGAACTGATGTTTGTTACTATGTTTTGCATCAGTTTAGTTATCAATAACCGATGTTACAGATAATATTTGACATCGGTTATAAACTGAAGTTATTTGTCAGCAACCGATGTTACAGATACTATTGACATCGGTTATAAATCGATATAAAAGGGCTGGACTTTTCTCTACACCCACCTAGACATCGGTTCAAAATTGGCCAGACATCAGTTAAAAACTGTTGTCTATTGACGTTTTTCTAGTAGTGGTTGCTTAAGTTTCTTGATGCAAATTGGATTATTGGTTGATTTAGCTTATTACTTTGTTCGTTTGTGCCTTGGTTTGATTCTATCTCTGTGACTGTGTTAAGTTGAGGAATTCGAATGTAACTACATGGTGTTTACTTGGTAATTTTTTGTCCCTTGGCTTAATTGGTTAGTGTAGAGAATTTGTACTGTTTGTCTTGCACTTTTGCACTTACTTTGAAACTGTTAATCTCAGTTGTCTTAGTTTTCCAGCTGTGTTTAGTGATCTTGTCTTTGGTTGCATAGTATTGTTTTGATCTGTGCAACCTTAAGACAATGTAGTCTCATATTCTTGTAATTAATTATTAAATATCTTGATTTAGAGTGATTTAGATTTGAGTTTTATTTGATAAGCAAATATTATGGATCTAAATTAAACACTTGCAAAAAATAGTTGTAATTGATTTGATTTGATTTGATTCGTTAATTTTTTTTCACCAGTCATTAATTTATTAGATTTAGTCAAAGGAATATTTAATTGGTTCATTAATAAGATTAAACGTCCTAATTATTATAGGATGTTTTTATGGTAGTGTTATGATACCTTCATTTGATTGATTATTGTAGCAATTTTAGCTAATTTTATAATAGTAGTTTTTATTTAATTTTAGCCAATTTTAACATGTTATAATGGTAGTCTCTTATAGGTGACTATTGTACCATTTTATATGATTTTTGTGCCTCTAAGGGTGTGCCATATATGGTGGCTTTTTGGACCAAGTTTGGGATAATTTTGTTGTCGTCTCTTTGATGATGATTATTATTTTTGTCATATTCATAATTGACATTTATTTATTTTATAAATGTAGAGTATTAAAATACAATTTCATTTTATTATAATGTTTTGATCTTGATTTAAATGTCTAACCAAAGGCACCCCTTTGATTAGAAGTGAACCATCTTTTATCAAAATTCACATTAGTTTTAATATATTTAATCTTATGATCTTTGAAGCGATTTATAGACTTATTTCTTTCTTGTCGGGTTTGGTTGGGTGACATACATGTTTTAATATCAATAAAAAAGACTCAAATTTGAAGTTCAAAAGGAATAATGGAGCAACCAAGAGGAAGAGGAAAAAAAAGTAAGTATGCGGCAATAACTGATAGCAATGGGAACTCACAAAAGCTACAAGTAGTTCTGCTTATTGTTAGTAGCTTTTGGAAAAATGATGTATTTTTGTATTTTGAGGGCACTATTTTTTCCCCTTGAATCTTTTCCCATAGTGTTTTGCTCTTGCGGGATTTTAACGAGACCCTTTTTTTGTGAGGTTCTTCTTTTCATATTTTAAAGCTTTATTGTCTAAACGTTCGGGACAACATGCGGATCTTTTGGTTAGATGGTAAACTTTCTTGAATGAAAGAAACCTCTTACCGGCTATTGTATTACAATAAACTTTATGTACGAGTAATTTATTCCTGATAAATTAAATAAACTGATTTGTTTGAATATTTTTGGGAGTATGGGAATGGTTAATATGCAACTGCTTCAGTAGTGTTATGCGGACAGTGATTTGTGATATTGCTGATTTGTTGTTGATGATTTTGATATATCCATGAACAAATGTCTGTAAAGTGAGTTTTAAATTAGAATGATCTTTGTAATTTTGTATTGAAGCCTCTCTACCATGCTAATTTTTTCTTACTAAAATTTGGTTATATCCCATTATGCATTTTGAGTACCAATTGATCTTGTTTTATAAGTTTGTGCATGCTTATATTGTTAACGTTGAAGGATAATAAACCCACCACTAATGTCTCAGTTGGTTGGCACTGTGATTTAGGGATTTATCATTCCAAAGTCATAAATTCAAATCCATTGGGTACACGAAAGCTGAACCGAACACTGAATTATAAAAAAAAAAACTTTGGAGGATAATATGTGAGTAACAAGAGCATGCGTGGTCAACTCCACTGGCGAGTATTACATGTTTTGATAAACTATCTTGTTATATGTCTTGTAAATCCAAATTACTTTTGTTAATATCACAATATTATTTTGGTTTGTTTTGATTTTATACTTTTTGTATATAATGTCTTGAGAATTTTAATTATTTTAATGCTCAATAAATATGTCTGTTGCTTTGTTTGATCACTGTAGCATGGATTTTGATTTTATAAGTACAGTACATGTTTATTTGAATAATATATGGGAGCCTGCTTAACTGGTCTCCTAGTCTGATGTGATTTGGTGCTAATATTCTCTAATTTTATATTTCAGATTTATTATACTTGATCTATGTCTATGATTGTTAGAACTGACATTCTTTTTTCATGTGAAATTTAGGGGGTGTTTGGGGGAGCTTATTTCCAGAATAAGTCAACTTATTTTAAGTCAATGTTAGAGATTCCTAACATTCCAACTTATTTTCCAACTTATTTTTGCAACTTATGAAATCTCAAACATACATTAAATACAACCATAAAAACAAATTATCAAAATATGAAATTTTTACCCGAAAATAAGTTATAAGTCCGGGCTTATAAGCCCAGCCAAACACTAATCGTGCTCATATGTGAGATGCCTTTTTTATAATCCTGATCAATTTTTATATTAGCCTTTGATGCCATTTAAAAGCTTTATTTATTTGGTTTACGTGCTTTATTTTATACAGTTGCCATGTTAATATCCAACTAGCTTATGCACGGGTTTCTTTTGATAGGTTATAAAATTTATTTAACATTATAATTATGTTTTTTTATAATCCTTATTTTTAATAATTTTTTAATTTTAATTTAATATAAATTTATATAATGATATGCATGGTTTGAAATTTATTTTGTAAAATTCTAAATTAAAAATGTCGTTGACGGGTTTTAACTTTGAATTTTTGGTAAATTAATCATATAATATATCTTATTATTAGATCTAACGATTCTTATTTATTACTAAAAATAATAATTTGAATATATGGTGAGATATTTTTGGGTGTATATTAGTTATCGCAAGATTAATTTTAAATTAAAAAGTAACTTGTTTTAATTACAAAAATTACTACTAAAATAATTACGGAAAGATATGGTGTGATATTTTAGATATATATTAATTATTGTAATATTAGTTTTAAATTAAATGGTAAAGTGTTTCAATTAGAAGTAAAATCTTTAGAAAAAATGGGTAATTGAGTTGTTGGAGCTGAAAAAAGAGTCCAAGTAGAAGCTTAATATGGATAAAGGAATTTTAATCTGAATATAATTACGTTAACCTTAGTAATTAGCTTTTTAAGTTATTTTTATAATTTAATTATCTGTGAAAACCAAAATAAATGGGATAACCAAACCGAAAACCAAAACTTTCAATGTTTCGGTTTTAATATAATAGTATAGATATCCTTTTTTGTTCATCTACCTGCTTACATGATTTATTGGTTAATTGTGTAACAATAGGTTTTATAATATATTTGCTCGGTTTATAAAAATGTTATATATTTTTTTTTAACTTGCAAGTCTGATTAGTAATTATTTCTCATGTAATGCTGAGGTTGTACACAGACATGTTAATTGCATAAATGATTTCCATGATGCCCTACCATGTGTACATTAATTAATCTATACTATACTATTATAAGCGAAACAGGGTATAATTGGTTGGTCGGTCGGTCGGTTAACACCTTCCAAAAATTTGCTAACACCTTCCAAAAATGAAAAAATAAATTAAAATACATATAAAATGTAATTTTTACAAAAGATAAACCAAATATTTAACTTAATAACAAACTCTTTTAATTACACTCCAATTAATATTCAGTTACGTACTCTTTTGGTTATATTTGAGTTAAAATTCTTCAGCTACACCCAACTTTTTTAGACTTTTTTAATTACTTGAAAACCAAATATTTTCAAAATCATTTTTAGTAATTTTAATATCACATATTTATTAACAAATTTACAACAAATTATAAATCAACAAAGCGAAAACAAACAAAAACTATATAATAAACAATAAAAATTTCACACAATTACAAATTAATATTAAATTCTATTTTAAACAAATACGGAGCATTACATTATATATCTATACTACACTATTATAAGCGAAACATGGTATAATTGGTTGGTCGGTCGGTCGGTTAACACCTTCCAAAAATTTGCTAACACCTTCCAAAAATGAAAAAATAAATTAAAATACATATAAAATGTAATTTTACAAAAGATAAACCAAATATTTAACTTAATAACAAACTCTTTTAATTACACTCCAATTAATATTCAGTTACATACTCTTTTGGTTATATTTGAGTTAAAATTCTTCAGCTACACCCAACTTTTTTAGACTTTTTTAATTACTTGAAAACCAAATATTTTCAAAATCATTTTTATTAATTTTAATATCACATATTTATTAACAAATTTACAACAAATTATAAATCAACAAAGCGAAAACAAACTAAAACTATATAATAAACAATAAAAATTTCACACAATTACAAATTAATATTAAATTCTATTTTAAACAAATACGGAGCATTACATTATATATGCATTATTATGGAATCATAATTTGAATATTATAATATCAACAAAAGTTTGAATGTAAATATATACGATACTTCCATTTATATTTATATTATTATAACAAAATTTAGTCATAATTCGAATAATATATCATATAATTAAACCATTATTATTTAATAATATATATTATGCCAATAATATATTAAGTAATATATATATATATAAGATAAATAATTATTAAAATAAAAATAAAAAATTGTTTAATTTTAAGAAAGCCGTGCATCGCACGGGTTATAGGCTAGTATAATGATTATAATAATAGTCAGGACAAGGTTGCATGTATTTCACTTTTATGGTTAAATGGATTGTCTGATGTGTAAGGTGCATCTATCAGCATATGTATTGTATATGTGTTGTAAGAGCATCTTCAACGGGGTTGGATAAAATTGTTGGCTAAAATAATATAAAATAATAGTTGGTTAAAATTTGCTGAATCTGTAAGGTGTTGTGTTCCAATGGAGTTGGCTATAATGGTTGGCTATATTTTGAAATAGTATATTATAATTTCAAAAAATACGTTTTCAATAAAAAATAAATTTTTAAAAGCTATATTGCTACTAATTGAACTTAAATTATGGTCATATATTTTAGAAATTTAAATTAATTTTTTTTTTAATTTTTAATATATTAATATTAATGTTAATGTTAATGTTAATTGATTTTATAATTTTAAATTAAAAAATTATCAGATTGTTGTACACGAAAAGATAATAAAAGTGACAACTCTATGACTATATTTTAAATTTGACAAGTCCTAATTTGATTCGAAATCAAACGAAGAAAAAGATGAAACATACATATCCTTGCAAGTGGCGGGAGAGAAGAGAAACGAGCGGGAGGAAAGGACAATCCAGCGGGAGATGACGTGTATATAGGATACAGACATGTAGTGCTTCAATATATATAGCCAATGAATCTTCGATGGCTATAAGTTTAGACAAGGGGTCTAGCTCGTTGGAGGCATGAATTTTAAGAGATTATGTATATTTGTTACTATTTGGCTGCCAACTGTCTTTTTTAACTAAGGGATCATCAGCCTTGGAGATGCTCAAGCCAGTTGCTTATGCTCGTTGTTAGTATTTTGGTGAAAACCTTATGCCCATGTATTATATAATGATTAATTTATTAATGCAACAATTTACTTTACTCTAGCAGAAATAATTTATTAATGCAACAATTTACTTTACTCTAGCAGAAATACACTAAACATGCAAGTTACTCCTTCCATCCCATCCAATTGTTTACACTTTTTAAGGGATGTTTGGCACGTATTTTAAGGTGCATTTTAAGGATAGTTGCATAACTTATTTTTAAAATTTTCTTTTCTTGTATAAAAAATTAATGTTTAAATTTTTATATAAGGAAAAAAAAAATTAATGTTATATAACTATCCTTAAAATATATCTTAAAATGCGTGTCAGACACCTTTTAAAAAGTGTAAACAATTGAATCAGACAGAGGGAGTAGTTTTTAATATCAATAATTGTAGTAATTGAGGATTTGTTTATTTGGTAAATAACTGCTATTTCATTTTATTAGTTATTTAATTAACTTGTCGAGTTATATAGATGTCTGTTAATATTATGATTATGTCGGGATATTAATGAATGGTGTGGTTGACTTGTCGTGGATATGTATCAAGATATGTAAAATTAAATAATTATGATTATTAATTATTTAAACCATCGTGACAGTTGTGAAAATTAAGTAATGATTTTTAATTACAAAAATTATCAGATTAATTATATTTTAATCGTTTGTTGATCGTTTGGAGGAAATATTTCTATAAAGTTCAATCTTGGTTGAATGATTTGAGACGTTAAAAACCTAACGGGCTTGTAATTTTTGAGTACAAGTTTTGCTTCGACACGAGATTGATTTTTTCAGTTGGATTCGTTCCTCAGTTTATATTATATGATCTCTTGTTGGTGTCGGTCGCGACAGTGATACACGAGCCTATTATTGTAGTATGTATGATACCTAATATGGCACATTGCGGTCATCTTTGTATGTTGAAATTCAGAAAAATCCTGAATATTGTTACCCTAACGCATTGGTTGATCAAGGATTACTGAATGTAGGTTTTTTAGAAGTTTATGTTCTTCCTTGGGCCTCGTCTGGTTGTACCAATGGGTAATGCAGAAAATTTGGTTCTCTTGTGAACCAAATTAGAGAAATTTAGTAATTGAATTTACAGTGACAAGAATAAGAAATGTTCTTTGAACATGATATTAAAACCTGAGAGTTTCTTAATAAATGATGTGAAACCTGTTCAAATGAGAGGTAGTGACACGATACGTGCTTACTTTTTTTAAATGACAGTAATACATTGGTCACATTTACTCGATAAAGTAAAAAAATGAAGTTAAATAAAGGTTTTCGCTCTATAAGCTTGAGGTTGAAAACCAACTTAATACAGAAAATTAAGATGGCAAATAGTGACTTTCGTGGTGAATAATCACTGGGTAAATTTTGTAAGAACCCTAATTTTTGTAATATTTTTTTTATATATAATATCATATGACATTGTCAATTTGGAACCTTTTGAGTCACCCATGTTGTTTAATGGAATGGATTATCTGAGAAAATTATGTTGTTACATTCACTATGTAAGAAAAGAGGAAGATTGCTGAAGGCAAGAGTCTTATTGCTAGTAAGATTTATAAAACTTAGGATTTGAGAGTTATTAGAGTGTTAAAAGATTTTAAGGGATTATGACAAGGAGTTATGGATATTCGAGGAATTTACACAATTAAGTACTTAAGGAATTACGAGGGAAATCTCTACGCAATAAAATATTATTACGAGGAATTAATTAAGATACGACATGAATTAAAGATTAAGTGACAAGCATTGGTGGAGGAATAATAATACAAGGAAGGATATTACATGCAAGTCTCATGACACTAGATTGTTAGAAAAGCAAACTAGAAAATGCAAAAGCAACCAATGAATAGTAATTAGTTGGTGCATTATTCTAGGAGACAAAGGAGTATGGTGCATGCCTAGTCTACTACCTAGGGTGTCAACATGTGATACACTACCAATACATATCAATACATAACACAATAATACATATCATAACACATTACCCAACCAAAACAACTCACCCCCCCCCCCCCCTTTGTTCAAGAACTCTCGGCCCAAGCTCTCAAGGGAGGAAGAAGAAGAATTTTCTTCAACTTCCCCTCACTTACAAATCAAGGCAAAAATCCTAGGTCTCCTATACACTATAAAGAAGGTATGATATGAATTTCACACCATTTTATCCATCCAATCTTGAGATATTAATTGTTAAAGATAGAGTGAATAGTAACCAAGTGTGTTTATCTTTTAGATCTTGAAGGATTAAGGGTTGTAGGAGCTCATCTAAGTGTTCTTGAGACTTGTAAAGCTTACCCAAGGCTCCTAGATACTCAAGAAGGTATAAAACTCTAACCCCTCTTGGTTATGAATTATTTATGGTGTATAATGATAGATCCATGGATGTTAGTGTGAATTTTGGACATATAAGTTATGGATGATGTAGATCTTGAGTTTAAATGTTGTGGTTGTGATTTTTAAGCTTGTGGTTAGTGTATGTAACTCCATGTGTGCTAGAGAGTATGATCTTGGTGGTTTAGATGATGGTTGTGATGTTTATATGGGATTCTTGAATGGTTAAGTGGGAAAAACATGCTGTGTAAATTTTCCAGGAACTTGTACTATCTTGTAGGAGGGTTTTGAACCCCTAAACCTTGTCCCCTGAAGTCCTAATATATATTGTTGGAAAGGTATTTGAATGTAGTTTCCAGAAATATAAGGTTCATGACTAGGTGATGTATAGATTTTGAGTTATGGCCTGAGAAGTGAAAAGTGTTTCTGGAATCCGAACTGCACTAAATGGTCCACTAGTGAACCTTGTTTAAACCCCTAAAAATTAATGTAGGATCATGGAAATATTAGGGGAGCTAGTAAATGCAGTGGTGAAGGCTACCCAAAAAGAATTGGATTAAAATATGTATTTTTCAATTTTATAAAAATGTTGGAGTAAAATCCGCGCAAGTGAAAAACCACTTAGGAGATTAGTTTAAAGTAGTTTTAAGAGTATTCACTTGAGTTTCGAGTTTGAGGAATAGATTTGAGTCGAATGGGTAAAGAATGTGATAATGTGATGACATGGTCATATAGGAGGGTTAGTGGGTCAAATGGTGGAGTCGCTAAGATGGCCTTGTATTCTTTAAAACATTATGATTAAGTGGTGTTGCTAAGATACTAACGAGCGAATATTGTATATTTATAGATTGTCGCTCCACTCCACGAGCCCAACCACCCCAACCTTCCCAAGGCAAGTTTTCCAACCCTAAGCATTTATTTTCAAACTGTTATGTTCCTGATTCTACCTATGCAAGTTTACTTTTCAAAACTTACATATATAAGGACTTTCACTGTTGTGTTTGTAGTTTTCAATCGTATTATATGTTTATGCTTATTGAGGTTATGATGAAATTTGAGATATATGCACATATATGTTTGTACCTCCTTGAACTTAGAACGAAATGTTTTCTTCGGACGACGACTCTAGCAATAGAGGTCGTAGTGGTCCAAATATACCATCGATCGGGGAGCGGTATATTATTATATCGTGATTAAATTGCGAAAACCCGAAGGGTCATTCGGGAAGTATCGTATACTTAAGTATTTATTTTTATATTATCATAAATACTCAAAAATACCTATCTTGGATTAAAAGCTTATTTAATTAAATAATTATTTAATTAATTATTAATATTAAATCTTAAAATATCATTTATTAATTATTGTTCATTATTTTAAAGACAAATCTAATCCAAGATACCTTTAGCACTTCCAAACTCGAACTCTTTCGAACTCAAAACATTTTCGAAAACCCCCGGTCAGGTTTTACTTCTTGTACATTTCTCAAGAATTATCAGTCGACTGAGGTCGAACTTCAACTACTCGAATTTTCTATCAAAATGATTTTTTGAAAAGAAAAGAAAAAAAGGGGACTCTGGCAGGTGTGGGAATCGTTGACGAACGATTCCCGGGATGTGTAAGCGGCCGTGAGCCAGGCGGTCCATCAACTATTATTCCGGCCCAGGTGTTGCCGAAGGATGATTACGGATGTAGTTTTCATCAGGGGTGATTACGGATGTAGTTTTCACCCAAGGATAGTTACGGATGTAGCTTCTATCCTTCTACCGGTAGAGAAGACCCGCGGATTATTGGACTTGGATGTGGCGACTGATCATCGTCAATCCTTGTCAGGTTTTTATGTTTTCTTCCAGTCCCATCCTCCACTTTGGAAAAATACTCAAACACTGCTTCTTGGGCCTAAGTGCCAAGTTGCCGATAGTGTGGCTTTTGATAAGAAAAATATTGACATCGTGCAGCATCTAGAACTGCAAGATTTTCTATAAAGATTGGCACGTGTTAGTGCACTCTTGCAATTATTTCAAAGAATGAAATGTTTTTGAATGAGAAACCTTCTAAGCTAATGGAAGGAAAGAGGTTTGCAAAGATGTATTCCCTGTACAGTATGTTAACCGTAGAGTGTTTTGCCGAAAATGATATACTCATATGTATATATTTTCAAACTTGTGATATATTGAAATAGGAACCTTATAAAGGGTTCATATGTTATTCTTAAAGCTCCTTAGTGAGTATAGATGTTTTATTCAAACTCGGACATATATATTGTCCAATTATGTTTTGAAATCTGAGTTGTATACCCATATAGTTGGGAATGTTTTCGAAATAAACCACTTTATTATTTTTCAAAATGGTGAACTTGCTGAGCATTATGTAGCTCATTCTTGCTTTATAAAAACTTTTCAGAAAGAGAAGAATTTGATCGGTTAACTCCGCACCAGCAGAAGAGGAGTATAAGATTTACCCCTGAGATGATTTAGTTCCTGATAAATACTACAGAGTAAGTCTGATAGGTTTTCAACTGTAATAGTAAGACTTGTCTTCAAGTGTGGTTGTATAAATGGAAGTGCGCAAGATTCTAGATTGTACAGATGAATTGTAATATTTAGTGTTACTTTTGATTATCGTTTCTGAGGCTCTAACTTGTTTGTGCTTAAGATTGAGGTCTGGATGGATGTATTGTTGAGTTGTAAAGTTAATACAGGTATGATATGGTTGGATGGTGATGTGACGACCTGAATCTTTGACCTCAGATTTGGGGGTGTCACAAATTTTGTGAGGCCATTGCACTTTACTCGCGTTAGATGAATGGAGTAGTTGTAGGCATGAGTTGCATTCTAAGAGAGATGCAAAAAACGATTGTGATCAGTTTAGACTATCACTGAATATTAGGATATTAGCTATGAAGAGACTAATCATTCCTTAAACAAGATACCATTAGTTTTGGAATGCATTCTGACATTCTTAGAAAAATTCAAAATGTAGGGGTATCTTGAATATGTCTTGATACCAATTCCTACTAAGGTAAAAAAGAGACCCAAAACCCATTGAGATATTTGGGATGGATATTTAGACAACGATTGAATCTAACGATATTGTAACATCCTGTAATTTTTTTAAGATTTAATTCGATTAGTAATAATAATAATATTAGTGAGTTATTAATATTATTTATAAGTAAGTATATATTTCTTTTATAATTAGAATTTGTTTTAGGATTAGTAATTAAAAAAAAAAGAAAAAAAACAAGAGTGAGGGTTTTGAAAAAAAGAAAGAAAGAAAGAAAGAGGCATACGTTACTTTTTAGATTAGGGAAGAAGGAGAAGAGGAAAAAGAGAAGAAGAAAGAGATGAGCAAACCTAATTAAGGAGTTAGGAATTTGAGTTCGAGGTAAGAGATTCGAATCTTTGTTATGTATATACATGTATATGAGATCATAGTTAGGGTTTATAATATCCATGAACTTGTTATATAGGATGTTTTGGTTGGAGGGGTTGAGTTTCTTGAGGATTTCTTGAGCATCATCCGTTATTGTTAAGGTTTAAGGTACGGATTTTGTGTTATTGCTTTCGCCTTCGTATATCTTACTACGTTCTTGCATTTGATATTTCGCATATTCTGAATTCTTATAAAATTCATATTTAATTCACTATTCATTGGATTGTTGTGAACTTAGAGTAATTTGAAAGATAATTTGATTATCTTTGATTTTTGTTCTTTAAGTTTTCTGAAGTTTTGCTTGCAAGTATGAGTTTTCTGCAATTTTTGTTACCTACCAGTTTGATTCCGAAATTGTGATATCTATCTTTGAAAAATCGTAGTAAATTGAATAATTATCCGAAAATTGTGAGTAATATCATTCTGGAAAGATATTTTTGTGTTCTATGTTTTCTGTTCATATTTCTCTATCAAATTCGGCGATTTTTATATCTTAAACAACATATTATTGTTGTGATCAGGGACTGGTTCTGTTCTGGTAGTCCGTATATTCATTGTTTCTGAATTGATTACTTCTTCGTTTTTGATGAGCCTTACCATTCTGGAAAGGTTTCAGAATTGTCTACGATTTTTGTGTTTCGTACTTTTTGATTTGGATTCACCTTTATTGAGTAAATTGTCAAATATTTTGGTTTGTGATATTTGAGGATTGTATTTTTGATTATATTTTGATATAAATATGATGTGGGAGTTCAAAATACATCTATCGCGAGCGGATAATCTTGTGTTTGGCACTTCCTATGTGGTGTATAAATAGCATAGGCGTGTTGCCAGAGTAGTGGGACCCGTATAGACATGACTAGTCAGTTTGTGTGTGTTTGGCCATTCTGGGTAGCATGTGCTTATTGCCTTGCGATCCCTATCTGAATTTGGATGGTATTTGCTTTGTGCTATACCCCTGTTTGTGTAAGATCGTCTCCCATGTTAGTAAATAAGCTATTTTGATTATTGTTTGTAAGTGTAAGAATATATGTAAAGTACGGCTATTTTGGATTAGAATGCATGTATGTTATTGTGATTTTTGGTATTCGTGGTATTTTATCTTGTTTTACTTTAGTCATCACTTTTTATTTTGATTTTTGGTTTAATTTTTCTTATGTTATTATCATGCCTAACCCCTATACGTTCTGACTTCAATTGTTATCCGTACATGAGCTTTTAGCTCACTGCCGATTTTATTCATATATTCAATTTTGTTCTTAATCTCATGATCTTAATCTTTATTCAGTTATATTTTCATCATATTTAATTTGTTCAGCTTGTGCTTCGTTTATATCCGTATATGAGCCTTTCGCTCACTGTCGGTCCTTTGTTTCTTTATTTTCCCCCGGCAGATGATCATATTTAGGCGAACTACTTATTGGGAAGAGTGCGAGTAGCAATGTCTTGAGGAGTTTATTTATTATTTTGAGGTACCATATTTGTTGTGATGTTAAAGATATCCTATAGTCTACAAATGAATCTAATTTGTAAAATTCATTAAATGTAATTACGGAATCTAGGAATGCTTCTATGATGAGCTAGTAGTTTCTTGTAAATTTATAATTAAAATTTATCCAAATAAACTTTTGAGTTATTGGATGAATAAGAGGTTGAACCTAGAAAGATCAAAAGACTTGAAAAATTTTTAAGTCCAAAAATTTCTGAAAATTTGCTTGAAGGTAGACCCCAAAACTTGGGAGAAGCTATGAGAATTCTCTGATGATCCTACGTGAAAAAGTATATCAATACCGAAATTGACTATAGTTAAGAAGTCACTAATTCAATATTTCAAACATGTATGTTAGGAAATGGACTGTGACACTTTTCAAAAAAAAAATGATCTCTCTATGTTCTTTGTGGGGGAAAAGATGTTAAAAATAGATAAAAGATCGAAATTCTTTGTGATAGAATTGTGTTTAATAACATTTGGATCTTCTTGCGAGATAGATGCCTTTAGGGCCCAAACGAATCATTTCTAGTTCGAAAGATTATATGGGTCAGACAGATAATTAGAGAATATAGTCAAAAGTAAAGACTTAACTTACTTTATGATTATTCTTGAATCACGAGAGTGTGGTTCATCAGGACAATACTTAAATTGTCGGCATTGCAAAATTTGAAGTACATCAATGAACATTGAGGGAGTCTTTCTAAATGAAGAATTAAAGGAAATCCACATGAGATAACCTTAGGGTTTCTTTGCTGAGGAAGAGTAGAAAGTTTGTGATTCAGTGATTATGTTGAGTGAAACAACAAAACTTGAAAAATGACATATAAAATCCTGATATTTTTGCGAAATACAATGGCTTCATAATAAATAATAGCTGCCATTTTGAGGATGCTCAAATTTGGTACCTAGATGCATGAGTATTGTCAGTTTAGTATGTTTAAACTTGATAATAAGATAAACTGAACTTACTAATTTTTGGGACGCTAAAAATTCGTAATGTCAATTACGAATTGAAGTCTTGGATGATGACTGGTAAAGTGTACCAAAATGTGACATATGTCAAAGTGAAGATGCACGACTATAGTGAAAGTGATTGTAATGGAATGTCGAAACATCTTTGTCGTCGATACAAATCAGTTACATAATTACTCTCAATTGAAGCTATCTTTCTTGACTATATCAAGTCAAAGGATAATAGGACGGATCTGCTAACCAAATGGCTAATAAGAGAGTTAGTTGTGAAATAATCGAAAGGAATGGGACTAAAGCCCATAATAAAAGTCGATACAAAGGAAACCCAGTCTTGTTGACTGGAGACCCTAATATCTTGGTTTAATGGGATAACCTAACTGTAAAGACTTAGTGAGATCACGGTGGGGATTTTAGTCATGGATTTATTCCTATGATGAAAAATAGTGATAAATGAGGAAGTGGCTAAGCTATGGTTTTAATGATCCTTATTGTTCGATATGTCGAGCAAAATAATACATTTGTATTAGACATGAGATCACCTATGTGAGTAAAGTGGGGTCGCTTTAAGAAGGAATTGTGGGGGTTAATTCTGGGCAAAATTTAGAGAACCAGGCTAAAGTTGAGGACCAAAATGGGCTTAATAGTGAGAACTGAACAAATATAGGGAAATACTACAGTGGGGAATGTATCATCATTTCACAACAACGCGACTACTGAAATTCTAGAAATATAAATATGTTTTTACGAGGGAAGGTTCAAGAGTTTATTCCTATCTATCCTATGCTACGCTCTATCTTCGTGTCAAAATTTTTTTTATCATGTGTGGGATTGTTAGAATATTTTGAATAAAAAATAATTGCATTTTATTTTACTTGATTTGTAACTCATTTCTTTTGATTTTGTAACTCCTATTATAATAAGATAATATATATTTGATCATTATGGTGGAGTTTACAAAGTTATTAGTATTTGGGGAGTTACATTTCTTTTACTCCTATATAAGGAGTCCTTAGGCATCATTGTTTTACACATAAAAACATACAAGTTTTTCATTGTATTTCTTGCATTATTCTTAAAACTATAGGGTCAGTTTTTATAAAATAGCAGCGGTGTTTGTTTGGTTCGTAAAAAGTGGATCTTTTAGTACTTAAGATCACCTATGTTCGTTGTATTTTAGGAGTTGAAAGCGAACACATATTCAAGCACCACACGAAAGGAACTTATCTACTTTTAAAGTAACGTAATATTCACATACCTCAAATTATTTTTCGATAATTTTATTCTTATAATCTTGCTTTCGGGTATATCCTTAGTCTATATTTACTACAGATTAGGGTACACAAGATGTTGTCCGAGTAAATACAGGTGGCTTGCCTTTATTGGCCTAGCCCTGTACATCATATTTTTTTCTCTCGCAGGCTGTTTATCACTAGTTTACCAAATAGAACTCTACAATAATAATCTGTAGTTAAATTATACCTCATATACTAAAGAGAAAAAGGACCCTGAGATATATCTCTGGGAACTTTTCCTAAGATAAATATAAAATATTCTTTAAATCATGCTGGACCCGCAGGGCTAATTAAATTTTTTTGAAATTACTAAAATATCCACCCCATTTTTATATGTAAAAAGTAGTTATCTCAGAGAACTTACCTGAGATATATCTCAGGTTCCCTACTCTCTATACTAAATTACTAATGCTACAAACAAGTTATGCGTTATAATATAACCCACTCCCCATCATTCGGACTCAACCATATTTTTTACGCTTTGTTTTTTTACTTTTATTGATATTTTTTTTAATTTTTTACATTTATAAAGTTTCTAAAAATAATAAAACTTTTATAATATAAAACTTATTCACCACTTATACGTTAAAAATTGATTGGTTCTATCATTTCACTCCTTTCTTTTTCTTTTTTTCTTTTTTTTTTTTTTTTACTTTTTTCCACTATTTTATATATTTTTTAACCTTCATACCCAACATTAAAACTCTGCTCAGTGTTCTAAAATGCCCTTTAAACGATCACGAACAATTAAGCGGAATTGGACACTAAATGCCTCGATTTTATACTAAGCGGGTGATTAATCATTTTTGTAATTTTAGCGGCCTTTTAAGCGGATTAAGCGGCAAAATGTTGTTGACTTGCTAATTTTTTTAATTTTAAAATCTTTATATTTATTATAATATGACAAAAATTATAATAGAATATTAAAAAATACCTTTTATAATTAAGAACTTTTCATGAATAATTTCTTATTTTTTGCATAATTTTAATTTCAAAAATAATAATATTATTTTTACAAATTTAAATATATGTTATCAATGCGGTTAATGATTCGCTTAAAATTCTTTTAAAAGGTTCATTTAACCTCTTAAGCGATAAAACATCCTCTCATCGGTTAGCATTTTTTAGAACACGGATGCTATTGTACTCTGTGATGTCGTAGAAAAATATATCTCCCCAGTGTCTTAAGTTCAATTTCAACTGACGCTCGAATTTAAGTGGGGATCTTGACGATAAAATATTGTGCTAATCACATTTCAGGATTATTTGAATGTGTGTAGTTATTTTCATCCGACTGTTCTGTGCAATCGATCATAAATGTGATCTCATAATAATCTTCATCCCTGAATCAAATTCATGAAAAATCGATCCATAATCTCGGTCATGAAAAACACCAAAACACAACAAAACAAAAACTAAACTCTGAAAAGGAGAGACTAACAAAACCCAAATAAAGTGAAAACTTATTGAAAGAAATCAAGATTTTAAACAAAAAAAACGAAAAATAAAAGGATTGGGACTTTTCACCGATGAAAGGCGATGGAAGTCCCCTCAAAAATTATTAATGGAGGTTAGGGAAAAATATTTAATTTTTAATGGCGATGAGAAAGAGAGCCCAGGCTTAAATAAATCGTTATTAATTGTGAAAAATATTTAACACAATGTTTTATTATTATAATGAGTAATGCTACATATCCCGAAAAAGATACCGAAAATTAATGTTCCTAAATGTTATTAATATGTTCCTAAATGTTTGACTAAGGACAAATATGGAAACAAATTACATACTTAAATTTTTCTTAATATATATGTTTTTTTTCAAATGTATCAATTAAAAAGGGACTGAGAAAGTAATAATTTCCTTTAGACACTATCTAATGTATGAGTGACTGAGCAAGTATTTAGTGAGCTACAAATCTGTTGCGCTTGTACGTTTTATTTATGAGATATTGAAATTCGAAATTTGACAAAATAAAGACAAATATGTATAAATTAAAGAATTAAAAAAATTTTGTAATGACATTAAATTATTTCAAATTTGTGACTTGTTCATACCAAAAAAATATACAGAGGAGCATAATTAAATTTAAGATTCATATTTTTCCTAAAGTAAATGTTGGACGCTGGTCGTATAAGTTCTATTATGTAAAGTAGTCGATAAAGTCGCGCTTCACGGTGACATTACAATATTTTTAAAAAAATTCAATATATTTACGTTATATTATAATATTAATATTAAATTTTAATAATTAAATAATCTTCTCTAATGAATCGATTTTTTGTTAAACACGATTCTTTCGATTGAGCCGTTCTTCTTGTTAAAATTGAAATCTCAACTTTAACATATATTATAAATACTTATATAATAATTTTTTCCATAAAATCGAACCGAAAAAATTAAAAAAAATTATGACATTAGTATTAAATTCTAATAGCTAATACAATCTTTTCTTGTAAGCCGTCTTCCCGTTAAATACGTTTCGAGCCACCCTTATTTGGAACCAAAAGTCTAACTTCATTATATAAAGAGAGTAAATTTCAATTTTTATATTCTTCAAACTTTCTAATATTTATAGAGTTTTAATATGAAAATACATTTTATATTTTTTTGTATATTATAGATATTCATTTATTTATTTACAGCTTCCGCATGAGAATGTCTTTCTGTTATGTTAACATATCAAAAAAAAATATTAAATACGAAAACTTTCATTATGAGAATAATATTAAATTTATGGATATATTTTTCTTATGCAAGTATAATTAACTTGTATAAAAAAGTTAAAATGAAGGATCTCTAGAAAAAGGATATATATTTTTAAAAAATAGTATAAGTCGTCTCCATTTTCCTCGTATTCTACTTCCAGTAAATCATTTTATTTTATGTATTCCTTGTATATTCAAACATCTTTTATACATTTTTCTCTAATGAACCCCTTTCTCGTTAAACACGGTTATTACTATTGATTGGCTCTCTCGTTAAGACCAAAAATCTGATTTTTACATATATAATTTGTATGATAATGTTAATCCATAAAAATCAAATCCTAAAAATCAAATAAAATTTATAATATCAATATGATATTTTAATAGCTAATACAATTTTTTAAAGTGAGTCGTCTTCCCATTAAACACGTTTCGAGCCGTTATTATTGGGATTGAAATGCCAACTTCATTACATATTATTGATAATACGTATCTTACACAATAACCTTTTTCCTTAAAATCTAAATCTAAAAAATAGAGTGAATTCCAATTATACTTTCTCCATACTTTCTAAAATTTATGAAGTTTAGAAAATGAAAACACATATTATTTTTTCTTTATATAATAGATACTGTTGTATTTATTTAGGAATCCTGCATGAGAATGTTATTTTATTATGTTAACACACCAATTAAATTTTTTTTAAATACGATGACTTTTTTATGACAATAGTATTAGATTTATTAATAAATTTTCCTAATAGAAGTATAATTAACTTATATAAAAAAGTATAATTTAAGAAGGTCGTACTTTCTATAAAATATTTAATTTTATATCTGCTTTATATATTCAAACACCTATTCTACTTCTAATTGAACTTTTAGTTATATGTTTTTTCTATAAATTCGAACTCTTATTCTCTATAAATTCGAACTCATATTCTACTTCCAATAGAACTTTTAACCATATGCCTTATAAATACTTATTCTACTTTCAATAGAACTTCTAATCATATGTCTTCTCTATAAATTCGAACTCTTCTCCTTTATAAATTAGAACACATATTCTACTTTTTACGTTCCAATAAATCTTTTTATTTTATGTATTCCTTGTATATTCAAACATCTTTTGTACGATCTTCTCTAATGAACCCCTTTTTCGTTAAACACAGTTATTACTATTGATCGTCTCTCTCATTAAGACGAAAAATCTAATTTTTACATATATCACTTGTATGATAATGTTTATCCATAAAAATTAAATCCTAAAAATAAAATAAAATTTATAATATCAATATGATATTTTAATATCTAATACAATTTTTTATAGTGAGCCGTCTTCTCATTAAACACGTTTCGAGCCGTTATTATTGGGATTGAAATGCCAGCTTCAATACATATTATTGATAATACGTATCTTACACAATAACCTTTTTCCTTAAAATCAAAACCTAAAAAATAGAGTGAATTCCAATTTATACTTTCTCCATACTTTCTAAAATTTATGGAGTTTTAGAAAATGAAAACACATCTTATTTTTTCTTTATATTATAGATACTGTTGTATTTATTTAGGAATCCTGCATGAGAATGTTATTTTATTATGTTAACACATCAATTATTTTTTTTTAAATACGATGACTTTTTTATGACAATAGTATTAGATTTATTAATAAATTTTCATAATAGAAGTATAATTAACTTATATAAAACAGTATAATTTAAGAAGGTCGTACTTTCTATAAAATATTTAATTTTATATCTGCTTTATATATTCAAACACCTATTCTACTTCTAATTGAATTTTTAGTTATATGTTTTTTCTATAAATTCGAACTCTTATTCTCTATAAATTCGAACTCATATTCTACTTCCAATAGAACTTTTAATCATATGCCTTATAAATACTTATTCTACTTTCAATAGAACTTCTAATCATATGTCTTCTCTATAAATTCGAACTCTTCTCCTTTATAAATTAGAACACATATTCTACTTCTAATATGTTAAATGATATTTTTATATTTATTAGTGTTTAAAATTCTAAAATTCTGAAAAATTAGAAAAATAAATTGAGACGATCTTAGAGTGGCACATAAGCTTCCGCATATCCTCCTTTATATATATATATATATATATATATATATATATATATATATATATATATATATATATATATATATATATATATATATATATTAATAAATTTGAACTCTTTTCCACTTTTTTCTTTTATAAATTCGAACTTCTATTCTACTTCTAATATAACTTTTAATTATATGTCTTAAAAACATATATTCTATTAATTATATGCATTACCTATAAGTTATAGAACTTTTAATTATATGCATTACCTATAAATTCGAAATCTTCTCCGATATAAGACCGAACACTTATTAACTTTTAGTAGAACTTTTAATTACATGTCTTATCTATAAATTCAAACTATTCTCCTTCAAAATTATTCTCCTTCATAAATTCGAACACCTATCCTACTTCTATAATTTCGAAAGATTATTCTACTTCTAATATGTTAAATAGTATTTTTTTATTTATTAGTATTTAAAATTCTAAAATTCTGCAAAATTAGAAAAATAGATTGAGACGATCTTAGATGCGCCACCTAAGCTCCCGAGTATCTTCTTATATATATATATATATATATATATATATATATATATATATAGGAAATGGGTCAGCAGCCACAGTTGGATATTTTGTAATATCCAACCAACCCATCTTATACCGTTAAAACATCTAATCAACGGTCAGGATGAGGGGACTTACGCTATATAATATAGCGTATTACGCTATATAATATAGCGTATTACGCTATATAATAGAGCGCAAGTTAAAGTTTTCAAAACCCCCATTTAAATTGTGTCGAAATATATCAAATATGGTATGCAAAATGATCGTTGTGAGATGTAGAAAAATACAGTGAAGTCGGATTTCAAAAATATCTCACCAATTGACGGAAAAAATCAAATTAGAAACGGAGGGATTTTGGTATAAACTTACGCTATATTATATAGCGTAATACGCTATATAATGTAGCGTAAGCTTTTCAAATCCTAGCCGTGCATTAGCTTACTGGATGGTCACAGATGGGTTGGTTGGATATTAGATTATATCCAACTTTGGCTGTAGAAGGCGTCCCATATATATATATATATATATATATATATATATATATATATATATATATATATATATATATATATATATATATATATATATATACTTCTATACTATTATATTAAAGCCGAAACATTGAAAGTTTTGGTTTTCGGTTTGGTTATCCTAAGTTTTGGTTTTCGGTTTGGTTATCCTAATTATTAAAATAAATAATTAAATTATAAAAACAACTCAAAAAACTAATTACTAATATTAACATAATTATATTCTGATTAAAATTCCTTCATCCACTTCTATTTGGACTCTTTTTTCTGCTCCAACAACTCAATTATTCATTTTTTCTAAAGATTTTACTTCTAATTAAAACACTTTACCATTTAATTTAAAACTAATATTACAATAATTAATATATATCCAAAATATCACACCATATCTTTCCGTAATTATTTTTAGTAGTAATTTTTGTAATTAAAACATGGGGTACTTTTTAATTTAAAATTAATCTTGTGATCACTAATATACACCCAAAAATATTTCACCATATATACAAATCATTATTTTTATTAATAAATAACAATCGTTAGATCTAATAATAAGATATATTATATGATTAAATTAATTTACTAAAAATTCAAAGTTCGAACCCGTCAACGACATTTTTAATTTAGAATTTTACAAAATAAAATTTGAACCATGCATTTCATTATATAAATTTATATTAAATTAAAATTAAAAAATTATTAAAAATAAGGATTATATAAAAACATAATTATAATGTTAAATAAATTTTATAACCTATCAAAAAAAACCCGTGCACGGGTTATAAGCTAGTATATATATATATATATATATTGATATTTATTTTTCTTTTGAATTTTCGTTTAGACGTGTCAAATGAAACCGTAACTGAAAGAAACTCAGAAGTAGGTAACTGATGACTGATGACTGATGAGTATTTGTATTCAAGTTGGATACTACTAGTAATATTCTTTGATATATAGGTCAAAAGACTAACAATTTTTTAATATTTTAATATAGGCTATTATTATGGAGAGAACCATCCTATATAGTGTTTGCACATAATCATTGATTTCATCATAAAATTTCACGAATAAGTAGCAAATAAAATTTTTAAAAACATAAAATTTGATTATAATGTAGAATACTAACGAAATTTAAACTTAATAAAAGATTTAACACATAAAAATTTGAAAAAAAAATTAATTTGAATTTTTTATAGTAGAATTGCTTAAGATTATTTCATTAATTTTTAATGTTTTTTCAAAACGAAAAATTGTGTAATTTCATGTTTAATTTCTTAATTAAAATTTATAATTATTTTTCATACAAAAAAAGATAAATATATATTTTGTGATTATTCTCTTTTGAACTAGGACGAGCAGGTGGTTGTCACTAGAGTTTCACCCTTTTAATATATACTACTCTCTCTGTCCCAACCAATTCTTTACCTTTCTTTTTACACTTTCTGGCACATATTTTAAGGTGTATTTTAATGATAGTTCCATAACTTATTTTTAAAATTTTTTTTTGTTTAAAAATATATGCATTATATTTTTATATAAAAAAAGAAAATTTTAAAAATAAGTTATGGAACCATCCTTAAAAAGCACCTTAAAATGCGTGCCAAAAACCTCATTCTGAAAGGTAAAGAATTCGTCGGGACTGAGGGAGTAAATTATAGCCCGTGCAAAGCACGTGTTAATTTTAAATACTTTTAAAATTATATGATTAAATAAAATAGAGTATAATAATTTATTATGGATATAATTTAACTTTATAATTAATTAATAAAATTATTAGTAATAATAATAGTTATGTAATAAATGATATGTATTGATTAGAACTAATAATATAAAATCTTAATGTAAATTTGTTGTTGACGAGATTCGAACCTTGGATCTTTAGAAAAGGGATTTAAATATAGAATATTCCTTATTATTAGATCTAACGGCTATTATCTATTTACTAAATATCTAACGGTCACTATTCTTTTAGATGGTTGAACCAAGTTAAACCAAACAACCAATTTATACCCCGATTTGCTTATTATATAATAGTACTAGCCACGGGTTTCTTTTGATAGGTTATAAAATTTATTTAACATTATAATTATATTTTTATATAATCCTTATTTTTAATAATTTTTTAATTTTAATTTAATATAAATTTATATAATGAAATGCATGGTTTAAAATTTATTTTGTAAAATTCTAAATTAAAAATGTCGTTGACGGGTTCGAACTTTGAATTTTTAGTAAATTAATTTAATCATATAATATATCTTATTATTAGATCTAACGATTGTTATTTATTAATAAAAATAATGATTTGTATATATGGTGAGATATTTTTGGGTGTATATTAGTGATCTCAAGATTAATTTTAAATTAAAAAGTACTCCATGTTTTAATTAAAAAAATTACTACTGAAAATAATTACGGAAAGATATGGTGTGATATTTTGGATATATATTAATTATTGTAATATTAGTTTTAAATTAAATGGTAGTGTGTTTTAATTAGAAGTAAAATCTTTAGAAAAAATGAATAATTGAGTTGTTGGAGCAGAAAAAAGAGTCCAAGTAGAAGTGGATGAAGGAATTTTAATCAGAATATAACTACGTTAACATTAGTAATTAGCTTTTTGAGTTGTTTTTCTAATTTAATTATTTATTTTAATAATTAAGATAACCAAACCGAAAACCAAAACTTAGGATAACCAAACCGAAAACCAAAATTTTCAATGTTTCGGCTTTAATATAATAGTATAGATAGATATATAGTTTAGTATTGTAATTATACCCCCTTTCACTTATTATAATATACATAATTTATTATTGAAATAATTTAACTTTGTAATTAATTAATAAAAATATTAGTAATAATAATAATTATTTAATAAATGATATGTATTGAATAGAACTAATAATATAAAATCTTAATTTAAATTTGTTGTTGACGGGATTCGAACCTTGAATCTTTAGAAGAGATATTTAAATATAGAATATTCCTTATTATTAGATTTAACGGTTATTATCTATTTACTAAATATCTAACGGTCACTATTCTTTTAGATGGTTGAACCAAACAACCAATTAAATACTTTTTAAATTATATGATTAAATAAAATAGAGTATAATAATTTATTATGGATATAATTTAAATTTACATTTAATTAATAAAATTATTAGTAATAATAATAGTTATTTAATAAATTATATGTATTGATTAGAACTAATAATCTAAAATCTTAATGTAAATTTGTTGTTGACGGGATTCGAACCTTGGATATTTAGAAAAGGGATTTAAATATAGAATATTCTTTATTATTAGATCTAACGGCTATTATCTATTTACTAAATATCTAACGGTCAATATTCTTTTAGATGGTTGAACCAAGTTGAACCAAACAACCAAATTATACTCCTGTTTGCTTATTATATAATAGTATAGTATAGATACGTTATTTGTTTCATTTATTTTATTATTTTGACCGATCGATCAATTTTATAATGAGAATTACTTATATTATATAATAATTATTATATTTTTAAAGTTATCACACCAATTTTGTAATGAGATTTACTTATGTCATATAATAATTATAATTTTTTAGAAAATTACTACCACAACATACATTTATTGTAAGAACCTGTATTTTTATTTGTGGTAATATATGTTTAATCGTGGATTTATAAGACGAGTGGATATTTTTATATTTGCCGTTAAGTGGATTTACGAGAAGAATTAAACGTTCTCGTACTTTGAGCTGTTATATTACTTAAATTTATTGATAAGTGGATATACGTGTTAATTGATTAAAAGAGTCTTTTATATGCTTTAGATGTATTATGTATTGTTTTAAAACGATCGTTTCGCTTTTTCGAAAAATACAGTGGTGAAAACGTTTTTCGGCGGGCCGTAGGCCCGAAACCCTATTTTCTGCGTTTTTAGAACTCCGTAACTTCAAATTCGTTCGAACAAGTTTCAATTGACTTGTTATTTAAATTATAATTTATTTCCAGTGTTTTGAAATCGCTCGAATTCGAATCGTTTCGTTTGGAGCAAAACTCGTCATTCGTTCGACGTACAGAATAGAATGGCTGTTATTCGACAATTAACGGAGCAGACAGCACGCCAGACAAGAATCACTATTCCAAAAAGTTAAAGTTTGCTTTTCCCTTATTTCCTCCAGCTTTTCCAGATTTGTCTCAGCACACCATCTGATCAATCATATCATTTTTATCTTAAAAATTCAAAATGCTCTCCAAAAATAATTCAACATAAACATTCATCAATTCAATCTTCAATTTGGAGGCCTTCCCGGAATCGAAATCAAACGTTCTAGCAGTCAAAACAAAAGTATAAAAATCTAGTTTCTAAATATGTGCCCAGAATTCGTGGGGGATCATTATTTGATTTTATATGATTTTTACAAAATTCGAATTTAAAGATTTAAAATTATGATTTTTCGTAAACTTGATTGTTTATGTGATTTGATGATTCCATGTTGTAGATAATTTTCTCCTGGTCAGTTTGGTATATCATATGTTGATTTTTGAGTTCAATATCAAGTAGAAATCGAGGTTTGATTGTTGTGTTCTTCGTGTTCTTCGTGTTCTTTGTGTTCTTCGTGTTCTTCGTGTTCTTGAGAATCAAACCAACAATTGGAGGTGTTATCGGAGTCCGATTTCGACGATCTTACAGTTGAATCAAAGCTCACATCATCTAGTTTCCTAATATGCAATCCATTTCATCAAATGATCAATTTTCAATTTTATATGAATTTGTAAAGAAATCTACCGAATTTTCCAACCACATTGCCGGATTTTGGTTGTGTTTTTGCTGTTTTCGTTGGCACGGTTGGGTTCGTCTTGAAATTTTGCTCAAAATGCATATATTACACGCTTGATTTGGTTAAGTTATGTGTAAGTTATGGTCGCCGGAAGATTTGGCGGTCACCGGAAAAATTTTCAGATTTCCGGCGAACCTCCATTAAAGCTGGTCACCGAGCTTTTTACCGATTGATACCTACACTATTGAAGATGATGAAGTTGGAATACTGTAGTTTCAAGATTCACACTTTGGTCCCTGATTTTTGAAAATCTGTTTTCAAATAAATTAAATCCGAAAATCATTTTTTATAAATGATTTTTAATTTGAAAAATTATTTATAAATTCAAAAAATGATTTAAATTTTTTTTTTCTAAATTTCAGAATAATATTTCCGGAAATGTTTTATTTTAAATTTGGATTTTGTTTTTATTATTTTATTTAATTAATGATATTACAAAACATTTCTTAAATTGTTTTAATTAGAATTAATTACTTTTAATTATGTTAATTAATTTTAAATAATATTTAATTGATTTAATTATTTAATAAATGATTTTATTTATTAAATAATTTTATTAATTATTTATTTATTTATTTAATTGATATAATTGAGGATATTTAATTCCAAATTAGCCCGTTTTGAGTTTTAAATGCTTTAAAAATATTAGAAAAATCCCAAAAATTATGAAAATTGTTTTAAAAATATTTCGAAGCGAGATTTAATTTATGAAGAGGTTTGGACATATGTTAAAAATAATTGTAGAGTTCCATTAATTGATTACGTGATCTGAATGTGTCCGCTAGGGCAATATAAATGTTACGTGCTAAATGAATTATGTAAATTATGTGAATTATATGAAATACGTGGAGTGAATAGTGAGATGTATTAGTATTTGATTCGAGACGTTTATTATAGAGTCGAGTCAGAGGAGAAAAGGAAAAGCTAAAGCAGAAGGTTACGAGAATATTTAGACGGACTTGACCTTATTATCAGGCAAGTATTTTTCTATCACTTGTTATCCTATTGAATATACAAATGCTATGCCATGTATTCCTTTAAATTATTGTTCAAGAAATCATTCTTAAATTATTCACAGCATGAATCCATTGAATTATTCTTATCAACTTTGACGAGATTCATTTAAATTATCATTGACGATTCATTTCAACCTTTTTAGGCATTCGCTCTAGTCGATGCCTTATTACTCTTGATTAATTATTATTACCCAGATTGTGGCGTTCGACTTCGTCGACGCCTATAATATCGTTGCATTCGATTTACCCATTTCTTGTATCGATCTAGACGATACTTATTGTTATTATTGTTGATTCTTCATTATCACCCCATTGTTATATCGAACTCATTGATACTAGATGTTGTACCATTTGTTATCATACATTCACTTTGAGTTGTTTTCCTGGAACGTGAACTTCCAGTGATTGTTGTGATCGAGGTTGTCAATCTTCCGACACCTAATTATGATTTAAAGGTTGTCAATTGTTCCGACACCTGAACGTACGGTTAGAATTGGTGGATTTATATAAAACTTGACCTTAATTGGTCTGACCATATATTGGTCGATGTGTAAGGCCTTTCAGTGCCTTGGATCCGATGAGGACTTTGCTTTGTGCACTGTCCGGGTTAGAGCGTGACTGATCAGCATGCCTAACTTTGTTTTTAAAATTATGAGATGGACCAGTTCTAACATTCTGAGTAATTGACTCTAGTTGATATTGAGCCACTTTCTTATGGCATTATTGATTGTCGGAACTTATCCGAATTTATCTGTTCATATCACTGAACTTAATTCACCTTTCAGATATTCCAGTATGGCTTGTAGTTAATACCTGGAACGATTAAAAGTTTATTATTTATTTATACATTGAAGGATATTCTTGTTGAGCTTTCTGGCTCACCTTGCAATGTAATGTTTCTTTTCCAGTTAAGATCGAGGATGTTTAGACCTAGTGGCTCGGCAGCCAGGGGAGTGAGGTTTGATGATTGAGAGTGCAGCTGGTTTAATTTCGTGTATTGTTGTAATAAATGGATTGGATGGACTAGACATTTAAGATCTATCAGATTGTATTAAATTATATTTGAGGTTTGTAATAGTAATTAGTAGTGTTTGTTTCATACTTTAGCCTGTGCTCGTATCTTGGATGAGGGATTGTATTATTATTGTTCCGCATTTACAGGTTTGTATTGTTTAAGTGAGTTGTGAGCCCGGATCTGTATCCCGGATCTGCGAGGCGTCACATTTATCCTATTATAAGAATCAATATTTAAATTTAAGAAAATATGAAAAATTAAATCATAATTGGGAATCAGAATTTGATAAATTCGATTAATAAAATCAAATTAGAACAAAATATAGAGGATGGAGGGAGTAATATCAAATTGCATGGATCAAATAGAGTGATATCACCATATCATACAATTATGGTTTCAATTTCTGTTACTAGAAACTAAAAGAGTAGTGTTAGAGATCCCGAATTAAATTTCAAATAGAGTTCGAGAATGATGTGTTATTGGTGATTTGACAAAATGGACTATTTTAAATATAAGAAGGTTCATCTTATTTAATTATAATACGATCAATCAGAAAATAACACGTGACATTTTAAAAAAAATTTGAGATCCTCTAGCATTTTCCATCTTATTTACTAAAAAGTCAAAGTCTGAGTGTGATGAGATAAAAGTAGTTAGAGGTTATCTTTTTTCATTTTAAATTTTGTATTTGATTTTCGTCTATTTTGAGGTTTATTAAAAAATATATTTATTTTAAAATATGTAAATTTATTTATTCAAAATAAAAAATTAGTCTTATTATTATTATTAGGTTAAAAGATCAATTTTTAGGCAAATGGAGTAAAATATATTTATGTTGATCTTAATTTCTTCATGTCGATTTGGCAATGAAATATTTATAGTTGGTCATGTGACGACAAAAGCAGCCGAGGCAGAGGTACATAAACATGAGAGGCTTGTAAAGACAATCAACACATATTTATGCCGATTGTTTTTGACACATTTGAATTCTTAAATTCTGATAATGTTGAATTTGTTCAGCGAGTACAAATAATTATTAATAAAAATGTAATAATAGCAGGTTCAACAGAATACGTTTTCCATAAGATAGAATTTACTATTTAACAAGATAACAAAATTCTTTAATGCTAGTGATATCAAATTTAATTTCTAAATATTGACAGATTCTGATTTGTTGTAATAATAAATGAATTTCTTGCAAATTTAGTTCCTCCTGATTTATTGTAATAATAAAAGGATTTCCTGCATTCACATCAACAACACTAATCTAAATATTACATATTATCACATCATCTATGCCATGTCATTTAGGAACTATATTTTTTTTTAACTAATTTATAATTCTAGCACTACTCATATAAAAATGTCATTACTATTAATAATCAGTTTTAACGTCAAAATCGTATTCAACTTCAGAACTAACTAGAAGCACGTTTTCGAAAAAAAGAAAGAAAAGAAACCTAGCTAAAAGCATTTCAAAAAGGATTGACATAAAAGTAAACTAAAGTTTAATGCATGGATGTAAACTAGGATGTAAACAACAACATTTTTTTATACCAGTACTTTTTCTAACACAACAATATATAATGGTACTCCTAAATAGAGCCAAAAGTTTCGATTGATTTGTTTTTTTGAGGTTTTTTTGATGGTATTGATTTTTTTTGAATAAATTTATATGTCTTATAATGAAAATCTATTCTCAACAAATTTCGGAATAATCGAGAATCGAATCTAGAATTTGGGACGATAACATATAAGTTCTAATCACTCAAATTATCTTATTGAGATAGTATTGATTAATTAAGTTAAAATTGAAGATAACAATACATAATATTTGAAATTGATTTGATAGACTTACCCTTTTATCCAAAAATTGAAACATAATCTAAAATTTCCTTGGCTGTTGTACTCCGAATCAGGAATTCCTGATTCGAAATGATATTCTGGCCAGAGAAAAAAGAACAAATATATTCCCATATCATTTTACATTCTAATTGATCAGAATTTATGGCAAAATTTAAGGAAAAATAACTAATTTGGAGTGTTAGTTAAGTAACAACAAGTTACAAGTTTGATATGTAAAACTGGAATTTGATAAATTGCTAGGCAGCTTACTTGGGATTATAATATTAGTTTAAAGTGAGTTCGGATAAATTAATTAAAAAAATTATCCGTAGAATTATATTTAAATAATCATGTTATATTATGTAAATTGTTAAGACCCAAAAGTAAGGAGTAAGTGATATTTTTATCAAATACAATAACAAGAAGTTACAAGTTTGTTACATTTACTGCAATTATTTCAACCCAGTATATGTGATTTGCATAGGGAGTAGTGTTAGATATTCTAAAAGTTTTACCGAAATTTTTATCAAATTACGTGATATGAAATGTGTCAAATTTTAATTGGAAACGCATATGAATGTATGTGGGGTTCTATTTTATTATTAAAAACTAGTCAATAAAGCCGCGCTTCGCGGCGACATCGCAATTTTTTTAAAAAATTCAATACATATTTACGTTATATTATATTATCAATATTGAATTTTAATTGTTATATAATCTTTTTTAATGAACTGATTCCTTATTAAACAGGATTCTTTCGATTGAGCCACTCTCTCGTTAAAACTGAAATCCCAATATATATATATTATAAAGACTTATTTTATAATTTTTATCCATAAAAATCGAACCCTAAAAATAAAAACAAAAACTTATGACAACAGTATCAAATTGTAATAGCTAATACAATATTTTCTAGTTAGACGCCTTCCCGTTAAAACATGTTTCGAGCCGTTGTTATTTGGAACCGAAATTCTAACTTCATTACATATTATTGATGACACTTATCTAATGAAATAACTTTTTTTTTTCTCGCTCTTTCGTTAAGATCAAAACCTAACTTTTACATATATTACTTGTAAAACAATTTTATCCATAAAAATCGAATCCTAAAAATGAAATAAAATTTATAACGTCAATATCAAATTCAAATAGCTGATACAATCTTTTCTAGTGAGCCGTCTTTCCGTTAAACACGTTTCGAGCCTTTCTCGTTTGGGATCGAAATTCCAACTTCATTACATATGGAGTTTTGAAAAAAAATCTTATTTTCTCTTTATATTATAGATACTCCTTTATTTATTTACGGTTCCCGCATGAGAATGTTCTTTTATTATGTTAACACATCAGTTCTTTTATTTTAAATACGAAAACTTTTTTTTTTATGAGATTAGTATTGGATTTATGAAAATTTTTCCTAATAGAAGTATAAATAACTTGTATAAAAATATATAATTTTAGAATATTGTAAAAAATGTCACCACCGTCCTTGTATTCTACTTCCAATAAATTTTTAATTATATGTCTCCTTTATATGTTCAAACGCATATTCTACTTCCAACAGAACTTATAATTATATGTTTTTTCTATAAATTCGAACTCTTATTCTCTATAAATTCGTACTCCTATTCTACTTCCAATAGAACTTTTAATCATACTAGCTTATAACCCGTGCGAAGCACGGGTTTCTTTTGATAGGTTATAAAATTTATTTAACATTATAATTATGTTTTTATATAATCCTTATTTTTAATAATTTTTTAATTTTAATTTAATATAAATTTATATAATGAAATGCATGGTTTAAAATTTATTTTGTAAAATTCTAAATTAAAAATGTCGTTGACGGGTTCGAACTTTGAATTTTTAGTAAATTAATTTAATCATATAATATATCTTATTATTAGATCTAACGATTGTTATTTATTAATAAAAATAATGATTTGTATATATGGTGAGATATTTTTGGGTGTATATTAGTGATCTCAAGATTAATTTTAAATTAAAAAGTACTCCATGTTTTAATTACAAAAATTACTATTAAAAATAATTGGTGTGATATTTTGGATATATATTAGTTATTGTAATATTAGTTTTAAATTAAATGGTAAAGTGTTTTAATTAGAAGTAAAATCTTTAGAAAAAATGAATAATTGAGTTGTCGGAGGAGAAAAAAGAGTCCAAGTAGAAGTGGATGAAGGAATTTTAATCAGAATATAATTACGTTAACATTAGTAATTAGCTTTTTGAGTTGTTTTTGTAATTTAATTATTTATTTTAATAATTAGGATAACCAAACCGAAAACCAAAACTTAGGATAACCAAACCGAAAACCAAAACTTTCAATGTTTCGGCTTTAATATAATAGTATAGATAGATATTATAAATTTTATTTAATATTATAATTATGTTTTTGTATGATTTATGTGAAAAATGTAATTGATTAGTTTATAGTAATTATAATTTAATTAAGGCAATCGACTACTTACCATTATTTTAATTAATTAATTTAATTTAATATAATTTAATATACTCATGTTTACGGATTATACTAATGTTTCCTTATTATAAACAACGTATACAAATTTTTAATATATTTTTATTAATAATTGAAAAATATGATGTAATATTTTCGGGTATATATTAATGATTGTAAGATTAGTTTTAAATTAAAAAGGTAACATGTTTTAATTTGAAAGAAAATATTAATGATTGTAAGATATGATACGACTGATGTTTTTATAAACAACATATACAGATTTTAAAATATTTTATTAATAATTGATAAATATGATGTGATATTTTCGGGTATATATTAATGATTGCAAGATTAGTAGGTGTTTATAAAAGGTAATATCTTCAATTAAAAGTAAATGTGAAAAAAGGCAATCGACTACTTACCATTAATTATATTATGTTATTATTTATTTTAGGAGTTTTAATAATATAGATAAAAGGGTAAATAAATAAATTCACTTAGTAACAAAAAACAGGTACCAAGACTCTTTTATTGTTTCGGCTTTTATATAATAGTATAGATATTTGTGATTGTAAGATTAGTGGGTGTTTATAAAAGATAATATTTTCAATTAAAAGTAATTGTGAAAAAAAGCAATCGACTACTTACCATTAATCATATTATGTTATTATTTATTTTAGGAATTTTAATAGTATAGATATCATATATATATATATATATATATATATATATATATATATATATATATATATATATATATATCTTTATAATGAAGTGTAGATTAGTAAATTCACTTAGTACCAAAAATAACATAATAGTATAGATATCATATATATATTTCTTTATAATGAAGGGTAAATAAGTAAATTCACTTAGTACCAAAAAACAGGTACCAAAACTTTCAATATTTCGGAATTTATATAATAGTATAGATGCATTATAAATACTTATTATACTTCCATAGAACTTATAATTATATGTTTTTCTATAAATTTTCGAACTCTTATTCTTTATAAATTCGAACTCCTATTCTAGTTCCAATACTTTTAATCATATGCCTTATAAATACTTATTATACTTCCGATAAAACTTCTAATTATATGTCTTCGCTATAAATTCGAACTCTTCTCATCTATAAATTCGAACACCTATTCTACATCTAATATGTTAAAAGATATTTTTATATTTTTTAGTGTTTATTCGAACTCCTATTCTACTTCTAATAGAACTTTTAATCATATGTCTTATAATTAAATACCTATTCTACTTCCAAGAGAACTTCTAATTATATGTCTTACCTATAAATTTGAACTCTTATCATCTATAAATTCGAACACATATTCTACTTCTAATATGTTAAAAGATATATTTATATTTATTAGTATTTAAAATCCTAAAATTCTAAAAAATTAGAAAAATATATTGAGATATTCTTAGAGCGCCACCTAAACTCTCACGTATCCTCCTTTATTTATATATATTGATGATTCTAATAGCTAATACAATCTTTTCTAGCGAGCCCTCTTCCCGTTAAATACGTTTCGAGCCGCTCATATTTGAAACCGAAATTCTAACTTCACTATATAAAGAGAGTAAATTCCAATTTTTATATTCTTTAAACTTTCTAATATTTATAGAGTTTTAAAAGATGAAAATACATCTTATATTTTCTGTATATTATAGATAAACTTGTATAAAAAAGTTAAAATAAAGGATTTTTAGGAAAAAAGATGTATAGTTTTAAAAAAATCGTATATAACGTCTCCACCGTCCTCGTATTCTACTTCCAATAAAACATTTTATTTTATGTATTATATATTTAAACACTTTTTATACGGTCTTATTTAATGAACCGCTTTCTTGTTAAACACGGTTATTACTATTGATCCGCTCTCTCGTTAAGACCAAAAACCTAACTTTTACATATATTACTTGTATGATAATGTTTATCCATAAAAATCAAATCCTAAAAATAAAATAAAATTTATAACATCAATATGGTATTTTAATAGCTAGTACAATCTTTTATAGTGAGCCGTCTTTCCGTTAAACATGTTTCGAGCCGCTCTCGTTTGGGATCGAAATTCCAACTTCATTACATATTATTGATGATACTTATCTTACACAACAATTTTTTTTCCTTAAAATCAAAACCTAAAAAATAAAGTGAATTCCAATTTATACTTTCTCTAGACTTTCTAAAATTGTTGGAGTTTTAGAAAATGAAAACACATCTTATTTTCTCTTTATATTATAGATACTCCTGTATTTATTTAGGATTCTTGCATGAGATTGTTCTTTTATTATGTTAACACATCAATTCTTTTCTTTTTAAATACGATGAATTATGTTAACACATCAATTCTTTTTTTTTTTTAAATACGGTGACTTTTTTTATGACAATAGTATTGGATTTATGAATAAATTTTCCTAATATAAGTATAATTAACTTATATAAAAAATATATAATTTAAGAAGATCGTACTTTCTATAAAATATTTAATTATATTTCTGCTCTATATATTCAAACACCTATTCTACTTCTAGTAGAACGTTTATTTATATATTTTTTTCGATAAATTCGAACTCTTATTCTTTATAAATTCGAACTCCTATTCTACTTCCAATAGAACTTTTAATCGTATGCCTTATAAATACTTATTATACTTACAATAGAACTTCTAATCATATGTCTTCCCTATAAATTCGAACTCTTCTCATTTATAAATTCGAACACCTATTCTACTTCTAATATGTTAATTGATATTTTTGTATTTATTAGTGTTTAAAATTCTAAAATTCTAGAAAATTAGAAAAATAGATTGAGACGATCTTAGAGCGCCACCTAAACTTCCGCTATCCTCCTATATATATATATATATATATATATATATATATATATAGATATAGATATATAGATTGAAGTTATCATGTTAACTTGTGACTCATCAATTTTTGAGATAAAATTTGGAATATCTAACATTTCTCTTTGCATAAGATAGGATAGAATGCTGCTTAATTATATTAATTGTAGATATCGATACGAAGGAAAGTAGAAATTGCCACATCATTTCGGTAAATATTGGGGAATCAATTTTGGATTACTTTGCATTTTCGGTTGTAATAATTCCAATTTCCTACCTTTGTATAAAAACATAAAAAGTAAAATAAAATAAAATATAGAAATGGAGTTATGATAGGAGACGGTATTATCCGGTCCCTTGTCTTATGTCTATAAATTGTGCATCATATTCTACACACACCTCGTTCTTTTTGTGTCGCTCCCCTCCTCCTCCATCTTCTTTGTTTAGGCAGAAATTATAGGAAGAAGATTACATACACTAACAGATCTACACATATTCCATACAAGAGATGGAAGGAGGGATACATCCAGGAACAGGTATCTCAGCTTTCAAGGAGTGTTTCTCACTGTCATGGAAAAATCCTTATGTTCTTCGTCTTGCTTTTTCTGCTGGAATCGGTGGTTTTCTATTCGGTTACGACACTGGTAAGTTAATTGTTCTCCATAAAACGTGACCCTCGGTAAATTTTTTGTTATTGTTCAGTTATCTTCTTTGTCGTTCAATGAATATAAATTCATATACATACACTCTGTTTTGTATAATGGTTATGACATCGGTAAATAACGTGTTCTTAATAAAACAGTGACTCTCCGTAAATTTATATGTTCTTGTTCAGTTGTTTTCTTTATAGTTCAGTGAATATAAATTCATGTATACCGATACTCTGTTTTATACTCTGTTTTGTGTATTAATAATATTCACCGTCATGGCTCATTGGTGATGTATGGACATGCAGGAGTGATATCTGGGGCCCTTCTGTATATCCGAGAGGACTTCAAGGCTGTGGATAAGAAAACAGTTCTACAGGTTTTCTTTTCGTATTTTTTCTTCTCAATTGGCTACAATATTTGGCATATATTAAAAGCATTTTGTGCATAAAATTTGTCTCGAGTTTTCTTTTTTGTCCAAAGAAATTGTCTTGATTGTATTCGATTGGAATTTTGAAAATTTTTAGAATTCATGGATATTATTCGATTGGAATTTTGAAAATTTTTAGAATTCATGGATATTCAATTTGAATTTAAAAATATTATTTAAAATTTATTGGTATTCAATTTGGATTAAAAAAAAATCCATTTGATGGTATTAAAAGATCCATGGACTTTTTTAGATATATTAAAATATTAAAATTAAAATGGGGGATTTTGAAGGATTTACAAATACACTTTTTATGTTTTGAAATCCGACTATTTATTAGATTTTGATCGTCTCAAAACGTGTCGAATTTGTATCAACTCTACAAAAATTTGCATATAATTAAAATCAACAACAATTTTATAAAATTCATAAATTATTATTTATACATCAAAATCTAAATTATATACATCTTATTTCATTATATTTTCACTTTTGTATGATGTATCTGCCTACAGATATCTTTTTTTTTCGAAGTGACCTTTAAATATACATATGCATCTGATTCTACACTAACCATCTCTAATTAGTATCCTCCAACTAACTTTATTCATTAAGTTAAGTGACCTTTAAATATACACATATAGAAGTATCTAATTCTACACTAACCACCTATAATTAGTATAGTTAGAATTTTATCCTCCAACTAATTTTATTTATTGAATTATCGTTTCTTGATTTTTTAAAATTCTATTAGGATTAGGACTCATCTTGAATTAGAAGTTTTGTACTTGTTTCTGTGTACTAGTAATAATAGAAGATTAACATACTAAAGCAAAATTTACGGTCAACAGGATGCCCTTATCCTCCTGTTATATGTACACTATTTTTTTTACTACTTTTGGTTTAATCATAATCCTTAGCTTTTAAACTTCCGGCCCCTCATACAATATTGGATATAGCTCCAATTATTAAGTACATGACATATATGGAATCAAGAGCATCTTTACGTTTGTGCAAATTACTTTTATTATATAAATGACATGTATGAAAATAAGTAATTTTATTACGTTTTGGAAATCATGACACATAATATTTGGAATTTGTTGCGATTATTAACATTTCCTACAAAAATACTCAATATTCCAAAATTAGGCATAGATATATTCATGTCTAATAATAAAATTTGAAATCTAAATATTTAATTTTCTAGAGTCAAGACTCATCACTCAAGTTGATGTTCAAAAAAACTAGATATACAAATGGAGCCCAATCTGGAGTAGGGAGCCTCCACTATATAGAAGTCGGTAGGGGTCAAATTTTTTTTTTTGTGTGGAAAGAAGTGAAGTGTGAAATCTTGTGTTGCTTATTTTATATTTTAATTTTTGAACTTATATCTATTATTTTATGAGAATGATAACTATTTTTTTCCACTAAATAAATGATAATTATTTTCAGGTACTATAATATCAAATCCCCTTTGAAAATAATTAACTATTGTAATATCAAATTATAGCATATACATCGTCTAATTTCTAGCTATAATTCCAAAACTTAGTCTACTTGCAAACAAGATGAAGTCACAATATTTGTTATTTGGATGCAGTAAAGATGCATTGAAACATTGTAACATACCCTATTTTAGCTAGTTACTGTTATGCACATTTGAACTTCTTAGTGAAAATGTAACAGGAAAGTATTGTTAGCATGGCAGTTGCTGGAGCAATTATAGGTGCTGCCCTAGGTGGGTGGATGAACGATCGATATGGCAGAAGGTTTGCCATCCTAGTTGCTGATTTCCTTTTTTTCGTTGGAGCTATAATCATGGCTGCAGCTCCAAACCCAGCTACCCTTATCGTTGGACGTATTTTTGTTGGACTGGGTGTTGGAATGGCCTCAATGACGGCCCCTCTGTACATTTCCGAGGCTTCACCAGCCAGAGTCCGGGGCGCTTTAGTTAGTACCAACGGTTTCTTGATCACCGGGGGACAGTTCTTGTCTTATCTCATTAATTTGGCTTTTACCAAGGTGAATATATATTTCTTTTAACATGACATTGACAACACACATTCTTAATTTTTGTATTACTAATTTGGTCAAGTAACGTTATGAATTAGGCACCGGGTACTTGGCGGTGGATGCTGGGCATTGCCGGACTTCCAGCCTTGGTGCAGTTCATACTGATGCTTTCACTTCCAGAATCACCACGTTGGCTTTACCGCAAGGTTATCTGCTTTTCATGCCAGAATCAGTAGATTTTAATGCATTAGTATAACCTACATATTCTGCATGAATGTTAAAATCCTAAAACAATCTATCTATGTTTTCATTAAAAACAGGGTAGACAAGAAGAAGCTGAGGCCATACTAAGAAAAATATATCCATCAAAAGATGCTGACACAGAGATTCAAGATCTCAAGGAATCAGTTGAAGATGAAATTAAGGAAACAGGGGATCTCGAAAATGTTAGCTTCTGGACCAAAATGAAGACACTTTTCCAAACCAAAACGGTGAGAAGAGGACTTATAGCTGGCGTGGGTCTTCAGGTCTTCCAGCAATTTGTGGGTATAAACACAGTCATGTACTACAGCCCCACCATAGTTCAGTTAGCTGGTTTTGCCTCCAACCAAACTGCACTACTGCTTTCACTCGTGACTTCAGGACTAAATGCCCTTGGATCTATAGTGAGCATTTATTTCATAGACAGGACTGGAAGAAAAAAGCTTCTGGTCATCAGCTTGATTGGTCTTATAGTCTCACTCGGGCTTCTGTCGGCAGTTTTTCAGCAGACTACAACCCATTCACCTCATGTTAGCAAGCTCGAAACGTCTCACTTTGCACAATATACTTGTCCTGACTATAGTTTATCCAGCTCTTCTGGTACCTGGGACTGTATGAAGTGTTTAAAGGCTTCATCTCCAGATTGCGGGTTTTGTGCTTCATCAAGTAACAAGGTACAATGCATTTTTTAACTATTTCTAAATTTAAGTATATTAAGCTATGTCATGTGTAATCTTTAGAATTGCATCCTCCCTTGACGCAGCCTGGGAATTTTATATGCATATCCTTAAACTTCATATTCTGACTGTTGCATTCAATTGCAGCTATTTCCTGGAGCTTGTTTGATATCGAATGACACAGTGAAAGATGTATGCCATGGTGACAGCAGATTATGGTACACAAGAGGCTGTCCAAGCAAATACGGGTGGCTTGCCCTTGTTGGCCTAGCTCTGTACATCATATTTTTTTCTCCAGGAATGGGTACTGTCCCATGGATTGTCAACTCCGAAATATACCCGTTGAGGTATCGAGGACTTTGTGGAGGTATAGCTGCCACAGCTAATTGGGTATCAAATCTCATTGTAGCTCAATCCTTCCTAACCTTAACACAGGCTATTGGAACTTCGTGGACCTTTCTCATATTTGGGGGGATGTCTGTGTTAGCATTGTTCTTTGTCCTAGTCTATGTGCCAGAAACTAAGGGGCTCCCCATCGAAGAGGTGGAAAAGATGTTGGAAAGCAGAGTTTTGCAGTTCAAATTCTGGGAGAAAGAGCCCGGCACATTGAAGCAGAAAAACATGAATGTCTAAAGACCAGAACATGGAGTACATATATTATCCATGAACTGGGAAGATAAATTTTTAGGGACAGACAACTGTACTATAGAATCAACTGATGCTTTTTATGATTAATAGCTTCGATCTATAGGGACAGACAACTGTACTAAACAATCTTATAATATATTAGAGCTTCTGGTTTCCCAATAGCTTTGCAGTTTCATTATTAAACTTTTCAAAGCCTAAGGTCTTCATAGAAGCCGTGTATGTGCTCCTTGGTGTTGGGGTAAAGCACTTTACCCTCCCCATACCCTACTTCTTAAGATTTATCGAGTATATTTTGTTTAATTATATGTTTGAATCTTCAAAGTATTTGCAAACACTAGTATCCCCTACGTGTGATCAAAAATCTGAAGTTGAACCTTATCTTATTTACTCAGCCAATTTAAAATATCGTAATTTAAGGTATCAACATTGCAACAAGTATAACATGTTATGATTGATAAATAACATCATAAACATTCATAGTGATTCTGGACATATGGTACAAATAATTTGCTTCTATGGTCATCACTCCGCTTCAGATTTTGTGTCCTGGGAGTAGAAAATAGGATGTACTCATCATTCAGCAAATTGGCAGTGCCAAATATTAATTAATTGGTCTTTTCAGGTGATAAAATGTAGAGAAACACACATTTATCACTTGCTAAAAATTTTCTCATTGTTTGTTGCAGGTACTGATATGTCTTGTTATATCCTATATATCTTCTACTATATAAAAGAGCATTTCCAACGCTAATATCTAAATTGGTTGGCTAAATTGATTGTCTATATTGGATTTTTAAAATTTTATCTGAGGAGAATTGTTCATGCTCCAATAATATTATTTTATAATAATAATCATGCATAAATATACATAAGGGGAATGTTGGTTGGACAATATAACCAACCAAATCTAATTATCTAAAACTTTTGCTAAGGGGAATTATGGGTTGGAGTACTACAATTTTTACATTTATCTACAACATGTGCCACCTAGACAATTTAGCTAAGGGTTTTATATTGTTGGAGTTGCTCTAATAAGCTGTAAGGAGATAATATGTCTAAACTCAAATGCTCAAAAAATATAATTAATTTAAGGAATTTGAATGTGCTTAAACTCATAAAATGATAAACTGGTAGCAAGAACAATGAGAAAGAGAGTTAGGCAAATTTTTGTAGAATTAGCCATATAGAAAAGTGATAAATTAGATAAATTTTTGTTTTACTAGTAAAATTGGCGTACTAGCAAAAATAATTGATTGTTAGAATGAGAATGTGTGAGTTTATATAGGACTAAAAGAGAACTTATATAGATACAAATATTATTTTAAATGTATTTCCATATAACTTGTTCAAAGATCCACCATGATATAACAAAACCTTTGTAGAAACTAATTTATTGTTAATGTATTGACACATAACTCTTACAAAAATTGACAAAATATCAATTTGAATGCTTACACATCTTTTTTCTTAAAAAACTACCACCAAATTTATTTCATAAAAAAACTTATTCCGAAAGAGGTACAAAAGAAAATTAACATTTTATGGAGAGATCCATTAAAAATACTTGAAATGAAATTAGTGAAATATCAGAAAATCTAAAAAATATTTGAATTTGCCGATGGTCTCATATTAAGCATTAACAAGGATTCACTACTTAATCAATTTAATCAAAATTATGTATTTGAAAAAATCTTAATTCCAAGAAATATTGGTGCAACACAATTCATATATGAGCTACAAACAAAATATAATCTATGCATATACTAAAATTAAGAAACTATCCTAGATCTAAATAACCAAAGCACAGTTCAAATAAATTGTTAAACATTCACAACATGCATAGCAACCCAACAAAGTAACAGGACCGTAATATACCTAAAAGTATATCCAAAAGACAATCCGACTACCAATTAAAGATATAAGATTTCTATATACATATACGTATGGATTAAAAAACCTCTAATTTTAGTCACCATGATAAAACTTTGAAAACAAGTATCGATATACCTTGGTACACACTTTTAAATGAAATAATTTGTCATGCATTACAAAATTTTTTATAAACACACTAAGAATATAAGATGGAGCCTAAAACTAACAAACACATATTTGTTGATATATTTGGGAAATATATGATTAATTATGGAATTAGTACCGAAAATAATCAAGGCGATATGTAGACTAAACCTAGGATTATCTTCAAGCATTACTTGGATTTGAGTGGTGTTCGAGTATAACATAGGTTGCCCCAATTGACATTTGAAATGCAAGTAGAATTTGGTTCTTATTTCATATATCTTGTTCGTTACAATATACAATTTTCTTTATGTCTCTTATTATTAATATCGAGTTTCCTCACGTAAACTTAGGTATACTACTATAATTTTAACTTCCATATTTTGGAAAAATAAAGTCAATGGCGAGGTTTGTTATTATTTGACATAATTTCTAATTTGGTACTTAATGTGTTACGAGCCCAATTGGATTGGGTTTTAACCGATTACTATATATATTCTATTTGTTGCCGAATTTGGTTGTATGAGAGAGTGGTAAGTGAATTTGGGAGATATTTCCTTGTGCTGAAAATTGATATACAAAAACTATATATTCTTGTAGCCTTGTGAATGCTGCTCATTGACGGAACCACGTTAATTCTTTTATCTGGTGTGATTTTTTTTTTTTAGTAAATTTTGCATAATTACTTGTTTATTGTTTTCTTGCACAACAGGTTGTGACCCATATTTGCTTGTAGTGCATGTTTTTTGGGATTAGACGGAACATGTAGGATAAGATATTATGAAATCTCAAATAATACGTATCTATATTACATTGATGAAAACTCTTATCTTTGATATGCATCAAGAATGAAAAGACTTTCATATCAAGAGAAGTAAGACTTGGGGTACCAAATAGGGCCAATCTTGTAAACTCATATGTCAATAAAAGTGTTGTCATGTGACACAAAAGTATTCATATGGAGAATCACTAAGTTTCTAAAAAATCATCAAAATACAGTATATACATTTTCTGAGAACTTAATCTAGTCTGGTTTATTAAAACAATTTATTTATAATTACTTATAAATGTTTAAAATTATATATAGTCTACAATAGAATTTCAATATTTTCATGAAAATTTCTTTGTACTTATTGGTTGGTGCATTTTATGCTCTTTACTTAGATAACTCTCTTATTTCTAAAATTTTAAATCGTACTATTTTAAGAAAAAGTCCTACAAGGATATATGAAGTGATAAAAAAAATGTTTCTATTTTTATTGCATTATCATTTTAGGCTTAAATTGCCATATAAGATCTTAACTATTACATAAACACCCACTAAGATTATAGAGAGCATACTGCATCACATGTATATCTATTTGAGTTACATAAAGGTTTTCCCTAACAACACCAAATCCACTTTCCTCCCATATATCGTGGCAAGCAATAACCAAACTTTAAATTTTCATAGCCACTTTTAATATTATGATCTTTCAAGGTCAATATATCTTTGTCTCCATGTAGAGGCATGCCTTGTTCTTTATTTACAGCACCATATGTTACTTTGACTCGGGTACGGAGTGTCAGACATGACACATATCCGAGTGTTGAACTTGAAAAATCTGAAATATTGGGACACGGGGATACTGTCCTATTTTTGGACACGGGTACGTGTAATAGCGATAAATCAGGGATTCACGATCAACCAAGATCAGTAACTTGATTATGATTGATACTGATTGATACCGTGTATCAAATCTTGATTGTACACCAGTTCTTGTTTATTATCTGTATATAAACTCTCTGTACCTTAACATTGTAATAGAACAACATTGAATTAAACACTATTATGGTATCAAGAGCCATAACGCTGTAACAAACTTTTTTTTAGATCCAAATTTCAGAACTCTTTTCTAACAATGGTTTCATCTTCTTCCACATCAAGTATCTCAACAACTCCTACCATGTCCAACCCAGATTCCACTATTATTCCTACCACCAACCAACTTGTGCAATTTAACCCTGCTTCTCAATTACCAATAAAACTTTTGGGCAGTCACAACTTCACCATTTGGAAAGCCAAATTTGAACTTCTTCTTCATGGACATGATCTCAATGGTCATCTCGACGGTACCACTGAAGTGCCAACACCCACTATAACAGAATCCGACAAATCAATTCCCAATCCTGCCTATCGCTTGTGGTTTCGCCAAGATAAGCTTATCCACAATGCAATCCTTGCATTTGTTGACCCCACCCTTGCTTCCATGGTCGCAACAGCACCTGACTCAAAATCAGCCTGGATCTCACTTAACACTACATTTGCAAATAAGTCCCAAACACGAATTTTTAGCTTACGTGATCAACTTGGTAAAATATCCAAAATATTCATCCTATTTCGGAATATCTCAAGACATAAAAGGTGTAGCTGATGAACTCGCTATTGCTGGATCACTGGTCACAAACGCGGAGCCTGTCATCAAAATATTAAGTGGGCTTGGTATTGAATATCACTCGATTGCATCTGCTATTCACACTCGTCACACACCCATCTCATATGAAGAATTATATGAACAACTTCTCGATCAAGAACTCTTTCTCAAGCATTCTGGAAGCAAACAAACACCAACCACAATGATCACCGCTGCAATAGCCCAACGTGGTGGCTCCAATAATAATAACAGGTTCCAGCGGTAAAACAACTACACACCTTCTGAAAGATTTCAAGTCCAGTCCAATCCTCAAACATGGCGACAATAGTCAATATTTGGGCCTGCACTAAATCATGTAAAGTTCCAATTATGCGACAAGCGAAGACACTCCGCTCGAGTATGTTGCTCGCGATCACACAACCACTTGGAAGCCAAGGCAAATTTTGCAAGTAGGTCCAACTTCAGTAGCACTCTATGAGCAGTTGATTCTGGTGCATCACACCACATCACTAATGACTCTCACAATTCCCATCAAGTTCATGATTACACTGGCCTAGAGGAAATCTTCATGGGTGATGGTAACTCTATCCCAATTTCTCAAACTTGTAACACTAAGCTTCATACTCATAGTCATAGCTTTAATTTAACTAATACCCTATTTGCACCTGCTATTAAAACCAATTTGCTTTCTGTGTCAAAATTCTGCCATAATATTCTCATATCTATTGAGTTTTTTCCATCTACTTTTTGTGTGAAGGACTTGGATACAGGAATAATTCTAGTGCGCGGCCGGAATAAAAATGGACTTTATGAATGGCCATCTGGAACAGCTCCTACATCATATCTGGTTACTAATAAAACACCTCCTTCCTTGTGGCATCAAAGATTGGGTCATCCCAACTCTCATCTATTAAAATCAATTTTAGGATCTCTTTCTATTCCTTATAGTAATTCCGATGTTATTAACAATTGTAACTCCTACCTTTGTAATAAAAGCCATCGGCTCCCTTTTTCAAATAATACTTTACATAGTGTTCGTCCACTTCAGCTTGTATATAGTGATGTTTGGGGTCCTTCCCCAATTACTTCAGTTGATTCAAAATCATACTATGTATTATTTGTTGATCATTACACAAGATATTCTTGGTTATACACCATAAAACAAAAAAATGAAGTCACCCATATATTTAAAAAATTTTAATGCCTTGTGGAATGTTACTTCAATCAAAAAATTCAATCTTTATGTATTGATGGTGGCAGGGAATTTATTGGCCTTAAACCCTATCTTTTAAGTCAAGGAATTCAACACTTAACTTCTCCACTATACACCCCTAAAAGAATCGCTTTTGCAGAACGTCGACATCGACATATCATTGAAACGGCAAAACCCTCCTACATCAAGCCTCCCTACCACCTACTTTTTGGACTTTTGCTTGCCACCAACCTGTCTATCTCATCAACAGGCTTCCAACCTCTAAAAAACAAACAAATCACCATATAAGCAGTTGTTTCAAGAAAAACCCAACTATCATTCCCTTCGAGTCTTTGGGAGCATGTGTTATCCTTGGCTTCGTCCATACACCACCAATAAACTTGAAGATCAGTCCAAACCTTGTGTTTATCTTGGGTTCTCTTTACAATATCATAGTCATATATGTTTTGAACCAATAAAATCCAAGTTGTATATTTCCAGAGATGTTATTTTTGTGGAAAACGTTTTTCCTTTTACCACCATATTTTCTAACATCACCAAATCATTTACGACTACTAATTGAGATGTTATTCCAACTCTATCTCAAAATACAAAAAATAGTACAACCTCCATTGACCATAGTCAGATGCCTTTACTTGATGTCATCTCTACATCTATCAATCCTGTTGCTTGTTCGAGGCCACTAATGTCTGATTTCGCCGTGTTCGATGTGCCTGCTGCACCTACTCTATTTGTAGATTCACATCCTACCAATATCTCAACCTCTTCAACGGCATCTCAACCAGACATACCTATCTTGTCTCCATCAAAACATCCAACCCCACTTAATCTCACAAACAACCTGCCCTCACAACCTCAACCCACACATCAGATGACCACGCGGTCCCGAAATAATATTCACAAGCCAAATAAATTTTTTGGTTTTCTTGCCACAAATTCTCCTTTTTACACACCTACATCTTTCAGACAGGCTAAAAAATTCCCTCACTGGAGTCAGGCTATGCAATCAGAATATGATGCAATGGTCAACAATAAAACATGGGATTTAGTACCTCCAGATCCATCAAAAAATATTGTTGATTGCAAGTGGTTGTTTAAAATAAAATATAAGCCCGATGGTACCATCGAACGTTATAAAGCTTGACTCGTAGCCAAAGGTTTTACCCAACGACCAGGACTTGATTATCATTCTACCTTTAGTCCTGTAGTTAAACCAACCACTGTTCGTCTGGTACTCTCAATTGCTGTTCAGAAGCATTGGCCTATTCACCAACTTGATATTAATAATGTATTTTTACAGGGACGTTTAGAGGAGGAGGTGTACATGAGGCAACCACCTGGATTTGAAAATCCAAAATTTCCAACATATGTTTGTAAGCTTAAGAGGGCCATTTATGGTCTCAAACAAGCCTCTTGCGCGTGGTATATAGAATTGAAAAATTATTTGTTGTGTACGGGACTCTCCATATCTAAATCTAATGATTCAATGTTCATCTTTCATAGTTTCAATATTACCGTATATATTGTTGTATATGTGGATGATATAATAATCACCGGAAGTCCTACTAATACAGTCCATCAAGTTAGACATGGACTTTCATCTCGATTTTCACTCAAGGATATGGGGTTGCTATAAAACATAATGTAATGTAATATGTAATAGAGACATATATAACTCAACTAGGATAAAAGATAAATAATATTAACTCTATACAGGGATCGTGAAATTTGAAGAACAGGCATCAACAAGGATCAAGACGCTGAAAGAAGTTCATTAACATGATCAAGCCTCAGTGACAAAATAAGATGTACAGATGATTCAGTTGAAGGGCCAAAAGATTCCAGTGATAAAGTTTTTATGGTTGCACAATTCTTAGCAATGTTCTTAAAGACATGATACGAAGACCACGAGTGAATATTAGTCGTCTGTGAACCAGACCAGTTGCACTAGGCGTCAACACTTCACAAAGGAATCGAAGTATCTAACTCTGAAAAACTGTTAAGAGGTATGATTGAGTTTAGAGCAGTGTTGATATCCTCTAGTTAGTTGGAAGCTGAATATTTAAGGATGTCAAATTAAGAGGAAAATGAATAGTATCCGAAATTACTATTCATATGAATAGTATCCGAAATCACTATTCATATGAATAGTAACCAACGGTTACTATTTGGGGTTGGTGTAATATTGTCCGGTTACTATTTGGGGGTTGTTGGAATTGTGCTCGGTTACTATTTGGGGGTTGTTGGAATAGTGTCAAATAGTAACTTTCTAAAGCCTATAAATAGGCCTGTTGTATTTCATTTCAAAACACAGCTCAACACACAACTCTCTCTTCTCTCTCTTATATCTTCTCTGTATAAGCTGCTAGACAGTCCATCTAGTAGGAAAGCCGGTTTAGCCCACTTTCAGGAAGTGTCGGGTAGAAGGTCCTCGTGCCTAAACTATCCTTAGGAGTGTAAGCTGCTAGACAGTCCATCTAGTAGGAAAGCCGGCTTAGCCCGTTTTCAGGAAGTGTCGGGTAGAAGGTCCTCGTGCCTAAACTATCCTTAGGAGTGTTCAGGTTTTGAAGCTAATCCATTGGATTAGAAGTTGTAACACCCCTTCGAGTTTATTATCAATAAAGATATATTCTCGGAATTAATTTTTTTTTGGTAGTATCGTATTCAACCCCCTTCTACGATACTTCGGGACCTAACAATTGGTATCAGAGCAAAATTCTAGCAGACAAGAAGTCTAAAGATCAAAACCATGGGAAGGAAGGATACAGGTGTGAAGATTCCAATGCTTGACAAAGATAATTACTTTCACTGGAAAGTAAAAATGCACCTTCATCTCTTAGCCATCGATGAAGGCTACATAGATTGCATAGAGAAAGGACCTCATGTTCCAATGAAGGCCAACTCTAGGATTGGTCAAGATGCTGGCACTGTAGCTGCTGGAAGGCCTATTCCAAAGAATCAAGTTGAGTACACAGATGAAGACTTGGAGGAGATTCACAAAGATAGGAAGACCATGAACATCTTGTTCAATGGAATCGATCAAGATATGTTTGATAATGTCATTAACTGCACCACTGCCAAGCAAGTGTGGGACATTATCCAAACCATCTGTGAAGGAACTGAGCAGGTCAGAGAGAACAAAATGCAGCTGATAATACAACAATATGAGCATTTTTACTACTCCTCTGGTGAAAATCTAACAGACATATTCAGTAGATTTCAAAAGTTACTGAATGGTCTAAAGTTGTATGGGAGAAAATATGAAACCAAGGACTCCAACCTAAAGTTTCTGAGATCTCTTCCTAAGGAATGGAAGCCAGTGACAGCCTCGTTGAGGAACTCTCAGGATTACAAAGATTTTACACTTGAGAGACTGTATGGCATTCTGAAGACCTATGAGCTTGAAATGCAGCAAGATGAGGAAGTGGAGAAAATCCAGAAGAAAGGTGGATCTGTTGCCTTGGTGGCCAATATTCCAACAATCCAAGGTGGTGGAAGAATGAAGAGTGTAGAAGCCAAACTAAGTTCAAAAACTTGTGAAGGTGAAGCTGAAACTAGCAAAGGTAAAAGCAAGATGATTGAAGAACCTGATGCATTAAGTGAGGATGAAGCTGAAGATCTAGATGAGTATTTGGCATTTCTGTCAAAGAGATTTTCGAAGCTAAGATTTAAGAAGAATCCAGCAGGAGCCGGGCAATTCAAGAAAAGCTATCAACCGAACAAGGATGTGGTAGAAAGATCAAAGATCAAATGCTATAACTGTGGAATTGCTGGTCACTTTGCCAATGAATGTAGAAAATCCAAAGCTGAGAAATAGAAGAAACAGTTCGAGACTGTTGATTACAAGAAGAAATATTTTGATCTTCTCAAGCAACAAGGGAGAGCATTCGTGTCAAAAGACAGTGACTGGGCTGCTGGAGGTGACTCAGATGCAGAAGAGGAGTTTGTCAATCTTGCACTCATGGCAAACGAAACTGATGAAGAAGCTAGCTCAGTAAGCAACCAGGTATTCTCTACAGTCTTAACTGATCTTTCTAAAGCTGAATGTGCTAACACAATTGATGAAATGTCTATTGAATTGTATAACATGCATGTTACCCTAAAATCACTTAACAGAGAGAATAAGAGGATTAAAGACCTTAATGAAAAGTTAAGTAATAGGAACGCTTTAATAGAAACACAGTTGATTGAGTTTGAAACTCTGAGAAGAGATTGCTTGGATGCTAAAAATGAAATGATTGAGGCTATAAAGAGAGAGGAAGTTTTAAAGAAACAGTTAGTAGAGGAACAGAATCTGATTGCTAAGTGGAAAGGATCAAGAGTTGTAACAGAGGAAATTTGTAATGTTCAAGGAATTGATTCTTTCTGCAAATTAGCAGAAGCTAAGTTAGATGTTGATAGGGAAGTTACTTCAGACAGTGATTTAGTCGAAAAAGAATGTTCTTTAAGACTTAAGCCTGTTAGCAAAGCAACTTTAACTAAATTGAATAAAAAGTACGGGCATGTCAACAAGAACTTTGTTAATGGAGAATGTAGCAATACTGAATCAGCTGAGAAAAGAAACATAGGCAACTTGTCCCACAAGAAATTGAAGGACAAGCTAGAAAATGTTAAGTGAGGTGTTAAGGACAAGAAAAAAAAATAGAAATGGTAAGGTAGGGATTAACAAACACAACAATTACACACCTGATAAATATGCTCCTAGGAAAGAATGTGTAAAGTGTGGAAGTATTAATCATTTATCTACCAACTGCAAAGCTATGAAAAATCCTTTGATGCCTAACATGCCTATGTTTGTGCCTGCTATGAATGTTATGCCAAATATGTATGCTCCCTCTGCTCATGCATCTAGTCAATATGCTAACATGCCATTCATGCATAATCCATACTATAATGCTTTCAATATGCCACAAATGCCATGGATGATGAATAACATGTTTGCACAGACTATGCCTAACAATGCTATTAACTATAACAAATATGAGCAAGTATCAAATTCTATCTCTCAAAGGCCCAAACCTAAAGTCAAAATTGATTTAACTCAATCTAAACTTTCGGTTAAAAGGGATTTGAAGGATAAGAAATTGGCTAACAAGGCAGGACCCAAGAAAACTTGGGTACCAAAATCGACTTGATTTTGTTTTGATGTGTGCAGGGAAACAGAAAGAATCTTTGGTATCTGGACAGTGGTTGTTCTAGGCATATGACTGGAGATTCTACCCTGCTCACTAAGTTTGAGGAGAGAGTTGGCCCTTGCATTACCTTTGGAGACAACAGCAAAGGATATACTAGAGGATATGGCTTGATTTCACAAGGGAATGTTGTCATTAAAGAAGTAGCACTGGTTGATGAACTTAAGCATAGCTTGCTAAGTGTCAGTCAACTGTGTGATAGAGGCCAGAATGTCTGGTTCACATCTGAAGCTTGTGTCATTTTCAAGAAAAGTGACAACAAGGTAGTGTTGACAGGAGATTGAAGAGGAAATGTGTACATTGCTGACTTCAATTCAACAAATGCAAACATGACTACATGTCTTCTCAGCAAGGCAAGTGTAGATGAAGGTTGTCTTTGGCATAAAAGACTGTCACACTTGAATTTTAAAGCAATGAATGAGTTGGTAAAGAAGGATTTGGTTAGAGGTATTCCAAAATTGGATTACTCCAAGGATGGATTGTGTGATGCATGCCAGAAAGGGAAGCAGAAGAAGGCCTCTTTCAAATCAAAGTCAATGTATGCTACACTCAGAATATTTCGTTGGTCAATCAAGCAAAAGGCATGACACCTTATCAACTTTTAAAAGGCAAGAAACCAACAATCAACTTTTTGCATGTCTTTGGATGCAAATGTTTTGTACTGAAAAATCATGGTGAGCATCTTGGAAAATTTGATTCAAAGGCAGATGAAGCTATCTTTGTTGGATACTCAGCTGAAAAATCATACAGAGTCTATAACCTAAGACTAAACATTGTAATGAAGTCCATACATGTTGTATTTGATGACAAAAAATATATGGCTTAGTAGATGAAGGTTTTCATGAGTCTCTCTCATTTGAGAATGAGAGAAGTGGTGAAGAAAGTGAAGATGATGATGAAGAATGGAGATCAAATGGTGTGAGAAGCAGACAAGGATCATCAGTTGAAGTGCAGTATGAACCACTTGTTGAAGAGCAACTTACACCATCAGTTGGAAATCAAAGAGAAGCATTTGTTGATGAATCTGCAAGAACTCCATCAATCTCGAGGGCCATACACTCAGGGGGAGTTTCTCACAATCAAAACTCAACAACAAGCCACAATGATCAACACAGAGAAAATGAAGCCACTTCATCAAGGTCAAACTTACCACCACAAAGAAAATGGACCAGGGATCATCCATTTGAGCTTATCATTGGAGATCCTAATGCAAAGGTCCAAACCAGAAGAGCAACTCAAGAAGAATTCTTGTATAGCAGTTTTCTATCCAAAGAGGAACCTAAGAAAGTTGAAGATGCTCTTCTGGATCCAGACTGGGTTTTAGCAATGCAAGAAGAGCTAAACCAGTTTGAAAGAAATGAAGTATGGAAACTTGTACCCAAACCTAAAGACAAATCAGTGATTGGCACTAAGTGGGTATTCAAGAACAAGATGGATGAGAATGACATACTCACAAGGAATAAAGCTAGATTAGTGGCTAAAGGCTACTGTCAAGAGGAACGAATTGACTTTGAAGAAACCTTTGCACCAGTGGCAAGGTTAGAAGAAATAAGGATCTTCCTGGCCTATGCAGCGCATGCCAATTTCAAAGTCTATCAAATGGATGTCAAGAGTGCATTTCTGAATGGTACTCTAGAGGAGGAGGTGTATGTTAGTCAACCGCCTGGTTTTGAAGATCCAGACTTTCCAAAATATGTGTTCTTTCTACTCAAAGCACTCTATGGCCTGAAGCAAGCACCTAGAGCCTGGTTTGACACACTCTCACAGTTCCTTATAGAGAATCACTTCATTCGAGGTACTATTGATAAAACTCTATTTTATAGAAATGTCAATGGCTCTATGATACTTGTCCAAATTTATGTAGATGATATAATATTTGGGTCTACAGATGAGAAACTTTGCAAGAGATTTGCCAAACTCATGCAAAGTAGATATGAAATGAGTATGATGGGTGAATTAACTTATTTTCTTGGTTTACAAGTTAAACAAGTGAATGAGGGAATTTTTATAAGTCAAACAAAATACATTTATGATCTTTTAAAAAGGTTTGATTTAGCAGATTGCTTTTTGCAAAAACACCCATGGTCACTGCCACTAAGCTTGAACTGAATACTAAGGAAAAGAAGGTGGACATGACAAGCTATAGGGGCATGGTTGGATCTCTTTTATACTTAACAGCTAGTAGACCTGATATTATGTTTGCTACATGTTTATGTACTAGATTTCAAGCTGATCCTAGGGAATCTCACTTAGTAGCTATTAAAAGGATTTTCAGATATCTCAAGGGAACACCAAACCTTGGCATTTGGTACCCTAGAGATTCTGGTTTTGATCTAATTGGTTACTCAGATGCAGATTATGCAGGTTGCAAAATGGATAGAAAAAGTACCACAGGAACCTGTCAATTCTTGGGAAACAAGCTGGTCTCATGGTTCAGTAAGAAGCAGAACTCAGTATCTACCTCAACTGCAGAGGCTGAATACATAGCAGCTGGGAGTTGTTCACAGATTCTATGGATGAGAAATCAACTACTTGACTATGGAGTTAAAGTTGAAAAGATCCCAATTTTCAGTGATAACACTAGTTCAATTGCAATATCACAGAATCCAGTGCAGCATTCTAGAACCAAGCACATATACATCAGATACCATTTCATCAGGGAGCATGTGATGAAAGGCACTGTGGAACTGCATTTTGTTCCTAGTGAAAAACAGTTGACAGACATTTTTACTAAAGCTTTGGATGAAGCAACCTTTTCAAGGTTGGTAAGTGAGCTTGGTATGTTAAATTTCACATGATCTTTTAAAATGTCTGTTCAATTTGCTTGCAGCCAGTGAATTTCATTCTCTGGATTTTGTTTGTTTTATTTGTTTATCTGCATGATTATTCTAGAGATATCATTGTAGCATAGTTAAATAAATATTTTATTGACATATATCAATTAATGATATTTTGTTAATTTCATGTCTATTTAATTGTGAGTTTATCTGATTATTGTGGATTAATTCTTGATTTATTGCGTGAATCCATAATAATTAGAAGTATTAAATATGTGTGTATGTGTATAGGCTGATAGATTTCAATGATAAGATGTTTTTCGGCTGACAGGTTTCGGTGATAAGATGTTTTTCGGCTAATTGATTGATTAGGTGAGAAATTATTGGTTGATTAGGTAAGAAATTATTGAGCGGTGTTATTCAACATAACCTATCACTATCACACCGAACCCACTAATCCTTGAAACCTTATAAATGATGAGTTTTTGTTTGTGTTTAACATCATCATTTTTCAGATATACAGAGCATATACACACAATTGCTGAATATTTCGAGCTTTGATCGGAAAGATCTCTCAATCTACCTGGTGGTTTTTAGATCGGATTTCATATTCTTGCTTTATGCATCATCCTTTATAAAAGCTAACCCTTGTTTTTGAATTTCCTCAAAGTTCTGAAAATGGCATTGCAGGTAAGCTTTTTAATTGCTTAAGTTAATCCTATTTCCATTCAGCAAATCGAAACCATTCTGGATGAGCAATTTCGGGCTTGGACACAATTTCTGAATGAACATTCATTAATTCGCTATGCTTTAGTTACACCAGTGCAGCTTAACCATGATGCATTGCGTGAACTATATTGCAGTGCGGTTAATACTTCTTGACAGGATGGGTGTGCATTCACATATCGACTATTTGGTAGGTCGATTAGGGTCACTGAACGAGATGTTTATCGAATTCTTCTTTTTCCTATGGAAAATCTTGTTTCTAATCCTACACCTGAACATATTATAATGTTCATTCGTTTTATAAGGTACCAAGATGGTAATTTTAATACTGGTAATCTATCTAGAACGTTTCTAACCCAGTACTGGAATTTCTTTTTTCACACTCTTAACCATGTTTTTTCCTCAGATAGAACAAATCAAGATCGAATACCTGAATTTATTCAAAAAATTGGGTATGCGGTCGCCAATAATTTGAGGATTAATTTTGGAAAAATAGTGCTTGGTCAAATCATTTTAAAGATGAAACACTTGGGAAGAAGAGATGTTCAGACTCATAATGTCAAATGTCTATATCCAAGATTTCTACAGCGAATATTGAATGATTTTTTGAATGATGAAGACAGGGTACGCTTGGAAAATGGTCGAAAGGTGAAATGTTCTTACATGAAAACGAATGTAATTAATTACATAAGCAAAAAGAACTGTACGGATGTGCCTACAGTCCTAACTGAATATCTAAAGACTGTCCCACTTCCGTTGTTACCAAGACCAGTGAGAGCAGGTATACGACAAGGTAATATTTCAATCCCTGCTATTCCAACCTCTGTATTCCTTGCTCTGTCACAGGAAATACAGTTTCTACAGCCCCTAGTGGCCATCTTACCCGACCAAGAGCAGGAAATCCCACCGACTCTAACACAGGTCGAAGAGCCCATTCTACAAATGTAAACACAAACACAACAAACTCCTACACCTCAATTGTCACTTAAACGACCATCCATCAACACTTTTGAGGGAGATAGTGCCTCAACACTTTTGGGTTTGGTGCCATTTAATCGATTCAAGTTTAACCTCCCCGAGGGAAAATCTCTGGATCTCTTTAGAGATTTACCACTCTTTACCAGTGGTTGGCAACTCGCTTCACGCGAGGACGGAAGCTCACGAACTTTCATTGCACCATCTGTGACCTCTGAAAAAGGGGCTAGGATGATTTCATTTGCAGGTACACATATCGGTGGAAGCTCTGGAGGAGAGTCGAGGGAAACACGAACAGGACATGTAAGTGTAACCCAAACCACTAAATCGAGTGAATATAGAGTGTTGAGTGAAACACCTGCAGAACGTACGAGTGAGCAACCTAATCAACCACATGCACCTGTAACCAGAAAGGAATACAACAGACTCCTTACACGGGTCCAAACAATGGAGAAAGAGTTGCCAAATATCTGTAAGTCCATTGCAGAAATCAAAAATTTGCAACTTATTCAACATGATGTATTCCAGGTTCAATTGAATACCATGGCAACCCAGTTAAATGATGCAATCAACTCCTTGGTAAAGCCATCTTCGTCTAATTTACCAACTCCACATCCTACTACTCTGGAGGATAACCCAACCGAGGGGGAGAATTTGGATGATCAAGAAAAATATACTAGGCGTAAGGGCAAAGAAAAGGTTGTTGACACGAAATTAACTTTATTTTGGGAAGGAAAAGCTAATGGGAGTATTAGTGCTATGTGGAAAGAAAGCAAGGCAAACTTGAAGATATGTTCAATCTAGAGGAACAATTAACTTGCACTTGGTTAATTTTAGAAATCTGGAAAATGTATATATATGATCCAGAATGCACTTTAATATTATTTATCTTTGTATTTTATTTTGTTGTATCAATTGAGTTATCCTCTAGGAATTTGCTTGTTAAAATCTAACAATCAAATAGGGAGAGATTGTAAAGCATAATGTAATGTAATATGTAATAGAGACATATATAACTCAACTAGGATAAAAGATAAATAATATTAACTCTATACAAGGATCATGAAATTTGAAGAACAGGCATCAACAAGGATCAAGTCGCTGAAAGAAGTTCATTAACATGATCAAGCCTCAGTGACAAAATAAGATGTACAGATGATTCAGTTGAAGGGCCAAAAGATTCCAGTGATAAAGTTTTTATGGTTGCACAATTCTTAGCAGTGTTCTTAAAGACATGATACGAAGACCACGAGTGAATGTTAGTCGTCTGTGAACCAGACCAGTTGCACTAGGCGTCAACACTTCACAAAGGAATCAAAGTATCTAACTCAGAAAAATTGTTAAGAGGTATGATTGAGTTTAGAGCAGTGTTGATATCCTCTAGTTAGTTGGAAGCTGAATATTTAAGGATGTCAAATTAAGAGGAAAATGAATAGTATCCGAAATTACTATTCATATGAATAGTATCCGAAATCACTATTCATATGAATAGTACTATTCATATGAATAGTAACCAACGGTTACTATTTGGGGTTGGTGTAATAGTGCCCGATTCCTATTTGGGGGTTGTTGGAATAGTGCTCGGTTACTATTTGAGGGTTGTTGGAATAGTGTCAAATAGTAACTTTCTAAAACCTATAAATTGGCCTATTGTATTTCATTTCAAAACACACCTCAACACAACTCTCTCTTCTCTCTCTTATATCTTCTCTGTGTAAGCTGCTAGACAATCCATCTAGTAGGAAAGCCGGCTTAGCCCACTTTCAGGAAGTTTTGGGGTAGAAGGTCCTCGTGCCTAAACTATCCTTAGGAGTGTAAGCTGCTAGACAGTCCATCTAGTAGGAAAGCCGGCTTAGCCCGCTTTCAGGAAGTGTCGGGTAGAAGGTCCTCGTGCCAAAACTATCCTTTGGAGTGTTCATGTTTTGAAGCTAATCCATTGGATTAGAAGTTGTAACACCCCTTCGAGTTTATTATCAATAAAGATATATTCTCGGAATTAATTTTTTTTTGGTAGTATCATATTCAACCCCCCTTCTACGATACTTCGGGACCTAACAGTTGCTTAATTATTTTCTCGGTGTGCAAGTGCTTTACTGTCATGATGGCATCATTCTTTCTCAAACAAAGTATATCCAAGACCTTTTAACGGAGACAAAAATGATTGATTGAAATGGTGTCTCTATAACGACCTAGAATTTTTGCGATTTATAAATGTTTGTTTAATTGTTAAATGTGGAAATTATGTGATTAATATACTGAGTATATTTTTGTGAAGTCAAGATATGTGTGAAATCAACTTTATGTGATTATGTGATGATTGGTATATGTCGTATATGCTCGTAGAATTTTTATTTATATTTTTATAGCATTAAAAGTATTTTTAAAATGCATTTTTAACTTTCAAAAATCATATAAAATCATTGGAGTCGTTTTAAATCATGAAATCTTTTAAAATATCATCTTTGTGATATTAGTGAGTTATAAAAATTGGTGTGAGTATTTAATTATGTGTTCTGGTATTTTAAAATGATTTAAAAAGATTTGTTTCTTTTAAATGTCCTTTATTTCAAAATTCGTATAAAATTCATTTTTGATCCAAATATTATTTTAAAAATATGGGGATGCTTCTAATTTCATGAACTTTATTTTTAAAATTTTTATAAAATATTTTCTCCCCATTTCCTATTTTATTTTGATTTAAAAGTGATTAAAAGATTAGTTTTTCAGAAAAGTAAATAGCAATTATGATATTACCATTTTGCCCCTGCTCTTATCAGACAAGAGGCAACGGCCTCCTTCCCTTTTCACTTCAATCTCTCGCTGTTTCTCTCTATTCTCTCTCCTGTGAGTCTCTCTCTCGATTTTCTTTCAACCACCGCATGCAATGGCCATTTTTTGGCCGATTCTTTCTATTCTTGTCTTAAAATGCTCCTGCTAACCTCTAGTTTACTATGATGCTTCATTTTTGCTGATTCGTGTATATATATACATGTTCGTATGTATATATGTAAGAACCCTAATTTTTGGTAATATTTCCTTTTATTTAATATCTTGTGACATTATCATTATGGAACTTTTCTAGTCATCCCTGTTGATTTATAGAATTGATTGTCTGAGAAACTGCGTTGTTGCATTTATGATGTAAGAAATACAGAGATTGTGAAGGCAAGAGTCTTACTATTAGTAATATTTATAAAGCTTGGGATTTGAGAATGGTTAGAATATTAAAGGATTTATTAAGAATTATGACGAGGAATTTTGGACATTCGAGGAATTTATACAATAAGTACTTAAGGAATTATAGGGGAAATCTCTACGCGACGAAATATTATTACGAGAGAATAATTAAGTTACGATACGAAGTAAGGATTAAATAACAAGCATTGGTGGGAGAATAATATTACAAGGAAAGAAATTACATGCAAGTGCCATGTAACTAGATAGTTAGAAAAAGGAACTAGAAAACATAAAAGCAAAAGTGAATAGTGACTAGCATGGTGGGTGATGTACTTAGGGGACAATAGGGCATGGATGCAACCTAGGCTAGCTTGGCAACATGTGACTACTCTTTACTAACCATAATAATACAAGTCATACTTAGCATTTCTTTTTTACCATTCCAAACAAAACAAAGCAAAAACACTCCCCCCCCCCTTGAAAATAGCTCTCGGCCGAACCAACTTGGGAGAGAGGGAGAGATTTTCTCTCCAAGTTTTCTTCATCTACAACCTTCCTAGGGCTTCCTTGCATCATAGTAGAGGTATGGTATCAATTTCAAAGCCTTCCATCCATTGGTTCTTGAGTTATAATTGTTGGAAGTTTAGAGAAATGTTAACATAAGTTTATTATCTTTTAGATCTTGCATTGTGAGTGTTGTAGGAGGCCATCTAAGGTGTTTTTAAGTTGTATAAAGATTGTTCAAGGTCTCTAGGAGCTCAAGAAGGTATGAAATCTCAAACCATCCTTGGTTATGTGTGGTTCATATAGTATGGTAGTAGATCCATGCATTTTAGGGGTTATCTTGAATGTATATGTATTGGATAGCATGGATCTTGGGTTTTGATGTTGAGATTGTGAATTTTATGACTATGGTTAATATATATATATATATATATATATATATATATATATATATATATCTCCTTGAGTGTTATGAGTCATGATCTAAGTGTTTTAAGTGGTGTTTATGTTATGGAAGCATGAAAAATGGTTGATCTAAGTGATTTGAGCTTGCTGAGTTTGTCCAGGAACTTTGATCTGTGTTGTAGCACGATTTTGAACACCCAAATGATGTCCCCTGATGTCCTACCTTATATTGTTGGAAAGATAATTGAATGTAGTTTCTGGATATGTAAGATTCATAGCTAGGTGATGTGTGGATTTTTAGTTATGGCCGGAGGAGTGAATTTTGTTTCTGGACTATGGACTGCATTAAGTGACCCCCTTGTGAACCTTGTTTAAACACCTTAAAATATATTTGGGATCATGGAAAAATTTGAGAATGTAGGTAATGCAGTGGTGAAGACCACCCAAAAGGAATTGGATTAAAATATGAATTTTTGGATTTTATAAAAATGCTAGAGTAAAATTCGCGCAATGGAAAAAGGTCGATTAGTGGAACATTATTCTAGGGTTAGTGGTTATGGTTCGAACGTGGTAACTAAATTAAGTCGAGTAAGTGACGAGCGTAAACGAGTGATGTCATGGACCTATAGTGGGGCTACGGAGTCATAAGACGAAGTCGTTAAGTTAATTTCGTACCCCCTTAAAACCCCGTAATTAAAGAGAAATTGTTAAGGTACTAACGAACAATTATTCATTACAAGAAATTTGATTTTTACCTACCATTAATTTACCTACCAATATATATTTGTAAGTAAAAGTTAATTTTACCTACCAATAAATAATTGTAAAAAACTATTAGTAGGCAATTGTTAATCTTTTCATTAAAATAAGTTAGTTACTATATATTTATCCCGACTTGAAGAATCCTACTTTGCTTCTTAGGGAGGGAATTTTCTTAACTTATTTGTCGCCAAACAGTTCATCTAGTTTCCATCCAATTTTATATTTATTCTCCAAAACAAGTAAATGCGTGTATACTTACGTGTCAAATAGGATCCTAGCCAGTATTATTCTTCCTATATATCTTCCTTTGGAACAAATGATTTCTTTGAATATATTTAAAGTTTACATTTAACATAATTTTTCATAAAACAGTTTGAAATTAATTTGTGTTATCGAAATTTTTTAATCTTAGTTAGTTCATTTTACATGATCTTGGGAAGCATATCAAACTATTACTAAAGTCTTGATCTTACAACAAAATTGACATATAGTAAACAACCATCATCATACTAAAACTGTGAAAATTACTCGAATGACGGAAAGAGACGTGATGGAAATGGAATTGAAGAGGTGGATAAGATCATACATAAGATCATGGGAGAAGAAAATCGGACGTGACAAGGGGCCTTTTGTTGTTGCTATTGGTTTAAAGAGAAACTCTTCTCTCTCCTTTAGTATTATTATTTATTTTTTTGTATTTTTAAGGGACCATTTTTCTTGTTGATAATTTAACAATATATATCTATGAACAACAGTTAAATATTACATTTTCTAATTTTCTCTATATAGCTAAATTATTTTTAAGAAAACAGAGCCTGGGATAGGGAGCATGAAGCTTTCTTGGACAATTATTTAGTATAACGAAAATTATAATCAATGTGAGACTTGTTTTTAGAAGATTGAAAGGAGCTTAAAAAATATTTATAAAAAAGTTTAGAAGATTAAAAAGAGCTTAAAAATTATTTATAAAAATTTTTATAAATATCATTGGCATGTTATAGTTGATTCTAAAAATAATAAGTGAATCATTTTATCATGTTGTCCATAACTTTTGGAGTTATGGTAAAATTATTAAACTAAATTGAGTGAGTTCACTAATTTTTGGCACACAAACTTTCCCGCAACTTGCCAAAAGTTCCAAATATTGGGGGGAAAATGGCCCGCTTATTTTTTTTTTTTTTACAGTCCCCTGACCAGTACTATAGTTTATCTAAACTTTTGTCTAACTGCCTCACCCACTTCCCTAGTTCCATGTATATCGGTTCCATAAATCAGCTACTCCTATATAAAATCAATTACAACACTTTTTTCGCAATGAATCAAACAGCTCATTATGGAATTGCCTCTTCAACGCTTTTTGAAATCGCCATGACTAAGATTCTGATATTTTTGTTTTCTAAAAATCAGGCTGACTATTGAATGAAAAAACCTATGCTAGAATTCAGGTAATCTTCTTTTTTTGTTTTCAGCGATTTGATTTTTTGTATTTCTTAGTTTTCTCAATTGGGATTTTCAGTTTTTGCAGGAATTATCAAGGCAGCTTGAAAAAAGCTCCTTGCGATGTTCTATGATTAGCTTATATATAGCTAAGACTCATGATTGAAGGGTAAAGCTTTTACTTCTATTACATGATAAATTTTGTACTTATGTTTTGTTTCTTAAAAGTAAAAATCCTTTGCTAGATCTTGTCTTTTGTTAGTTTTGTCGAGTTCTCTTGCACTTTAGATAAAATAAGTTATGGGTTTGTTTATACAGTCAGGGGTGTACATCCGGCCTCAACCCTATACTTTACTTTTGTTATCTTTAAATCTCTATTGCTACTGTAATATGCAAGACTCGGACCAATTGTATGTATGTAAAGTTACATTCTTTTGCATTCTCATGTGATTTAATTTCTTGTTCTTCCATGATTGTTTAAGTACTGCCTATCTTTTTAGTTGTTAAAATATTCACTTAACTGTTTTGTAGGCCACTTGCTGCTTTTCAACAATACTAAGAAGAATGATTTATATATGCAATGTTGGGGAAGTCTACGCTATTGTGGAAAATATGAGGAGCAAGTTTAGGCCATCGAAGATAAGTGTGAGAAGCGAAAAATTGCATTTCTCAATTCACCAAAATTTTCACTTGTAACAGGATTAATGAGGAATTTTTTTTGTATAATTTTGTTATTCTACTATAAAAGCTCTTTTGTAATGTAATAGCACTTTTTGTTCTTTTTTACTTCCATGTACCATTATTAAGAAATTATATATAAGATTTATTTATAGCTTAGTGTGCCTAATTTTTTTAAACAATAATTAGATACCATTGATAATTATTTACTATAATGAGTATCACCATTTGGTGCCACTTGCATCAATCTCGACTTGCCAAGTGGATTAATTATCAAACACATGAACCAGTTATACGGTACTAAATGGATCATTTACCGGATAACAGGTATCCACATATAGGGTGCCATGTGGCCTATTAAAAAATTTCTATGTGTACCTCTAATAAAGTGCCATTTGTACCTCTAATGAAGTGCCACGTGGACCACTTATGAGGTGCCACATAAGTTGCTTACTAGGTTCCACGTGGACCATTATTGCCACGTAGATCAACGACACGTCAGCTGATGACACAACCAATAAAATGGGGTCCACATGAAATTTATCTACCAATATAAATATGTGTAGCTAAATACTCTTTCTCCACCAACCTTTATCTACCAATCGCTACCAATAATTTATTGGTAGCAAAAACCTTTTATCTACTAATAAAGTACTTTTACCTACCCTTAACATTAGTAGGTAAATATCAAATTTCTTGTAGTGATTGTTTATGTATAGATCGTTCGAATCCGCACGCTCGACCACCCCAACTAAACCAAGGCAAGTTTACTTTTCAAAACTTATCCATATACAAGGACTTTTACTGTTGTGTTTGTAGTTTTCAGTTATATCAAATGCTATGTTTATCGAAGTATTGTTGCAATTGAGATTGAATAAGTACATATATGCTTATACCCCTTGAACTTAGATTGAAAAGTTTTCTTCGGACAACGACTCTAGCAATAGAGGTCGTGGCGGTCCGTATATACTATTGACCGGGGAGCGGTATATTATTATCTAGATTGCGAAAACCCGAAGGGTCATTCGGGGAGTATCGTATACTCAATTATTATGTTCATATCTTCGTAAATACTCGAAACCCTATCTTGGATTAAAAGTTTATTTTATCAAATAATTATTTATTAATTATTAATATTAAATCTTAAAATATTATTTATTAATTACTGTTCATTATTTAAAGACAAAGTTAATCCAAGATACTTTTTAATTCTTTCAAACTCGAACTCTTTCGAACTCGAAACATTTTCGAAAACCCCCGGTCAGATTCTGCTTCTTGTATGATTTCAAGAATCATCGGTCGACTGATGTCGGACCTCAATTACTCTGTTTTCAATCAAAATCAAGTTTTAAAAGAAAAGAAAAAGGGACTCTGGCAGGTGTGGGAACCGTTGACGAACGATTCCCGGGATGTGTAAGCGGCCGTGAGCCAGGCGGTCCATCACTTATTATTCCGGCCCAGGTGTTGCCGAAGGATGATTACGGATGTAGTTTTCATCGAGGGTGATTACGGATGTAGTTTTCACCCGAGGGATAGTTACGGATGTAGTTTCTATCCTTCTACCGGTAGAGAAGACCCGCGGATTATTGGACTTGGATGTGGCGACTGATCATCGTCAATCCTTGTCAGGTTTTTATGTTTTCTTTAAGTCCCATTCCTCCATTTTGGAAAAATGCTTTGACACTGCTTCTTAGGCTTTCGTGCCAAGTTGCTGATAGTGTTTTATTTTGATGAGAAAGATGTTGAATCAATGCAATATCTAGAACTGCAAGTTTATTTTGAAAACAAGGGCACATATTGTTGCACCTTCGAGATTTATCAACTATGACAATTGATTTCATAACTGATTGATACAAACAAATATATCAACTGCCAATCATATGAGATGTATATTGCTTATCTTATATATATATTTCTTGCTGAGCTATAGTTGCTCACTCTTGCTTGTTTTCAACTTTACAAACACAACAGCTAAGCGAAATGGCAAGACCCAGGCAGACTGCTCGAAAGCAGGTGACTAGGCCCGAGCCTCCACTTGAGATTCCACCGGTAGGCCCCATTAGCCGGATTGGTTGGCAGCTTTTGTTAGTACGTTTTATTTATCAGCATGACCTGTGCAAGGCAGTGTATCGTAACAAACTTTCAAGCCGCCAGCTTCGCTTCATATCGGAGTGTTGCTGGTAGCATAAATACTATTTAATTCGGTCTGTAATAACTCTGATAACTTTATTACTGTTTAATCAATGTGTGACGTTTCTGAGGCCCTAACCTGTGTGTGTGAGTGTGGTGTGAGTTTATTGTGGGGTCGATGACTGTGTTATTTATATTGTGTGCAAGAACAGGTATGTTATTAATGGAAAATGGACCGTGAGCGCCTAGATCTCCGACCCCGGATCTGGGGGCGTCACAGAAATGGTATCAGAGCGAGGTTACAGTTCTCAGAAACGGTAGTAATTTAAGAAAGCAACCCTAATAATAATAACAATAACGATAACCTTAATAACAACTTTAATAATACTTAGAACTCTCATCGAGTTTGTAGTCGGGTTATCGGATATAGCCCTGACTTTAAGGCCCGTGAGGGAACTACTCCTAAACCCTTCTTTTATGGTTAGTGACCCACTTTATTTCCCTTGTGTAGATGGATGAGATACCAGACCCTGAGGCTTTTGAGAGGGAGCATGATGAGGCCCTGATGCGAGAGCCCGAAGACCCTGAGGAGGATATAGGTGCTGACTCCGAGCTTGGCCCCTGGATTATAGTGATAGATAGTACTGATGATGAGGATCCCGTTGAGGAGCCCTTTGAGCCTGAGCCCGAGCCAGAGCCTGTTACCCCGTCTCCTGTAGCTACTGATGAGGAGAGTGTGAGATCCGGCGAGGGTCATGTTGTGTCACCCCCACCTTCTCCACAGACATCTAGCCCTGTTTCATCGGACGGTGACTCTGAGGATGACACTTCTGGCGAGGAGGAGCTTGACCCTACCCCTGCTCCTGCTCCTGCTGCTGCACCTACTCCTGTTCCGGTCATACCACCTCCACCGGCGGACCTACCCCCAGTGTCTGGTACTGAGCATGCTTACGTGGTACAGTTCCTGACCCGAGACTTACTATCTGCAGAGGCCCGACTTAACGAGGCGAGGCGGGCACTAGTGGAGGAGCGCGAGGCGCGCTTGAGGATCCAGGCTGAAATGAGGACCACTCTTGCTAGGAGGACTAGGGCTCGACTCCACAGGATCGAGATGAGGAGTCGCGATAGGATTCTTGGTTTAGGGATCCGCGGGGGCGGAGTGATCCAGGCTAGGGATGCTAGACGTGTTGTGCGTCGTGCATTTACCCGAGTGAGGACCTTGCTCCGTCGCGGCGCGGCCCCGTGATGTGTTACTGATAGCTCAGTCCCCTAGGGTCAGATGACATTAGTGTGTCGATTTTGCGGGATAGTTGACTTGTGCAGTGGTATCCTTTCTGACCAGTGGATGAGTAGACTGACCTACAGATATGTAGATGTGATTTCGGGTAGTATGTATGGATGTAGCCCTACTTTTGTGTAGCCTGACTATTCGGATGACGTATTTGTATTTGTTCCACTTTTGCTAGACTTTGACATCGGAACTATGTATTTGGCTCTAACATCCAAACTTGTGATAACCCTTGTACCGTACTTATTTAGTTTCAGTTTTTTTAATATTGCCTCAACTGCTTTACTTTTCGATGCCATGCTTTACTGTTTTGATATACAACTGTGATTATACAATTGCTACAAGCCACAAATACAACCATACTGTTTCAATTTACGATATGCGATTTCAAATTATTTTCTACAATTTCCAAAAATGTTCCTACAATCTTTAAAAATAAATTTTTTCGAAAAAAAAAATATATATATATATTTTTGAGGTTTCGAAGTTTTGAAAACTCTTGTAAATGTTTTCGCATCCCAAAGGGATTTTTCTCCAAAAATGTTTGACATTTTATCTCCAACATCGGATTATTAAAACTTTTGCAACTTCCACCCTTATGAGGAGGAACGATACGCTCCTGACCCATGCAAACGCTGTCAGGTAATTGGAAAACCCTAACCCCTTTCTTGTTTTATTATCAGAATCATGCCACCCAGAAGAATGAACACTCGAGCTCACCTGATCAGTTCTGAGGGCCAGGGTAGCCACCATGGAGCCGGAGGCCACCAGAACCGTGAAGGGGAGAATGTCAACCTGAGTGATAATGAGGGCAACGATCATAACCTGTTTGATGACTCTGAGTATGAAGAAGAAGAAGCTGGTGATGATACCCGAGAGGTAGAACATCCTAGGGGAGGCCCTATGGAACAGTTCATGGAGTTACTTAGGCAGAACTTGGACCGTCCCCCAGTTCAGCAACCACCCCAGAATGCTAATGCTAATGCTTTCCGGAACTTCAAATCCCTGAAACCCCCAGAATTTAAAGGAACTGCCGACCCTGTCGAGGCAAGGGCCTGGCTGAAGGAAATGGAAAAATCTTTCGAGATACTAGGTGTCGCTGAAGAGCAGAAGACTGTTTTCGCCACTTACCTTCTGAAGGGTGAGGCGAACTATTGGTGGGAAGTTAAGAAGAATTTGGAAGGAAGAGGTGTGGTAACCTGGGAGAGATTTAGCGAGTTGTTCTTGGAGAAGTACTTTCCTAGGTTCATGGAGACACAAATGGAGCTAAAGTTTTTGGAGCTGAAACAAGGAAACATGACAGTGGCCGAGTATGAGGCCAAATTTACTGAGTTGTCAAGGTTTGTGCCGGAGTATGTGAACTCTGAGGCAAAGAGGGCCCGAAGATTTCAATTAGGGCTAAAACAATGGATTCAGAATCATGTGGCGGTTCTTGAGCTGACAGACTATGCCACCCTGGTACAGAAAGCGTCAATTGTCGAAGCTGGAAGTGAACAGATGCAGAAGGAGAGAGAAGGAAAGAAGAGGAAGTTGGATAGCCGAAAGGGAAACTCTGCTGGTGGGAGCTTTCCGAGCAAATTTAAGCGAGGAACGATGTCCCAACCCAGCGGGAACTTTGGAACCAAGAGAGCTGAAAGTTGGAGTGTGGGCCAGGGCGGCCGACCGCAGGGATCGTCTTACTCTACCACATCCCGAGCCCAACCCCCAGAATGCAACAAATGTGGAAGGAAACATGCGGGCGTGTGCAACCTGCAAGATGTGAAGTGCTTCAAGTGTGGGCTGACAGGGCATTATGCTAACGCCTGTCGCGGAACTAGTAACAACCCGAGTGTCGGAGGTAATTGCTTTAAGTGTGGGAAACCAGGGCACCGAATGAGGGAATGTATGTCCTCTGGGCCAGCTGCATCGAGAGTGAGTGGAACTGCTTCTAACAAGGCCCCTACTGCAAGAACTTTTAACATGACGGTGCAGGATGCCGTGAGGAACACGGATGTGATTGCAGGTACCCTATTACTCAACTCAGTTAAAGCAAATGTTTTATTCGATTTGGGAGCTACCAAGTCTTTCATATCTCTAGATTTTGTATGTCGGTTAGGCCTTAAGACTGAACCATTGAAAGACAGATTGCAAATAGAGATAGCTAATCATGAAATTATTCCCGTTAGCCAAGTATGTCCAGGTTGTGACCTAGAAATAGAAGGGCGACACTTTCGGGTAGACTTAATACCTTTTAAACTAGGGGAGTTTGACGTAATAGTAGGTATGGATTGGTTAATAACCCATGGAGCCCAGATTGATTGTGTCAAGAAGAAAGTAAGTTTGAGACTGCCAGGGGACGAGGAAGTAGTATTTAGTGGGAAACGGCAAAGCCAAAAGTTCCTGACTATGATTCAAGCTAAGAAGTTGTTACGTAAAGGATGCGAAGCCTATTTAGCCTATGTGAAGGATACCAAGAAAGAGGCACCGAACCTACAGGAAATCCCTGTCGTCAATGAGTTCGCGGATGTATTTCCGGACGATCTTCCCGGACTACCACCCGATAGAGACATCGAGTTTGCTATAGACTTAGTTCCGGGTACGGCCCCAATTTCGAAAGCCCCATATCGGCTAGCCCCAGTGGAAATGAAAGAACTGGCCACTCAGTTACAAGAGTTGTTGGATAAAGGGATGATAAGACCTAGTGTGTCACCGTGGGGAGCCCCGGTGTTATTCGTGAAGAAGAAGGACGACAGCATGAGATTATGTATAGATTACCGGGAGTTGAACAAGGTGACTATAAAGAATAAGTATCCCTTGCCCAGGATAGATGACCTGTTTGACCAATTGAAGGATGCAGTTTATTTCTCCAAGATTGATTTGCGGACCGGGTACCACCAGTTAAAGATTAAACCAGAAGATATACCAAAGACGGCCTTTCGCACTCGGTATGGACACTATGAGTTCCTAGTGATGTCATTTGGGTTAACGAATGCCCCTGCAGCTTTCATGGACTTAATGAATCGAGTCTTCAAGAAATACTTGGACAAGTGTGTTATAGTCTTCATCGATGATATCTTGATTTATTCCAAGACAAGGTAAGAACATGTAGAGCACTTAAGGATTGTATTGGGAGCATTGAGAGAAGAAAAGTTGTACGCTAAGTTCTCGAAGTGCGAATTTTGGTTGAAGGAAGTTCAGTTTCTAGGGCATGTGATCAGCGAACAAGGTATTCTAGTGGACCCAACCAAAATAGAGGCTGTATCAAATTGGGAGAGACCAACCACTCCGACAGAGGTGAGAAGTTTCATAGGACTGGCTGGCTACTATAGGAGGTTTGTCCAAGACTTTGCAAAGATAGCAGCCCCTTTGACCCGACTAACTCGCAAGACCGAGAATTTTGTGTGGACTGAAAAATGCGAAGAGAGCTTCCAAGAGTTGAAGAAGAGGTTGGTGACAGCACCAGTACTAGCCCTACCTGATGATAAGGGAGATTTTGTGATTTATAGCGACGCATCCCATAAAGGTTTAGGGTGTGTGCTTATGCAGCACGGTAAGGTGATTGCTTATGCGTCCAGACAACTTAAGGAATATGAGATAAGATACCCCACCCATGATTTGGAATTAGCAGCGATAGTTTTTGCTTTGAAGATCTGGAGACATTATCTTTACGGAGAAAAGTGTGAAATCTACACGGATCACAAGAGCTTAAAGTACATATTCACTCAGAAAGAGTTAAACATGAGGCAGAGGAGATGGTTAGAGCTAATCAAAGATTATGATTGTGAGATTCATTATCACCCAGGGAAGGCCAACGTGGTGGCCGATGCACTTAGCCGAAAGGAGAAGCTTAAAATGATAACGTCAGTGGACGAATTGATCAAGGACCTTGAGAAACTGGAGATTGAAGTGAGGCTACCAGGAATTGGACAAGAGAGTCTAACGGAAATAAAAGTCCAACCACCGTTATTGGAAAAGATTAAGTGGTGCCAGGAAAAGAAGATGGAGGAAGAAAAGAATTCGATGGAGAAGATCTTGACTGGCGAAGAAATTAAGTGTGAGAAGGACGGGAATGGAATTATGAGGTACGCATCTAGGATATGGATTCCAAACGTTCAAGAGTTAAAAGATGAGATTTTGCAAGAGGCTCATAGTTCGAGGTACTCAATTCACCCTGGAGGCACTAAGATGTATAGGGATCTGGGAGAATACTATTGGTGGCCTAATATGAAAAAGGACGTGGCAGAGTGGGTAAGTAAGTGTTTGACATGTCAAAGAGTGAAGGCCGAACACCAGAGGCCCAGCGGATTGTTGCAACCCTTAGAGATACCCGAGTAGAAGTGGGAGCAGATTGCGATGGACTTTGTGGTCGGATTACCAAGGACCAAGACGAATCATGATGCCATTTGGGTAATTATCGATAGGTTGACCAAGTCAGCACATTTTCTTCCAATCAACGAGAGATATACTGTCGACAAGCTGGCAGATATTTACTTAAAGGAGATTGTGGTTAGACATGGGGTTCCTGTGAGCATTGTATCAGATAGAGACCCGAGATTCAACTCCAGGTTCTGGAGAAGTTTTCAGGATTGTGTGGGGACTAAGTTAAACATGAGTACTGCATACCATCCCCAAACAGACGGACAGAGTGAGAGAACCATCCAGACCATCGAGGACATGTTGAGGGTATGTGCCATTGATTTTAAGGGAAGTTGGGATGACCACTTGCCGTTGGTCGAATTTTCCTACAACAACAGTTACCATTCGAGTATAGGCATGCCCTCATATGAAGCTTTATACGGACGAAGATGTCGGTCTCCCCTGTGTTGGGAAGAAGTTGGAGAGCGGAAGATTTTAGGGCCTGAACTGGTCCAACAGACAAGAGAAACTATCGAGCTCATAAGAGGACGGCTGGTAGCGGCCCAAGACAGACAGAAGAAGTATGCAGACCAGACCCGCAAGGACAAGGAATATGAGGTAGGAGAGTTTGTGATGTTGAAGGTATCACCGTGGAAGGGATTGATGAGATTTGGTAAGAAGGGAAAACTAAGCCCGAGATTTATTGGACCTTTTGAGATCTTGAAACGAGTTGGGAAGTTAGCCTATGAATTGGATTTACCCCCGAGCTTACAGTAAGTACATAACGTGTTCCATGTGTCCATGCTACGACCGTACCATACCGACTTCCGACATGTGATAGAACATGATCAAGTGGATCTGCAACCAGACCTAACATATGTCGAGCAACCCGTAGAAATCATGGATCGAAAAGAACAGGTACTGAGGAACAAGGTTGTCAAACTAGTGAGAGTCTTGTGGAGGAACCAGAATGCCGAAGAATCAACATGGGAACTAGAAAGCGCAATGCGTGAAAAGCACCCCCAACTGTTTTCAACCTGATTCCGGGACGGAATCCTTTTAAGGAGGGGAGGCTGTAAGAACCCTAATTTTTGGTAATATTTCCTTTTATTTAATATCTTGTGACATTATCATTATGGAACTTTTCTAGTCATCCCTGTTGATTTATAGAATTGATTGTTTGAGAAACTGCGGTGTTGCATTTATGATGTAAGAAATACAGAGAGATTGTGAAGGCAAGAGTCTTACTGTTAGTAATATTTATAAAGCTTGGGATTTGAGAATGGTTAGAATATTAAAGGATTTATTAAGAATTATGACGAGGAATTTTGGACATTCGAGGAATTTATACAATAAGTACTTAAGGAATTATAGGGGAAATCTCTACGCGACGAAATATTATTACGAGAGAATAATTAAGTTACGATACGAAGTAAGGATTAAATAACAAGCATTGGTGGGAGAATAATATTACAAGGAAAGAAATTACATGCAAGTGCCATGTAACTAGATAGTTAGAAAAAGGAACTAGAAAACATAAAAGCAAAAGTGAATAGTGACTAGCATGGTGGGTGATGTACTTAGGGGACAATAGGGCATGGATGCAACCTAGGCTAGCTTGGCAACATGTGACTACTCTTTACTAACCATAATAATACAAGTCATACTTAGCATTTCTTTTTTACCATTCCAAACAAAACAAAGCAAAAACACTCCCCCCCCCTTGAAAATAGCTCTCGGCCGAACCAACTTGGGAGAGAGGGAGAGATTTTCTCTCCAAGTTTTCTTCATCTACAACCTTCCTAGGGCTTCCTTGCATCATAGTAGAGGTATGGTATCAATTTCAAAGCCTTCCATCCATTGGTTCTTGAGTTATAATTGTTGGAAGTTTAGAGAAATGTTAACATAAGTTTATTATCTTTTAGATCTTGCATTGTGAGTGTTGTAGGAGGCCATCTAAGGTGTTTTTAAGTTGTATAAAGATTGTTCAAGGTCTCTAGGAGCTCAAGAAGGTATGAAATCTCAAACCACCCTTGGTTATGTGTGGTTCATATAGTATGGTAGTAGATCCATGCATTTTAGGGGTTATCTTGAATGTATATGTATTGGATAGCATGGATCTTGGGTTTTGATGTTGAGATTGTGAATTTTATGACTATGGTTAATATATATATCTCCTTGAGTGTTATGAGTCATGATCTAAGTGTTTTAAGTGGTGTTTATGTTATGGAAGCATGAAAAATGGTTGATCTAAGTGATTTGAGCTTGCTGAGTTTGTCCAGGAACTTTGATCTGTGTTGTAGCACAATTTTGAACACCCAAATGATGTCCCCTGATGTCCTACCTTATATTGTTGGAAAGATAATTGAATGTAGTTTCTGGATATGTAAGATTCATAGCTAGGTGATGTGTGGATTTTTAGTTATGGCCGGAGGAGTGAATTTTGTTTCTGGACTATGGACTGCATTAAGTGACCCCCTTGTGAACCTTGTTTAAACACCTTAAAATATATTTGGGATCATGGAAAAATTTGAGAATGTAGATAATGCAGTGGTGAAGACCACCCAAAAGGAATTGGATTAAAATATGAATTTTTGGATTTTATAAAAATGCTAGAGTAAAATTCGCGCAATGGAAAAAGGTCGATTAGTGGAACATTATTCTAGGGTTAGTGGTTATGGTTCGAACGTGGTAACTAAATTAAGTCGAGTAAGTGACGAGCGTAAACGAGTGATGTCATGGACCTATAGTGGGGCTAGGGAGTCATAAGACGAAGTCGTTAAGTTAATTTCGTACCCCCTTAAAACCCCGTAATTAAAGAGAAATTGTTAAGGTACTAACGAACGATTATTGTTTATGTAAAGATCGTTCGAATCCGCACGCTCGACCACCCCAACCAAACCAAGGCAAGTTTACTTTTCAAAACTTATCCATATACAAGGACTTTTACTGTTGTGTTTGTAGTTTTCAGTTATATCAAATGCTATGTTTATCGAAGTATTGTTGCAATTGAGATTGAATAAGTACATATATGCTTATACCCCTTGAACTTAGATTGAAAAGTTTTCTTCGGACAACGACTCTAGCAATAGAGGTCGTGGCGGTCCGTATATACTATTGACCGGGGAGCGGTATATTATTATCTAGATTGCGAAAACCCAAAGGGTCATTCGGGGAGTATCGTATACTCAATTATTATGTTCATATCTTCGTAAATACTCGAAACCCTATCTTGGATTAAAAGTTTATTTTATCAAATAATTATTTATTAATTATTAATATTAAATCTTAAAATATTATTTATTAATTACTGTTCATTATTTAAAGACAAAGTTAATCCAAGATACTTTTTAATTCTTTCAAAATCGAACTCTTTCGAACTCGAAACATTTTCGAAAACCCCCGGTCAGATTCTGCTTCTTGTATGATTTCAAGAATCATCGGTCGACTGATGTCGGACCTCAATTACTCTGTTTTCAATCAAAATCAAGTTTTAAAAGAAAAGAAAAAGGGACTCTGGCAGGTGTGGGAACCGTTGACGAACGATTCCCGGGATGTGTAAGCGGCCGTGAGCCAGGCGGTCCATCACTTATTATTCCGGCCCAGGTGTTGCCGAAGGATGATTACGGATGTAGTTTTCATCGAGGGTGATTACGGATGTAGTTTTCACCCGAGGGATAGTTACGGATGTAGTTTCTATCCTTCTACCGGTAGAGAAGACCCGCAGATTATTGGACTTGGATGTGGCGACTGATCATCGTCAATCCTTGTCAGGTTTTTATGTTTTCTTTAAGTCCCATTCCTCCATTTTGGAAAAATGCTTTGACACTGCTTCTTAGGCTTTCGTGCCAAGTTGCTGATAGTGTTTTATTTTGATGAGAAAGATGTTGAATCAATGCAGTATCTAGAACTGCAAGTTTATTTTGAAAACAAGGGCACATATTGTTGCACCTTCGAGATTTATCAACTATGACAATTGATTTCATAACTGATTGATACAAACAAATATATCAACTGCCAATCATATGAGATGTATATTGCTTATCTTATATATATATATTTCTTGCTGAGCTATAGTTGCTCACTCTTGCTTGTTTTCAACTTTACAAACACAACAGCTAAGCGAAATGGCAAGACCCAGGCAGACTGCTCGAAAGCAGGTGACTAGGCCCGAGCCTCCACTTGAGATTCCACCGGTAGGCCCCATTAGCCGGATTGGTTGGCAGCTTTTGTTAGTACGTTTTATTTATCAGCATGACCTGTGCAAGGCAGTGTATCGTAACAAACTTTCAAGCCGCCAGCTTCGCTTCATATCGGAGTGTTGCTAGTAGCATAAATACTATTTAATTCGGTCTGTAATAACTCTGATAACTTTATTACTGTTTAATCAATGTGTGACGTTTCTGAGGCTCTAACCTGTGTGTGTGAGTGTGGTGTGAGTTTATTGTGGGGTCGATGGCTGTGTTATTTATATTGTGTGCAAGAACAGGTATGTTATTAATGGAAAATGGACCGTGAGCGCCTAGATCTCCGACCCCGGATCTGGGGGCGTCACAATATATGCGAGTATATATGAGTTTTATGATGGGTTTGTGATGAGTCTTTCGGTCTTGATGATTATCTGTGCATATCCTTCGATTTTATAAAGTTTTGTAGTAGAAATTCGAGTCGGAAGTCATGAATCTTGAAACCCTTGAATTTTTACCCTCCGGCAATGATTCCGATGAGCCGGGGACAACGACGATGATGATCTTGAGTCGAGTATATACTCTAAATTTCAGTTTGATTTGATTTGATGCATGCATGTGTAGTATACGAGTTTTACTCTTGCTTTATTCAAATTATGTGCTAAAAATCGAGTGAATTGATTCGTTAAATTACTTGTTAATTATTCGAGTAGATGTTTTTAATTCTTATAAATTTTCTGAGATGTTTTCCGAATTATATGAACTGCAAGTATAAATTTTTCGGATATTATAAGATTAATTTAGAATTTATATGCATAAATACGAATTATTTGGTTTATTAGGAATTATGTGATTTTATTCGAATATATGATTTATAGTGCTTGATTCGTGCTTGTTGGGTGATTTTATGTGTTAATCTCGGATTAGAATGATTGCATGTGTAAATCTTTGGAGTGATGCAAGTTAAATTCGAATTTTCATGCTAAGTATAAACCATATGATTTTTATTGATTAGTTAAGTATGATTTAATGATTGTTGATAATTTCGAATTAGTGGTGATGTGAATGGTATAGAAATAGTATGATTATGAGTTGTTATGATATTATGAATCCATTGGGAGTGCAGGTGGATCTTAAATCCATCGGATTGGTTTAATTGTGATTTGAGTCGGATGTTTTCCGACGGGATAGTCTATTTTATAAAGGAAACTCTGCCCGATTTTCGTGAGATTATAAATAGTAAAGTGTATACTATAATAGCATAACTGCCTATAAGTTGAGTTTACCTGCTAAGTGTTTGAATGCTAAGTGTTTGAGTGACATATATGATATGCATGTTCTAAGTGCTACGTGATTACTTAATTACGAGACGATCTGATAAATATATCAGGTATGTGTGATATATGTTAAGTATTAATGCGTTATAAGAATCATTTGGGTAGAATAGGATTAGACGATTAAGATGTATAGAATTCTAAAGTAGTGATTATGATTTATGTAGATACGAAGGACGTAGGCCCTAACAATAAAGGGAAAACTAAGGTTGAGTATCAGTGACTGAGCTGTTAGCTGTTGCATTCTACCGGAGGCAAGTAACTCTGTCTTTCCTCTGCAAGTTTATATTCTTGAAATTGTTATATCTTGTTGATTCAAGCATGCCTATCTTATACCATGTTGATCATACTCTTGTTGTAAACCTACCTTTGCATGTATCCAAAATCTTTATTGATAAACCCTGGTTAAACACATGTAAAGCCTGGACCAGCATAATTCTTTTTAACTGCTTCTTGACCATACTGTCACCCAGAGTTAAACAATACTAATTCTTTTTAATTGCTTCTTGACCATATATGTCAAACAGCTTACCTTAAGTAAACCATATTGACTGACGGATAAACCAGTGTTCTACTTAACCTATGCCCGTCACCAGTTGAACCTATGTTGACCTTTAAAACTTATACAAGATTCATTGTGACTTAATCACTGTTTTGAAAACTTGATTACCTTTAACTATTTCAAAAAGTACAGCTTTGACCGTTAACTTAAATCTTATTCCTTGTACCCTGATTAAAGCCTATATTACCTTTGAGTCGATATCTCCTTGATTCAGACTTGTATCCCTATTTCCTTGATATCAGAGAACTTAGTCACACCCTTTGACTTTTATCATTGCAAATCAAAATGAGTCATTTTCTTAAAATATTTTGAAGTTACTTATACTGGGCTGATTTGTTATCAGAGAGTCGAAGGTACTTCGAAGTAAAGGTTTTTGAATAGATTAAGTATTAAAATGTTTTACGAAGTTAAAAAGAGTTTTGCAAATCTTAATGTTTTTAAAATGAGTTTTTAATAAAATGTTAGGAACTCCGTCTAAATGGTTTCCATGGCTTCCTAACGATTGGAGAGACGGGCGAACGGGTAATGCTGGTTTCGTCGGTTTGTGTATGTATTAGTGTAGTTCTGGTCTGTCCAGTTCGACACCTTTATAGGCCAATGTGTTGCCTCTTGGGAACCCAAGCTATCCTAATTAGAGGATTAATGTCTAGAGGGACTTTGTGTCCGGTATGGAGACTTTATGGGCTGATCACCCGTATTGTCTGTTATGAAATAAAAACGTCCAATCAGTTTTCTTTAAGTGATGATTACTTTTAATTTACTATGAAATGAAATTGGTTTACCGATTGAAATGTCAATTGCTTTACAAAATTTTGAATAAACTATTGCTTTCTTGATTATCAGATAATACCTTGTCATTACCAAATGCCGGTATTTCTTTTACTGCTTCCAGCATATTTATGTCATATCTTGAATTACTTTCATCTTTTGCGATACCCTGTTATACTGTTTAGTTGAGATCTTTAGTTACTTGCTGAGCGTTGGCTCATTATTATTTTATCTAACCCTTTTGACAGTAATATAAAAATCATGGTCCGTACCTTTCAAACCGCGAGGAAGCGCACTGACCGTGGACCTGAAGTGGTTTAGTTTGAGAAAGCCCCCGAGGTAGATGCAATAACAGCTCAGTGAGGAGATCTTTAGTTAGTTGTGAGAACTGGCAGTAGACCTTTTGAGAACTTTGGTTTGTAATAGTATTGTGAATTGAATTCAGGTTTGTAATAATTAGTTAGATGTTTGGCTTGCTTGTTTCATGCCATTACCTGTGAAAGATCTTGGATAGTAGTGTCGGGGCCAGTCAGCATGTTATATTTATATTCCCTGTTTAGGATGTTTACATATAGAGTGTGTCAGTGACTCTCCGATCTAGGCCCCGGGTCGGGAGGGTGTCACAGTCTCTACTCCTATGAGTCCCTCTGCTCAGCTAACGATGTGTAATGCCCCGACTTCCCAATACTGAAAATATACTTTTATAATAAAATAGACTTTGATACAGGGGAATTTTAGAAAATTTCGGCATGAAACATTTGTAAATCGGACTATCCACCTGTAATTCAACCCAAACCAATATTCCATTTAACAAATACAAATAAAACTTAATACACCAATGATTCCTCACCGAGGATCGATTCCAGGTTATGGTATGAAACAAGAATCTAATCAATACAAATTATTACAACTTCTATTTCTACTCTAATACAAATTACTATACCATCTAATTCGCAGCTCAATCCCAATCTGTGTTTACCCGCTCCAGCTCCGAAATCTATCCTGTATAGAATGCCTCATCGCTCTTATTCGCATGGATAAATGTAGTGGATCATCCTTAAACCTAACTGCAAAGGGTTAGGTAAAACAAAACAAGAGTGAGCCAAAGAACGCTCAGCAAGTTAATAATATAGTGAAATAATGATATTACGATAATTCATTGATGAACAATATCAATGAATACTTTATCTCAAAAGATCAATCAATTTCCATCTTAGAGTAAAAATTTTCCATTTACTACAAACCATCACTGCCTCAGATTAAACTTTGAGAAAAAGAATATCAAGAATTCCCCCAATCATTCTTACTCCACTTTCAACGTACAACGTTACTCGCGAAGGAAATAACTAGGAAACTTCTATCCATCTTTAATCTCATTGTTTCACTGAATTTCAAATTTTTAATCAAGATATAGAAAACAACTAATTCTAATATCCACAATTTCGAAACTAATGACCATTTATCTTGAAACATATATATCTTATCAAAACATTCCTATCTTTAAAACCCTTTTATCTTTAAAACATACTTTTCATAAAACCTTTTTAAAATCATATCAATTGATTGGAGCTTTTCCACGACTCCGGACAATACGGGTGATCAGCCACGTAAAGTCCCCATACCGGACACGAAGTCCCTCTGGACCTTGAAATTGGGTTCCCAATTAGGCAACACATTGGCCTTTAATGCTGGACTGGGCACTCCCCCAACCTCTTACGCTAAAATATGCTGGACTGGGCACTCCCCCAGCCTCTTACGCTAAAAAAAATGCTGGACCGGCGTCACCCGGCCTCTTACGCCTCCAATCTGAAGGAATCCATAGAAAACATTTTGACGAAATCCCCCACAATAAAATCTTTAAAACCTTTAAAATATTTCACTTTTAAGTCATTTATACTCACTGATAACAGATCAGCCAAGTATAAGGAATTTTAAAAACATCTTTAATTAATTAAACCATTTTAGGAAGCAACATTATAAGATTAAGGGACAGAGAAGTAGTTGATATAAAGAATCATAACAATAAAGCAATCCGATTTAAACTAAACATGGTAGGGTTCAGCAAGACAGGATCGTATATCAACAAGGAAACATGAATCAATTAAATAACGGAGCAATTATTAAGATACTAGAATTTGCACAACAATTTATAAGGAATGCATGAAATAAAGGAATCTGAAGCTCAAATGAGAAATTAGATTACTGCCTTGGTTATAAATCAATGAAGAGTCATTGGCTAATAAAGAACAAAACAAGGGTTAGGGTTCTAGAATTTAATTCAAGGTTTATGAAATCTGGTTTCGCTGGTATGGTTTAAAGCAATAAGCATAAGGAAAAAGATTAAGATAAAGCAAGGCATAAATTATAAGTCAAGGTTTATGGTTTAACAAGAAACATGGTAAATAATAGGGTATTTATAAAGATAAGCAAGGTACAGGTGTTTCAATAATAATTTATAAGAAATAAATAATATGGTATAGAGTTCAACAATAATTAAAAGAAATGATAGTAAGGTATAAGAATTTAAACAACAATTCATAAGCAGTTCAGGGAATCTGGACTTCAATACAAGGTTCGAGTCGATAGAAACAATGAAAGAGGTGTAGACCTTAGCCATATAAATTTGAAGAAAACCTTACAATTAGTAGAACATGTTCTCATGATTCAAACCGAAAATGAAGGGTACAGATACTTGCAAGAAGGAATCTTAAAGAACATATGAACAATACAAGATATTTCACATCACTTGAACAATAAGTGAGGGATAGTATACTTGCCTCAATACACAGGGTTTCCATTTCCAATACTTTAACTCCTTATCACTTTACATCCGTCTCTACTTGACCTTTTTTCGATCACACATCCACTTTTCCTTTATCACTTGTCAATCTCGATAATTATCTCCTTCCTGCTACATTTCATCTACACATGCGCTGGCTCTTAGCTGGCCTCCTATTCGTACCTATATACAGATAAAGTACTATTTCAGTACGCTAATAACCGTAGCCGTCTAATTCTGTTCTACCCAGTCGGGTCCTATAATGTCTGACACTTAACACATATAGCGCATACTTATCATATTCTCAAAATAGTAATGCATATTCACAAAATCATATAAACACTTAACACGTAATACCACTTACAATTACATTCCAACATGTATGTCATATCTATTTACAAATACTTCTTATCAATTTAATATACAAATTACAAAATAATCTTAACAAAAATTGGACAGCACCTCCTCTATAATATCGTCTAACCTGTGAGTAAAATCATTCAATTCAGAAATCACAACATCCTTCGCTTTACAATAACATACAATCATCTCCGACCAAACTAATATATACTACTTATTGCCTTCTGTCAATGCACGCACTTAACCCTTATCACATAAAATAGCAATTAAGTACATAATTGAATTCAAATATCTTTTTATAAAATATTTCGTTATATATAATATCCACCTAAAAAAAATTATCCTAATTAAATAAAAAAAATCACATTGATTAAAATTGATCAAATAATTAATTAATTACTTAACCATATTTATTCCCCAAAAGGATTCATATTAAAATCCCTTTTTGGACGATTAAACTTAACCTAAAACAAATTAATACAATTGTTCAGTTAACAATTAAATTTCACACTAATTACTTCATCAAGAACCATCTTACACACTCAAATCATAAAATCAGAAGACGATGAACTAGGCAACTAGCATAGGTTGGAAAACAAAAAACGAGTTTGGCACACCCTTGACTATACTAAAACCGAACCAAGCAATAAGCAGAAACAAAGTATGCATTTTGATTTCTAGCAATTTATACCCTAAAAATTCACGAGTAAACATATAAACCTTCCCTAGTAAATCTACACACCCAACCCACACAGCTTCTTATTAAATTCCCTCCTTTCACCAACACACACCACATTCTAACATACACTGCCTCGGACAGAAAACCAAAGAAAAGACAGGCTGCCATGCTCTTCTCCTATCCTTAACTCAACTAACCAGCACGTTTACCACTCGACTTCAACAATTCAAGGCAGCAAGAATTTATATAGAATTACACTGGACAGCAGCTAGTTAAACAGGACAGGGGCTGCTGCAAAAAAAAAAAAAAAACAAACCCAAGTAATGGCTATTTACTAACCACCTTACACACGATTTAACAAGCAGACTAAAACTGAAGTACAGGGCAATAAAACAGAATGCTTGCTAATCTTTGTTAATAACAATACATAATAACCACTTGGCTAACATAAATTTGAACACTAAACAATTTACATAAACTGTTTAACATCCTCGTCATATCTTTCGTAACCTTATCATTAAAATTCAACAACCAGTGATAATAATGAATTAAACCAGCAACACAAGAGATTACGAGGGGCAGGGGTTGAGGAAAGAAGGCAAGGGAAGAGAACAAGAGTGGAATTCGCTGGTGTGTTCATCGGAACCAAAGGAAAACCCACCCACTCCCTACAACAAGCATACGCATTCATATATTCGAATTAACACTACTCAACATCACTGTCTTACCCACCATATAGGCTAGACGCAGAACCACCATATAGATACACACCTACAATTTCACACAAGCAAAACGACTCTCCAAGGTGAGCAGAAAACTTGATTAAAGCTTTAAAACACCTCGATAAGTCTCACTACGCCATAGATGGCTTTATACAACACTTAGGGGGGGGTGTTACCTTCTCGAGTGTAACCATAGCTATGAAATTTTGGACCTACCACAACGCTCTAGTTTTGGTGTTACCATATCCTTAAAGGTACGTTACCATAGTTGTGGAAGGTGTTAAACTTAGTAACACCAAGGGCTGTGTTACCTTAGAGTATAATTAACATATTTTTGAATTTTATTTATAATTAACGATTTAATAATTATTAAATTTTAAATTAAATAATTTTAATCAAGTCATTAAATTTATTATTATAAAAATAATATTCTATCAAATACTTGAATTATTTATATTTTTACAATATCAATATATTTTTTAATAATTTTATTTAAAATATCTTAAAATAAAGTAATATTCAAAAACTATTAAATTATGATTAAAATCAATAAAAAATTTATTAGAGAAAGTAAAACTTGTAAAAATTAATGTTAATAATAGATTTCCAAATATATTGTAAGAACAAAATAAATAAAATAATCGATTTAAGAATTATAATTTATTGTTCAACATATTAAAATAAATTTGTAATATATTTTTTAAAAAAATAAAAAAAGAAAATTGTACACTTAAATTATTGAGATGAGCTGCAGAGGGGCAAACAAATACACTATATACTGAGCGGCAAAACGAAAATTCACAATTGGGTCAAACAACACAAGGCGGGGAAATTGGGTCGAATACAAGGCGGGGAGAAAATTGGGGAAAACGTATATACTCACTTTCTCTTCTCAATCAGTCGCTCACTCTCTCACAAGGATTAGGGTTAATCGAAGCTTGGTTTAATTAGGATCTAATTGGGGTATAATTAGGGTTCGACCTGAGTTTAATCGAGGCAGGCTTTGTGTTTCAAAGTGTTTGATATCAATTTGAGGTATAAATCTCTCTTCACAATTTCGATTTGTATATATCTCTATGTCTCTCTCCCCCTCTCTATGTCTCTCTGTCTCTCTCCCCACTCTCTCTGTCTCTTTCTCCTCTCTCTCCCTCTCTCTTTATCTCTCTACTCACTCTCTCTCTCTCTCTCTCTCTCTCTCTCTCTCTCTCTCTCTCTCTCTCTCTCTCTCTCTCTCTCTCTCTCCTCTCTCTATCTTTTTCTCCATCTTTCTCCCCTCTATCTCTCAATCTGTCTATCTCTCCATCTCTGTCGTGTATGTATGCTTTATTTATTTTCATATACTGATGTTATGTATGTATACATATTACATCAATAGTGAAGTGAATTGGGAGCTTATGGTAGGATGACTATTTTTTTCTATCCATTTTTGGGATAGGGTGACTTGGAATCAATAGCATCCAAAAATCCGAAAAAGCTTACTGCTTTGCTTGACTGTTTGGCTATGTTGTTTTCATCGATAGTTATTTGTCTGAAACTCTATATGCTATTGAACTGATTATTTTGCCTGTTATTTTTTATATTTTGATTGTATTTGCAAGGTTAAGATGGTTTTGGTGATATATTGTAGTGAAGCACATGCTATATTCAAGAACGAGAAAAGAGACAATTTTTTGCTAATATGGTATGTTATTTTAGGATTAATTTTTTGCTAATATGGTATGTCGATGTTTGGCTAATGAAATTGAGGGTTTTAACTGATTGAAGGTTTTAACTGATTTGTGTTTATAAGGTTGTGTTGGATGGATTAGGAACGTTTTAAATCAATAAAATGATTCCCGGTGAAGTGGGGTGAGTTAATATTGATACAACTTCCCCTTGTATACCATATGATTATAGTTAATATTGATTCAACTTCCCCTTGTATACTCTGATTGCAGCAAGTTTAGGCGGACTGCAAAGCAATTAACCATTTTAATGGATTCAGGCCTCAATATTGTTGGAAGGTAAACTAAGTCTCATATCTTTGTTCTATGTTTTGTTCTATTTGATTATTAATTTTCATCGGATTTATTAGAACTTTAGTATACAAGCCTGGATTTCTTGTTGTGACTGAAAGATATTAACTATATTGTTGTCTCAGATATTGGCACTGAAAGATCAAGACATACTTGTGTTTGCGGTATGAATGTAGGCATTCAAGTTAATTGTCAATGACCCTGATTCTGTCCTTAATCCTCTAACACGTAAAGTCAGAGAAATAGGCCCTGGTGGAAAGGAGGTAAAGTTGTGGTCACGCTTCTTCTGCTTATCGGTAATGTTCAATCACCTTTCAGTTTTTATTTCAGTCATTTCCTTTTTTTAGATCGTATCACTCTTTTTTTATTCAAATAAAATAAGGTTCAAGTCTATTCTCAATCATGTTATTCACCATTTTTACTGTTCAGTACTTCTGATTATGAATCTATTAGAAGGCCTTACTAGTTTATGAGTTAATAAAATGGGTTAGACCACTGATTGAGACTCTAGTCCTGCTTAATGATGGAGATGCCGAGGAAACTTCAAGTCCAAATTATAACCAGCCAATATTTGAAAACACAGAATGAGGTGCCTTGTAATTGGTAGATAAATGGATTGATCAACAACACAGCTGGAACTTCTTTGATTTTAATTATTCTAGCCGTTTCGAAATGCATTGCCAGTTGTTTTGTATAGACGGGTAGCTTATAGAACATACTATATAATTAGAGAGTTTAAAGAAGGCAAATCTTGTAAGACCAGAGTCTAAAATCATCGGGACAAGTAAAAATTCCTGGATGCATAGTTCATTGTTTTGGTGTTATTACTGAGCATTTTTTCAAAGATGTTGATAACCTGCTCCTAGGAGCAGCACAAGGCCTTGTACTTTCTGACCCTTTCCGTTGCTGCGGATCTGGAAAGTTGAAAAATGTATCTGTTCCATTGATTACTGTGGTGCCACCTCTACCATTGCTAGTATCTCATGTGGTAGGTGGTGATGGTGCTGTAATTTTGTACGAAGGTGAGATACGTGAAATATGGATCAGTGTGGCTAATGCAGGCACAGTATCAGTTGAGCAGGCGCATATATCATTATCAGGAAAAAACCAAGATTCTGTAATATCAATTGCTTATGAAGCATTAAACTCCGCGCTTCCTCTAAAACCTGGTGCAGAAGTGACCATACCAGTAACCCTAAAAGCATGGCAGCTTGGTTCGGTAGATCTTGATCATTTAAACAGGAATTCACATGGAAATCTAGTAAGGCAAGCAAAGGATGGAAGCAGCCCTTTGTTGATGATCCATTATGCTGGTAACTGTTACATATATGTGCAGGATATATATTTGTGTGTATATATATATGTGATTTTTTTTTTTTTACCATATGTGCAGGATATATCATTACTAGTATATGTGATTCTGGTATAATCGTTGAAACATAATATCAGAAAATTATCCCTAATATCATACTTTTCAAGGTCTGAAAAAGATGTTCCTGGTTTTTCTTATTATCATTAGTTCATCACAGCTACTAATAGGAATGTATTACTATGATAATGGCATATATAAGGGTATGAAGCTAGTACCTTGCACTCATGTATCTTCCGCAAACTTCATCGATCTATTTCTTATCTTTCTTTTATATTATATCCTGTGTGTAACTTTAGTCATATGTACTACTACCAAAATCACAAGGACGGTTAGATCTACCACTTTTGGATCACTTATATTTTGTGCCAAGAAAGGTCTAGGGTTCAAACCTTCTCAACTTTAACACCACCTTTTTCCTTACATTTAGCTTAAGTACTAGCATAGCCTAGACAACTAATCTCTAGATCATGTAAGCATGCTATATCTGAATTTACGCCGTGATTTTGACCTGATTGTTGGGATTTTACATAAACTGGTTTTCTTTTTCACTTCTGTAATGAAGACATCTAGCTGAAAGTGAAAATGCCTTGGTAAGACCAGAGTCTAAAATCATCGGCCTTCTATGTTTCACTAAATGTTAAATTTAAATCTTAGTTAATTACCGAAAGAGTTTAAGGTTGAAGTTGAAGTACTTACTGTTCAGTACTTGTAATAAAATAAAATCGTTTGTAGAGGGCAAGCTGAGAAAGAGTTTAAGGTTGAAGTTGAAGCAATTGGACGTGTTCGACATAAAAATTTGGTGAGATTGCTTGGATATTGTGCGGAAGGAGCTTCAAGGTACATTTTTTTAATTACTTAGTTTCATTGTCGCTCTGCTGTTGATACGAACAACTGGGCTACTTGGCTTTCACAACTTTAATGCTGTTTGGGTTTGGATCTCATACTTGCACTAAAATACTTTCGTGCTTTGTTATAGAATCCTTGTTTATGAGTATGTAGACAATGGAAACTTTGAACAATGGCTTCATGGTGATGTAGGACCTTCCAGCCCCCTGACTTGGGCTATCCGCATGAACATTGTACTGGGAACAGCAAAAGGGTACATATGAATTTATTTGTCTTCTCCTTTTGTTTCTTATCTTTGGATTGAGATTTAGTTTCTTGGGTCTTGTCTTCGCCGGTATAACTGAAACTTAATGGACCTTTCAGGTTGACTTATCTGCACGAGGGGCTTGAACCAAAAGTTGTTCACCGTGATATAAAGTCGAGCAACATTTTGCTTGCTAAGCAGTGGAATCCAAAAGTATCCGACTTTGGTCTAGCTAAGCTCCTGGGGTCGGAAAGGAGTTACGTGATCACTCGTGTCATGGGAACATTTGGATCAGATAACTTCTTGTAGCAAGTATCTTTTTAGTCTTTTCAGTCACATAATGTCCAGGAACATGATTAATTATCTCTGTTTATTCAGGTACGTTGCTCCAGAATATGCCAGTACCGGAATCTGTGTAGTTGGTAAGATAGCAAACAAAACCTCTCTAATTTTGTAGTTCTGAAGCCAGAAATGGCACAGAATATTTTAGTACCTCTCTGGTGACAGAATCTTCCTACCTATCAGGGACGTCTAGGATAGGAAAAACAACAATGCTCCAGTTAATTTTGTGGTTTTTCCTAGGTAGTACTCTTGTGTAAACAGGTTTCTGTTCGCATATTTGCACCAAATTCTTCTCTGCTTGTAGCAGAAGTGCAGCCCTATTTCATATATCTAGTGCCAGGCTCAATCACCAAGAACCAAATGAAAGAATTTGGCTACTAGACAGTGACACTAGGACTATTTTTGCTGAGTGGAGCGACTCTGATAGTGTTTTTTTACTTCTCAATTGTATACAAATGTGTTTGTTTTTTAATCAGAGTATGTTAATGATTAACATGTTTCTTTTATTTTTTGACAGTGTAGGAGAAGACTCCATATGTTGCTAATTCAGAGATGATGATGAAGTAATTACTTGCATGAAGAATAGTTCAGAGAGGCACAAGATTAGTTTTTGTTGGGATGTTTAAGTAAATGTAATCGGTTGTACGATTTGTAATTTTTTCTTCAAATTAATGATATTTACAATTTGTAGTTTTATTTTAGATTTGACATTTGTGTGTTTTTTATTTTTTTTGTTGTATCTATGCATTTTTTAATGAATATTAGAGGAAGGAAATGGTAGAAAAAAAATTAAATTTGAATCATTAATTTTAAAATAGATAATGTCTGTGGGGCCCACATATGGGGTCCATATAATTGATTAATAATTTTTCAAAATTATAACATCTAAGGTAACACAGATTTGGTGTTGCTATAGAATGCGTAGTGTGTTGCTGTATAGGTCTATGGTAACGAATATTGCTATGTTAGCTTAGGTGTGTCGAAGTGTTACCTTAGACTCCAAAGGTTACATAGAACAAAACTATCCCAGCTAAGGTGTTACCTTAGCCTTTTTTTGGCCTTTGGTAACATTTTTTAGAGTCTAAGGTAACACAGTCGTGGTGTTACCGTAGGCTGTTTATGGCGTAGTGTCTGGACACTGTAAAGAACGAACGGCTGAGAATGAGAGATGATGAATTCGAGAGGGGAAGAGCAAGAAGAGGAAGAGAGACACAGCAACGGGTTCAGAGATTGAGAGAGAGATCCCAAGAACGAGAGAGAAAACAACCCCCATCTGCTAAACAATTTTGGGGAAAAAGAAACAACCCAATTAAGGATTTGAGAAAGACAACAGGGGTGTAGGTTGAGAGAAAAATGAAGAAGTATTGAGAAGGAGCTGGTGGTTAAGACGAAAAAAAAAACATGAGCAAAATGCTAAATTAACAATGCTGAAAAAAACAAATTGAAAATCAATTAAATAGCTTTTAAAATTGATTGTAAATGGAAAATTGGTGAAAATTTAAACTTTTCATTTTTAAAATAAAGAGTATAAATTACCAACACCCATATTTTTTAAAAATATTTTTAGGATCAATAACAAATTAAATATGAATTTTACAAATTTTGACCCTTTAAATGCAATATAACTCGTAAAATCATTTTAAAATACCAAAACACCCAAATTAATACACCCAATAATTTTTAAACTAATTTAATATACAAAGATGATATTATAAAAGATTTCGTGATTTTTAATAACTCCGATAATTTTATAAAATTCTCAAAAGATGAATAACGCGTAATTCAAATAGATTTAAATCATCAAAAATGCAAATAAAAATACACAGACAATTATGGCACACATAATTGGGTAAAGGCCCAATTTACCCTTTTTTCGTTTAAAATTGCCTGATTTACTGGTATTGAAAAAGTGTGGCCCAAACTGCTGACTGAACACGCCATCTACAAAGACGTATCACTTGATGCGCCAACACAAAGGACGTATAGACTATATACGCTATTTTGAGAGTGTATCCTTTCAACAAGCAAAGTATCATCTGACCCAATACGCAAGCACCAATGCCGTATCTATGTAATACAATTATCAGGGAAACGTATCCACTTGATAGGGTGATTATAGAATCGTGTATTACCCAAATTCCTGGATATTGTTTTAGCTTTTGCTGGCGCCGGGCGGTTGCGACTTAGCGGTGACAAGAGAGAAGTGACAGGGGGTGAAATTCGAGGATATGAATTACTTTTTATGATTGGGGATATGAAAAAAGTTATGTATAAGCTATGTTTGTATGTATAGATTGGTTTATATGTATATATTTGAGCATTGGGTGTTCGTGTAATTACAGAGAGAGGGAGAGGGTTTAAGAATGAAAAGATTTGTTAATTTTTGAATACGTTAGTACAGTGAGCGTATTTGTTAGGTCCGATACGATTGTAGAAGGGGGGGGGTTGAATACAATCTATACCATTTTATCGAAATTTGTTCTTTAAATAAAATTTAACTTAAACAAATTTGAGCGGAATAATACAACACAAATTTCAAGTTGAATATAACAATATATTAACTTGATGTGTGTTACAAAATCAATCCAAATGATTATCAAGTAATTAATAACTAATTAGAAAATTCGACATGAACTTTTCTAATTTAGTTAATTAAAATCAAGATATCAAGTTGTGAACTAGGAAACTTAATTCGCTAGTATTACAAGAACCACACATAAACAAGTTCCAACGGATAGAATATTACAAAAGAGATGAACTTGAATTTCCAGAATTATGTTTGTAAGTGTTCTTGAGCTTGAGAGAGAGAGATATGAGCTGCTGGGATTTTTCAGAAGTTGTAAGTGAATTGTCTTCTGCCTCTTTGCTGCTTCTGATCTTTATATTCCGTCCATAGTCATATTGTGTTGTTTTAATTGATATAACAATCAATTAACACATATATAACATTCGGTATGACTATCCACTGAAAGAAATATGACTGTCCCATTAAATATAACTTTCGGTATGACTATCCATGACAGCCTGTTGAATTGGATAAGACTAACCATTCCAATATAACTTTCGGTATGACTATCCACTGAACTGAATATGACTGTCCAATAGCCACTTGACTTGAATATAACTTTCGGTATAACTATCTCCTTTTGAACTGAATATGACTGTCCAATAATCATTTCCTTTGTATATGACTTTCGGTTTGAACTATATATAACAATCGGTATAACTATCCTTAGATAGTTATATTGTTATATATTTTCAGATTATAATTAACTAAATGATTTATATAAATCACTTAATTAATTATTTCTTTTTTTTGGATTAATTCTTATTTAATTAATCTAATAATTACTTTAACAAATATATTAATTCTGATAGAATTAATTTATTTAATTAAATTAACTATTTGATTTAATTAATTAAAATAGAATTAATACAACTCCTTTTAATAGTCAAAACTTCACTGTGGACCACGTAATTATAATAACGAACATACACTGGATTTTTGTTGACGCTCGATGTACTGTCTGGTTCATGAACGACTAACTCCAATCTATGTTCTTCATCTTGACATTAAAATGTGGTCTTTTTCTTTTCTTCACTCTCTCCGATCATTCTGAACTGATATTGTTTCTTATCACTTATAGAAACCTCTGTCCTTGAAATAAATCCATGTATTTCAATGCTACACTGATGCTTGATCAGGCAACTGAATCTTCTTCAGTGTGAAACATCAAAACTATAGATTGACTTGTTGATTTTTCTTCTGACAGTTGTCACCTTATGAGATTCCTGTGACAGTTGATATTATTTACTTATTACAAACTACTTTAATTGGATTAGGATCCTCTAACTACAAATAGGCTGAGTCATATGCCTTTCAATCTCCCCCTATTTGTTTGTTAGACAGTAACAAGCAAATACCTAGAGGATTCTTCAACTAATCCCAATTAAATAAGTAAAGAATAAAACTTTAAATGCTAAGTAAATAATGAAAAAGTTCTGGTTCATATATAACATTATCCAGATTCAAACAGAAAAGATAAATACAAGATAGATGATCCTCTAGACTGATCACATAGTATAATTATGCTATCTTGTTCTATCTAAGCTCTAAAAATATCACAAGTAGAGCGGTTCTTCAGTTTTCACTTCCTCCAGGTCTGAACTCTCCTTCTTCTTCTTCTTCTTCATTCAGGACTGGTAGGCTTTTATGTAGCTCAACATCAACTAACATTTCTTTCCTTGATGATAGCCTTGTAGGAAGTACCAATGGAATTCCAAGTGATTTCCTCAACTCACCTTTGAATTTTACATAGTCTTTCACATTGGTTTGAGCATAAGATTTGATATGATCTGCAGTTTCCCGTTTAAGTTGAGAAGTAAATCCATGATTTCTAAGAATGTACTCCACAAATACCAAGTGTTTAGCAGAGTGCTCATACAAATCTTTCGTCTGAAGTTTGACTGTATGTATCACTTCACCCTTAAGAAACTTCACTTGCTTAGGCTCTTCTATCACTTCCGGTCCAGCTCTTTCAGCAAACTCTTTGAACTTTTCATGAAGTAGTATTCCCAACTCAGAGGATGTTCTTACCTTTGGTCTAAGAGCCCAGAGTTCTGTCAAAGATCTGTCATAAAAGAATTGAAGGGACACTCTGTATGTTCCAACATTATGACATTCAACGAAAATTACTAACTCATCGGTTCTTGGTTCAAAAGCAGAAGATATCCTGACGACTTCTGTTTGTAAGGCTTTCACATACCCTTCATGTATTGGATTTGAATTCTTAAATTCATCAAGAATAGCACTTAGCCGATGATCATCATATTCAGGCGTTTGTGGTGAGTCTATAGCTTTTTGAGCTCGTTCCCACTTGTCACCACTTTTTAATCTGATGTATGTTCTCCTAGCTTGTACCTTAAGTGCATGTTGGCATTGCATTGCTGCAGCTTCCTCTTTTTGAAGTTTTTCTTTATGAGCAATCAAGTCCAATGTCTTTTTAAGCCTATCATCTCTCAATTTTAGTTGAGCTTCTTGTCTGTCAATTTCTGCTTCAGCTTCAAAATCTAGACGTATCTGTTCAGCTTCAGCTTCTGAGTCTATGGGCATTTCATCTTCCCAGTCCCTGAAATCTGGTTCAGGTAATACTTCTCCCACATCTGTGAACTTTAAATCAGCAAACATGTCAATACTATCTGGTTCACCTGTGTAGTAGTAACCTTCAATATCTACAGGTTCTTCATGCATGTCAGAACTTCCAATTTCTTTCCTCTTCCCCTTATCTCTCCTATCACCTTGATCAGCTCCTTGATCAGATTTAGATTTACTTGAACTTCCTCCATGTCTTGACTTCTCCCCCTTAGTTGATGAATCCTCTACAGAGGGAACAAAATCAGCAGGCTTCGGGTCACGTTCATCACCATCATCTCCTCCATCTTGACCTTCAAAGAACTTTCTTTCTTCTTCTGTTGGAGTGATAGTTCTAGTAATGATGTTATACAAGTGAGTCAACCCTTTTGCTTGGAGTGCATTCTGCCTTTCAATCTGACTAAATCGATGTTCATTCATGTTATTCTGAATATCTTCAATCTGATTTGACATTGAAGATATAATGAGATCTTGAGCCACTGTGACATCTCCAGAGTCTTCAATTGCTTGTTGTTGAGTTAGCTTGAGTGCACTGATCTTGTTGTTGAGGATTGTTCTCATGTTATCCATATCAAATCTTAAGTTCTTGTTATCCTCTTCAGCTTGAGCAAGATTTTCTTTCATTTGAGCAAGTTGTTCCATAAGAGACAGAGTGTTTGTGTCAGTGTGTGCTCTCACTTCAATAGCTCTCTGAGTATCACTCACCTCACGTGCTAGTGTTTCACTCAGATTTGAAGTAATTCTCACATCACTCCTCTCATAATCCATAGCTGCATCCATTGTACCTGCAGGAGAAATCACCCTAGCCTCCTCTTGGAAGGTCAGTGGTGGTGCAATGGGAGTTCGCAAATCCCTATCAACCTGTGAGAGTTCTTCTGCCGTAACAATGGCAGGCACTGTAACTTGGTCAACTTGCATGAGAGTGTTTTCAGCTTCATTTGAGAAAATGTCTTCCCCCATTGTAAGTAACAAGGGAGTGGTTGATGAAATGAAAGGGTTTACAGTTGACTCAGATGTAGTTTTACTTTTCTTTTGTAAAGGCAGAACTGTAGTTTCACTCAGAATATCACTACTCGGATTGTATCGTTTGACTGACAATTTCTTTCTTTGATAGTGTTTGGAGAATTTGGATTTAGTATTTGGTGTATTGACCTGGGTTAGAGGTTGTGGTTGTACAGCCCCTTGGTCATTTCTCGCACTTGTTTGACTATCAGAAAGATATTGAGATTGAGTAGAAGTTGAGTCAAATACCTGATCATTTACATTTCCAACATCTTCAGTCTGAATGGGTTGATCCACTTGATAGTGAGGTTCAGGATCAATTAACGGTTCAGGTTCTGGTTGATGTTCAGTAGCTGTGTGTTCTGCTTCAGATTCTGGAGCTTGTTCAATTGCAAGTAGCTCAGCAACTGGTTGAGCCATAACACTTGACAAATTTATGAATGTAGACATATATGGTGTTATGACTACTGGAACATGCGCCAGAGTACCAGAAGTATCCAACCTTGTGTAGAACTTCTTATTTGGTTTACCAGACCATTGAACTCGGTCATTTGGAAAAGGAGTAGGCTGATCCGTAGGCATAAGATGATTAAAAATTAATGTCAAAAATCGAGGATAATGACATTTAACCAGTTTACCTTTCCCAAAGTTCTTCCTAGCTTTCTTCACACGATTTATCAAAATAGGCCAGAGCAAGTTACCAAAATTGACTCTTCTGTTGTAAGCAATTGAGTAACCAATAGACTGCAACATTCCCGTGATGACAGTGTTGTTACTCTTGGTAGAATTAGCAAAGACCTTTGCAATGATTTCGAAGAATATGTTCCATTCTTGAACCAGGTTACTTTTCAGGGGACGCTTAAGATCCAATTGACCTTGATAATTCAGATGTGTGAAGAAATGTGTCAACTCATCAATTGAAGGAGGCTCATTAAATTGTTCAGTAGGCAGTCTCAGAGCAGCATTGAAGACAGATTCATCCACTGTATATGTCTTATCGCTGAAGTTGAAAGAAAATGATCTGTTGTCTGAGGCCACCATAGCTGTAGTACACATTAGTTTAAGCGGACCAAATTTCATGGGAACATTTGCAGTTATAGCATGACTACAGATATTATGATCGTTCAGAAAAGATATCCACGGTTTGAAACGATCCACCGAGCAATCCTCGGGATTAAAATATCCAATAAAGTTGTGATTAACAATCTCAAAATTATTATAAGTGTCAGCCATTCCAAATCAAATTTTAACCTTAGAGAATCTGCAAAATTCAGCAATTAAACTAATTAAAACACAAAATTCGAATAAATAAATAAATAAAAATTCGAATAATCGAATTCTTCACCAAAAATTTTGAAAATTTGAGGCAATGATCTCCATAACATCACAAACACACGTCTATTTTTAGTTTTTGAAAAATCACAACCAATGTTCTTGAATTTCAAATCGAAAATCCGAAGTTTTTTAACAAAAAAATCTTCAAAACACAACCAAATCTTACATTTAAGCAACGGTTTTGAAGATAATTGAATGGGTAATCGAATTTTGTTCTTAGAACTGTGATTCGAGTGTGATTGAGACAGTAATTCGGCAGCAATTCGATAGTTATACACCGTGTATATGTATGTATCGTTCGAAATAGTGTCTCAGGTGACTTAACACGCTGAAAAGATAATATAACTGAATATAACTATCAATATTACTAACGATTTATATATAATTCAGCTCAGATATGACTATCGGTTGATAGTCATACCGATAGTTATATTACGTGTTAAACAAAATATAACTATCCTATATTAATAGTTATATACTAGTTTAATTAACTTACATGACTATCTAACACACACAAGATATGACTATCGGTTGATAGTCATACCGATAGTTATATTACGTATAAACGTAATATGACTATCCTAATTACATAGTTATATAACAGTCTTATTAACAAGATAACACTAATATGACTATCGAAAAACAAAGAGTATGACAATGCAAAATTGAATTTTCGACAGTTATATTTCAAACAAAACAAAAATATAACTATATACTAATTAGAGTTATATTTACCCTAAAATACAAATATAACAATCAGATTAATTGTTATATCTATTGTAATATAAACAAAACAACAAATATAACTATCCTAAAATCTAAATATTAACAGGATATTTAGAACTAGCAAATTCTAAAAATGAAGCAATTTAATTTCTATCAAAAACCAAGCCAAAAATTAGTAAAATAACTTACACTAAAATCAGCAAACCTAATAAAAATTAAACAAACGATCATAGGTAGTCCTTTTTACGAGATCAAACATTAATAACAAAAGGACAAACACTACAAATCAAAATAAATAAAATATTGAATATATACAAAATTATTTCTGGTGAATTAATAAATATCAATTTTCTAATAAAATAATTTCCATATAGAAAATTATTCAAGAAAAAAATATAATTTATTAAACATAAAAAATAATTAAACTGATTTTAAAATAATAACATTTTCAAGAAAAATAGATTTCTCATAAACTACAGCTAGTAAAATTCGAGAAAAATATTTTTTTTAAGGAAAATGAATCACTCTAAAATTACAAGAAGTATTTAGAGATGTATAACGAAGATAGTGATAAAACTTTAAGAAGAAACAAGCAACATTATAAGTTGATAAAATAATTATACAAGTGATTTCAAATAACAAATATTGTACACAATAATCACTTGAAAATTATTAAAGATCAAACCTCAGATATTAACTAGTTTAATTACTAGGACTATTTAACATACCCAATTCACCAACAAGTCTGGTGAATGTGGATTCGTCAAGAGACTTAGTAAAAATATCTGCTGTTTGTTCTTCCGTAGGTACAAAAAGTAACTCCACGGTACCATTCATGACATGCTCTCGAATAAAATGATACCTGATGTCAATATGCTTTGTCCTTGTGTGCTGCACAGGATTGTTAGAGATAGCTATGGCACTTGTATTGTCACATAAAATAGGAATTTTATCTAGTACAAAACCATAGTCTCTCAGCTGATTCCTGATCCACAAAATCTGTGCGCAACAGCTTCCAGCAGCTATATATTCAGCTTCAGCTGTTGAGTTGGAAACTGTTTGTTGTTTCTTGCTGTACCAGGAAACCAGTCTACCACCTACGAATTGACAACTCCCAGAGGTGCTTTTTCTATCCACAACACTTCCTGCATAATCTGAATCTGTATATCCAACAAGATTAAAACCAGAATCTTTAGGGTACCAGATGCCTAAATTAGGCGTACCCTTAAGATATCTCAGGATTCGTTTAACAGCAATGAGATGAACATCTCTAGGATCCGATTGGAACCTTTCACACAAGCACGTAGCATGCATAATATCAGGTCTACTTGCAGTAAGGTAAAGTAATGAGCCTATCATACCTCTGTAGCTTGTGATATCTACCTTGATAGAATTTTCACATGCTCCAAATTTGACCGCTGTCGATGATGGTGTTCTTGCTGAAGATGAGTCCTCCATTTGATATTTCTTGAGAAGCTCTTTGACATACTTGGATTGACAGATAAATATTCCATCTGTCCTTTGACTTACTTGCAATCCAAGAAAGAACTTCAGCTCACCCATCATGCTCATTTCAAACTTACCCTGCATTAACTTAGCAAATTTCTTGAAAAGAATATCATTAGTAGACCCGAATATTATATCATCCACATAGATTTGGACTAATATTGTATCTTTTTTATGTTTCTTTGTGAAGAGAGTTTTGTCTATGACACCTCTTGTAAATTCATTTTCAAGTAGAAATTCAGAGAGTGTGTCATACCATTTTCTTGGTGCTTGCTTAAGACCATATATAGCTTTAAAGAGAAAGTAAACATACCCCAATAAATCTGGATCTTCAAAACCAGGTGGCTGTTCTACATATACCTCTTCATCCAGTTTTCCATTCAGAAAGGCACTCTTGACATCCATTTGATAAACATTAAAGTTTGAAAATGCTGCGAATGCCAAGAATATCCTTATGGCCTCAAGTCTAGCCACTGGAGCATAGGTTTCATCATAGTCAATGCCTTCAGATTGTGAGTAACCTTTTGCTACCAGTCTTGCTTTATTTCTTGTTACTGTTCCATCTTCATCAAGTTTGTTTCTGAATACCCACCTTGTACCAACCACTGTTTTATTTGTAGGTCTGGGCACCAGCTTCCACACTTCTTGTTGTTTAAATTGATTGAGTTCATCTTGCATAGCAATCACCCAATCAGGATCTGAAAGAGCTTCTTCAGTTTTCTTAGGTTCCATTTCAGATAGAAACCCTGAATAATTACATTGATTTTGAAAAGCTCTTCTAGTCTTTACACCAACATCTGGATCACCAACGATTAGCTCAAAAGGATGAGCTCTATTCCAGACAGTCTGTCTTGGAAGATTTAATCTTGATGATTCTCCTTGATCTTCATTATGATGTTGAATATGACTAGTAGATCCTTCATTAACTCCCCCTGAGTTGTTGCCAGGCTGATTAGACGATTGTTCAGAATTATTAGTGACACTTTCAACATTATCATGATTTTCATCACCATTATTCTGATTAGTCTCATCATTGACATTGTTGTCATTAGCATCAGCAAACACATCAGGTGGACTATCATCATCTGATTCTAGATCTGTCATATCTTCAAAAGACAGCTTTTCAGATGAATCTTCAGTTTGGATATTAGGAAGTTTTGTGTCATCAAATGTAACATTGACACTTTCCATTGTTTTCTGTTGATCAATTAGATACACCTTATATGCTCTTCTTGTATAACCCACAAAAATTGCTTCATGTGCTTTTTCTTCAAATTTACCACCTTGATCGTCTCCTTCTTTTAGTACAAAGCGTTTTGTTCCAAATACATGAAAGTACTTGAGTGTTGGTTTCTTTTCTGTTAACGCTTCATAAGGTGTCTTCATTAAGTCTTTGTTGATCAGCGTTCGATTCTGGGTATAGCATGCAGTATTGACAGCTTCAGCCCAAAAGCTTAATGGAAGCCTTGATTCACTTATCATAGTACGAGCAGCTTCAACCAAGGTTCTATTCTTTCTTTCAACTACCCCATTTTGCTGAGGAGTTCTTGGATCCGAGAACTGTCTTGTTATACCTTTCTCAGTACAGAATTCATTTAGAACTGCATTCCTGAATTCAGTTCCATTATCTGACCTTATCGCTCTTACTGGATACATTGAATCAAGCTCAATCAACTTGATATGATCAATCACTAACTGTGGAGTTTCATCTTTGGAATGTAAGAACAAAACCCATGTGAATTTAGAGAAATCGTCAACAATCACTAGAGCATATCTTTTCTTTGACATTGACATCACATTAACTGGACCAAACAAATCCATATGAAGTAATTGTAATGGTTCAGTTATTGATGATGTATTAGTGCTCCTGTGAGTTGCCCTTTTTATCTTCCCTTTTTGGCATGCGTCACATAGTCCTTCTTGTGTAAATTCCATAGAAGGCAAACCTCTCACTAATTCTCTTTTAACAAGAGAGTTCATTGTTTTGAAATTCAGATGAGAGAGTTTCTTGTGCCATAGCCAACTTTCATCTGTGGACGCTTTAGAATAGAAGCAATTGAATTCTTCAGTGCTTCCCGTATTCAAGTTAGCTACATACAAGTTTCCTTTTCTGACTCCAGTCAGCGATGGTTGTTCACTTCTTTTGTGAGAAATCAGACAATTCTTTTTGTTAAAATGGACATCAAATCCTTTGTCGCAGAATTGACTGATACTGAGCAAATTATGCTCAAGTCCTTTTACAAAGGACACTTCTTCTATGATAACATTTCCAGCTTCAAGTCTGCCATATCCATCAGTTCTACCTTTGCTGTTATCTCCAAAGGTAACTACTGGGCCGGCCTTTTCCACCACGTTTGTTAGCAGGGTTCTATCTCCAGTCATATGCCTTGAACATCCACTATCCAAGATCCAGGTTACACGTTCAACCTGCTCAACACCCTGCAATGACAAACGGATTAAACCTTCTTCGGAACCCAAATTTGATTGGGTCCTGCGGTTTTAAAATATTGGCCTTTATCAGGCAAAGCAACACTTTTAATTTTAACATCTTTAACCAATAAACATTTAACCTTATAAACAGATTTGAAAATATTTTGTTTTATTTTAGGTATCCATGTTTCTTTAACAGCACGGACACTTGTGTCATTGACTGGACACTTGACCTGGTAAACATTCTTCGTAACCCTTTGTTTGTTCTTAGGTTCAAATGTCTCTCTCCTAACTTGAGAAGGAATAACAGTCTTTGACCGAACATTATTGTTCCTGTTCATATGCTGTCGCGGAGCAGTCTGTTTATCACATGCATAGCTACCATTAAAATATGCTCGCATACTATTAAAAGCACAAGTTATACAATTAATAATACCACATGATTTATGAGATGGATCATTAACAGGCATGGTGTGCATATCAGACATGGTATTTTTCTTTTTCAACTGCTCGTCACTTAAACTACTTTTAGACGAACTAGTTAACTCAACATACTTAACTGGTTTCTTAGTAGTTTTGACATTTTCAAGAACAATGCCATTAGCACTGTCCTCATTTCTTATTTTTTCCTGGATGACCATAGAAAGAATATCTGGTGGTCCAACATCAGATTTCTTAAAGAGGGGATCTTTAACTTTCTTAAGAACATGCGGTATCCCTCTTTCTTCAGCACTAACAAGGTTAGGGGAATTTATGCCCAACAATCCAACAGCTTCGTTGTAGCCATACCCTATCCCTACTGTTTGTTCAACAGCTTGTTTGTTAAAGAACTCCTTGGAAATTTTAACAGAATTATAACAAGCCCTGACCTGCGTTTCAAGTTCAGTAATTCTAACCATTTGTTTGCCAACAACTTCTAGAATAGATTTCTCCTTGGTGAGAAGCATTGTTATTTCATCTCTTTGTTGATCTTGATTAATGTGAATCTTTTTCAATTCTGACACTTCATTTCCAAGTTTAGTGCTTAGTAGATCTAGTCTATTATATCCAGTTTGTGCATTACCTAAGGAATTATATAGACTACGAATTAATTCAGTGTCAGTAAGAGTTACCTGTCCGTTCTGATGATCAGATGATTCACCAATTGCCATTAGCGCAAGATTTCCATATTCTTCATCTTCGCTATCCGTGTCATCCCAACTCTTACCGGCTGCAACATAAGCTTTCCCAGGTTTCTTCTTCTCAGCAGCAAAGTCTCTTCTTTGAGTTTGCTTGGGTTTCTGGCATTCAGTGGCAAAGTGCCCCAATTCATTACAATTGAAGCAACGAAATTTGCTTCTGTCAACAGATCCAGTTTTGTATCCTCCCCTGTTACTAGAGGAAGAAGAGCCTCCTCTCTGGAATCTGTTATTTGACTTGAACCTGTACTTTGGATTTCTTCTGAATCTAAAATTGCCAAATTGCCTAACCATTAATGCCATGGATTCATCTTCAAGTTGATCTAGCTCTTCAAGTGAGTAAAAGTCTCCACCATCCTGAATAGGTGGTGTTTGACCCTGTTCAACTTCAGTTTGTTCCTTGTCTGAGCTGTAAGGTAGAACAACCTTAGCTTCCACTTCCTTTGGTGCTTCAACTACAAGAGCTGTAGATGAACTAGGCACCCTTCCTTTTCCAGTGACCTCCCTCTGCTGTACTTGTTCCAGTTCATAGGTTTTCAGAACACCAAACAACCTTTCAAGAGCAATCTTATTCAGATCTCTCGATTCTCTGATGGCCGTTATCCTGTGTTCAAGATGAGTGGGCATTGTCAACAAAAACTTCATATTAATCTCCTTCTGTGTATATTGCTTGCCATGAACTTGCAAGTTGTTGATTATTTTGTTATACCTTTCGAACACTTCCTGAATGCCCTCATTAGGACCAGCTCTAAAATGTTCATATTCAGAAGTCAAAATTTGAAGTCTGTTCTCCCTAACCTCATCTGTCCCTTCATTAGTAGTCTCAATGGTTTCCCACATGTGCTTTGCAGTTTTACAATTTATGACATGACTGTACATAACAGCATCTAGGGAATCTATCAGAATAAGTCTCAAATTCTTATCTAGTCCAGCATCCTCCTTTTCATCCGGAGTTAAAGAAGAAGCAGGCTTTGGACTAGTTGATGCAGGTGTTACAACAACTCCTCCAACTATTGATTCAGTTGTATGTTGAATTGGAATTATAGGTCCATTCTGTAGAACACCCAAATATTTGGAATTTGCGACATCAAGGAACAACTCCATCTTATTTTTCCACATTGAATAATTGTCCTTATTAAACATAGGAATCTTAACAATACTTTTTGAAGACATGACGAATTTTTAAGAGAGTTAAAAATTCAAGATTGATTTTTGGCGGAATAAAATTAGGATCTTGATTTGTATATCAATCAATAAGCTCTGATACCAATTGTTAGGTCCGATACGATTGTAGAAGGGGGGGTTGAATACAATCTATACCATTTTATCGAAATTTGTTCTTTAAATAAAATTTAACTTAAACAAATTTGAGCGGAATAATACAACACAAATTTCAAGTTGAATATAACAATATATTAACTTGATGTGTGTTACAAAATCAATCCAAATGATTATCAAGTAATTAATAACTAATTAGAAAATTCGACATGAACTTTTCTAATTTAGTTAATTAAAATCAAGATATCAAGTTGTGAACTAGGAAACTTAATTCGCTAGTATTACAAGAACCACACATAAACAAGTTCCAACGGATAGAATATTACAAAAGAGATGAACTTGAATTTCCAGAATTATGTTTATAAGTGTTCTTGAGCTTGAGAGAGAGAGAGATATGAGCTGCTGGGATTTTTCAGAAGTTGTAAGTGAATTGTCTTCTGCCTCTTTGCTGCTTCTGATCTTTATATTCCGTCCATAGTCATATTGTGTTGTTTTAATTGATATAACAATCAATTAACACATATATAACATTCCGTATGACTATCCACTGAAAGAAATATGACTGTCCCATTAAATATAACTTTCGGTATGACTATCCATGACAGCCTGTTGAATTGGATAAGACTAACCATTCCAATATAACTTTCGGTATGACTATCCACTGAACTGAATATGACTGTCCAATAGCCACTTGACTTGAATATAACTTTCGGTATAACTATCTCCTTTTGAACTGAATATGACTGTCCAATAATCATTTCCTTTGTATATGACTTTCGGTTTGAACTATATATAACAATCGGTATAACTATCCTTAGATAGTTATATTGTTATATATTTTCAGATTATAATTAACTAAATGATTTATATAAATCACTTAATTAATTATTTCTTTTCTTTTTTTTTTTGGATTAATTCTTATTTAATTAATCTAATAATTACTTTAACAAATATATTAATTCTGATAGAATTAATTTATTTAATTAAATTAACTATTTGATTTAATTAATTAAAATAGAATTAATACAACTCCTTTTAATAGTCAAAACTTCACTGTGGACCACGTAATTATAATAACGAACATACACTGGATTTTTGTTGACACTCGATGTACTGTCTGGTTCATGAACGACTAACTCCAATCTCTGTTCTTCATCTTGACATTAAAATGTGGTCTTTTTCTTTTCTTCACTCTCTCCGATCATTCTGAACTGATATTGTTTCTTATCACTTATAGAAACCTCTGTCCTTGAAATAAATCCATGTATTTCAATGCTACACTGATGCTTGATCAGGCAACTGAATCTTCTTCAGTGTGAAACATCAAAACTATAGATTGACTTGTTGATTTTTCTTCTGACAGATGTCACCTTATGAGATTCCTGTGACAGTTGATATTATTTACTTATTACAAACTACTTTAATTGGATTAGGATCCTCTAACTACAAATAGGCTGAGTCATATGCCTTTCAGTATTGTGCGGGTATATAAGGCCAAAATCCCGACAATCGGCAAATCGGGCCAAACCTTCATAAAAATAAGGTATTTTAGTTATTATCTCCACATAATTCACCAAATAACATGACGTCAAATAAAATTTTCACACCCTATAAAGCATATTTAATATTAAATAATTAAATAATAATAATAAATACGATATTTTCTAGGGCGTTATACGATGGATAATCATGCACCTATAATTGATATCACATCTTATAGGCGATTATTGGGCAAACTTCAATACTTATCCTTCACTCGTCCGGATTTATCTTTTGCTGTCAATAATCTCTCACAGTTCATGCATTGCCCTCAACAAGCTAACTGGCAGGCTGTCAAGCATCTCTTACGATATCTAAAGGGAACTTCCATGTATGGTCTTAAATTGGATAGTCACGGGAATAATTGTCTTCTTGTTTATTTTGATTCGGACTGGGGTGGCGATCCTTCTGATCGATCATCAACATCTGGTTATGTGGTTTATCATGGGTCTAATCCAATTTGTTGGTCCTCTAAGAAACAACGGACAGTTGCGCAATCCTCTACTGAGGCTGAATATCGGGCAGTTGGTGAGACTAATTGGGTGACAAATCTTTTAAGAGAACTTTGAGTACCTCTAGCATTTGTACCTCAGATTTTTTGTGACAATGTTGGTGCTACCTATCTATGCCAAAATCAGGTCTTTCATAGTCGTATGAAACATATCGCTATTGACTTTCATTTTGTTCGTGAACAAGTGCATCAAAAAGCCATTGTTGTTCAACATGTTCATTCTGCAGATCAAGTGGCTGATACCCTTACCACGCCATTTCCTAGACGCGCATTTTCAAATCAGTTTGTTAAGTTAGGCTTAGCTAACACCACGCCTATCTTGAGGGGGCGTAATAGCGATAAATCAGGGATTCACGATCACCTAAGATCAGTAACTTGATTATGATTGATACTGATTGATACCGTGTATCAAATCTTGATTGTACACCAGTTCTTGTTTATTATCTGTATATAAACTCTCTGTACCTTAACATTCTAACAGAACAACATTGAATTAAACTCTATTAACGTGGACACGGCATAATATATTGATAAACAAGTATAGTAAGTACCATATCTTAACAAAAAGTAATAATAAAATTCAAATTAAACATGATTTTATTAAGGACTTTGAAAATTAGGCATCTTCTCTACTTTTATCTCATCCTTGCTTCTTTCTTTCTTTTTACATGTTTATTTTAAATTGCAAGTTTGACTCATATTTGATCTTTAAATTGGTCAAAGTGTCCACATTTTAGTCAAAGGGTCCTACATAGAATAAGTGTCATGTCCGAGTGTCCAAGTATCCGACATGGATACGGTGATCGAAACAGAAGAGTCAGAGTAACATAGACAGCACATGTATGTTGAAAACAAAAAATATCAATATCTATCAACATTTGTAAATGTACTAGTGGTGAGTCATTTTTTTTTGTAAATTGTGACAAACTTTTTAAGAGAATGAATGCATATATAGCTGTAAAAAAATGAATACTAATATTTTTTTTGAAGGATTTAAATGTACTTACAATCATGAGAAGAAACAAGAACAATTAAGAAGGGAGCAAGACAAAATATCTTTGAATTAGCCATGTAGCAGGATTTTAGCTTCCAATATATTTTAGTAAAAGGTGTGCTTGCAAGAAATAATTTGGAATGAATTGTTTGATGAGAATGAGTTTATATAGGACTACAAGAAAACTTGAGTGCACAAAAAACATTATTTAAAAGTATGGGCATGAAAATCTAACAAATAAATATACACAGAAGATCTTTAAATTATATGAAAGATTTATAGTAGATTAACAAAATCCTCCTAAATTTTGGATGATATTGAAATTAGAGATCGGAATATGTTTTTTAAGGATAATGTCAATAGTTTTTTAGAAACTTGTAAAATATTTATCCATTCCTTGCACTTAGAGGAAAAATGAAAATTGTGACCGACAATATCCATTTTAACACAATTAGATAGATGCAAAAAATTGGAGTCTAGTGTAAAGCATTCTTTGAGGTTCATGTATTTAAACAATAGATGGGTGCATAACTCTTGTAATTGTAAACTTGAAAATTAAACTATAGAATAATCCAAACATGTTAAATAATTTAAACCACTAAATAGTAGAGTGGTTAAGTTTATCTTTTATGAAAAACTGTAAAAATTAATATCTACATGAATGAATATAGATCAATCTGTAGCTCAAAAAATATAATTAATTTAGGGAATTTGAATGTGCTTACACTCATAAAATGATAAATTGGTAGCAAGAACAATGATAAAGAGAGTTAGGCAATTTTTGTAGAATTAGCCATATAGAATTTTCATGTAGACGATATTCAACTAGTACTCCAAACTCGCATACCTCAAAATGAAGCAAGGGATAGATTGGCTTGGACACAAACTAGCAATGGGCAATATTTTGTTAAATCTGGCTACCACAATTGGTTCTCGAGGATGAATAATCTGGAAAGTGATGCTAACTCTAAGGGATGGAATAGGTTGTGGAATCTAAATCTTCCCCACAAGATTAAGATTTTTCTGTGGAGACTCTGTAAGAACAATATCCCTACCAAGAGCCTTTTGCGGAGTAAGGGAATTTCTATCTTGGTAAATTGCCTAATGTGTGAAGTTGAAGATGAACACATGTTGCATGTGTTTTTCGATTGCACCTTGGCAAGACAATGTTGGTCCAAAGCAGGTTTGGTTTTTGACATAACGGAGGTGACCTCAGCTTCTAACTGGCTTCTAAACAAAATTAGTGAGGAATCCAATGATAATATCATCAAGATAGGTATTGTGCTGTGGGGTATCTGGTTTAGTCGAAATAAAAAACTTTGGGAAGGGAAAAGCATTTCACCTGCTTTTACGGTGGATATGAGTTCGAATCAGGTGATGGATTGGCAGCTAGCTATGGGCAAGAAACAGGCAAGTAAGGGAGTAATGGTTAGATCTCAACTGGAAGAGAACTCAAAATGGAGTCTGCCAGAGGAGGGTTGGCTGAAACTGAATGTTGATGCTGCTGTCTATAGTGGTGATGAGTTTTTCGCTGTAGGCATGGTTCTACGAGATGAATTGGGAATTTTCGTTTGTGGTAAGAATATGAGGTATGGTGGGACAGTGAGTGTTATGGAAGCAGGCTACTGGTATTCAGGAGGCTTTAAACTAGATTGAGGAAATGGGAGTTCAGAATGTGGTTATTGAAGGTGATTCGCTTCTGGTGATCAATGCTTTGCAGAATGAGCACGATTATCAGCTGGAGGTTGGAAATGTTCTGGAGGTCTGTCGAATAATTCTAAGTTTGAGGGCTGATTTTGTTGTCCGGCATGTTAAAAAGCAAGAAAATAAGGTGGCCCACTTTATGGCTAAAGTTCCTTGTTTGTTAGATAGCTACAACATGTTTACGTCTCCTCCACAATTGGTGTTGGATTCTTTGTATTCGGATATTTCTTCTCGTTAATAAAATTTTCCTATTTATAAAAAAAAAAAAAGTGATAAATTAGCTAAATTTTTGTTTTACTAGTAAAATTGGTGTACTAGCAAAAATAATTGATTGTTGGAATGAGAATGTGTGGGTCATATGGTTTATATAGGACTAAAAGAGAACTTATATAGATACAAATATTATTTTAAATGTATTTCCATATAACTTGTCCAAAGATCCACAATGATATAACAAAACTTTTGTAGAAACTAATTTTATTATTAATGTATTGACACATAACTCTTACAAAGATTGACAAAATACCAATTTGAATGCTTACAAATCTTTTTTCTTTTTACCTAAAGGGGGGGAAAAACTACCACCAAATTTATTTCATAAAAAAACTTATTCCTAAAGAGGTACAAAAGAAAATTAACATTTTACACAGAGATCCATTGAAAAATACATGAAATGAAATTAGTGAAATATCAGAAAATCTAAAAAATATTTGAATTTGCCAATGGTCTCCTGTAAATCATTAACGAGGAATCACTACTTTGAAATCAATTTAATCAAAATTATGTATTTAAAAAAATCTTAATTCTAAGAAATATTGGTGCAACAAAATTCATATATGAGCTACAAACAAAATATAATCTACATGCATATACTAAAATTAAGAAACTATCCTAGATCTAAATAACCAAAGCACAGTTCAAATAAATTGTTAAACATTCACAACATGCAAAGCAACCCAACAAAGTAATATACCCAAAAGTATATCCAAAAGACAATCCGACTGCATATTAAAGATATAAGATTTCTATATACATATAGGTATGGATTAAAAAACCTCTAATTTTAGTCACCATGAAAAAACTTTGGAAACAAGTATCAATATACCTTGGTACACACATTTGAATGAAATTGTTTGTCATGTATTACAAAATTTTTTATAGACACACTAAGAATGTAAAATGGAGCCTAAAACTAACAAACACATATTTGTTGATATATTTGGGAAATATATGATTAATTATGGAATTAGTACCAAAAATAATCAAAGGTGATATGTAGACTAAACCTAGGATTATCTTCAAGCATTACTTGGATTTGAGTGGTGTTCGAGTATGACATAGGTTGTCCCAATTGACATTTGAAATGCAAGTAGAATTTGGTTCTTATTTCGTATATCTTGTTAGTTACAGTATACAATTTTCTTTATGTCTCTTATTATTAATATCGAGTTTCCTCACGTAAACTTAGGTATACAACTATAATTTTAAATTCCGTATTTTGGCAAAATCAAGTCAATGATGAGGTTTGTTATTATTTGACTTATTTTCTATTTGTTGCCGAATTTGGTTACGTGAGAGACTGGTGAGTGAATTTGGGAGATATTTCCTTGTGCTGAAAATTGATATACAAAAACTATATATTCTTGTAGCCTTGTGAATGCTGCTCATTGACGTGGTGTGATTGATTTTTAGTAAATCTTGTATAATTACTTGTTTATTGTTTTCTTGCACAACAGGTTGTGATCCATATTTGCTTGTAGTGCATGTTTTTTGGGATTAGACGGAACATGTAGGATAAGATGTTATGGAATCTCAAATAATACGTATCTATATTATATTGATGAAAAGTCTTATCCGATCAGTTGTCATAACCATCACATACATTGATTAAAGGCGTCAAATCTAAATGAAGTATTTAATGAAGTTAGGATCCCATGTTTTATCTCTCATAAGTAATTCGAATTATATCTCATTAGTTAGTTAATTCTTAGTATTGTTAAATTGCTTCTTAGTTAATTTAGTTAATCAAAACCCAACTTTGATACTTGTTTTAGCAGTGAATAATAATCATACATTGTTGCATAAGTTGCATAACCTAAAATATACCAGTCTCTGTGGGAACAAACTCTACTTAATCTTATATTACTTTTGACCGCGTACGCTTGCTTGATTTAGTGCGAACAATTATATGAAATAATTTCTAGAAACTAGTATCTGATTAATTTGTTGAATATATAATTTGTTGTTCCTATCTGATCTCATGGTAATAGCACACTTTATTTCGATACAGAATGGATTGTTCGATGGCAGTTCATAATGGTGGATGTCATTGTAAACGAGTGAGATGGAGAGTAAATGCACCAACAAGTATAGTAGCCTGGGATTGCAACTGTTCTGTTTGTTCCATGAGAAAAAACACTCACCTAATTGTCCTGTTGAAAGATATGAATATCTAGGAGATTCGAAAGAGTTCCTCACAATTTAAACTTTTAACACTCACATAGCGCAACACACTTTTTGCCAAATCTGCTTTGATTTATAATCTGGTTATCTTCAAGAAACCTTGAACAATCTATGTTTTATAACATGTTCTTAGTTGCTAATTTTGCTACTAGTGTTAAGCTGACACTTTTTTTCAGTGCAGGCTAAATTGAGCATTGGAGACGTGAAATGTTGATGCAGGACAAGAGATTAAAACAGTAATAATGCAAAGAATTATACGTTCCCAAGAATATTTATCCAATAATATTCCCAAGAAAAGTGTATAATCAAAGCCTTCCTAATATGTGAGGGCTTACGTACATAACTTATATAGGATCAAAAACCCTAATAATAATACCTAATGGACTAAGGCCCATTAACACTCGGGCTTATTTAAAATAACCTACTACGTAATTAATAAAGTACTTGCCCCACATATTAAAAATATAACCAAATAATTTTGATTCTTTCTAAACTAAATACATATAAACTATTAAATAACATATATAAATCTTTTCCACTTCTGTTCCTCATCAAATGTTGCATAAAAAAGATCACATACTTTGGTAAATTTGTTGAGGTATAATAACGTAAGAACCGTGAGTGTTAAATTTATTTATATACTATTTGTGGTAAACAGGAATAAAAATATTTTTAATTATTTTATTCCAGTTTGACGAGTCAAGATGTAAATGTTGATTGGTATATGAGGATATGTGTTATTATTATGCGATCAAGGTGAAAATAGTTTATTATAATTTATTTTAGCTTATTTTGAATTAATAAAAATATTTTGAGTCGGTTTGGCGGATAATTAAACCGCGACTATGAGATGGTATTGTTATATATGAATAAAAGGATCGGGAATGATTGGTTGGGACCCCTTTATGTGTTTAGTAATTGTATTAAACTCCAGAATGATTATCTTTAACTTTTTCGAGAAACGTGCGATTCAATTCGTTTTATCTGTCGCCTCTGTTTCCAAAATCAATTGGGCTTCGATTTAAAATCATTTTCATATCTATATTCGTCAGATAAATCTCAAAATTTCCAAATTCGTATTTCATTCGTTTTATGAGTTTTATAAATTTTCTATGATAGATTCGTTATTTTCGTCAAAATATTTTCGTTCGAGTCGGACCCGAAATTGATTTAATTGGTACGTTTCGAACGGATTAAAAGCTAATTAGGGTTCCGAGCAATTCGGAAACAAAATATCTTTGTAATAATTTTGTTGACTTATCAAAAACCTTATCCTCTTTGCACCCAATCAGATCGTTGCACAGCTGGCCAATCAAATTCAGCGGAAAACGAATTTTCAAAAATTTTTATTTTCAAAAAAATCAAATTTTAATGGTGTTCTTGAGGATTAAGCAATTGGTTGGATGCGTTTCTGGAATCCGATTTCAACGTGCAAATAATCAAAACGAAGCCCTCGATTTCTAGTTTCTGAATCTGCAATCAAAATCAACGTGGGGGTAATATCTCGATTTTCTATGAATTTTATTTATAAATTCGAAATTCTAGGGTTCTTCATTCAAAAATTAGGGCTTTCATTTTCGTTGATTGTTTAGTGAATTTGATGCTTCCATTAGCTTTATTGAGTTGTTTAGAGCTGATTTATGTGTTTAATTGCTTCAATTGGTTTTGATTTGATGATGATCAAGTTCTTAAGTTTTGACCGAATATAAAATCGATCCGTGCATTGCTTGTGTTGATTTTTCGTGTGTAAGGTATTAGAGGTTAGATTGTACGCAACCTCAGCTTTGTTTTGTGATATAGAGTGTATGATTTGGTTCAGTAATGCGAAAGATGCGTTTTTGCCGAATTTTGACTTCGAGCTCGCCGGATATAGCGAGATTGGCCGGTTTTTGGATCGTTTATGAGTAGTATTGAGGTTATAAACTTGTGGTAATTGGTATAGGAGTCTTATAGTTGCAAACCTCGTGTGTGGGTGTGTGTTACAGAGGCCGGAACGAGTTTGAAGGTTGCCGGAAAGTTGGACGGTGGCGGCCGGAAAAATTAGAGGGGGGAGAGATGGTATCAGAAAAAAATTGTTTTCTTATAATTACTTATAAATTCAGAAACAGTTTTTGAAATTTTAATTTTTATATTCTGGATTAATTATTTATTTAACCAATTAGATTGAAATTGATTTATTTAATTGCCTTTAATTTAAAAGAATTAAGAGTTAACTACCTTAATTACTTTAATTAAATCTGAATAATAATTTAATTAATTTAATTATTTGACAAATGTAAATATTTGTCGAATAATTTTACTGATTGATTATTAGTCGATTTAATTAATTTAATTAGGGTTATTTAATTCTTAATTACCTCATTAAGTGATCAATGCGATGTTAAAATAGTGGAAAATTGTTTAAAAATGCAGAAAATGATTTAAAAATTCTAGAAAAATTTCTAAAATTCTAGAAATGATTTGCAAGTATTCAAAAATATTTGGAGTCGAGTTGTGTTTTAAAACAAAGTCTTTTTGTTGTTTTAAAATTGAATTTGTGGTTCAATAAATCCAAAAAAAAAAAGAAAAATGCAGTAAAATGTTTTAAAATATTCCAAGTCCATTTATATGTTGAAGCAAGGGTTGAGTGTTGTTTTAAGTTGTTTCTGAAGTTCGTTAAATGCTAAGTGTGAGTAGTATGGTCGATCTGATGTTGATTAAATGGCTAAGTGCTACATCATTTACGTGCAATATGTGTTAGTGAGTCATAAAAGTGATTAATTGTTTGACAGGGTATTTAAATACTCTATTTGAATTCAGTGTGTCTGCGAGAAAGGTTTAAAGTAGAAGAAGGTCAGTTAGAAGTATTGAGATGAGATGAGGATTGTAGAGCCGAGGGGATAAGACGTATGAAAGTTAGTGGTTGAATGAGACGTCCAGACAGTTAGACAGATTAAGCTGTGATTACCAGGCAAGTATTTTCCCTTTACTTCTTGTTCAAGTGAAATTTACTTTTAATTATTTTTGATTATGATGTCACCGCATTTATTATTGAACTCGTTGCTATTTATTGAAGATCTTGATTATTCGGTTATCACCTTATATTCTATCAAACTTGTTGATACCTTTTGAGGTTGTTGTTCTTCATTTATTACCCAATTGTTGTGTCGAACTTGTCGACACCTGTTGATCTTGAATCCTTCATTAATTCTTGGATTATGAGTTGTTTTGGAACGTGAGTTTCCAGTTAGTTGGTTGGTAAGGGTTGTCGATTGTTCCGACACCTAGTGCGTTGGATATAGAATTGGAATGTTTTCAGATGTCCCTTCGGGGAGACCATATTATGGTCAGAGGAGTCCCTTCGGGGAGACCAGTTTAATGGTCAGAAGTTGAGGCCAGTGTGTGCCGTGGATCAATTGTAGGCCATTGCTGTGTGCGTTTGTCCAGGGTTAGTGCTGACTCATCAGCAGCCTAACCTAGTTGTTTTTTTAAAAAAATATAAAAATCCAATTCTATTCCATATATTGAGTTTGAATTGCTTTAAAGCCTGATTCCTTTGGAACCTATGATGATTATTCTTTCAGATCAATAATTTACATTTGTTCTTGATGTTGACATATATATTTATGCTTGTTGAGCACTGTTGGCTCACTCTTGCATTGTTGTTTTATTTCTACAGTTTATAGAGACGAGATGAGGAGACCTTGTGGTCAGATGAGTAATCTTGTTCCTATAGCGAGAGGTGATGTTCGAGTTGTTGACTTGGTCGGGTAGTGACTTGAGCTTTGTCAGAGGTTGGTTAATTAGTTCAACAGATGGACTTAGTTGTTAGTAATTCGTAAAACCATTTTATTCGGAGTCTGGATTGTATTAATGTAATTCCATAGTTTGTTTCATACCATAACCTGTATGTGATCTTGGATCAGGGGTATTTTATTATTATATTATGTTTATATCCAGGTATGTGTTGTGTGGATTGTGGTTCGTGGCCCCAAATCTGTACCCCGAATTATGGGATGTCACAGTTGGTATCAGAGCTACAGGTTATGGTCATTGAAACAGATTAAGAGGGTTAGGTGTATGTGTCTGAGATAGACGTTGGGTAGAACGATTTAGGATAAGGTTCGTCTTAAGATATTTCGACGAGTATTACGATGTTATATAGTCTTTCGACATATCGGGCGAGTAGGAGTTCGATTCATCCGAATATATGGTGATGAGCGAGACAGCTAATTGGGCAGTTAGAGCTACCAGGTTGGAGGAAATTATTTCGAGACTTTCACGTATCTATTTTAGAAATTTTCCACGACGTTGGCTACAATGTGAACGTTATACAGAGAGTACGGGGAGACTATAAACATGATGTGGGAAGCGATTATTGGCATGGGATGGAAGTTAGGGCGTAGCCGTACACCGCTAGCTATTGATATCATTTAATTTATTATCCGAGGGATTTGTCAGATGTTTTGAAAATTCTTCTTCTCGCTCCAAATTGTTGTAAATTAATTCCCGGTTTAAATCATTGCTGAAGCATTTGTTTCGCAGTGACGGTTGAAAATCGAGAATGAATTGAGATCTTCTTACTTATTCAACTCATTATTCACAAGCCGGTTTTGGCAGCCAAGTATGTTATTGCTTAGTCGACAAGAGTGAGATTATGAATAATTAGGAAATTCTTGGACGTCTGTTTAATCGATAGTTGATGCATACGTTTGGTGATCAACTGTCCTTCAATTGATAATAAGCATTGTAAATCAGATTTATTTACACACAGTCCTATTCTTTCAGAAATATCCCTGTTTTCGAAAGATGTTTGATCCAACTCTATATATGAAAATTTTGAAACTCGTGAACTCTTTCAATTTTCCCCGAATACTCGAACTACTTCATTCAAACTGAGATGAACAACCTATGTATATGGGGGATTCAGGGACATTTTATCTTTGTGATAGAAGTCCGGTGGGACGCCACTGATTGTGTTTGTCATGAAAGAATTAAAGACTGGCCATATTTATGTACTACGGTGGTTGACCAAGTGACAAACGCAACCTGATAATGATTCAAAGATCATATTGATCTCTCGGTTAAATCCTTTTACAAAAAGTTGTATCAAACAAAATCCAGTGTATATTCATATTTGATACCGATTCATTCTATCAATTTCTTTTGTAAGAAACCCCGAAGATTTTAGAATTTCCAGTGACGAAGAGATGTAAAGATAGACGCGATGACATTCTAAGTGGTTGAAACTACAATTATGTTGACGAAGAATTGGTTGAGCAAGTTGAGAAGTGGCGCTAAATAGAGATGGCATATCAAATTGGATTACTTATTGATTGATAACATATGTACAAGATTCAGTATTTTGAAGAATTGAGCCAAGGAAAAGGGCATGTAACAAGAACACAAGATTGCTAATTTTGTTAAAGGTTGAAAAGAGAATGATGATGGAGATGTTTGGCATAAGATAATTAGTGTTGATAAAAGATTGTTTTGGACACCTGTTTGATTTTGGAGGTAATAAATGGATTATCATAAGATTCTGGAGGTTTTGAGACCAATTGTTGAGTATAAAATTTTAGAGCTGAAGCGGATAACGTGAGTAAAGCAGAGTGAAGCGGGATGGATTTATTTGCAAAAATTATCAGGAGGAACTATTAGAAGAGAGTTGAAAATGAATATGAAGTAAAGTGATTGTATTGGAATTAACTTGTGTGAGCCCAGTTTAAAGAATCATGATTATTAAGAGTAGAAGAGAGTTGACCAGGATGGAACAAGATGATAAAAAGAGGAAGACAGAACCAGAGAATTTTCAGAATTGTTTTAAAGAAATGTGATTCAGTTAAAGGGAAGAATGTAGAATTCAGAAGATTTAGAGTTGAGAGAGTGGGGGCATAGTAGTTGCCCACAGGATGAGAATTAGCAGAGATTAACAAGACCACATGGAAGATAAGAATTTGAGGAAATGTATCAAGATTGCGCTAAGGTAAATGCAGAGAGTTGCAAGTGTAATCGGAAAGAATAGAAGGGTAATAAGTGATAGAGTCAGAAGTCAGAAGTTGTGTGCCAGAAGCGTGGGAAGATAGGATATTTTGCCAGAGATTGTCTTATATCAGTCTCAATGGACCCTATGATGAGAGTAACAAAATTGTTTTCTATAAATCACTAGGAAGCTAGAAATTCAATATGACTAGGAATGACGTTATCAAGAATTTGTATGTGATGATAGTGAAAAGAGTTAAGTGTGATTCAATGGATTAGCTAAATTATAAAGTACCAGCAAATTGTGAGGGAAAGAAAGTGGGATTGTGGTCCTCAAAAGATGTATAAGTTGCGTTTCAAAGTCGACAGTAGACAAAGGAGTTGTAACAATCACGCAGGCTAAGAGATTATTGTACTGAGATTATGAAGTTGATTTGTACCGAGGGAGATGTCAAAAAGGAAAAAGTTAATCAGAGCGGATTTCAGTGGTTAATAATTTTAACGTATATTTTGATGGATCACCAGGATTGTCATAAGACGAAGATGTAGGCTTGTTTGTTATTTATTTCCAAACATGGAATTAGTTTCAAGGAATTCAATATCAGATGACATTAATGAAAATGTTGGAGCTAGCGATTTAATTAAAGAGATTTTCACAAGGGAAGGAGTAGTAATACTCACCGTATCTCGGGAGTAGGCACCAGTACTGTTCGTGAGAAGGAAGAAAGGCAATTGGAAGTTATGCATTAATTTTTAAAAATGAAATAAGTGGACAGGTAGTAATGAGAATCTTTTACCAAAGTTGGATGAATTGTATGACCAGTTGAAAGGTGTATGTTTTGCCTAAAGTTGATCCATGAATAGACTAGGATCATTGGAAAATAGAAACCTTAATATATTTTCGGAGCAACATTTTGAATCGATATGGACACGATGAGTTATTAGTGATAATGTTTGGTTGGACGAGAGAACTTATTATGTGATGAAAGCAACAAATAAGATCTCAAGAAGTAAAGGATGAAATTTTAATTATTCGTATAGATAACACCTCAAGAAATTTGAAGACTTGTAAAGAGTATGCAGAACCATAGAGAATAACTTTAAGAAATTTCAAGAAGAGGAAGATTATGCACAATAATTTTTGATATAAATTTTGGATGGAAAGACATCTATGCCAGTAGAGGTCGGAAGTTTTGTGAGATTAATTAGGAATTTTTGAAGATTATCGAAAGCTTTTAACTAGATGAGTAAGAAAACTTTGTGATGTACAGTGAAGTTTTGTATAAGGTTTGAGGTTGTGTATTGCCTAAGAAGGTATTTGTTTGTATTCATGAGCAGAAGTGTTCAACACGTGAGTTGGAGTTGATCGTGATAATTTTCATGGTCATTAGTGTCGAAATTGTGGATATCAGAGTTAGTTGTTTTCTCTTTTGATCAAGGTTGGGTGCTTAGTAAAATAATTGGATTAAGGATGAATAGAAATTCCCAATTATTCCCTTCTCGATCGACATTGTACGTTGAAAGGGGAGTAAGAATAAATGGGGGATTTCTTGATATTCTTTTTCTCAAAGATTTATCTGAGGCAGGTTTCATTTTAGTATTATGCATATGTGAATTATTAAGGGTGATTGAGTTAATACTTGAGGAGTTATGTTCTGGGCATAACCCATTTTACAAATGGATCATGTTCTATCTTCGATAGAAAAGACAATGAAGAGGAATTGAGTTGTTAGTAGAGATAAGTGGTGGATGTGTATTTATTTTGTATATTTTGAGGGCAAGTTATGTATAATGCTGTAGTTTTGGAGATGAATCAATCACTACTAGAAGATAGAATTGTATTGCTCAGAATTTAGATCTGATATCTTGATGTGTATTTAGAGCAATACTTCAGGAGTTAATTTCAAGAACTCGAATTAGCGGAGTTGAGAAGAACTCTGAATGCCGTGAATTACTTATGGAGGCATATAATCGATTTGACGCGTACCAAGTCGAATCTTCATGTTAATAAAAGTTGAAGTTTGCTGGAAATTGCTAAAGTAGAAATTGTTTCATGGATGGTATCGAGTGAGGCTGTGACCTCGGGAGAATTGATATTACAAACTGGTTATTTTGAATCTTGTTCATGTATTGAGTTATGTTAAAGTCAAGGTGACGAGGTTTATTAGTTTCCAAAAATATGAATATTCAAGGTTGTATTTCAAAAGATTTAACAAACCAAAATATTTTTATAAGAATGGAAATTGAGTTGTTAATCAAATCATGTTTGACGTATATCTAATGAAGTATATGTTTGATTGTAGTAATTGATTTCAAGGGCGCGATCGAAAATAGATGATATGAAGTTGGTTGACAGATTGGAATAAAGGTATCATGGATTGCTCAATTGTATGTTTACCGCATGTAACATCCCGTATTTTTTTAGGAATTTATTCGATTAGTAATAATAATAATATTAATGAGTTATTAATATTATTTATGAGTAAGTATATATTTCTTTTATAATTAGAATATTGTTTTAGGATTAATAGTTAAAAAGAAAGGAAGTGAGGGTTTAAAAAAAAGCGTTAAAAGAAAAAATGGAGGGTTTGAGACTTATGTTACTTTTGGGTCAAGGGAGAAGGAAAAGAGAGGGAAGAAGAAAGAGAAGAGGAGATTACTAACGTAAATACTAGGGTTCTTCGGATTAAGGTAAAAGATTAGAGACTCTTCGATTTATATATACATGTATAAGAGATTGAGTTTTATAATATCTATGACTTTGTTATACAAATTAGGGTTCTTGGATTGGCTTGGAAGGGCTGAATTTGTTGAGAATTAGTGATAATCATTAAGATCTACGGTACGGGTAATCTTGTCTCTCTTTGTATGTCTTGTTATCCCAATTTTGTACATCTGATTTCTTGTTAAATTCGTGCAAAATTCATTGTTCATCGGATTGTGTTGATTCTTGATCTCCTAAAAAGATAATTGAATTATCTACAACTTTCATTCTTTGTGTTTTGTGAAATTCGGCTTGTATGTTGGTCAAAATCTGCCGTTTGTATAATCTGGTGCGTTAATTTCTGTTGGTATATCATAACTTCGAAAATTCGTAGTAAATTGAGTTTTTATCCGATTATTATGAGCAATACCATTCTCGAAAGATCGTTTCAACCTCTGTGTTTTGTATTCATATTCCGCTGACCAATTATGTGATTTCAATGTCTTAAATATCGAATTACTACTGTGATCAGTGCCTGATTCTGTTATTGCAGTCCGCATTTTCATTGTTTCTGAATTCGTTACTTCTCTGTTTTTAACGAGCCTTACCATTCTGGAAAGGTCTTGGAATCCTCTACGACTTTGGTGTTTTATATTTTTTCGTTTGAGCTCATCTTAGTGGAGTAAATATTTGATTTTATGGGCTGATTTATCCTACAAATTATTTGTGTAATATATAATATTTGATCTTTGAGTTTATTATCGAGTAAGTGATATGTGAGATATTTGTGAAGTTTGAGTAATGTATTTTCGGTTATATTTTGATATACAAATGATGTGGGAGATGTTAGATATTTGGGTAGCATTGTGCTTATTGCCGTGCAAGCCCCTGTAAGAATTTGGGTAGCGTTAAGCAAGCCCCTGTAAGAATTTGGGTAGCATTAAGCAAGCCCCTGTAAGATTTTGGGTAGCATTTGCTTTGTGCTTTGCAAGCCCCTGTAAGATCGTCTCCCATGTTAGTTAGTAAGTTACTTTGAATATTATTTGTAATTGTAAGAGTATGTGTTTCATTATATTTTATTAATTAAATTTTTGGATTTAATAGCTGTGATTATTATGTGTAAGTTGTACGCATATTTGTAAGAGTAAGATTATGTTTTAATTTGAAATCATTTATATTTTTAAAAATTATGAGTTGAGTGTCCTTTTTCCAATTGTCTCATTCTATATGTACTTGTTCTTAATTCAGATATTCGATTTTTATTCGTCATTTCATCATCTTAGTCTTTGTGCAGCTTTGCATTGTTCTTTATTTGGATATTCAATTTTGTTCGTAAACTCATTGTCTGTAACTTTGTTCAGTTGTATTGTCTTCGTATGTAATTTTCATCCAGCTTTTATTCATTATTTTGATATCCGTATATGAGCCATTCGCTCACTGCCGGTCCTTTTGCTTCTTATTTCTTCCGGCAGGTGATCTTATTTAGGTGGGCTACTTATTGGGAAGAGTGCGAGTTGCGATATTTGGAGAATTTAGTTGTATTTCTGATTTATGAATTTTAAGATATTGGATTTTGAGAAGTTGTATCGTTTATTCGATTTTTAGTGGATTTTATAATTAAGCGTATTTGTTAGGGATGTTAAAGTTGGTATCAGGGCTAGTGTTTTAAGATTCTGTAGACTTGCCTTTAGGCTCGATTGTGAGCTTTGGGTAGCTATAAGATAGAGTTTGAGCATTAGACTTGCCTTTAGGCTTGACCTGTGAGTATGGGTAGACCGTGTGATGGATCGCTAATTAAGAATATTATTTGTTTCGTGTTCCTTTGATTTCTCTGCGTGATTAACTAGAATCATCTTTACGTGGAATCTTTAGTGGTGTTCAGTAATGACGAGACCTAGTAAATATAGGTGGTTTGTGGATGCTCTACCGTATACAGCATATTGTTCGTGAATAATTGAACCATAGAGGATAACAAGAAAGCTATAAGTTTCAACATAGTTTTATTTTAAGTGCGAAAGAAGAAAGTGAGGTTTTTGGAATGTTAGCAATGTAAGAGGCTACTTGGGAGACCAGCAAAAATTGTTCGTGTTCTTTATCGACATCTGTTCGAGTAAGGTGCGGAAGATTAATTTCGAGGACGAAATTTCTATAAGGAGGGAAGAATGTAACATCCCCTATTTTTTTAGGAATTTATTCGATTAGTAATAATAATAATATTAATGAGTTATTAATATTATTTATGAGTAAGTATATATTTCTTTTATAATTAGAATATTGGTTTAGGATTAATAGTTAAAAAGAAAGGAAGGGAGAGTTTAAAAAAAAAGCGTTAAAAGAAAAAATGGATGGTTTGAGACTTACGTTACTTTTGGGTCAGAAGGAACAAGGAAAAGAGAGGGAAGAAGAAAGAGAAGAAAGAGAAGAGGAGATTACTAACGTAAATACTAGGGTTCTTCGGATTAAGGTAAAAGATTAGAGACTCTTCGATTTATATATACATGTATAAGAGATTGATTTTTATAATATCCATGACTTTGTTATACAAATTAGGGTTCTTGGATTGGCTTGGAAGGGCTGAATTTGTTGAGAATTAGTGATAATCATTAAGATCTAAGGTACGGGTAATCTTGTCTCTCTTTGTATGTCTTGTTATCCCAATTTTGCACATCTAATTTCTTGTTAAATTCGTGCAAAATTCACTGTTCATCGGATTGTATTGATTCTTGATCTCCTGAAAAGATAATTGAATTATCTACAACTTTCATTCTTTGTGTTTTGTGAAATTCGGCTTGTATGTTGGTCAAAATCTGCCGTTTGTATAATCTGGTGCGTTAATTTCTGTTGGTATATCATAACTTCGAAAATTCGTAGTAAATTGAGTTTTTATCCGATTATTATGAGCAATACCATTCTGGAAAGCTCGTTTTGACCTCTGTGTTTTGTATTCATATTCCGCTGACCAATTATGTGATTTCAATGTCTTAAATATCGAATTACTACTGTGATCAGTGCCTGATTCTGTTATTGCAGTCCGCATTTTCATTGTTTTTGAATTTGTTACTTCTCCGTTTTTAACGAGCCTTACTGTTCTGGAAAGGTCTCGGAATCCTCTACGACTTTGGTGTTTTATACTTTTTCGTTTGAGCTCATCTTAGTAGAGTAAATATTTGATTTTATGGGCTGATTTATCCTACAAATTATTTGTGTAATATATAATATTTGATCTTTGAGTTTATTATCGAGTAAATGATATGTGAGATATTTGTGAAGTTTGAGTAATGTATTTTCGGTTATATTTTGATATACAAATGATGTGGGAGATGTTAGATATTTGGGTAGCATTGTGCTTATTCCCGTGCAAGCCCCTGTAAGAATTTTGGTAGCGTTAAGCAAGCCTCTGTAAGAATTTGGGTAGCATTAAGCAAGCCCCTGTAAGATTTTGGGTAGCATTTGCTTTGTGCCTTGCAAGCCCCTGTAAGATCGTCTATTATTTGTAATTGTAAGAGTATGTGTTTCATTATATTTTATTAATTAAATTTTTGGATTTAATAGCTGTGATTATTATGTGTAAGTTGTACGCCTATTTGTAAGAGGAAGATTATGTTTTAATTTGAAATCATTTATATTTTTAAAAATTATGTGTTGAGTGTCCTTTTTCCAATTGTCTCATTCTATATGTACTTGTTCTTAATTCAGATATTCGATTTTTATTCGTCATTTCATCATCTTAGTCTTTGTGCAGCTTTGCATTGTTCTTTATTTGGATATTCAATTTTGTTCGTAAACTCATTGTCTGTAACTTTGTTCGGTTGTATTGTCTTCGTATGTAATTTTCATCCAGCTTTTATTCATTATTTTGATATCCGTATATGAGCCATTCGCTCACTGCCGGTCCTTTTTCTTCTTATTTCTTCCGGCAGGTGATCTTATTTAGGTGGGCTACTTATTGGGAAGAGTGCGAGTTGCGATATTTGGAGAATTTAGTTGTATTTCTGATTTATGAATTGTAAGATATTGGATTTTGAGAAGTTGTATCTTTTATTCGATTTTTAGTGGACTTTATAATTAAGCGTATTTGTTAGGGATGTTAAACCGCAACTCAAGGCAGATTGTTATCTATTTGTGCACTGCATGTCAAGGCAGCTTTCATATTAGCCTTGTGTATGATTAAATTGAGATTGTGAAATGTTGGAGTACAAAAAAAATGGATGGTATGTGAATGATAGGGTTGGTATTGGAAATTGTTACACAGGGAATAGTCCATTAATCGAAAAGGTCATGCCCGATTTTCGGTAGACCGGTATCCGTAAATAAGTAGAAAATGTTCAAATTAACAGAATATGTCAAGGAAAGAATCGAATTTATAATGGAGTATTATTGCTCATACGAGACACGAGGTTCAACTCGAGATTTTAGGAAGGTTTCGAGAAGGTTTAGACACTAAGGTAAATATCAAATGTCGTTCTCAGATTGACGACCAAAGTGAAAGGATGATTCGATGTATTGGGGACATGTATAGAGCATATACACTTGATTTTGAAGGCGATTGAGACGGTCATTCACCATTTAGAGGATTTTTATATAACGACAATTCTTATACCAATGTTGGATTCTCGCTCTACAGAACGCTACGCGAACGAGATCCCGGGTATGTTGAGAAATGTGATGGACGAAAAGTGCTGGGACTAGAGTTGGTGATACAGATGAAGGAAGCAGTCGAATTTGTCCAGGAAAGGTTGATGATAACTCAAAGTCGACAATAGAAATACGTTAACTTGCTGCGAGAGGTGTACATTGTGAAGAAGAAGAACTAAATTTACATTGAGACTATCTCAATAGAAGGGATTGGTGAGACTCGAGTACTAAGAAAGTCAAATGCTAAATTTGCTAGATTTTCTTTTTGAGACGTTAAAGAGAGTCGGGAGGATTGCCTGTGAGTTAGCTTTACCGCTTCGTATGCAACTATCTATAGAGTGTTTCGTGTAGTGATGTTTAAGATGTGCTGATTCATGTTGTGTCATGGAATATGAATTGGTAGAAATTCAGAAATAGAGTGTGGAAAAGTAAGGTAGTACTGTGCTGTCATTAAGGGTGTTGTAAAAGAGTGCCAGAATGGGAGAGTTTGGTAACTTGTTAGTGTGATGTCGTAGAAGTCTCCCCACCTGTTGCTTAGTTTGATTCTGAGGATAGAATCCTATTTAGGGGGGAAGACTGTAAGAACCGTGAGTGTTAAATTTATTTATAAACTATTTGTGGTAAATAGGAATAAAAATATTTTTAATTATTTTATTCCAGTTTGACGAGTCAAGATGTAAATGTTGATTGGTATATGAGGATATGTGTTATTATTATGTGATCAAGGTGAAAATAGTTTATTATAATTTATTTTAGCTTATTTTGAATTTATAAAAATATTTTGAGTCGGTTTAACGGATAATTAAACCGCGACTATGAGATGGTATTGTTATATATGAATAAAAGGATTGGGAATGATTGGTTGGGACCCCTTTATGTGTTTAGTAATTGTATTAGACTCCTGAATGATTATCTTTTACTTTTTCGAGAAACGTGCGATTCAATTCGTTTTATCTGTCGCCTCTTTTTCCAAAATCACTGGGGCTTCGATTTAAAATCATTTTCATATCTATTTTCGTCAGATAATTCTAAAAATTTCCAAATTCGTATTTCATTCGTTTTATGAGTTTTATAAATTTTCTATGATCGATTCGTTATTTTCGTCAAAATATTTTCGTTCGAGTTGGACCCGAAATTGATTTAATTGGTAAGTTTCGAACCGATTAAAAGCTAATTAGGGTTCCGAGCAATTCGGAAACAAAATATCTTCGTAATAATTTTGTTGACTTATCAAAAACCTTATCCTCTTTGCACCCAATCAGATCGTTGCACAGCTGGCCAATCAAATTCAGCGAAAAACGAATTTTCCAAAAATTTTTATTTTCAAAAAAATCAAATTTTAATGGTGTTCTTGAGGATTAAGCAATTGGTTGGATGCATTTCTGGAATCCGATTTCAACGTGCAAATACTCAAAACAAAGCCCTCGATTTCTAGTTTCTGAATCTGCAATCAAAATCAGCGTGGGGTAATATCTCGATTTTCTATGAATTTTATTTATAAATTCGAAATTCTAGGGTTCTTCATTCAAAAATTAGGGCTTTCATTTTCGTTGATTGTTTAGTGAATTTGATGCTTCCTTTAGCTTTATTGAGTTGTTTAGAGCTGATTTATGTGTTTAATTGCTTCAATTGGTTTTGATTTGATGATGTTCAAGTTCTTAAGTTTTGACCGAATATAAAATCGATCCGTGCACTGCTTGTGTTGATTTTTCGTGTGTAAGGTATTAGGGGTTAGATTGTACGCAACCTCAGCTTTGTTTTGTGATATAGAGTGTATGATTTGGTTCAGTAATGCGAAAGATGCGTTTTCGCCGGATTTTGACTTCGAGCTTGCCGGATATAGCGAGATTAGCCGGTTTTTGGATCGTTTATGAGTAGTATTGAGGTTATAAACTTGTGGTAATTGGTATAGGAGTCTTATAGTTGCAAACCGCGTGTGTGGGTGTGTGTTACAGAGGCCGGAACGAGTTTGAAGGTTGCCGGAAAGTTGGACGGCGGCGGCCGGAAAAATTAGAGGGGGGAGAGATGATGAATAGTATCAGAAAAAAAATTGTTTTCTTATAATTACTTAGAAATTCAGAAACAGTTTTTGAAATTTTAATTTTTATATTCTGGATTAATTATTTATTTAACTAATTAGATTGAAATTCATTTATTTAATTGCCTTTAATTTAAAAGAATTAAGAGTTAACTACCTTAATTACTTTAATTAAATCTGAATAATAATTTAATTAATTTAATTATTTGACAAATGTAAATATTTGTCGAATAATTTTACTAATTGATTATTAGTCGATTTAATTAATTTAATTAGGGTTATTTAATTCTTAATTACCTCATTAAGTGATCAATGCGATGTTAAAATAGTGGAAAATTGTTTAAAAATGCAGAAAATGATTTAAAAATTCTAGAAAAATTTCTAAAAATCTAGAAATGATTTGCAAGTATTCAAAAATATTTGGAGTCGAGTTGTGTTTCAAAACAAAGTCTTTTTGTTGTTTTAAAATTGAATTTGTGGTTCAATAAATCCAAAAAAAAAGAAAAATGCTGTAATATGTTTTAAAATATTCCAAGTCCATTTATATGTTGAAGCAAGGGTTGAGTATTGTTTTAAGTTGTTTCTGAAGTTCGTTAAATGCTAAGTGTGAGTAGTATGGTCGATCTGATGTGGATTAAATGGCTAAGTGCTACATGATTTACGTGCAATATGTGTTAGAGAGTCATAAAAGTGATTAATTGTTTGACTGGGTATTTAAATACTCTATTTGAATTCAGTGTGTCTGCGAGAAAGGTTTAAAGTAGAAAAAAGTCAGTTAGAAGTACTGAGATGAGATGAGGATTGTAGAGCCGAGGGGATAAGACGTATGAAAGTTAATGGTTGAATGAGACGTCCAGACAGTCAGACAGATTAAGCTGTGATTACCAGGCAAGTATTTTCCCTTCACTTCTTGTTCAAGTGAAATTTACTTTTAATTATTTTTGATTATGATGTCACCACATTTATTATTGAACTCGTTGCTATTTATTGAAGATCTTGATTATTCGGTTATCACCTTATATTCTATCAAACTTGTTGATACCTTTTGAGGTTGTTGTTCTTCATTTATTACCCAATTGTTTTGTCGAACTTGTCGACACCTGTTGATCTTGAATCCTTCATTAATTCTTGGATTATGAGTTGTTGTTTTGGAACGTGAGTTTCCAGTTAGTTGGTTTGCAAGGGTTGTCGATTGTTCCGACACCTAGTGCGTTGGATATAGAATTGGAATTTTTTCAGATGTCCCTTCGGGAAGACCATATTATGGTCAGAGGAGTCCCTTCGGGGAGACCAGTTTAATGGTCAGAAGTTGAGGCCAATGTGTGCCGTGGATCCATTGTAGGACATTACTGTGTGCGTTTTTCCGGGGTTAGTGTTGACTGATCAGCAGCCTAACCTAGTTGTTTTTTAAAAAAATATAAAAATCCAATTCTATTCCATATATTGAGTTTGAATTGCTTTAAAGCTTGATTCCTTTGGAACCTATGATGATTATTCTTGCAGATCAATAATTTACATTTGTTCTTGATGTTGACATATATATTTATGCTTGCTGAGAACTGTTGGCTCACTCTTGCATTGTTGTTTTATTTCTCCAGTTTATAGAGACGAGATGAGGAGACCTTGTTGTTTTATGGGATGTCACAAATAAAGTCTGATGCTCAATTTATCAGTTAATGATTTTAAATCACCATCCATTGCTCGTAAGATAAAGGAACTACTTACACTTTCTGTAAATTTATGTGCTGGTCAGGTAGATCATAAAAATTAAGATCGAAGGACTTCATATTACAGGATACGTGCTCTAATCTTATTGCAGCTATATATATAAGAAAAACATCAAAACCTTTGATCATTGTATTATAATAGTATCCTGTCTATCTAACTTACTACTTTAAATACAGGTTGAAGGAGTCCCCACTCTGATTCACCAAACAGAAGTGTCCTGGAATGCAACTCTGGACCCTGCATCATATTGTAAAGTTGGCCAGGTACACATTGATATTGTTTCCTAGTTTAAAGGTATGCTGGTTTCGTTGAAAATTTATGCCTTGTACTCGTTGCCTAGTTTTTTAATTTTAACCTCGGACTATCAATTGGAATATGTTATTATTTCAATATATTGTTAAGAAATCTTATACCACGTTGATTGACTTTGATAAAAGATCATACAATCATTCCTTTGGCATGCTGGCTGAAATTCTTAGATGAGCGTATGGTCTGTTTATACTAGTCGGACAAAACATTGTCCTTAGGATTTTACTTTTGATTTAAAACTATTGTTGCAAGTCGACCTTATTTCTTTTGCTAATATATCACCGAGACTCTTAAAAAATCTTGTTGCAATATTCAAAAAGGGGAGTAAAATGTCATTCGTTTGAGTTCTAAGAGGGGCATTAGAATTCATACATACGAGTTCTAGGATTGTACTTGCTTATTGTTGATAAAGGGGAGTAAAAAAATCGTTAATTTGAGATCTAAGATTGTTATACGTATGTTTATATATATATATATATATATATATATATATATATATATATATATATATATATATATATATATATATATATATATATATATATATATTATGTACTGCATTAGTATTCATACCATTCATTATGTCATTTTTTCTAGTCTAATGATATTTGTGCGTAGCTCTTCCTCCAACATCTGGTAAAAGGCGTCATCGATGATTCGTAGATGAGTCAGGTGCTTCCACTAGCAGATATGCTACTGAGCACATCGCTGACCATCTTGTCATTCAGGTAGTGGGCCGGACTGGACTGTGGCTGATTTATGTCCACTTTCGGATATTAGCTGGCCAAGCCAATAGGTATTAGGCTGGATTATGTATTATTTTGTTAATGCAACTTTGGGATGGATGTTTGTCGTAACTTTTATGACATATTTGGGATTGTATGATGTTATTTTCCTTTTACGCAATGTTAATGTGGATTTGACTATTTGTTTTTCATTGTGTTGTAACATTTGATATGTGTGATTACTTTGTATGTTTGTTGTGGAATGTATGGATTAAATTATGCATTTTAAGGCAGGATCTAATAGAAACAGGCAGAACCTGCTTGCGGTCCAGAAATTGATAAAAAGGACAAATTATGTCGCAAGTTTGGGCATTTTAGGACAAATTCTGTCGCATTTTTGGGCAGTTTAGGACGGATTCTATGGCAAATCTGGGGTACTTTATGACGGATTTTGTCGCAAATCTGAGGTGCCTTAGGACGAATTCCTTCGTAATTCTGGGGTATTTTAGGACGGCTTATGTCGCAATGAAGAGCTATTTTAGGACGGATTCCGTCGTAGTTTTGGGTTATTTTAGGATGGATTTCGTCACACTTCTGTAATTTGTGCGACGAATTCCGTCGCAATTCTGGGAATATTTACGATAATTTTTCCGTTGCATTTTGCATTTTTTTTCTTTTTTTAATTGTTTAGGGACCCACTTATAACTTTCGACAGAATAAGAAATTTGTGACGGAATAAGAACTTACGATGGAAGCATTTGCGACAGAATTTTTCTCTCACAAAATGGGGTAATTGCGACAGATTCTTTGTATTTATTCTTTCGCAATTACCCTGTCCCCTTGTACTGAAGCATCAACAAGCTAAATCAAGATTTTTTGGTAAAGAAATTTGTGAAGAAATGAGAGACGAAGAGACATAAGGCGCGGGGGGGGGGGGGGGGGTGGGTTGTGTCTCGGCTGAAAAGAGAAAAAAAGAAGTGGGTGGGCTTTTATAAGCAAAAGGGAGGGGTGACTTGGTCTTGTGCCACTCGCTACTAGTTAAAACACTATTCTATTTAACATTTAAAATGCTAATAAATGGTAATTGCTGGAAATGTAAAAATATTAGTATATTTTTAAAATCAAGATCTTGAAATTCTCAACCACACATATTTTTAAAATATTTTTTGGACTTATAATTAAAAAGATATGAATTTTACAAGAAATAATCTTTAAAAAGAAATATCCTTTCCAAAATCATTTAAAAACCATAAATCCCAAAATAAATCAAACTTTTATTTTTAAAACCAAGAGTATAAAATCAGGAACACATACGTACCAAAAATACATTTTTACGACTTATAATTATTTTATTAGAGTTACAAGATTTACCATCTTAAAAGACGGTAAGACTTTAAAACTCATTAAAAATCGTTGGAGCCCAATTAAAACAAACTTGTATTTTTAAAAAGTTTCTAAATGATAAAGAAACGTTATGAAAGAGATTTCATGAATTTACGATGCTCCAAAAATTTTAGAAGAAATTAAAGAGTGCTTGAAACTAGCATTTAAATGGAATAAAAATCCATATAAGTATATTTTATCATACCGACTATACATATAAGTCACATATACATATCGATTTAATTCAGATAATTCATATAATCACTTAGGCAGTTAAGTCACTTTGACTTAATTCATAAAACTTTTAATCAAATTCACTTCTCCACTTAAGCATAAACAAACAGCATTTAATCACATAATTGCTCCACAATCGAATAAATATTATAAAATACTATTTAACTATTCTCTTCTCTCATCACACCTATCGGTCGACGCAAAATAATGATAATTTTATTTTGAAAATTCCGGTTGTTACATATAATCTACATGCATATACTAAAATTAAGAAACTATCCTATATCTAAATAACCAAAGCACAATTCAAATAAATTGTTAAACATTCACAACATGCAAAGCAACCCAACAAAGTAACAGGACCGTAATATACCCTAAAGTATATCCAAAAGACAATCCCACTAGCAATTAAAGATATAAGATTTCTATATACATATACGTATGGATTAAAAAACCTCTAATTTTAGTCACCATGATAAAATTTTGGAAACAAGTTTTAATATACCTTGGTACACACATTTGAATGAAATAATTTGTCATGTATTACAAAATTTTTTATAAACACACTAAGAATGTAACATGGAGCCTAAAACTGTTGCCTAGTAAATAACAATTGTAGAAGGGGGTTGAATACAATTATATAAGATTTTCGACTTTAACAGAAATTATAACACAAGTATGAAAGGCATATGATGTAGCCTATTTGTATTTCGAGGATACAACTCAACTTAAACAAGATTGTATTAGTAAATAGTATAGACTGTCACAAGGAATCTCAGATTGTATTATCTGTCAGAAGAAAAAGATCAAGGTCAATCTACAGACTTGAGGAATTACTACATTGAAAGAAGCTGAAACATTTGATCAAGCCTCAGTGAAGTATTCGTTAAAGAAGTAGATTCATTTATACTGACAGAGATTTCGACAGTGACAGAGACAGTACAGAAAGAATCAAAAAGAGAGATGAGAAAAGAAAAAGACCACAGTTTAAAGTCAAGATGAAGAACAGAGATTGGAGTTAGTCGTTCATGAACCAGACAGTACATCGAGCGTCAACAACGATCCAGTGTATGTTCTTTATTAAAATTACGTGGTACACAGTGAAGTATTGACTATTAAAGGATATGTATTAATTCTCCTTTAATTAATTAAATCAAATAATTAATTTAAATAAATAAATTAATTCTATCAGAATTAATATATTTGTTCAAGTAATTATTTGATTAATTAAATCAGAATTAATATGAAAAAGAAATAGTTATTTAAATGATTTTTGGAAATTATTTGATTAATTATAAGCTGAAATATATGATAATATAACTATCAAAGGATAGTTATACCGATTGTCATATTCAGTTCAAGAGAATAGTCATATCAAGATGTTGGATTGGACAGTCATATTATCTCAACTGGATAGTCATATCTCGTTCAAAGAGATAGTTATACCGAAAGTTATATTGGGATGGATTGTTATATCTAGTTCAACAGACTGTCATATCAAGTATTAAGGATAATCATACCGAAAGTTATATTGGAAGAGACTGTCATATTACTTGCAGTGGATAGTCATACCGAATGTCATATTATTGTTAACTGATTGTTATATCAGTTGAAACAAAGCAATATGACTGTGGCTGTGCTATAAAAGACAGAAGACAGCAGCAAGAAAAATATATCTCCAAACATAACATTACATCCTTACAAAACACAACAGCCTCCATTTCTCTCTCTCAAGCAAGAACAAATTAATTCCCAGAAAATCAAGTTCATCCCCTTTGTAATATTTTATCCGGTGGAACTTGTTTATTTGTGATTCTTGTACTACTAGTGAATTAAGTTTCCTAGTTCTAATCTTGATTTTTATTAACTAAATTAGAAAAGTTCATGTCAAATTTTCTAATTGGTTTTTATCAACTTGATAATTATCTGTACTGGAAATTGTAACACCCATCAAGTTAATATATTGTTATATTCAACTTGAAATTTGTTTCAATTTATTCCGCACAAATTTGTCTAAACCAAAAATTATTTAACTGACAAATTTCGATAAATTGGTATAGATTGTATTCAACCCCCTTTCTACAATATTATCGGACCTAACAATTGGTATCAGAGCCTATTGATTGATACACAAATCAAGATCCTATTTTTATTCAGTCAAAAATCCATTTCGAATTTTTAACTCACTTAAAAATTCATCATGTCTTCAAAAGCCATTGTTAAGATTCTTATCTTTAATAAATCTAATTATGATATGTGGAAAAATAAAATGGAGCTGTTTCTTGATGTTACAAATTCTAAATATTTGGGTGTTCTGAAAAATGGACCTAAAATTCCTATGGTCATTGAACAACAAGTTGTTACTGATGGAGTTGTTACAACACCTGCTAGAACCCATGAAAAGGACCCTGCGTCTTATACTCCTGATGAAAAAGAGGATGTAGGACTAGACAAGAATTTGAGACTCATACTATTAGATTCCCTAGATGCTGTGATGTATAATCATGTGATGAATTGCAAAACTGCTAAACACATATGGGAAACTACTGAGATCATCAATGAAGTAACTAATGAAGTCAAGGAAAATAAACTTCAAATTTTAACCTCTGAATATGAACACTTCAGATCTTGCCCTAATGAAGGCATTCAGGAAGTGTTTGAAAGGTATAACAAAATAATCAATAACTTGCAAATCCATGGCAAGCAATATACACAAAAGGAGATTAACATGAATTTTCTACTCACCATGCCTACTCACCTAGAACATAGGATAACTGCCATTAGAGAAGCCAGAGACATGAATCAAATTACTCTTGAAAGGCTCTTCGGCATTTTGAAAAGAGTCGGAAAGAAAGAAATTCATGGTGAAGGTAGGGTTCCAAATTCTTCTACAGCTCTAGTGGTTGAGACTCCAAAGGAAGTGGAAGCTAAGGTTGTTCGACCTTGCAGCGCTGACAAGGAACAGGTTGAAGTTTAGATTGGTCATACACCTATCAGTCAGGATGGTGGAGATTTCTACTCATTGGAAGAGCTGGATCAGTTGGAAGATGAGTCAATGGCTATGATGGTGAGGCAATTCAGTAACTTCAGATTTAGGAGGAATCCCAAGTTCAAGTTCAAATCTAACTACAATAGATTCCAGCGAGGAGGTTCTTCCTCAAGTAGCACAAGGGGTGGCTACCAAACTGGAATGGTAGACAGAAGCAGTATTAGGTGCTTTAAATGTAATGAACTTGGACACTTTGCAACTGAGTGTCATCAACCTCAACAAGATGCAAGGAGAGAGTATGCATCTGGTAAGAAGAACACAGACACGACCTATGTGGTACAAGGCAAAAGCTGGGATGACACTGACATTGATGAAGAGGAGGTTGAGGATTTTGCGCTGGTGGTAAATGCTGATACATCAACTCTTTATAGTACTCCGTTAATACTTACTGACACTGAGTTGATTCGTAGCCTATATAATTCCATTGGTAATGCACAAAAAGAAATTGCTAGAAAAGTTCTGTTAAACACTAATCTTGAAAATGAAGTGTTAGAACTAAAAAAAGTGCATGTTAATCAAGATCAGCAAATAGAAGAAATAGCTCGACTTAACAAAAGAGAAAAGTCGATAACAGAATACATGTTAAAACAAGTTGCTAGGATTGCTGAACTTGAAACTAGGATTGTTGAACTTGAAACACAGGTCAGGGATTGCTATAATTCTGTTAAAGTTTCCAAAGAGTTTTTTAACAAACAAGCTATAGAACAAACAGTAGGTACAGGGTTTGACTACAATAAAGCTGTTGGATTATTGGGCATAAATTCCCCTAACCTTGTTAGTGCTAAAGAAAGGGGAATACCACATGTGCTCAAGAATGTTAAAGAACCTCTATTTAAAAAGTCTGATGCTGGACCACCAGATATTCTTTCTATGGTTATCCAGGAAGAAATGAGAAATGAGGACAGTGCAAATGGCACAGTCCTTGATAATGTTAAATCTGTTAATGACGTTAATCCAAAGAATGTTTCATCCAAGAAAGATGTACCTAAAGTGCCAGTCAAGGTTGTTGAAACAACTAGTTCTTCTAAGACTGGATTAGGTGGTAATAAGTTGAAACAAAACAATAACATGTCTAACATGAGTACCATGCCTATAATTGATTCTAATCATAAAGCATGTGGTGTTGTCAACTGTATGTCTTGTGCTTTTAATGTGCTTTTAATGTGATAATAAGACTGCTCCTCGACAACATATGAACAGGAATAATGTTATATCAAAGACTGCTAGTCCTCCTTATGTTAGGAGAGAGACATTTGTTCCAAAGCATAAACAAAGTTTTATGAAGGCTGTTTACAAAGTCAAATGTCTAGTCAATGATATTGTTACTAAACAAACATGGATACCTAAACTGAAACAAAAGATTGTCAAATCTGTTTACAGGGTAAAATGTTTGTTGACTAATGATAAAATTGGTGTCAAGGTTAAAAATGTTGTTTTTCCTGGCAAAGGTCAATTCTTTAATACTCTGGACCCAATCAAATTTGGGTTCCAAAGAAGGTTTAATCCTTTTGTCATTGCAGGTTATTGAACAGGTTGAACGAGTAACCTGGATCTTGGACAGTGGATGTTCAAGGCATATAACTGGAGACAGAACCCTGCTGACAAATGTGGCGGAGAAGGCCGGCCCAGTAGTTACCTTTGGAGATAACAGCAAAGGTAGAACTGATGGATATGGCAAACTTGAAGTTGGAAATGTTATCATTGAGAAAGTGTCCTTTGTAAAAGGACTTGAGCATAATTTGCTCAGTATCAGTCAGTTCTGTGATAAGGGATTTGAAGTCTACTTTAACAAGAAGAATTGTCTGATTTCACACAAGAGAAGTGAACAACCATCTCTTACAGGAGTCAGAAAAGGAAACTTGTACGTAGCCAATATGAACACTGGAAGCACTGAAGAAATCAATTGCTTCTATTCTAAAGCATCCACAAATGGAAGTTGGCTATGGCACAAGAAACTTTCTCACCTAAATTTCAAGACGATGAACTCTCTGGTCAAGAGAGAGTTGGTGAGAGGTTTACCTTCTATGGAATTTACACAGGAAGGACTATGTGATGCATGTCAAAAAGGCAAGTTAAAAAGGGCAACTCACAGGAGCACTGACATATCTTCAATAACTGAACCTTTACAACTACTTCACATGGATTTGTTTGGTCCAGTAAATGTGATGTCAATGTCAAAGAAAAGTGTTATGTCGAATACACAATATATAATCAAGTACTGTATGAATAAGTAACAAGAACACACGTTTTAACTCTTAAAACTGTTTGGAATAGATAATTCCTCTCTCGGTGATGTAAAGTATCACATAGAGCTGCTTAGGTTACAAGAATGTTATTCGTTCACGATGGATACCCTTCTAGGGTTAACCTAACTGTATTTATAAGATATACAGCTACGTACAATCGTAAATTGATTCTCCTAAAATTAAGCTATACAATTGATATCAATTACGATTGCTACACGTCTTCTAAGTCAACTCAATCTCTTTGATAGCTATCCAATCTTCAAAGATATCGCTTCCATATTAATATTAAATTAATCTTCAAACTCTGTTGACTCGTAGACGCTCCCAGTAGACAGACTTTAGCAAACTCTGTTCTCTCCATGCTAACAGTGTTTGCGCTTCCATGTATTCAGCTATCAGTGTTTACGCTTTCCTCTGTCAGCGTTTGCGCTTCCAGCAATCAGCGTATACTCAAACTCTGTTACAACTGCTTTCAATAACAAGTTAAACTCTCTTTACCTGTAACACTTAAACACTGACATTAAATCACATCAATTATATCTAACAATCTCCCCCAAATTGTTCATTAGAAAAATGTACAAGTTCATAATAATTGATGATGTCAAAACTAACAAATAAAAACACAGTGTTTAACATATAATCAGAGTTTAAACTTGACTTAGCAAAATTTACAGAAAATTTGAATTACTTACAGATTCTGTCTACCTAACCTCCTCAAGATCTGGAGTTGTTCTGAGATAATCAATCAACAACCTCCTCTCAGCATTCTCAAGTTTAATCTCCATAGCTACCTTGATCTCTCTTAAATCTGGATCATTCTCATCAGTTTGAAAAATAGCAGCTCTGAGATCATAGATCTTGTTTCTTCTCATTTCATTTCCCAATCTGATAAACTTCACTTCTTCAGACTTTACATTAAAATCTAGAACAGTAATCCCAAGATCAGTCTTCAGCTTTGTAGTTCCCTTCTGCATTTCAATCAAATTCCCATTCCAGTCTCTGTACTTTGGAACATACTTGCTGTATTTCATATGTCTATTTGCAAGATTCTGTATCATCTTTTGTCTGAGCACATTTGCAACTGATTGAGCTCTTTGATTTCTTACTCTGAAAATGTACAGAACATACTCTAGTTCTTCCCAGAATTTTAAATCAATATCATTCTCAGCAATCTTGAACACCGTTCCATCAGTCATGAAGTATAACAAGAAATCCTTCCCTAAACTTTTCTGATGAACAAGCTGTACTGACTCCAGTCTGTCTAAACTCTCTTGAGTGACACCACGACCTGGAACAGACAATGAAGAAGAATCTCTGGGAGCAACATTCTGTCTTTTATCTCTATGTGAGCCAATGCCTCCTTTGTTATATGCAATTTTACCAGATAAAGCTCTACCATCAGTAAAATCCATTGAAGCTGTAGCTGGAGCTATAGCTGCAAGACTCGAATCATGAAGAGCACCTTTTCGAAATCTTGATTTCAACTGAGAAGACAGTATCGGTGTAGTCACAACTTGTGTAGCAACAGAGGTTGTGTCTTTATTCTTCTGTACAACATGTGTACCAACAGAGGTTGTAATTATCATTTTATTCTTGCTCTCTTCACCCATCACTCCTTTTAACTTCAGCTTGGCATCAATAGAAGACTTTCTAATCAGCTTTCCTTTATCCTCTTCTTCTTCTTCTTCTTCTTGAATATCAGATAATCTCTCTTTGATCTCAATTCCTTTCACTTCATGCCTTGAAGACTTTGAAGCTTTAACAACTTTATTCACTTTCTTGGACTTTTGAGCTTTTAAATGCTCTTTCTGCAACAGCTTTTCTTCAGCTTGAATATCCTCAAGTGTAGCTTCAGCATTCTCTTCACGAAATAGTTTCACAGCCAATTCTTCATCTGTTTGTGGATTGTCAGAGAATGACAAACCCTTTGGCTTTGAACCAGAAGTACTCTGAGCATTTGTATCTATCACCAAATTAGGCTTTGACCTTGTAGACCTCCCATGTCCTTGTCTAGAATTTGCATTTCTTAAGCCCTTCTCAGCATTGGTACCTTCATCATCAAGATGATCTTTCTTTGGCAGAGTTTGAGTTTGCTTACACTTGGTTTTAGCAATTCTCTCCCCCTTTTTGACATCATCATCATCATCTTGAATCAGAATTGAGGTGATTAATTCAAGAGAGTTTGCAATTGAATCAACCTTCTCATTTAGTAAAATCTGATTCTTTTCAACTGTGCTCAGTCTGTCATTTATATTTGCTTGAGCTTTGGCAAATTGTTGAAAGAGCTTAGCATTAGCTAGTTGAGCTGTCTCTTCATGAGTAGCAACTTCTGTTCGAAGATCAACAATAGATTTCTGAGTATCATCAAATCTATTATTCAAAGTTTTGATTTGAATCACTGTGCCTTGCAAACAAGTGAAAATTTCTGGATTTTTAATCTTCTTAGAATTGACTTCAAGAAACTTTTCTGCCCTTCCAGGAGGAAAAATACACTCTGACTTGTACCAATCAGCAGTTTGCTTGACCAAATAACCAGCATCAATTTCATTATTAGAAGGGCCAGCAAAATCTGGTTTTTCTCCTATTTTCTGACCATCAGTCTGATTTTGTGGTTGTGCAACTCCTGTACTCTTAGCTTCAACTGAATCACTGATTGACTCACTAGTAGAGGCAACAGAAGCAATAGGTTCTTGAGCAGAAATAGGTTCTTGAGCAACCTGTTTTCCTTTATCAACTGGAATTTGCTCTGAAGAAAGAACCTTTTCTGGTTTATCAACCTCCTCATTATGAGCAGAAACATGATTAGCATCAGAGTTCAACTCAGTATGTGATGCAACCACAGTGTCTTCAAGAACAACAGTAGGCCCATCAGCAACACCAGTATCGATAGAAAGTGTAACCTCCATGAGTGGTGGAGTAGATGCTTCATGATTAAAAGAAAGTGGAGTTTCAGCAAACTCTTCCATTGGAGACAAAACATCTCTAACAGCTTCATTTTCTTGAACCTTAACAACTTCTGGTTCAGAAAGCTTGACTTCAGATTCTGGTATTATAGATTCTATGATAACCTCTGGCTCACCAGTAGGAATATCAAAAGAGATTTTCTCTTGAGCCTCTTCAACATGCTCATCATCAGAATCAGTTAAAATAAGCCTTCTCCTCTTAGCTTGAGGTACTACAACAAATTCTTCTTCTGCACTAGAAGGTCTATTTGCCCTTTGTTTGAATCTTCTAGCATGTTTGGTGTTGATTGCAGTATGTATCTTCCTTTTTGGCTTTTGTGATGATTGTGGATGAGTGGTAGTGACAGGGTTTGTTGGTTCAGTAGGCATGTGGTCAGATTGTTGTTGAGGTTCTGTTTGTGTTTGAGGTGATATAGGTTGATCAGTGGTTGTTGGTATCGGCTCAGGTGATTGAGTAGGTTGAGATGGGATGTTTTCTGTACGATCAGTGGCTAAAGGTTCAGGCATAGATTGTGGTTCTGGTTGATGTGGTTCATGTGAGTCATGGTTTGATGATGAAGAATCTTGTGGTTGATTGGCAAAGTTCTGTAAAGCAAGTGGCAATACTAAAGGAGGTATGTCTTTTCCAACATCTTTGTTAGTCATATCAGAGAATATTCTCTTAGTGACTCGAAAAGGTTGAATTTTATCAGCTTCATCAATAGTTAACCCAGAAGCACATGCATTGAACAGAAGTTGACAAAATCTAGCAAAGTAAACTGTAGTAGACTCTGACAACTTATCACCCAAATTCATTAAAACATATCTACCAAAATCAAAATTACTGCCATAGAGTAGAGAATACCCAATTTGCAGACTGTCCATTGGAATAGCATCCCAGTTGGTGATCTTCTTTTGGAATGTCCTGGTGATACAATCAAAGAAAAAATTCCACTCTTTTCTCAAGTTTGGCCTCTTCACACTGCCCAGCTTGGCAAGTGATTCCATGTACCCAATCTCTGTTAGCATTTCCCTCAGATTTTCCTCAGAGACAACTTCATATGAAGTATGTGTGTCGAAATCCATGACATCACGAACAGTTTGTGGAGTAATCACAAACTCTTGGTCTTCATGAGAGAAGATGATAGACGGAGTTTCACTCTCTCCTCCTTCTATATATCTTGAATTTTGCCAGAAACTAACAACTTGGGAAGCAGATAGAGTAGCCGGTTCAACCAGCACTTGCCCAATCTCAGAATTTCGAAGAAAATTTTGCATTAGATGGAACGCCTCTGGAGCCCGGCCGTTCTCAAGTAAAGCTGCATAATTGTTAGGCACAAAACGTAGACCAAAAACAGTGAAAGGTTTAGTTGCCATTGAATCAAGAAATAAGCAAGAAGCAACTGTGAAAATGTTTGGCAAGAAAGGTGTTTGTGAAAATGCCAAAGTGAAGAACAAAGATGTTTTCTGTTTTGGTAAAGTGAATACGAGTGGGTAAAAGTGATTGTGAGAAAAAGTAATTTGAGTTTTAATTAAAAACTAAACTCAAAAGATTTTACTTGAAAACACACAACTGTTCCCTTGAAAAGTGAAAAAAAATGAGACACATTGATGAGTGAGTGGGACACGTGTCACACATGCAACGGTTCACTTAATACATGCGCAGTAAAAGCCATTATTACCGCTGTCGTTCCGTTTATCAAGACACGTTACCACTAATTACACCAATTAACAGTTGTCACTTACTCCATTTACTCCAAAATTTTCAATTTATCTTAATGAAAATTTACCTTAGAGTACATAACACAATCAATCAGTGTTTGTCCAATACTCATTCTTTATCACAAAAACCCTTTCAAAAATGCACAGTCGTGATTTTCGTGTGTGAGTAGCAGAGTTTACCAAATCAATTTTTATAGCATCTAATATTTCATAAAATCCATAAATCAAAACAATAAACACTGAATGCACAAACTCTCATATTAAACACAGAGTATATGATGAATGCTAAACTTTGTAGTTCCTTAATTACAGAAATCTGAATATCCCTGTTCCAGTTTATGTTCATGATTATCCAAGTAAGCACACAGTCATTATAGACAAAAATAACAAGAGATAAACATCAAAGCATCATTCAGTGAGTTACATGTCAAGGATTGTCTCACAAACTCTCACATCACACAAGTGTTTAGGTGAAGTGTTTACTCTCAGATTCATTCAGTAAAGGCAGATGCTACCATAAGCTTGAATGTCCACCAAATCTACACCACTTCGATTATATTTATGCACAAATCAAAAGGACTTTGTTCAGGGTTATAATTGAGTGAAATCAAACAGATGAGGAGAGATGAGAATTTCTAACTGAACAATTTATTTGATCAAAATATTCATTCAAATGATTAGTACATATTTGTACAAGATGATCAGTATATATACCCCCTTTTTTTTTTTTTTTTATATATATATATATACACTGAGTAAGATATCTTTTCTTAAGAAATACTCACCTGCTTGAATTTGATTTAACAAACGAATATAACTGCTCTTAATACTTCAGTATTCAAGAAAAATGAGCAGTTAATTTGGCTCAAAGGGGTTTACTAAGGGTTGTGTTTTATGAACAGTGTTTATGATCAGTGTTCAAAGATGTTTTGAACAGAGTTTGAAGAAAGATGGTTAATCCTAATGCCTTTATCATCTTCATGCACACATATATCATGTAGTCCCAAAATGGTTTAATGCAAGTTCTAGAGCAACATACTTACTGATGAACATCACACAACAATAAAGTCTGATTGATATAAAATGTATCAATCACTTATTCAGCTCAAAATCTCACAGGGTTCAGACATGAACTGTTTCTCACCGAAATAAACAATGACACATCTCAAGTTTTAAAATTTTCACAAGTGCAAACAAAGAATCATCAAGAATTAAGTATGACTTGAAAACAGAGTGTCACTAATCAGAGTTTAGAGTTCATCAATATCAGAGTTATTCATGAGAGGCAATGCATGCAGTATTCATAGATTCAGAGTTTAGGATCAAATAAACTAAGAGATGCTCTAAATATGAAACAGTATCATGCTGTGTTATCTTACTGTGCAGTTTCTGATTAGATTACAGTGACTCAAAAAGAATCTTGATTCACTGAAAATCATGCTCTATACATTTTTCTTCATCGGTATTTTCATTCAGATAAAAATCAACTCAGAATTCACAGAGTTTAACAAACGTATTAACAGTGTATGACCAACAATCATGCTGACAGAATTTAATTAATAAGGTTCACATAGCACTTTAGCAATTTACAGAGATATGAGCAACACATTTTATTTGAAAGAGTTTGAGTCTAACCAACATGTTTAGTCAAAACCAGATACCATCCCTAGTTCATTGACCAATCTTGTAAATGTTGCTTCACTTAGAGGCTTTGTGAAAACATCTGCAAGTTGTTGATCTGTAGGCACAAAGTGAAGCTCAATATTGCCTTCCTCTACATGCTCTCTGATAAAGTGATACCTTATGCTGATGTGCTTGGTCATTGAGTGTTGTACTGGATTACCTGTCATTGCAATAGCACTTTGATTATCACAGAAAATAGGTATTTTACTATACCTCAACCCATAATCCAGTAGTTGATTCTTCATCCATAAAATCTGTGCACAACAGCTACCAGCAACAATATACTCTGCTTCAGCTGTAGATGTAGATATTGACTTCTGTTTCTTGCTGTACCAAGACACTAGTCTGTCACCAAGAAATTGACAACTTCCACTTGTGCTTTTTCTGTCAATCTTACAGCCAGCAAAATCTGCATCAGAGTAACCAAGTAGCTTAAAATCTGATTCTCTTGGGTACCACAGTCCTAAGGTTACAGTTCCCTTGAGATATTTGAAAATCCTCTTCACTGCTGTTAAATGTGGTTCCCTTGGATCTGCCTGAAACCTTGCACACAGACAGGTGGCATACATGATATCAGGTCTACTAGCTGTTAAATAGAGTAGAGAACCAATCATCCCTCTGTAACTTGTCATATCCACTGATGAACCTGTATCTTTGTCCAGTTTTGTTGCAGTTGCCATGGGAGTTGTTGCAGATGAACAGTCAAGCATACCAAATTTCTTGAGAAGATTTCTGGTATATTTTGCTTGATTAATGAAAATTCCATCATCTGTTTGCTTCACCTGTAAGACTAGAAAATAGCTTAACTCTCCTATCATACTCATTTGATATCTAGACTGCATGAGCTTGGCAAATTTCTTACAGAGTTTATCATTAGTAGATCCAAAAATGATATCATCTACATATATCTGAACTAAGAGCAGGTCATTACCAGATTGAAAGTAAAACAGAGTTTTGTCAATAGTACCTCTGTGAAACCCACTTTCTAGTAGAAATTTAGCAAGTGTTTCGTACCATGCCCTAGGTGCCTGTTTGAGTCCATAGAGTGCTTTGTCTAACCTGTAGACATGATCTGGATATTTTGGATCTACAAAACCAGGTGGTTGTTCAACAAATACTTCTTCTTCAAGTTTTCCATTCAGAAAAGCACTTTTCACATCCATTTGAAAAACCTTGAATTTCTTGTGAGAAGCATAGGCAAGAAACATCCTTATTGCCTCCAACCTGGCAACTGGTGCAAAAGTCTCATCATAATCTATTCCTTCCTGCTGTGAATAGCCTTTAGCTACCAGTCTTGCTTTGTTCCTTGTGATCACACCATCACTGTCAGTTTTATTTCTGAAAACCCATTTAGTACCAACAATAGATCTGTTCTTTGGCCTTGGTACAAGGGTCCACACCTCATTTCTCTCAAATTCATTTAGCTCTTCTTGCATTGCTGTTATCCAGTCAGCATCTTTCAGAGCTTCTTCTACTTTCTTTGGCTCAGTTTGTGACAAGAATGCATGAAACAGACATTCATTTGTTGTTGCACTTCTTGTCCTTACTCTTGCATCTGGATCACCAATAATTAAATCAGGTGTATGTGACTTAGTCCATTTTCTTGCAGAAGGCAGATTGCTTCTGTCATCATGTGATCCTCCCCCTTGATCCATGCTCTCCTGATTTTCTTGGTGCCTTTCTTCACTTTCTAATGCTCCCCCTGAATGTGACTGCTCAGAATTTGAATGTTCAGAGTTTGAATCAACAGTGTTTGATTCAGAGTTATCAATTGAGTCACTATCAGTGTTTGAATTATCAATTTGATGTGATTCTTCATGCTCCCCCTCAACTGGTTCTTCCCTTGTTTCTGATTGAAAAGTTTCTTCAGTTTTTACCAGTAGAGGTTCAGAATTGACCTCAACAGTGTTTGTCAGATCTATATCATCCGAGTTTAATAAATCTTCATTTTCAAAGTGCAGTTGATCATGCTCATTAACATCTTCAAGTCCAGTTATTTTCTTGTCATCAAATGACACATGAATAGACTCCATGATCACTCTGGTTCTCAGATTATGAACTCTGAATGCCTTTGTTGACAGTGGATAGCCAACAAAAATTCCTTCATCTGCCTTTAGGTCAAATTTGGTCAACTGTTCAGGATGAGTCTTCAACACAAAGCACTTGCATCCAAAAATATGAAAATATTTTAGATTTGGCTTCTTCTTCTTCACCATTTCATATGGTGTTTTACCATGCTTGTTGATCAGTGTTGCATTTTGAGTAAAACAAGCAGTTTGAACTGCTTCTGCCCAGAAATAAGTTGGCAACTTTGCTTCATCTAGCATGGTTCTAGCAGCTTCTATCAAAGTTCTGTTCTTCCTCTCCACTACACCATTTTGTTGTGGAGTGCCAGGTGCAGAAAACTCTTGTTTGATCCCTTTACTCTTGCAAAATTCTTCCATAGATGAATTTCTGAACTCAGTTCCATTGTCACTTCTGATTATCTTCACTTGATGCTCTGACCCTTTGTCCAGTTGGATTATATGTTCTGTCAGTGTTAATGATGTTTCATCCTTCTTTGCAAGAAAATATACCCATGTGAATCTGGTATATTCATCAACAATGACTAATGCATATTTCTTCTTTCCAAGAGACATCACATTCACTGGACCAAAAAGATCAACATGTAGTAGATGATAAGGATCAACAATTGAAGACTCAGATTTGCTTTTGAAGGAGACTTTTCTCTGTTTAGCCTTTTGACAAGAATCACACAGTCCTTCTACATTCAACAAGGACTTTGGTAGACCTCTTACAAGATCATTCTTGATTAGCTCATTGATGTTGTTCAGGTTCAAATGAGAGAGTTTCTTGTGCCATTTCCAACTCTCTTCACTGGACATTCTTGTAGACAGACACACTGCTTTTCCATCTGAGTTGGTTGACAATTTTATTTCATAGATGTTGTTGTGTCTGTTTCCAACTAGAGCAACTTTCCCTGTAGATTTACTGATCACTTGGCAATATTCAGGCAGAAAATCTACATGATATCCTCTGTCACAGATTTGACTCACAGATAGCAAATCATGCTTGAGTCCTGGAACCAGAGCTACATTTGTGATGATGACATTTCCAAGATTAATATTGCCATATCCCAGTGTATGTCCTATGTTGCCATCTGCATAGGAAACTTCTGGGCCAGCCTTCTCCTCATACTCTGATAGCAAGGCTTTATTTCCAGTCATGTGTCCTGAACATCCACTGTCCACGACTAGGGTACTGACCCTGGTGCCCTGCAATCACAAACAATCACTGATTATTAGTTTTAAGGATCCAGACTTGCTTGGATCCTTTGGCTTTCTTAATTCTGTTAGCTTTTGCAGCGGAATTCACATTAACAGAGTTTAAGCTAACTTTTTCAGAGTTTACATTTGCAGAGTTTACTTTAACCCATTTCAAATTTGGTTTGGGTTCATAGTAATTATAGTAAATAGCATGATAATCTCTGCAAGTGTAAATAGAGTGCCAAGTACTTCCACAGTGTTTGCATAAAGTCTGTGGTCTTGTTCTCACATAATCACTCTTTACTGCAGTTTTAGAGGGCAAAGAATTAATGTTTTTATTCTTACTGCAGAAATTAGCAAGATGATTAGTGCTACCACAGTTAAAGCATGTTTTCCTAGGAGCTAATGAAGCAAGCATTGGCTTTATTCCTGATGTTATGCCTACCTTACCATTTCTGTTTTTCTTAGGCATTCTCTGTTTGTTGACAGATTTTATCTCCTTAAGCTTATGCTTGAGTTGTTTATCTGTCATTAAACCAATGTTAGCCTCTTTAACAAAAGTTTTAGCATATGACTCTTTAACAGCCTTTTTCTGTGCTTCAGTCTTAGGTCCACCTGTTCCCATGACATTACCCTCAGATGAACAATGTGGTCTAACCTTTACCTGATTTTCAAATCTAAGTTCATCTCCTACAGAGTAACCTAGACCTACTGTATCTGACTGAAACACTTCTTGAGTGTCTTTACCAGAGTGTGTCCAAGTTTTAATGATGTGTTTAGTATCCTCCAATTCAGATTCTAGTTGCTTATACTTACCTAGCAACTCCTGTTCAATAAACACTGCATCATCTCTCTCTTTTTGAATTTTATTCATGTTCTCTAGCTGTTCCTCAACAAGTTTATTTCTTTCTTTGAGTTGAGAACACTCAGACTTTATCCTTTCATTTTCTAAAGTCTGATCCCTATAACTGATATGCAATGCTTTAAGATAAATTCTCAATTCAGTTATATCATCAGTGTTATAAGCATAGGTAGTTGGAGGTACCTTGAGATCATCATTTTCAGTCTTAGTAGTAGCCATGAGAGCATAGTTGACTTCCTCATCTGAATCTGAAGTGTCTGCCCAATCTCTGCCTTTGGTGTAGAGTGCCTTTTCAGTTTTACCCTTCTTGCACTCAGGAGCATAGTGACCCATCTCCTTACACTTGTAGCATTGAATCTCAGACTTATCTTTCTTACCAGATTTGAAGTCCTTTCCCTCAGATTTCTTGAAATTCTTCTTGTCAAACTTTGAGTAGTCCTTGGAGAATCTCTTTCCCTTCTTGAAGTTCTTGTATCCCATCTTCTTGAAGGTCTTTACCATCAATGCAGCCATTTGCATCATCTCCTCATCATCTTCAGAATCAGATGATTCATCTGTGTTTGAGTCAACATCAGTGTTTGATGACTCATTCTCTGAATGAATGACTAAAGCTTTTCCTTTTGTCTTTCTTCTTGATGCTTCCTTCTTTGATGGTTTCTCCTCAGCTTTAAGAGCAACAGACTTTGACTTTCTACTAGATCTTTTGTTTCTCTGCTCCAATTCCAATTCATGGGTTTTGAGTAGTCCATAAATTTCATCAATTTCTGTTTCACCAAGTTCATAATTATCTCTTATAGTGGTTGTTTTCACATCCCACTTTTCAGGTAAAGAGAGAAGAAACTTGAGATTTGAATCTTCTAAATCATACTCTTTGTCCACCAATGACAAATCATTGAGCAGTTTACAGAATCTGTCAAATGTTTCTGTCATGGTTTCATCAGATTTTGCCTCAAAATGCTCATACTCCTGAGTGAGTATGTTCCTTCTGTTCTTCTTAATTGCAGGAGTTCCTTGACATCTAACCTCAAGTGCATCCCATATCTCCTTTGCAGTTGTGCAGTTTATCACTTTATTAGACATAACATTGTCTAACGCACTGTGAAGTAAATGCCTTACTTTCGCATCCTTTGCAATAGATGAAAGATCCTCAGCAGTTAGATCTTTCTTCTCTTTTGGAATAACTTTTGATTCCTCACCGGCAGCAGCAGTAGATAACTTTGTAGGTTTGTGAGGACCTTCATAAATTCTGTCCAGATATTCTGGATCTGTAGCCTCCAGAAACATGGTCATCTTCACCTTCCAAATTGCATACTCTAATGGCCTTAGTATAGGAACCCTAATTGTTTCATACCTACTAACAGTAGTAGGAGCTTTCTCAGATGGTGGAGGTATCTCTGCCATTGATTACTATTGCGTTTGGATCTTTAACTGTAATAAAGTAACAGATTTTGCTCTGATACCACTTGTTATGTCGAATACACAATATATAATCAAGTACTGTATGAATAAGTAACAAAAACACACGTTTTAACTCTTAAAACTGTTTGGAATAGATAATTCCTCTCTCGGTGATGTAAAGTATCACAGAGAGCTGCTTAGGTTACAAGAATGTTATTCGTTCACGATGGATACCCTTCTAGGGTTAACCTAACTGTATTTATAAGATATACAGCTACGTACAATCGTAAATTGATTCTCCTAAAATTAAGCTATACAATTGATATCAATTACGATTGCTACACGTCTTCTAAGTCAACTCAATCTCTTTGATAGCTATCCAATCTTCAAAGATATCGCTTCCATATTAATATTAAATTAATCTTCAAACTCTGTTGACTCGTAGACGCTCCCAGTAGACAGACTTTAGCAAACTCTGTTCTCTCCATGCTAACAGTGTTTGCGCTTCCATGTATTCAGCTATCAGTGTTTACGCTTTCCTCTGTCAGCGTTTGCGCTTCCAGCAATCAGCGTATACTCAAACTCTGTTACAACTGCTTTCAATAACAAGTTAAACTCTCTTTACCTGTAACACTTAAACACTGACATTAAATCACATCAATTATATCTAACAAAAAGATATGCTCTTGTGATTGTTGATGATTTTTCAAAATACACGTGGGTCCTGTTCTTGAATTTTAAAGATGAGATTCCACAACTGGTGATTGATCACATCAAGTTGATTGAGCTGGATTCTAAGTATCTAGTGAGAGCTATAAGGTCAGATAATGGAACTGAATTCAAGAATGCAGTTCTGAATGATTTCTATACTGAGAAGGGTATAACCAGACAGTACTCAGCTCCAAGAACTCCTCAACCAAATAGGGTAGTGGAAAGAAAGAATAAAACCTTGATTGAAGCTGCATGTACTAGGTTAAGTGAATCAAGGCTTCCATTGTACTTTTGGGCTGAAGCTGTCAACACTGCTTACTATACCCAGAATCGAACTCTTATCAACACAGACTTGATGAAGACACCTTAATGAAGCTATTACTTAAAATAAACCAACACTCAAATACTTTCATGTATTTTGGGTGAAATATTTTGTGCTTAAAGAAGGAGATGAACAAGGTGGAATATTTGAGACCAAAGCACACGAAGCAATTTTTATTGGTTATACAAGAAGTGCTTACAGGGTGTACGTGATTGATCAACAGAATGTGATTGAAAGTGTCAATGTAACATTTGATGACACTAAACTCCCTAGTATCCAAACTGAAGATTCATCTGAAAAGCTATATTTTGAGGATATGACAGATCCAGATTCAGATGATGACAAACCACCTGATGTTTTTGCTGATGCTAATGACAACAATGATAATGATGAGGATGATCAGGGTAATGGTGGTGGAAACAATGATAATATTGGAGATACCACTAACACTCCTGAACATTCATCTAGTCAACCTGGCAACAACTCAGGGGGATTTAATGAGGGATCAACTAGTCATACTCAACATCACAATGAAGAACAAAGCGAATCATTAAGATTAAATCTTCCCAAACAGACTGTTTGGAATAGAGCTCATCCTTTTGAGCTAATCATTGGTGATCCAGATGTTGGTGTAAAAACTAGAAGAGCTGTCCAAAATCAATGTAATTATTCATGGTTTCTATCTGAAATGGAACTTAAGAAAACTGAAGAAGCTCTTTCTGATCCTGATTGGGTGATTGCGATGCAAGATGAACTCAATCAATTCAAACAACAAGAAGTATGGAAGCTGGTACCCAGACCTACAAACAGAACAGTATTAGGCACTAGATGAAGATGGCAAAGTGATGAAGAATAAGGCAAGACTGGTTGCTAAAGGTTATTATCAAGCTGAATGAATTGATTATGATGAAACCTTTGCACCAGTGGTAAGACTTGAGGCCATCAGAATATTCTTGGCATTCGCAGCATTTTCAAACTTCAAAGTTTATCAAATGGATGTCAAGAGTGCTTTTCTGAATGGTAAGCTGGATGAAGAGGTGTATGTAGAACAGCCCCCTGGCTTTGAAGATCCAGATCTATTGGATTATGTCTACGTTCTCTTCAAGGCTATCTATGATCTTAAGCAAGTGCCAAGAAAAAGGTATGACACTCTCTCTGAATTTTTACTTGAAAATGGTTTCGTTAGAGGTGTCATAGACAAAACTCTCATTTCAAAGAAACATAAGAATGATACAATATTAGTCCAAGTCTATGTGGACGATATAATATTCGGGTCTACTAATGATCTTTTGTGCAAGAAATTTGCTAAGCTAATGCAGGGTAAATTTGAGATGAGCATGATGAGTGAACTGGAGTTCTTTCTTGGATTACAAGTAAGTCAAAAGACATGTGGAATATTTATTTGTCAATCCAAGTATGTCAGAGAGCTCCTCAAGAAATATCAAATGGAGGACTCATCTTCAGCAAAGACACCATCATCTACAACTGTCAAGTTTGGAGCATGTGAAAATTCTGCCAAGGTAGATGTCACAAGCTACAGAGGTAAGGTAGGCTCATTACTTTACCTTACTACAAGTAGACCAGATATTATGTATGCTATATGCTTGTGTGCAAGGTTCCAAGCGGATCCTAGAGATGTGAATCTCATTGCTGTTAAACGAATCTTGAGATATCTTAAGGGTACACCTAACTTAGGTATTCGGTACCCTAAAGTATCTGGTTTTAATATTGTTGGATATACAGATTCAGATTATATTGGAAGTGTTGTAGACAGAAAAAGCACCTCCGGGAGTTGTCAATTCCTAGGTGATAGATTGGTTTCCTGGTACAGCAAGAAACAACAAACAGTTTCTAGCTCAACAACCGAAGCTGAATATATAGCTACTGGAAGCTGTTGTGCTCAAATCTTGTGGATTAGGAATCAGCTGAGAGACTATGGCTTTGTACTGGATAATATTCCTATATTATGTGATCATACAAGTGCCATAGCAATCTCCAACAATCCTGTGCAGCATACGAGAACCAAGCACATCGACATCGGGTATCATTTTATTAGAGAGCATGTCATGAATGGTATCGTGGAGTTACTTTCTGTACCCACGGAAGACCAAACAGCAGATATTTTTACTAAGTCTCTTGACGAATCCACATTCACAAGAATTGTTGATGAATTGGGTATGTTAAACAGTCCTAGTAATTAAACTAGTTAATATCTGAGGTTTGATCTTTAATAATTTAAAAGTGATTATTTTGTGAATATTTGCTGATTTAAATTACTTGTATAATTATTTTATCAACTAGTTTTCTTGCTTGTTAAAATATTCATCTCTTGAGTTATGTGTATTAGATAAGATTCCATATTTCAATGTATATAAAATAAGTATGTAATATATTTTAATGTTTTGTAATGGTTGTCCTGTTATTATTGTTTTATTTCTGTAAAAAAGGATAACCTATGTTTTATTTTATTTTTATTTTTATTGTTATTTGTTAGTCTTATTTTTATAGGGTTTACTGTAATTTATGTTTTAATTCATGTTTGGTAGTTTGTAGATAAAAGTGTAATCTTTTAATATGACAGATTTAACTGTGTTAAATATTTAGATATCTATTAACTGTAACATGACAGTTTTAGTTTAATTTATTAGTGTAAATATAGTGTCATAACAGTTTTATTCTAGTTTAATAATTGTTTTTAGTTCATTATGACACTCGGTATGACATTTTAATAAAAGTGTCATAACGAATTTTTGTAGATATATTAAACTGTCATAATAGAAGTGTCATAACAGATTTATGTATATATAATTTCAGTCATAATAGAAGTGTAATAATCAGTTTAGTTTCATTATGACACTCGGTATGACACTTTTAATAAAGTGTAATATCGAGGCCTTTGTATATTATTATGACAATTGTTTGTAAATTATTAAATTATGTATAATTTTATTATTTTTGTTTTAATTCGAATTTTTCTTCTTTGTTTAGTTTAATTTGAATTTTATTTTCTTTTTAGTTTTTATTTAATATAAGTATTATGTATATTATTTATTATTTTTGTATATTTTTTTCGGTTTAGTCACGATACTTTCAAAACTTACAAAAAGGTCACTGTACTTGGTTCTTTTGTTGTTCTTCTTTTTAACACACACAAAACCTGCAGTTCAAGTAAAAATCTTTGTTTTGTGATTGCTGTTAACAGACCTTCATGTTAAGGACTTAACAATAGACCATTGTTGGTATCAAATTGGTATATGTCAATTCATTTGTTTAGGAACAAACGTTTGATTTTCATGATCTAACAATTGAAATACAAGACCTATCATGTACTAACAATTTCTAATAGTTGGTATCTATCATGCTGGACCTAAAACATGATAAAATAGTTTTGTTTGTATTGGTTTAAACATTAACATACATTGTTCTTGTTTAGTAAAACCGGCTCAGGATCTTTATCTTCCTAACACAAAATATCTTTCTATAGTTGTGATTGTTGATATGTTAAACCTTTTGAAATCACAACTGTACATCATTTCTCTTAAGATAAATGCAATATTTCCTCAGAAAACTTTTCAATGTTAAAAATTCATTCTATCTCTTTGTTGCTCATATTCTGTGATGCAGGTTCATCTACATGGAATTTTGTATTCTTACATGTTTAGTCATAAGGTTGTAAACCCAACAACTTTGATCCAAGACTACAGTTAAACTCAAACACATTCTGACTTACCCCCTAAAAGGAAGTAACCTATCAGACTAGAGGTCACCAGGGAGTAAATGCACTTGATGCAGCAAATAAGAATGTGTGGGATATTCAGTTGGAGAGTCACTACCTTATAGACTATCCAAAATATTTCATATGCACAAAGTGAGATTGCACACACCAAGGATGAATTGACGGAAACCTGTAATCCAACCATTTTACGGTTATGATTATAAGTTAAAGGTTCTTTAATGAATCAAAAGTCTTCACAGACCTCGAGAGAAGGTATTGATCTCAAATGAAAAATTCAACAAGATCATTATCTAACTCCCCAGAGGGAACATCTCTGGATCCTGCGGGTAACGGATCTGACATAGGTGCTGATCGGCAACTTGTGAACTATGATTCAGATTTTACCTGATGAGTTTAACAAGGTGATGTCTTCACAGACATTAGAAGGGAACCTTGATCTCAATGCGAAATTTATAGATCATTGTTTACCTTCTCAGAATTCAAATATGAAAACCCTAAAAAGGGAAATTAGCAACTTGTAGATTATGACTCAGATTCGCCTGACGAGTCCAACGAGGATTTGGGATTTGCGAACTCCCATTGCACCACCACTGACCTCTCTTGAAGGGGCTAGGGTGATTTTTACTTGCAGGTACACTAAAGGATGTTGGAGCTATGAGTGATATGAGTGATACACTAGTGAGCAAGAGTGTAAACACAGAGAGTAGTGAGACACTCAACACAAATGAGTGGAGAGAAGAGTGAAACACTTGTTAGGTACACTAACCACTATCACACACTCACAGTGAGAAAGAAAGATGAAACTACCTTTCTAACAAAGCTCAAATAATTGGTACAACTACTTTGTCAACTAGTTGGTTGGCGGATTCCTCAACTAAGGGGGAGAAGTAATGGGTACAAGAAAAAGGAGAGTAGGTTAGAAACGGGGAGCATTTAATTTACAGACTATGCCTAGGAGGAGAAGCAAGTCAAGTTACTAAGGGGGAGATTTAGATGGAGAAGTAAAGGACTTTCAGTTGAAATGAAAGTGGAGATATAAGGAGACTTACATCACAATACTATTCTATTAGTCTTTCAATGTACTATGCATAAAGGATTATCAAGGAGTAGTAGATTTCCCAGAAGTTTTAGAAATGGTATTGATTCACCATTGTCTACATAGTAGGAACAGTTGTTTTTCTTAAGTGAGAAAAGCTATGTCAGAGAATAAAAGTGATTGTAAATCAAGAACTGCTGATAATCACAAATGTAAGATGTGAAGGATTATCAGGCAGAGATATGAAGAATCAGAAATGAAGATGAGTTATCTATTGAAGATCAGTTCAGTGCTAGAGGAACAATCATCTATCATTTAATCAACTGAGGATTCTGGAATTGTTAAATTCAAACAAGAGAAATTTTTTAATGTACTATTCACTAAGCTATTAAATGCTTAATCTTTTTCTTGTTTAAGTGAGTTAGTTGAGTTATCCTCTAGGTATTTGCTTGTTATTGTCTAGCAAACAAATAGGGGGAGATTGAAAGGCATATGATGTAGCCTATTTGTATTTCGAGGATACAACTCAACTTAAACAAGATTGTATTAGTAAATAGTATAGACTATCACAAGAAATCTCAGATTGTATTATCTGTCAGAAGAAAAAGATCAAGGTCAATCTACAGACTTGAGGAATTACTACATCGAAAGAAGCTCAGACATTTGATCAAGCCTCAATGAAGTATTCGTTAAAGAAGTGGATTCATTTATAGTGACTTTCGACAGTGACAGAGACAGTACAGAAAGAATCAAAAAGAGAGATGAGAAAAGAAAAAGACCACAGTTTAAAGTCAAGATGAAGAACAGAGATTGGAGTTAGTCGTTCATGAACCAGACAGTACATCGAGCGTCAACAACGATCCAGTGTATGTTCTTTATTAAAATTACGTGGTACACAGTGAAGTATTGACTATTAAAGGATATGTATTAATTCTCCTTTAATTAATTAAATCAAATAATTAATTTAAATAAATAAATTAATTCTATCAGAATTAATATATTTGTTCAAGTAATTATTAGATTAATTAAATCAGAATTAATATGAAAAAGAAATAGTTATTTAAATGATTTTTGGAAATCATTTGATTAATTATAAGCTGAAATATATGATAATATAACTATCAAAGGATAGTTATACTGATTGTCATATTCAGTTCAAGAGAATAGTCATATCAAGATGTTGGATTGGACAGTCATATTATCTCAACTGGATAGTCATATCTCGTTCAAAGAGATAGTTATACCGAAAGTTATATTGGGATGGATTGTCATATCTAGTTCAACATACTGTCATATCAAGTATTAAGGATAGTCATACCGAAAGTTATATTGGAAGAGACTGTCATATTAATTGCAGTGGATAGTCATACCGAATGTCATATTATTGTTAACTGATTGTTATATAAGTTGAAACAAAGCAATATGACTATGGCTGTGCTATAAAAGACAGAAGACAGCAGCAAGAAAAAGATATCTCCGAACATAACATTACATCCTTACAAAACACAGCAGCCTCCATTTCTCTCTCTCAAGCAAGAACAAAGTAATTCCCAGAAAATCAAGTTCATCCCCTTTGTAATATTTTATCCGGTGGAACTTGTTTATTTGTGATTCTTGTACTACTAGCGAATTAAGTTTCCTAGTTCTTATCTTGATTTTTATTAACTAAATTAGAAAAGTTCATGTCGAATTTTCTAATTAGTTTTTATCAACTTAATAATTATTTGTACTGAAAATTGTAACACCCATCAAGTTAATATATTGTTATATTCAACTTGAAATTTGTTTCAATTTATTCCGCACAAATTTGTCTAAACCAAAAATTATTTAACGGACAAATTTCGATAAATTGGTATAGATTGTATTCAACCCCCCTTCTACAATCTTATCGGACCTAACAAAGTATGAATAAATAACAGATTTATTAAATATGATATAAAACTGTTACAAACTCTCTCAAGAAGATGTTCTTGAGAGCTTCTAGGTTACAAGATATGTCGTGTAAGCGATTACAATTAAATAAAACCTAAACTGTGTTTATATACATTACACAGCTGCCCTATCAATTACAAGATATGTCAATTCAATTAACAACTGTTTACAATACATATCCTAACTGATAGCTACGATCCTATGAAATAGGAGTTGATAAATCAATCTTCCTTGATCTCTGGACTAATGTAAATCTTCTTGTAATCCTGATCAGCTTCCAATCCTGATAGCAACCTAATACTAACGTTATAATCCTGATGACTTCATCATCAGTATCTGATCAGTAGTCCAGATCCTATCATCACTTGAATCAATATCTAACAATCTCGCCCAATTTGTACTTTGTGAAATAAAGCACAAATTCCTTGATTCAATGATGTCAAAAACTCAAAACAAAATATCTTCTAGAAATCATCAAGAACAGTTTCAGAACTTTTTTGGTAGAAAAGATCCATCTTCAAGAAATTTGATAACAACTCTTCTTCCTTGCTTTAAAGAATTTGAATCAGTTTCTTCTTCAGATTTTTGAGTTCTACATCTTCCTCATTAATTTGATAAATAGCTGCCCTGAGATTCTGTATTGAGCTCCTTGGTAAATCTAAGTCTCCCAATAGTATGTATGCCAACTCCTTCCCATCAGGATCAAGAGACAATTGTTCCATACCAAAATATTCTTCTTTAACAACACTGCCTCTTTGCATTTCAATTTCTTTACCTCTTGAATTTAAGTACATGGGAGTATGATTACCATCATACCTTGTTCCTCCATCCAGAAATCTCTGTCTGATAGTTCTCAGAATCATACAAGACCAATTGTTATAAACTTCTCTTTCTTTAACATTGATGCTTTTACCCTTGAGTAGATAAAGAACATATTCAGTTCTTTTGTAGACTTGCATAACAGCTCATGAATAGCTATCTTCTTGACAATCTTGTCTTTCATGAAGTACAACAATTTCTCTACCTTCTTAGCACCAACATGACAATCAGCAACAATTCCAACAGCTTCAAGTTTCCATAGATGATCAACAATTAACTTTTCATCAATCCTGTCAACTAGAGCATGTTGATCTGTCTGTGTAGTAGAAATGATTAGAGCTTTACCAAAACCATTACATCCTCTGGTTTTAGGTTCTAGTGCCTTCAAAGTAGATTGCATTCTAAACTAGAGTGGTGGAAGATTTTTAGACTTAGAAGATTCAGCTTCATCAATCAGAGAAAGTTCTGGCATTGATCCACCAGGTTGAAACACAACTGGCCCATTATAATTCTAATCATGGATCTTCTGCCATTTACCACCTTTCTTTTTGATTTGTGAGTTATCTTTTTGTTTCTCCTGAACTTGTCTTGTGATATCATATCACAGCCTCCTGTTAGACTCTTTTATACTCTTTTCATAGTCGTTGGTTGCTTTAATTTCAGCATCCCTTGCTTTTTCTTTGATCTCCTTTTCTTTTTCAAATCTTCTGAATCTTTCTTTCAAGATATCAGCTTCTTCAGAATCAGGAGCATCACTTTGAGTAGTGTCAAGAGCTGTGACTTGAACTGTATCAGGAATAGAGATTTTATCAGGAATAGCAGTTTGAACTGTTTCAACAGCAACATTTTGTGCTTTCACAACCAATTTACTCTTCCTTGCTGTTAACTGATTTTCCACTTCTTGTTGATCATCATGTATAGTAGCTTGCATAGAATGTGGAATTAATTCACTTGGAACAACATGAATATCAGTAGTTATCTCCTCTATCCTTATTCCACTAGCGTTCTTTTGTCTAGGAGTAGGCTTCCTTCCTTTTCCTTTACCTCCACCTCCTCCGCCTCTTCCTCTACCTGCAGTAGGAGTATCTTTCTTTTTGGAAAGTTCCTCAAAAATCCTCTTCTGTTCCTCTATGATCTCTTCAGTGCTCATGTCAGGATTTTCTTTAGAAGTTAAAGCAAGTGCCTTCCTAGCATGATACTGTTGAACTTTAATATCATTGTGATATAAAATAACACTATCACATGCATTAGTAGTAAAACGCTTGAAGAGATGTGGAGCATCTTGCATATCAGCAATTAACAAATTTTCATTTCTTTCAGGAATTGTTGGAAGTGTTTGACCTAGATCAGATGTCAAGATTTGCTCTTCTGTTTGCTCTTCTGTCAAGGTTTGAGATTGTACTAAAGTTCTCACTATCTTCTTTCCAGATCTAGAAACATGAGTTGACTGACTGGTTTGATTTTGAGATCGACTTCTCCTTGATACCAGTGCAGCATCAGAGGTTCCATGTGTCTGAGCACCACCATCATTTCCAGAAGTATCATCATCCTTTCTTAATACTGAATCAGGTGTGCATTTTGTTTTGTCTACCTTCTCCCCCTTTTTGACATCATAATCAGTCATTAAAGATAAAATCAGTTGGAGAGAAGCTTCAATGTTGTTGACCTTGGGTTCCAGAGAATCAAGTCTCTTATTTGTATTACTAACTTTTTTGTCAAAATCCTGACCTGTGAAGAAGTAGCAACCAATTCAAGCTTGCTCAGCACATCGGCTCGAGTATTTGCATGAGTGACCTTGATAAAATCAATATCATTTTGAAGACCCTTAGAGAGAATTATAGATGTCTTCACAACATTCTGTAACGGAATATTGTCATCCAGAGTTTTAGCTACAAATTTGGCATGACCCTAATCATTTTCAAAAGAGTAGCCCAATTTCTTTCCCATTCAAAATTTCTGAATCTTTCAGCATTTTCTCCACTTCCAGTATCACGAATAATCTCTGGATGAAATAAGCTTCCTGGTGCTGATATGAATTTACTGGAAGAACCATGAGCACTTCCCTTGCTTGCAAAGAGATATTCCATTATTGCGAAAAATCAAATTATATTTTTATGGAATATATCTCTACACCAAGGTAATAAGATCGAAAAAGAAATATTGATATTCGATATTTTTTAGATCTCCGTTGCAACATTGATAAGGCGACAGGCTCAAACAAAGAATATTCGAGGATTAATATTCTTTAGAGAACTCGTGCTATATTTAAAAACGATTAGTTTTTATTCAAAAATATTCCGCCTTCGCACTCAAAATGCTTTTATCCTCAAGAATATTAATATTCAGTGGTAGAATATTAATACTCGTCTTTATCTCGTGCCAGAAATATTTAAAGTAATTTTTCTCCCAATTCTTAAATTTATTCTATTTTTTGGAAAAAATTATTTTAAATACTCAAAAATAACTTCTACACTCTCAATATATTTTATATATTAGGAAATATATTCTAAGTATTTATTCAAGTCAAAACATTGGTCAAAAGAAGTATCTATTTCAAGGAAAGACCAATCGTATTTTATTCAGGACCGAAACCTGATTTAATCGAATTAAATCCAAATAAAATACTTCCACTTGCTAGAATGACTTGAAAGTTGAGATGAGTCACTTAAATTCTATTTTATATGCATGGTAAAAGTTTCGTAATTTTCTGAGAATTTTGGTCCTGGCATGAAAATCGAGACAGTGGGTCCACGTTTGACCACGTTTGACCAAGTCAACATTGACCAAAATTGACCAAAACTTCCAGAATTCCATTTTATAATATTCCTATGTGCTCCATAATTTTAGGATTATTTATTGGGTATTTTCGTATTTATCGGGTATTTTATTAACGAAACATGTTACGTATTTATTCGTTAATTGATACGAGTCCGATACAATATATTAAGGAGATAAGACCATCTGGGATATTTATGTAGAATACCACCCCCACTTGCAAAGAAACACAAAATCACCCCCAACAAACACAATACCACTTTCCACCTCATTAATCCAAGTGCTTTCAATCTCAACCACTCCTTTTACTTTAAATCCTCACCCTTCCTTCCACCCAACTCCTCGTATAAATAAACCCCTTCCCCAAACCATTTCTAACAAGCTAAAGAGCCAAAGAATTGCTGGGAATTTAAGAAGTAGAGCTCTCTCAATATATCCAAACACTCTTTACACCTACTTCATCTCAAAAACCATCTCTTTCTTATATATACTTAAATATATACAAGGTTTTTGTTCCCAAAAGCTTAGTTCCTTCAACCAAGCTTTCTCCCACCTAGCAAGCTCATCTACCACTACTATCTGGCCTCCCGAAGGGCTGCCCAAGTTCGACCATAAAGCCAAAATCCGGCCGAACCTCCGGCTAATTTTTCCGGTGATCTCCAAAAGTGGTAATATTTTAGTTTCATATCCGAGTCTTAATCGACCATATTTTTATACGTATAAGAGCTCTATACCTTCATCTCTTCTTCTTTATTAAGCTCTTATATCGGATCTCAAACCGAGACCATAATAATCCAAACAAGGATTAAATTTCGAACAACGATTCGAAATATTACAACACCTCAAAAAGAGGTTATATTTGACGACGGTCAAATCAATACATCGAGCTTGATTTGATTCCCTTCTATCACCTCTAGTGTTCCGGGGGAAAAGAATCTAGAAGCCTTAATTAAAACTTTAACGCAATTAACTTTGGCCATTAATATTTTATTGTTGTTTGGTGTGTTTAATTACTCGTACGTGTGTGTTTTTCTTTAACGCGTAATAGCGTGGCGAAAGCCTTTTTTATATTTTCCGCACTTTTTATTCTTGTCCTCACACTTGCGAGTGATTTTACTTTACGCACTTTTTATACTCGTCCTCACACTTGTGAGTGATTTTATTTTCCGCATTTTTTTTCGTCCTAACACTTGTGAGTGATTTTACTTTTTCGCAGTAATTTAACGCATAATAGCGGCCCTTATTTTATCCTATAGATAAGCGAGTTACTTTTCTGTATATGTGCGTTTATTTGTGTGTTGTGTTTAATTAGCCAAATTAATATTAAAAGTGCAAATTGTTAAAGTTATATTGTAACACTCTCGTTTAAATATATACGAATAATCCAAAGCAAGACTATATCGAACGAGAAGTTGTTTATCAAAGATCCTTAAGCTATAAGGCTTTTACAAGGACTGGATTTTTACATTACTTCGAAAATAGACGTATTTTCAATAAAGAAGTAATTGTAAGTATATTTCGACATTTACGAAAAAGTCGAACCAAAGTATATGATTATAAACCTTATAAGCCTACGAGCTTAACGGAAATAATCAATATTTACAAACTTCTAGATATATTCAAATCTCATTTAAACGGAGGAAAGACCCAAGACCTTTCATCTAAGATCCAAGACCAGCAAAAATGAGGAATTCAAAGACTACACCCAGGGTTCTACATCAACTTTGAAGAAGTAGCGGGGAGTTGCTATTTAAGATAAGTTGTGTAGGTTTTTCACAACGACTTTGAGGGTGTAACGGGGAGTTACGGCCCAAGACGAGTCTTGTGGGTTTTTATATTATTGTGAGGTAGTATCTTGGAGATACGTACCAAGACCAATATTTATATGGTTGTAAAGGCGTCTCCACCTACTGAAGGAGCGAGATATTTTTAAGGGTAAATCTCGAGTCCGGAGAGGAGCTCGGGGACTGGAGTAGGGGTGAGCGAATCCATTAGGGGTTGCGCCATCGCGAACCAGGATAAAATCTCCTTTGTGGTATTTTCTTCCCTTGTCTTTTATTTCTACACTTATAAACTGCATAATGACTCGGTAAAAGTTTTAAAAAGGGAAAATTATTTTAAAACGCCTTAATAATTTTTAAATTGGATATTAAGCTATTCAACCCCCCCTTCTAGATTAAAATAGCCCTCTTACGGGACCTAACAATTGGTATCAGAGCGGTGCTTTTTAGCATGTTTGTTGAGTGATTTGCAGATTTACACACTACAAGAAAAAATCGACCACACGAAAGTTTTAATCCGTCGTCTGAAGCCTTGCTTTTCCGTTGTCTATCTCGATGCCGTTTGTTAACAACATCAGACAACACCAGCATAACCGTTGTGTATGTTGTAGACAGATAACAGACAGGTTTAAGAACTGTTGTATGAAAGCTGGTATAGGCAACGGGCATTGTCTTTCGAGTGCCGTCTGATGATGTTTCACACAACGACAGCGTTTCTTAAAAACATTGTGTAATACGTGGATCACACAATGGCGTTTAAATTTGGTCTATTGTCTGATTATGTTTTTAACATGGGTTTCTTCAGACATGTCTATTGTCTAATACCTGGATCATACATTGGTGTTTTAAATTTGGTCTATTGTCTGATTATGTTTTTAACAAGGGTTGTTTCAGAAATGTCTGTTGTGTAATACCTGGATCATACAATGGTTTTTTAAATTTGGTCTATTGTATGTTATTTTTACCATCTACAGACAATGGTTTGTTCAATTTGAACAGTTATTTCTACCATATGCAGACAATGGTTCTTGAAAAATAAAGCGTTGTCCCTTTGTTATGTTCACAACGATTTCTTGAAAGATAACCATTGTTAGAGATCTTAGCACACAATGATATTAATCATCCTAAGCATCATTTTTATTTGATTCACACAATGGTTTAATATAAACTATTTTCCATTTTTATTCATAAACAATGCTTTACCAAAATAAAAAAAACAAAATGAGAGCATTTACAAAAAATTCCAAATATTAACAAAATTACAAATACACACCTTGTCCACAAAACTAAAACAAAATGACAAAATCAAAGCCCTATCATACAGCAAATTGAAGCTAGTGTGTAAACTTTTATCAGAATATAAACTAACATACATGTTAACTCTACTTCCATATCAGCAATTGCAGTAACAAACTAGTTAAAACCAAGGAATCCTTGTCGCTTGGTGCCCCAACCTGCATTGTAGTAACAAACTCGTTATAACCAAGGAATCCTTTAGGCAGTAACAAATTGTCCAATTATTAAGAAACTAGCCTCCTGATTCGACATGAACCATGCCAGGGACAAAACACTGCAAAATAAATCAATAAAAGCATAAATGTTCTGATGAAAAGCAATAGACATATAACATTATCTTTAGAATGTTTAAAATTCAAAGGAAGCCAGGCACTCTTGATACCAGTCCATCGAGAACGGAACAAGTGCTATATGTATCATGTTATAGTCTGAACATAACGGAGTGCCTTGTGTCCAATTCTGATGGAGACGAGTATCTATAATTCTAATGTTCTATGCATAATACTACAAACATAGTATAAAGCAATTAGGTATGCCACTTCTATCTTGGGCTTGATTTATAAATTTGGCAAATGTTATGTAAAGTAGATAGTTTGTTTTACCCCGTACCTCCATCATGTCCAGAGATTAATATATGATCAGCATGCCCCTTTACAACACCACTAGCAATTACACCAACACCCGCTTTAGAAACCAATTTCACACTCACTGTAGCTGCTGGATTAGCATTCTGCACAAGAATTAGATAAAGCATATCAATGTCAAGAAAGGTATCATGATCTGGAGATTCACAAAGCAGGTCACATACATTAAATTAGGAAAATGTATTCTATAATAGTATGAACATCCAATTTGTAGAACAGATACAGTTTAGAGTAAATAAGAATATTATACTTAACTTTAAATCATAAATCAGTTGGGCAAGATCTTCGATAAAATAAATGTCTTGATGGGCAGTAGAATTCCGAGTGACTGCGATATCACCAATAACCTTGTTCGCACAAAATACACGCAAGCGCACGTAGACAACAAGTAATATAAAAGCAAGTAAGATTCGTTCCCACAGAAATTGTATACTTTGGTTTATGCGTCTAAGCAACAATGTTTGATTATCGTTCAATGCTAAGACAAAAGACAAATTGGGTTTTGATTTTATATTATGCTAATCAAATTTACTAATTACTAAAAGAGAATGATTTAATTTATGAATAGAAACATAGGGTCCTAACTTCATTAAATACGTCCATTAGAGATCATGCCTTTACTCAATTTGTATGGTGGTTACGATAACTAATCGGACAACACGGAGTAAGTATACGCTACCTTTCAGTACACGCACACCAATCTACACAATATCCACAAAAGATAGAAGTCATGCAGGCACCAATTAGGTCTAGACTCTATATGTCTATAGAATTTGAAAACCTAAAGGTTGAAGAGCAAGTTATCCATAAGGATTACATAAGATAGTATGAGATGGTTAAAATCACACCACTAATCATGATATCAATCACGAACATATGCTAGCATGGTAAGTTCTAAATCTAGAGATCCACTGTCGCTTCACTAAAGATTAACAAGATAGATGTTCGCGACGCATCTATTTAATTAAATCACAACCATGCAAGGATATCGCAAATCACCACATGTATATCAATTAGGCATTCACTACTAATTTCTGTAAATAAATTCGTTAGGACCCCATGACGGTGATTAGTTCATAGTCGAACCGTTCATCATCATGGGGTTCGATGAAAATATGCTAATAAACATGACTAGAATGAAGAAAAGAATAATATTAATTAATAAGGGTTTAGAAACAAATCCGAAGAATGCCAAGTTCCAAAAGATAGGTAGATCTTGATCCGTTGCTTGTCACGAACAATTGATCGTTCACTCCTTAATGTTAACAAAATAAAACCTTCGGTACTGATTACAATGATAACCAGAGCTTTTATAGGCCCTAAAAACCAGATCATACAAGGAAACAACTCAGAATTGCATTAACATTCGAAAAGGGCAAAACTGTAAAATTCTCCAGAATTCAGGCTGAGCGGCCGCCTGAAATCTTGAGCTGCCGCCTGGACAATTCCCCCTGAGCGGCCGCCTGGGAGCTTGAGCGCCCGCCCGGACAACTTCCTGGAATTTCTGATTTTCATGGTAATTGTCGTTCCTTGCTTCGTTTTCCCTCGCTCTTCTGGAAACCTTCTTAAGCAAACACCTTGGGCCTATATCCAACATAACATCTTCAATTACCAACTCCGATCCTGAGATAAAAATCCTGCACATTTCCACAAAAAACTAATCAAAACACGACATACTTGAGGCCAAAACTATCAATTCAAGCCGACATAAGACGTTCTAAGTAGATATAAAATCCACTTATCACACCCCCAAACTTGAACCGATGCTTGCCCTCAAGCATAAACAATATACAAAATAGCTAGTACCACTTCCGTAGGTGATCACGGTTGCATTTGGCATATGCAACAAGCCCTTTAAACCCCTAGGCAGCCCTAGTGGACGAGTAAGGTCTCGTGAGGGCCTATAGTGAATGTACCCACAAAATCCAACTGACACAAACGACTCAACAATGCAATGCATGAATGCAACTAATATGAAAATGCAAGGACCCCCTTTAGACTAACCAAAACCAACCAACAGGCAAACATCTCAAGAAGTGCAATACGTCCAAACAGAGCTCGACTAAATCCCCGTATATTAACTCTACATGATCAGAAACGTGCGTGTGTGCTATGCTCATCAGTTATACTCCCAGACAAGATCAAAAATCATACTAATACTTTGTCAAGACAATCGCAAGTTTATAAACAGAATAGGCGCTAAACACTTCATAACTTCGAAACACCTCCACCTTCATCTGAGTTAGACAAGAATTCATGCTTTTATTTCTAACTATGACTCATAATATACAGGCATGCTTATTTAACCGTGCAATGGATGAGACCCCAAAAGGCTTATACAATAATACCCATGTAGCGAGCGTTAGGTCAGTGGATCCCAGACTATAAAAGCCTTAGGTCACTAGGCACAAGTCCCCTCGTACTTAATAGCTCGAGTATTAAAGAGCTCACCCTGGTTAATTTTGCATTTATAATAACTCTTTTTTTTCTTTTAAATTTTTTTCTTTGCTTTTTTTTTCTTTTCTTTCTTTTTTTTTTTTTTGAATTTTTCCTCTTTTTTTTTTTCCTATATGCCATCTGGAGTGAGAATTCTCATCTCCAACCCTAGACTACTCATAGCAAGTATGAGCGGCTTCGCCTTTGACGCCTAACATTTATTAACACTAAATACAATGAAGCATGAAATCCTTGTGTTCCCCCAAACTTAGACTTTGGTGTTCTAGGCCATCAAGGGAATAAAGAAAATTCTAGACATAAACAATTGATTAATCTCAAAACAAGCGAACCAGCATAACTTCAACCTAGTCCAAGAGCAACCTAATGAGACTTTTGTAAAATTTTGTTTCTGAAGCATGCAAGTCAATTTCATAGAGACTATAAATCATCCCTCTATTCATCAATACCACACTCAAATTAACATCGACCTATCAATCAGAATCAGCTCGTCCTAAGGGATCATGAAAATGCATGTAATGCAACTAAGTGGACTCACATACAATATAAGACACATGCAACAGAATGCTCTATATGACAGATATTATGCATGCTACTACTTCTACACATACAAATATGATGCAATATGACATTCTATATGAAAACAGACAACATTACTAACCTTGAAATCTCCCCCCAAACTTAAAATCTGCCATGCCCTCATGGAAGAAAATACAAGGGTTAGCAAACATACCTAGAACTCGGCTGAATCATCATCATCCCCCTCCTCATCTGTATCAGTGGGTGGGTAGACAGTGTGAGCACCATAAACAGGCCACTGAGCGGAGATACCCGCTGAGATCAAAGCAGAAGTCATATCCTCCGAATATTTACGGTTGCTCTCATGCATAGCGTCAATGCGCCTATTCAAGCGACGGAACTGAGCTTCCATAAATCCAACTGACAACGCATCACCATGAGACGAACTAGCGCGAGGTCGCGGAACCCTAGGAACCTGCGGCACTCGTGGTGGATTACCGCCTCGCTCAGCCGCAGTAATAATGTAGCCTAACCCACGGCCATGGGGAACGCCGCCCGGCCATTCCACCATCCGCTCAATAATGGCGTCATCAATAGCCCCCAACGGCATCAACACCGACTCGTCCTCATCCCACCTCACACCAACTGCCCGAGATAACTCAGTAACTAGAGAAGGATGAGGAATCGACATTGTGGCCCCCGAACGTAAAAACCTGATAATATTCTGATAAATGATATGACCCAAATCAATGTAATGTCCATTTATAATAGCCCAGAGCAGAATGGCCCTCTCAACTATCAGATCATGAGAATGAGATGATGGTGAAATAGACGCACATACAAACAGATTCCAAGCCCTAGCATAGCGATTCAAAGCCGAAGATGGAAACGAACGAGGCTCATCAATCCCGGCCCTAGTCTTCCAAACGGTGCCCGGAACACACAACTGCTCCACAATATCCTGAAGATCCACATCGGCCTTGGTCTTATGCGTCCAATCCTCAACCCGTCTTCCTCTATTCGGTTGCAGCAAGACTTGACGAATCGCACCTGAAGTATAATCAACAGTCAACCCCCGAACCACTGAGTACCCATTCGTCTCCCCCTTAGCATTAGCGTAAAATTCTCGAACTATGCTCAACGGGGCTGCTGTTGGAGATTCACAAAACGGTGCCCAGCCCAACTCCTCTACCAAAGCACGCAACTCCCCTGCCTGAAACGGCAAGAATCCCCTCTCTCTAATCACCGTCCTTGTCATGGGGTTCGATGAATTTATTTACAGAAATTAGTAGTGAATGCCTAATTGATATACATGTGGTGATTTGCGATATCCTTGCATGGTTGTGATTTAATTAAATAGATGCGTCGCGAACATCTATCTTGTTAATCTTTAGTGAAGCGACAGTGGATCTCTAGATTTAGAACTTACCATGCTAGCATATGTTCGTGATTGATTTCATGATTAGTGGTGTGATTTTAACCATCTCATACTATCTTATGTAATCCTTATGGATAACTTGCTCTTCAACCTTTAGGTTTTCAAATTCTATAGACATATAGAGTCTAGACCTAATTGGTGCCTGCATGACTTCTATCTTTTGTGGATATTGTGTAGATTGGTGTGCGTGTACTGAAAGGTAGCGTATACTTACTCCGTGTTGTCCGATTAGTTATCGTAACCACCATACAAATTGAGTAAAGGCATGATCTCTAATGGACGTATTTAATGAAGTTAGGACCCTATGTTTCTATTCATAAATTAAATCATTCTCTTTTAGTAATTAGTAAATTTGATTAGCATAATATAAAATCAAAACCCAATTTGTCTTTTGTCTTAGCATTGAACGATAATCAAACATTGTTGCTTAGACGCATAAACCAAAGTATACAATTTCTGTGGGAACGAATCTTACTTGCTTTTATATTACTTGTTGTCCACGTGCGCTTGCGTGTATTTTTTGCGAACAAGTTTTTGGCGCCGCTTGAATTTCAGGTACTTGAGCGTGTATGCGAACGCGTTCGAAAACTCGCCAAGAAAAGCTGGAAAACAAAGATCGAGAAGAGGACCGAACAGAAGAAGAACTTGAAACTTTAGAGATGGCAGAGCCAAAGCCATTGAAAGACTTCTCTCAGCCTAAGATCAATGACATTGCATCTAGCATTGTCAGGCCGGTGATCGCAGCTAATACTTTTGAGATCAAACCAGGCACGATTCAGATGGTACAGAACTCAGTGCAGTTTGGAGGTGCTCCTACTGAAGATCCAAACATGCACATCCGCAGTTTTATTGAAATCTTTGATACCTTCAAAACAAATGGTGTGTCAGAAGATGCTGTGAAGCTGAGGCTTTTCCCATTCTCTCTGAGGGATAAAGCTAAGAGCTGGTTACATTCTCTACCAGCTGGATCGATTACAACATGGGAAGACCTTGCTCAGAAATTTCTCACGAAATTCTTCCCTATGGCTAAAACAGCAGCTATCAGGAATGCCATTACTCAGTTTTCGCAACAATCTGGAGAATCTCTATGCGAGGCATGGGAAAGGTATAAGGAGATGCTCAGGAAGTGCCCACACCATGGGATGCCCGACTGGATGGTGATAAATTGCTTTTATAATGGGTTGGGTGCTCAGTCGAGACCCTTGTTAGACGCAGCATCTGGTGGAGCTCTATAGGCAAAGAGCTATGATGAGGCTTATGAACTTATTGAGATGATGGCTGCCAACGAATATCAAAATCCTACTCAGAGGTTGTCTCAAGGTAAGGTAGCAGGTGTTCTGGAAGTGGATGCAGTGACAGCTATTACAGCTCAATTGCAAGCCTTGGCTATGAAGGTGGATTCGTTGTCTAATTACGGCTTACAGCAGGTTGCTAGTGTATGTGAGTTGTGTGCGGGCGCACATGATACAACTCAATGTGCGATTTCTTCTGAATCAGCACAGTTCGTGAGTAATTATCAGAGGCCACAGCAGCCAGTGCCAGCTACTTATCATCCGAATAACCGCAATCATCCAAACTTTAGCTGGAGTAACAATCAGGGCGGTTTTCAACAACAACAACATTATCAGCAAAATCAAGGGCAACATCCTGCATCTAGGCCATTCAATCAAGGATTTCAGCAGCAGTATCAGCAGTATCAGCCTAAGCAACAATTTCAGCCACCAGGTTTCCAACAGCAATCTCAGGGGAATAGTGGTCAATATCCTAATGAAAAAGCTGAACTGGAAGAATTGCGGATGGCAGTGAAGAGTCAAGGGGCATCTCTGAAGATAATGGAAAATCAGCTCGGTCAACTTGCTAGTGCCCTGCTAAACAGACCGGCAGGAACTCTTCCTAGTGACACTGAGGCTAACCCAGGAAAGAGAGATGGTAAAGAGCATGTGAAAGCTGTCACCTTGAGATCCGGTAAGGTGACAAGCAATTCGAAGCCAGTTGTTGAAGAAGAAGAAGAGGTACAAAAGCAATCGGATACAGCAGTTGAGCAGTTGGTTAGTGAGGTTGTGCAGCCGAAAAATCTGGACGAGACAGTTCTTGCAAAGAAGTCTACGGAGAACACGAAAATCTTTCCACCACCTCCATATCCAGGCAGATTGAAGAAGCCAAAGAATGATAGGCAGTTTGCCAGGTTTCTCGAGGTGTTTAAGAAACTTCAAATCAACATTCCTTTTGCGGAAGCACTGGAACAAATGCCCAGCTATGCGAGGTTTATGAAGGGAATTCTCTCTAGGAAGCTCAAACTCGAGGAGTTGGACACTGTAGCACTGACAGAAGAGTGTAGTGCCGTTCTGCAACAGAAATTGCCACCAAAGCTAAAAGATCCAGGGAGTTTCACTATTCCATGCACCATCGGAAATCTGTCTTTCGACAGATGTTTATGTGATTTGGGTGCCAGTATTAATCTTATGCCCTTGTCGGTTTTCTTACAACTGGGTTTGCCGGAACCGAGACCTACCAATATGTCTTTGCAGTTGGCTGATCGTTCTATTACATACCCGAGGGGTGTAGTTGAAGATGTCTTGGTCAAGGTTGATAAGCTTATCTTTCCGGCCGACTTTGTGATTCTTGATTTTGAAGAAGACAAGAAGATTCCCATAATCTTGGGAAGGCCTTTTCTAGCGACCGGCCGTACTTTGATTGATGTACAAAAGGGAGAGCTTACAATGAGGGTTCAAGATCAGATTATCACCTTCAATGTGTTGAAGGCAATGAAACTGCCCTCAGACGAGGAAGAATGCTTTCAGATGGATTGGGTAGAATCTTCAGTAAAGACGGAAGTCGGTCAGTTGTTGATGTCTGATCCGTTGGAAAGAGTTTTGACAGGTGAGTCTACTATGGAAGACGAAGAAGGAATAGAGCAGCTTCAATTGTTGAAGGCAACTCCGTGGAGGAAAAGCTTTAAGTTGCCAATCGAGTCTCTTGGGCTAGAAGAGTTAAAAAAATCACAAGCTCGTCTCAAACCATCTATTGAGGAAGCTCCGACACTTGAACTTAAGCCACTGCCGGACCACTTGAGGTATGCATTTTTAGGTGAAGCATCTTCTTTACCTGTTATTATTGCCTCTAACTTGTCAGGAAGTGAAGAGGAAAAGCTCTTAAGGATTTTGAGGGAGTTCAAAGCCGCCATTGGCTGGACCATAGCAGATATAAAGGGAATCAGTCCTTCTTATTGCATGCATAAAATTCTGCTAAAGGAAGGATATAAGCCAACGGTGGAACATCAGCGTCGTCTCAATCCGATAATGAATGAGGTAGTGAAGAAAGAAATTCTGAAGTGGCTTGATGCGGGTATTATCTACCCGATTTCAGACAGTTCTTGGGTGAGCCCAATTCAATGTGTACCTAAGAAAGGAGGGATGACCGTGGTTACCAATGAGAAAAATGAGCTGATTCCAATGCGCACCGTCACTGGGTGGAGAGTCTGTATGGATTATCGCAAGCTGAATAAGGCTACTCGCAAGGATCACTTCCCTCTGCCATTCATCGATCAGATGTTAGACAGGTTGGCTGGTCATGAGTACTATTGCCTCCTCGATGGGTATTCTGGCTACAATCAAATTTGCATCGCACCTGAAGATCAAGAGAAGACTACCTTCACATGTCCGTTCGGCACCTTTGCATTCAGACGAGTCTCCTTCGGACTTTGTGGTGCCCCAGCCACGTTTCAGAGATGTATGATGGCTATATTTTCCGACATGATTGGTATTAATGTCGAAGTCTTTATGGATGACTTTTCAGTATTTGGATCTTCATATGAAGAATGTCTGCATAATCTGAGTCTGGTGTTGAAAAGATGTGTAGAGACTAATCCGGTGTTGAATTGGGAAAAATGTCATTTTATGGTGCAGGAAGGAATCATCCTTGGGCACAAGGTTTCTAGTAAAGGACTTGAGGTGGATAGAGCAAAAATTTCTACTATTGAAAATCTACCTCCACCTATCTCTGTGAGGGGGATTCGCCGCTTTTTGGGACATGCTGGTTTCTATCGTCGCTTTATCAAGGATTTCTCGAAAATTTCTAAACCTCTGTGCAATCTGTTAGAAAAGGATGTTCCTTTCAAAATGGACGAAGCCTGTCTAGCTGCTTTTGAGCTATTGAAGACAAAGTTGATTACAGCACCTGTGATCACTGCACCTGACTGGAGCCAACCTTTTGAACTAATGTGTGATGCGAGTGACTTTGCCGTTGGTGCTGTTCTTGGGCAACGGAAGGAGAAAATGTTTCTTGTGGTTTATTATGCCAGTAAAACCCTCAATGACGCTCAATTGAATTACACCACGACAAAAAAGGAACTTTTGGCGGTGGTCTACGCTTTTGAGAAGTTTCGAGCCTATCTGCTTGGCACGAAGGTAATTGTGTACACAGATCATGCAGCCATCCGGTATTTAATGTCAAAGAAGGATTAAAAGCCGAGATTGATCCGATGGATTCTGTTGCTTCAAGAATTTGATGTGGAGATTAAAGACAGAAAAGGGACCGAGAACCAGGTGGCGGATCATCTTTCGAGGTTAGAGGAGCACGGTAAGAATGTACAGTCTGAATCTGTGATTAACGAATTTTTTCCCGATGAACAACTTTTCAGGATACAAGAAGAGGAGCCATGGTTTGCAGATTTTGTAAATTATCTTGTTAGTGGTATTATTCCTCCGGACTTGTCATATGCTCAGAAGAAGAAGTTCTTACATGATGTGAAGTGGTATCATTGGGATGAGCCGTATTTGTTTAAACAAGGCGTTGATCAGATTATCAGACGCTGTATTCCATATGGTGAAACAGAAGATGTATTGACAGAGTGTCACTCCACTGTGTATGGGGGTCACTATGGAGGGGAGAAAACAGCAGCTCGAGTTCTTCAAGCAGGGTTCTATTGGCCTACAGTGTTCAAGGATGCTCACCAGTTCGTTTTGAGGTGTGATCGGTGTCAAAGAGTGGGGAATATCTCTCGGAGGAATGAGATGCCTCTTAACATGCTTCTCGAGGTAGAAATCTTTGATGTGTTGGGTATCGACTTCATGGGTCCATTTGTGTCTTCATGTAATAATCAGTACATCCTTCTAGCTGTAGACTATGTCTCGAAATGGGTTGAGGTGAAAGCCTTACCAACCAACGATGCTAAGGTTGTGTTGAATTTTCTTCATAAGCAAATCTTTACGCGTTTTGGAACTCCGCGAGCTATTATTAGTGATGAGGGAACTCATTTCTGCAATCGTCAGTTCACTGCATTGTTGGCTAAGTACAAGGTAACACATCGTGTTGCAACTGCTTATCATCCTCAGACAAACGGTCAAGCGGAGGTATCTAACCGTGAAATCAAGAGGATTCTAGAGAAGGTCGTGAATCCGTCAAGTAAAGACTGGTCGATGAAGTTAGACGAAGCTGTTTGGGCTTACAGAACGGATTATAAAACACCGTTGGGAATGTCACCGTATCAGCTGGTGTTTGGCAAGGCATGTCATTTGCCGGTTGAGCTAGAGCATAAAGCACTTTGGGCAATAAAGAAGTTGAATCTTGATACTAAAGCTGCTGGTGATAAACGGTTACTACAGCTGAATGAGTTAGAAGAGTTCCGCTCGCAGGCCTACGAGAACCACAAGATTTATAAGGAGAAAGTTAAGAGGTGGCACGACAAAAGGTTGATTCAGAAGGCTTTTGTTCCTGGTCAACTAGTCTTGCTGTACAATTCCCGTCTCAAACTCTTTCCGGGGAAGCTCAAGTCAAGGTGGTCGGGGCCGTTCACTGTGAAAACCGTATTCCCGCATGGAGCGGTTGAAATCTTTGAGAAATCACCTGAGTTGGCGTTTAAGGTGAATGGACAGCGTTTGAAACATTATCATATCGGGGATCCATTGAACCGTGAAACGGAATCCGTCGTTTTGACGGAAACGTAACGTCCGCGAATCAAGTCAAGCTAGTGACGGTAAAAGAGCGCTTCGTGGGAGGCAACCCACGCGAGGATACGTTGTAGTGTTTTTCTTCCATTCAAAAAAAAAAAAAAAATCAGTGCGCAGGCTGGGCGGGCGCGCGCCAGGCTGGGCGACCGCTCAAGCTACCTACTGTCAGTTCTGGGCGGCCGCTCGAGCAACCCCCTGGTCAGTTTTTTTCCCCCACGATTTTGTTTTTTAAAACCTCTCCCAACCTCATATTTTAGGTCTAGGTTCATTCCCTACTCCCTATTGCCCTCATATATCTTCCCTAACCCTAATTCACCCCTAGATTACAATCCCATCTCATATCTCTCCATTTATCTTCCATATATATACATACACTCCACCCTATCTAAACTCATCTTGCTTAACCCTAACCCTAGCAACAAGGATTTTCACTCAAATTGGGGAAGTTTTTAAAGCAATTCACCTCTCGGATTCGTGTGGGTAACTTTCTTTTCTCATTATCGATTAATTTCATTACATACGAATTGTGAATTTGCCAATTGGGGGTTAGTTGTGGATTTGTTATCTTCATTGGTGATTGTGAAATTGAGAGTTATTTTGTTAATTGATCATGGCACCAAAGCGTCAAAGGGTTGTTGAGAGGGGTGCGGGGAGCAGTAGTAATTACCCCTCCTCGGGTTCAGATTCAAGTTTGGGGGAGGTTGAGAAGTTTATATCACCGGAGGCTCAAAGTGAATATAAAAGCAAGTAAGATTCGTTCCCACAGAAATTGTATACTTTGGTTTATGCGTCTAAGCAACAATGTTTGATTATCGTTCAATGCTAAGACAAAAGACAAATTGGGTTTTGATTTTATATTATGCTAATCAAATTTACTAATTACTAAAAGAGAATGATTTAATTTATGAATAGAAACATAGGGTCCTAACTTCATTAAATACGTCCATTAGAGATCATGCCTTTACTCAATTTGTATGGTGGTTACGATAACTAATCGGACAACACGGAGTAAGTATACGCTACCTTTCAGTACACGCACACCAATCTACACAATATCCACAAAAGATAGAAGTCATGCAGGCACCAATTAGGTCTAGACTCTATATGTCTATAGAATTTGAAAACCTAAAGGTTGAAGAGCAAGTTATCCATAAGGATTACATAAGATAGTATGAGATGGTTAAAATCACACCACTAATCATGAAATCAATCACGAACATATGCTAGCATGGTAAGTTCTAAATCTAGAGATCCACTGTCGCTTCACTAAAGAATAACAAGATAGATGTTCGCGACGCATCTATTTAATTAAATCACAATCATGCAAGGATATCGCAAATCACCACATGTATATCAATTAGGCATTCACTACTAATTTCTGTAAATAAATTCGTTAGGACCCCATGACGGTGATTAGTTCATAGTCGAACCGTTCATCATCATGGGGTTCGATGAAAATATGCTAATAAACATGACTAGAATGAAGAAAAGAATAATAATAATTAATAAGGGTTTAGAAACAAATCCGAAGAATGCCAAGTTACAAAAGATAGGTAGATCTTGATCCGTTGCTTGTCACGAACAATTGATCGTTCACTCCTTAATGTTAACAAAATAAAACCTTCGGTACTGATTACAATGATAACCAGAGCTTTTATAGGCCCTAAAAACCAGATCATACAAGGAAACAACTCAGAATTGCATTAACATTCGAAAAGGGCAAAACTGTAAAATTCTCCAGAATTCAGGCTGAGCGGCCGCCTGAAATCTTGAGCTGCCGCCTGGACAATTCCCCCTGAGCGGCCGCCTGGGAGCTTGAGCGCCCGCCCGGACAACTTCCTGGAATTTCTGATTTTCATGGTAATTGTCGTTTCTTGCTTCGTTTTCCCTCGCTCTTCTGGAAACCTTCTTAAGCAAACACCTTAGGCCTATATCCAACATAACATCTTCAATTACCAACTCCGATCCTGAGATAAAAATCCTGCACATTTCCACTAAAAACTAATCAAAACACGACATACTTGAGGCCAAAACTATCAATTCAAGCCGACATAAGACGTTCTAAGTAGATATAAAATCCACTTATCAAACCTTGTGGCCCGGAAGTTCTCCTCCTTCACCAGGCTTTGCTCCCTGTGACACAGAAATCAAAAGTTACAAAGAAATGCTTGCAGTGAGATGTTGGGTTCAACTGAAGATGCACAGCGCCTCTAACCAAGAGATACACTACAATCTACTTAAACAGTCAACTAACACATATGTAACAAAATAATTTATGCTGCAAACTTTAAACCATCTGAACCATCTGAAAGAGCAAAATTACTAACACAGAAAATGTCAAGTCCTACTGGCAGACCAACTTCCAGTCCCTTTACCCTAGCTTAGAATTCACATAAGCACAGATTCTTACCCATATATAAAGTAGTGTCCCCATCTATGATTTTTCAGATCAATCTCCTGCAAACGCACATAACAAAACTGATCATCACCACATTTACTAACCAAACGAATTACTCCAAGCACCCAAATTTCTATCAGACATTTCATCAAACACCTTTCGCGCACATAAAAAACACGATACATAAAACATAAAACAACAATGAAATTGACAAGATCTTACCTTAGAGAGAGTACTTTTGTTATGTTTCAACAGATGCGAGCTTGGATTTATTTTAGAAACCAATTGATTCAGATGAATTTATATATAAATCTAACTATATGTAAAGAAAAGGGGGATGAGAAGTGAGGAGAAAAGGGGGGAGAATTGAATGGGAAATTACAGGGTATAAAGAAATGAGATAAGGGGGGGGGGGAAAGGAAACAATAAAAATTTTGGATTTGGGGGGAATTTTGATTTTGGGTTTGGGGGGAATGAGCGAGAACAGAGAGAGCGGGAAATGAATTTTGTAAGGCAGCTGTGAAATGAAATTTGTTAGAGTGAGTAGTATTTTTCAGAGATTTACATTATAAAATTATATAAGATAAATTAAAAAAATTTAATTTTAAAAACAATTGCAAAAAATATTTAAAAAAATTAGATATTAACATTCAAATGGTTGGATCATCAAAAAAATATATTTCATTTTAGTGTTGGGAAAAAATAATCAAAAAATAAAAAGGTCCGGATGTACGAGATTTTAACATAAATCTAGTAAAAGTGCTGCTTCCTATAACGAGGCACGCTCCAGATGCACTGGATTATTTTTTTGAATGATTTCTTCGATGATCGAACCGTACGAAAGTTACTGAGCACTCATTTTAGTGTTGGGAAAAAATAATCAAAAAATAAAAAGGTCTGGATGTACGAGATTTTAACATAAATCTAGTAAAAGTGCTGCTTCCTATAACGAGGCACGCTCCAAATGCACTGGATTATTTGTTTGAATAATTTCTTCGACGATCGAACCGTACGAAAGTTACTGAGCACTCATTTTAGTGTTAGGAAAAAATAATCAAAAAATAAAAAGGTCCAGATGTACGAGATTTTAACATAAATCTAGTAAAAGTGCTGCTTCCTATAACGAGGCATGCCCCAGATGCACTGGATTATTTTTTTGAATGATTTCTCTGACGATCGAACCGTACGAAAGTTACTGAGCACACATTTTAGTGTTGGGTAAAAATAATCAAAAAATAAAAAGGTCCGGATGTACGAGATTTTAACATAAATCTAGTAAAAGTGCTACTTCCTATAACGAGGCATGCCCCAGATGCACTGGATTATTTTTTTGAATAATTTTTTTGGTGATTGAACTGTACGAAAGTTACTAAGCACTCATTTTACTGTTGGGAAAAAATAATTAAAAAAATAAAAAGGTCCGGATGTACGAGATTTTAACATAAATCTAGTAAAAGTGTTGCTTCCTATTACGAGGCACGCCCCAGATGCACTGGATTATTTTTTTGAATGATTTCTTCGACGATCGAACCATACGAAAGTTACTGAGCACTCATTTTAGTGTTGGGAAAAAATAATCAAAAAATAAAAAGGTCCGGATGTACGAGATTTTAACATAAATCTAGTAAAAGTGTTGCTTCCAATAACGAGGCACGCCCCAGATGCACTGGATTATTTTTTTGAATGATTTCTTTGACGATCGAACCGTACGAAAGTTACTGAGCACTCATTTTAGTTTTGGGAAAAAATAATCAAAAAATAAAAAGTCCGGATGTACGAGATTCATAAATCTAGTAAAAGTGCTGCTTCCTATAACGAGGCACGCCCCAGATGCACTGGATTATTTTTTTGAATGATTTCTTCGACGATCGAACAGTATGAAAGTTACTGAGCACTCATTTTAGTGTTGGGAAAAAATAATCAAAAAATAAAAAGGTCCGGATGTACGTGATTTTAACATAAATCTAGTAAAAATGCTGCTTCCTATAACGAGGCACGCCCCAGATGCACTGGATTATTTTTCTGAATGATTTCTTCGACGATCGAACCGTATAAAAGTTACTGAGCACTCATTTAATGTTGGGAAAAAATAATCAAAAAATAAAAAGGTCCAGATGTACGAGATTTTAACATAAATTTAGTAAAAGTGCTGCTTTCTATAACGAGGCACGCCCCAGATGCACTGGATTATTTTTTTTGAATGATTTCTTCGACGATCGAACCATACGAAAGTTACTGAGCACTCATTTTAGTGTTGGGAAAAAATAATCAAAAAATAAAAAGTTCCGGATGTACGAGATTTTAACATAAATCTAGTGGAACACTTTAAATTATTATCAAAATATTTAAAATAAAAAAATGTAGTAGAACACCGTAAAATGTTAAAGGCGCGATACTTTTCCCCCTAACCCAAAATTTTTTGGGTTTCATTTCCCCCTTCTCTTTATCTCCTCTTTATCTTCTTCTCTCCGTCTTTTCTCCCCTACAACCGCTTTAAGCTCACTTCTCCTCTTTTCTCCCCTGCCGCCGCTTCTGTCATCACAAAATCCCCAACCCCATCTTTCTCTTTTTCCTAATTCTAAATTTTTTGATTAGCTCATGAATTCGAAAATCGATTTGAAGCCTATAATCGTCTCCAGGCAGCGGTTGTCACGATAGTCGGTCAGTCTAATGGCAAGAGTTCGATACTCGAAGCATTCCTAGGGTTTCGATTTAATGTTCGAGAAGTGGAAATGGGAACTCGAAGGCCTTTGATTCTACAAATGATTCATGACTCAACCGCACTTGAGCCTTGATGTCGATTTCAAGTAATTTGCTCATGTCTCTCTACTATTTACTCTAAATACGAATTAATTAACATCTTTGCCAAACCCTAAATACGAATTTGATGTGAATTTGGGTAGTTCTTATCATTGTAAAGGTTTATAGTCTTTAATTAGTACTCTGAAACTTCAAAAGGTAACAATTTTTTTATACAAATACATTCGAATATGCTTTCCATTTATACAAGGTTCCATTTGATGTGAATTTGGATAATGTAATGATATTATAGGTACTTGGTTTTTATTGTGTTGAGCTTTTGATGAGATTTTAAGTTCTATTGATGCTCTTGTTCTGTTTGTTTCTATAGGATAGACCGGTGTGTGTTTGCTTCTTCAGGCATTGATATGTCTTTAAATGTTTTGTACAATGTATGTTTTTTATAGTGCATAGTGATTAATGTGTGTTTTATATTGATTGCAGTGACATTGTCCAATACAAAGAAGAAAGGGAGAGAACATAAAGTTTCAGGAGATTGATGGAACTGGTTTTATATGAGAACACCTGGATCAAAAGTGTCTAGGTCTTCTGATATAAAACCAGTTCCATCAGTCAAGAAAGATGTGCTGAACTATTGGTTCAGCTATATGCAAAGGAAATTGACATAGGGAGATAATTTTGTAGAAATTTTATATTTTTACAAATTAGTTTCTTTCTGCTTTACTCAATGAAGTTGAAGTTTGCAATTGTTTCTACAGGATGTTACTCCATAAGTTGGATAGATTCAGAAGGTTATTGGGATTGGACTTGATGCATCTGTTGACTGTGCTAGCTTCACTAAAACAATGTCAAGGGCATTGCCTGCCACTCGATCAAGAATAAAGGTTTGCCTGGTGGGAATGGGTCATGGTAGTGTCCCACTCACCCCAGATGTATGTTTCTGTCTTCTTTTGCTACTCAGAGCTGAACTGCTGAAGCTATGGCTATATATATAGTCTTGTTTTACTCATTTCATAGCACAATTTTATTTATTATTCATGAGTAAGAGATCTATTCCTTATTTCAGAGCTGCAAGAACACATGGTCTCCGTGTAAGAACCCCAAATTTTGGATATAATTAAAAACTTTTTATTATGTACTAAGGTAATGGTGAATAGTGAAGATTAAAGCGATCAGGAAATGCACAGTACGAGCGAGGTTACCTCCGAATTCGCAGGGTGATAGTGATACCAATGTTACTGCAGGTATCAATAAGGATAAGACTGAGTAAGATCATAACCCGGATAGTGTGTTGTACGAAAAGTAGCAAAGTTGATGGAAAAAGAATAAAGTATGGATTGTAGCACTAGAAGATGTGCTGAGAAAGGGTAGAACGACTAAGAATTGACCGGGAAGCTAAAAAGTAAACGACAGACAAACGACTCTTTGCTTCCTACCTGATTCCGGGACGGAATCCTTTTAAGGAGGGGAGACTGTAAGAACCTCAAATTTTGGATATAATTAAAAACTTTTTATTATGTACTAAGGTAATGGTGAATAGTGATTACGACTACGATGTAACGATTGAGATAATGAATGGAAGGAATGGAATTCGATTTAAATATTTATATGTCTTGAAGAATACTATTGGTTGACAATTTAGATAAGAATTATCTATCTCCTAGGGAGTTGAGATTTTATAATTCTAAAGGAGAAGATTATTCCTATGTCATCCAAATCGATATCTGTTATTGGTCCAGTAGGTCCGTAAAAAGGTTAAGGAACGATTGAAAGAGATTAGGGACAATTGTACAACCCTAAGAGGATGAGTAAAGAAAAATGGATGAATAGTGATTTTGATGGATTTAGGAATATTATGAGACGACACTATATAGAAGTATTTGGAACGGATTTCCGAGTTCGTATTAGTGATCCAGGGGGAAAATAAGTGTATGTAAAAGCTGTCGGATTCTGAAAAATAGTACTTTTATTTTCCCCGAGAATTTCCTGGACACATAAAGACTTAAGGGTTTATTGAAGAGATTTAAGGAATTTGGATTCAAGAATTATTAAAGAGAATTGAGAATGATAGTATAAATAGTAAGATGGTTTCCGGTAAAACCCTAATTAGAAATCTTCGAGATATTCCTTCGAACGATCAATGAATTGAGTAATAACCGGACAAAGAAGCAAGCAGAGAACCAAGAGACAAACATGTGCAAGTGGATGGAGTAAGGGTAAGCAAAGTGACTTTCATGTAAGTCAACTACAAGTGTAGTGATGAAGTTGCATTTGTGCCAAAAAGGGTATGCTTAATGTGGTGCCAACAAGTGGACCAATAGAAGGGCAACACTTGGACCACTAGCAAGCTAACAACACAAAAGTAAAGGATGCATCCAAGATATATGCCAAGTATTACAATTATTTAGGCATAAAGCAAAACAAAGGAAGCAAAGCCAAGAACTCCATGAAGAGCAAAAAAAAATCTGCTCCTTTTTAGCAAAATCAAAGTCCAACCTCTTGACCTTCAATGGCCATGAAATAAATCATGTAAGTTCCTTACTATATCAACATGATCTCCTAGAAATTTGAGCTTCAAATTCCATCTCTAGCATAGTTTTCAAAAATCATCAAAGTAATGATGAATAGTGTTTTCAAGATCTAATATTTGATTTCTTGTTTTGTTTGGATGATCCAAGCTTTGTTAAGGTGTTCTAAGGATTGATCAAGGTTTATTAAGGTCTTACATACTCCAAGGAAGGTATAAACTTCAAGAACCCTAGTCTTTTATTTGAGTTTTAATGGAGTTTTAGATGAGATTTGATAATGTTTATGGCTTGTATTCATGATTTAAAACATGTATGTTGTGTGGGTGTTATAAAAAGATTAATATATGTTTTATGGCTCCAAGACCTGTTGAGACTGTGAGGGAGATGATAAATAGTGCCCATGAGTGTTGGTGGTGGATTGAATGATTATTTGGAGGGTTTTGATTTTGGAAATATCCGAGTTATAGTCGTCGTAATGCTGAAATTTCATAAACTCTTAAAATTTGAGCATAACAATTAGGATAGATGCCTGACCTTAGTGATATTATGGACTGACCTTATAGTTCTCGAGTCATAGATCGTTGTGGCGCAAAAATCGAAACATTCCGACTTACGGTTTAGGAGTTATGGTCAAATTACGAAAAGTAGTTCGAAACCGTAAATGAGAATTCGTAACTGAAATTGAACCCTCGTAAAATACGTAAGTCAGTAGCGAATCTTGGTAATTAAATACTATAGGTAAAAAGGAAGGTGTGAGAGAAAATCTCATGTGAAACGGAACGTTTTCCGATTTTATAAAAATGTTGGAATCAAAGTTAAACGCGAACGAACCCCTAAAAACCCGCTTGATTATAACTTCGGTAAAACACTTAGAAAACGGGCGATAAAACTCGGAGTATAATATTGATTCGTAACGATCGACTTTAGAACTTGTATGACTTAAGTATGTCCCAAGTGTAAGTACAGTGACATGTCGTATTAACGAACGAATGTCGGGTTGGATCGATGATAAAAGGAATCCACTAAAAGGGGTATAACGAGATAACTCGAGAACGTGTTTCGATTTAAGTATAACTTAACTTTTAAGATGTCAAGTGATTAATCCCGAATGCCTTGGCTATTTATAGATCACCAAGCTGACCCGGGACCCGCTACCACTACCCCTTACCATACTCGACTACCAGGCAAGTTTCAATTCCATTCTTTTAGGCTGTTGTTGTGATTGAATATATATATATATATATATATATATATATATATATATATTTTCTGTTATACATATGCCATACCATGCATGCCTACTTTCAAGTTATATCATTATGCTTGTTCCCTGATTGTTATTGGCTTATAAATTAGATAGTTATCGTATCAATTATAAGCCGGTTATTGTAAGACCCACAGAGAAGGGTGTATACATCTTATTCATCAAATATAGACCGGGAGTCAATATTTCTTGACTTATCGAGATTACCTCGAAAGAAAATATCTAAGTAAATATTTTCCATTATTCGGGCGACGAATATTATTTGAATATTCGTTCGAGATTATTTATTTAACGATCCTTACTTCAAATAATTATTTGAACGTAACTATTCGACGAATAATATTTTTTAATATTCATTCAGAGTCGAATTATTTATCGATTATTATTTCAAATATTCTTCTAAAGATGAGACTACTAAATGAATATTATTTGGATATTCATTTAGAATATTATTTTATTAAATAAATATTACTTTTGAATATTCATTTAGGATATTAATTACTTGATGAATATTATTTTAATATTCATCTGAAGCTTGATTTATTTATCGAATATTATCTCGAATATTCCTTTAAGGCTTGGATTACTAAATGAATATTACTTGATATTCATTTAGAATATTATTCATTAAATGAATATTACTTTTTGAATATTCATTTAAATTCCTAATTAATTATGAATATTGTCTTAAATATTCCTTTCAGGTCTTATTAATTAATGAATATTATTTTGAATATTCATTTAAATATTTATTTATTCAATAAATATTCTCCTGATATTTCTTCAGAGATTATTTTGAAAAATACTCTGATTAAAGATATTCTTTCATATTCCTAAATATTCTTTAAATATTTTTAATTCAATAAATATTCTCTGAATATTTATTCCATACTTAGAATAACCTCAATAAGGTTTATCTTCTTCGATTATTACGAAAAATATTTCGGAGTCATATTATTATTAATCTTATATCAAGAAAGGTTCTCAGACATCATTCTTCTTTGAGTCTATCTCCCTAATAATAAGGGAACCTTAATTGGAAAATGTTAATTATCTTGTCGACTTCCCGGTCATAAAGTATTCTCTTCACTCGCAACTCGGGTGCTATTGACTTATTAAGTCGTTGGTTACCTTCTCATCTTTCGAGGGGTAAGATTGTTGGCACAAGTTGATATTCGTTACCAAGCAATAGCTTGGAAGTTATTGGTGAATTTTTCCTTTCCAACTAGATACGACTACCTTGTAGAGTCTTATCAACAAGTATTATACTTGGGGAAAGGGGGACGAACGTTACATTCAGAATCATGAATTCTATTTGAACTAGGAGTCGTGTAAGAGGCCGAGTAGCGCCGGTCCATCCCCTTTGGCCCAACCGTTGGTCGGGGAGAGCTAGTAAGGCGGTAGACAAGTAAAGCCGTCAGTTCTTCCTTCTACCGGTAGTAAATCTAATTTGAGCTGTACGATCTCGACTGATCATCAAGATTGGAACAGCGGGCGCGGTGAATACTCCATCATTGGTTCATCATCCAAATTTATTTATTTCCTGCAACATGATTACTGTTGGCAGAGCTGGAAAAGTGTTCATAACTGAAATTGCAATCTTTTCATGCAAGTTCCTCTTTTAATGGCAATGAGAATATCTCGCTTACTTTTGATATAGCAGATATTTCTACAAACAAATACTTTGAGTTACCTCGTAACTTCATCGTTCATATTATACTGGCATCATTTCCGTAAATGCATGGCATATGGTTTGAAAGATACTTTTGAACCGTTATATATTATCGTTCAGTTATATATTATTGTTGGTGGGCTATTGCTCACCCTTGCTTTATTATTATATCACAACAATAGCTAGACCAGATGACTCGTACAAGGCGCACTCGACGCTGGCGAGGACGATGAGACTACCAGAGCCAAAGAGACAGCTATTGGTAAGATAGATTTATTCTTTCAGTACCAAGTATATGGTCTAGTATGACTTATGTAAATGGATGGCAAGGAGTATGTATTTATATTGAAATTCTTTTGGATTGAAAAAAAACTCATAATGTGATTAATAAAATTTGATTGTTACTCTGATTTCATCTCTGGGACTATAACGGGTGTGTTTTATATTGTTGTGTTGGGTCATAAAGATGTATATTATTTTATGTTAAGGTAAGTTCAAGTATTGTGGACAGAATTGGACCATAACGACCGGACCCCGGATCTAGGGGTGTTACAGAAGTGGTATCAGAGAGTACGTTATAAACCCCAGAGATGAGGCGACGTTAAAACAATAAATTCACTAAGATAATAAGAACTCTTGCCAAGTTCATAGTCGGACTACTTAAGGTAGTGATGACGTGTAAAACCCTTATGGGAACTCTTAAGTATCATGATAATAACTTAGCTCGATATCGTATCGACGAATAAGGTGACAGACCTTGAGGCATAAGAGCAGCAGCGCGATGATGCTTTATGTGCTGAAGATTCGGCGGGTAAATTCGATGGAGTACCCTACTGGATACCCGGAAGAGGTTCCAGCAGATAAGGAAAATCCTGTTAGGATAAGGAGCTTACCCTCGAGGAATGAGGGCTGTAGCCAGAAAGACTGAGATGATTAAGGTATAGTACTCAGAAAAGTGGGCATAAAGAACTAAGCTATTAGCAAGAGAACTGAAGATTCATGTTGGATTCGTGGCCGGACTACTGGAGGTAGTACCAGCAAGTAAGACGGATGGGAAGAATTACTTGAGATCTTATACGGGAATAGATGAGAATCATTAGAGACTTTCATATTAATGAAAAGAGTGCTAGAAGGATGTATGATTATCAAAGGCATCGATATAAGACGAGGAGCAGAGTCCCTAGGAATAGTTGAGAAGAGGCAGTAAGTGCCATATCATTTGATAAATGAATAAGTATGAATATTGTCAATAATAATTCGCCATGAGAAGGCAGATGTCATAGGTTGTAATTTATGGAACCAAATTGAGGTTGATGATTCATGATGCTAAATGTATTCCCGTAAAAAGAATTAAGGGCAGTTAAGCCCAAGATTTGTTGGGCCATCTGAGAGTTTAAAAGTGTTCGGAAGGTGGCATTCGAGCCAGCTCTACCCCCAAAACTTATAGCACGATCATAACGGGTTTTCATGTGGCAAGGCTACACCAGTAAAATGCAGATACTCCATAGATGATAAGAGTACGAGCAAGTAGATATACGACCTGGTCTAACTTACGAAGAACAACCTGTGGAAAACCACGGGTAGAAAAGAACAAGTGATGAGAAACAAGGTTGGCAGAAGTAGATTATATTTAAGGGATCGGGCCAGATTCATTTCGGAAAGTTTAAATTGTAATAACGTGATGATTATAGAGTAAATGTCACCGAATACCGATAAGGAGGTACCAAGTGCAAAAGGTGTCTCAATAAAGAGATGAAGGTGAAAGTAAATAACAGAAGTAAATAAGAATCAGATAATGAGAAGGATGTGATTGATAAAGAAAAGACGGGGAAAGCAACTACGGAATATGAAGCAAGGAATGTTATGAATGGATTAATACATGGGTTTTCTGATGAATTCTCGAGATGACAACCTGATAGTGTTAATATTATAGATATGAAAAAGCTAGTAGCGTGACATGGAATGTTAGTAACAATGGTGTCAAGCGAGAAACTAAGATTTAACCTGAGAGGTTCAAAGATTTTCCAAAAGTAAGTGTTGTTAAGGTTGAACCAGAGTACAGGTCCAGAGAATAGTGGACAAAGCAGCAAGATATGTTGACACGTGAGGTTACGATCAAATAGTATTGGATATAATTATGATTAATTTCTTCCTTAATGAACCTCTATAGTTCAAAGGTAAATTCTGAGTATGATATTTTACAATCATGAAAACTTTCTATAATCCTTTAGAATTCTTTTGTTTTCTTCTCTTTTATTCATCTTCTTTATGAATTGAGAAGAACAACCCTTTAAGGAGGGGAGGTACTGCTACGTGACTATCTGTCTATGTGATAGAAGTCTAAGTGGAATACCATAACTTGTTTAATTTCTTGTCAAGTACTAAAGGCTGGCCCCCTTCTGTACTAACTATGCAATATAACAAATGTTCAATTGATCATAGTGATCTCTCAATAAATCTTTCCACTTCTCTATATTGATCGAGATTGCGAAGATTAAAGCGATCAGGAAATGCACAGTACGAGCGAGGTTACCTCCGAATTCGCAGGGTGATAGTGATACCAATGTTACTGCAGGTATCAATAAGGATAAGACTGAGTAAGATCATAACCCGGATAGTGTGTTGTACGAAAAGTAGCAAAGTTAATGGAAAAAGAATAAAGTATGGATTGTAGCACTAGAAGATGTGCTGAGAAAGGGTAGAACGACTAAGAATTGACCGGGAAGATAAAAAGTAAACGACAGATAAACGACTCTTTGCTTCCTACCTGATTCCGGGACGGAATCCTTTTAAGGAGGGGAGACTGTAAGAACCTCAAATTTTGGATATAATTAAAAACTTTTTATTATGTACTAAGGTAATGGTGAATAGTGATTACGACTACGATGTAACGATTGAGATAATGAATGGAAGGAATGGAATTCGATTTAAATATTTATATGTCTTGAAGAATACTATTGGTTGACAATTTAGATAAGAATTATCTATCTCCTAGGGAGTTGAGATTTTATAATTCTAAAGGAGAAGATTATTCCTATGTCATCCAAATCGATATCTGTTATTGGTCCAGTAGGTCCGTAAAAAGGTTAAGGAACGATTGAAAGAGATTAGGGACAATTGTACAACCCTAAGAGGATGAGTAAAGAAAAATGGATGAATAGTGATTTTGATGGATTTAGGAATATTATGAGACGACACTATATAGAAGTATTCGGAACGGATTTCCGAGTTCGTATTAGTGATCCATGGGGAAAATAAGTGTATGTAAAAGCTGTCGGATTCTGAAAAATAGTACTTTTATTTTCCCCGAGAATTTCCTGGACACATAAAGACTTAAGGGTTTATTGAAGAGATTTAAGGAATTTGGATTCAAGAATTATTAAAGAGAATTGAGAATGATAGTATAAATAGTAAGATGGTTTCCGGTAAAACCCTAATTAGAAATCTTCGAGATATTCCTTCGAACGATCAATGAATTGAGTAATAACCGGACAAAGAAGCAAGCAGAGAACCAAGAGACAAACATGTGCAAGTGGATGGAGTAAGGGTAAGCAAAGTGACTTTCATGTAAGTCAACTACAAGTGTAGTGATGAAGTTGCATTTGTGCCAAAAAGGGTATGCTTAATGTGGTGCCAACAAGTGGACCAATAGAAGGGCAACACTTGGACCACTAGCAAGCTAACAACACAAAAGTAAAGGATGCATCCAAGATATATGCCAAGTATTACAATTATTTAGGCATAAAGCAAAACAAAGGAAGCAAAGCCAAGAACTCCATGAAGAGCAAAAAAAATATCTGCTCCTTTTTAGCAAAATCAAAGTCCAACCTCTTGACCTTCAATGGCCATGAAATAAATCATGTAAGTTCCTTACTATATCAACATGATCTCCTAGAAATTTGAGCTTCAAATTCCATCTCTAGCATAGTTTTCAAAAATCATCAAAGTGATGATGAATAGTGTTTTCAAGATCTAATATTTGATTTCTTGTTTTGTTTGGATGATCCAAGCTTTGTTAAGGTGTTCTAAGGATTGATCAAGGTTTATTAAGGTCTTACATACTCCAAGGAAGGTATAAACTTCAAGAACCCTAGTCTTTTATTTGAGTTTTAATGGAGTTTTAGATGAGATTTGATAATGTTTATGGCTTGTATTCATGATTTAAAACATGTATGTTGTGTGGGTGTTATAAAAAGATTAATATATGTTTTGTGGCTCCAAGACCTGTTGAGACTGTGAGGGAGATGATAAATAGTGCCCATGAGTGTTGGTGGTGGATTGAATGATTATTTGGAGGGTTTTGATTTTGGAAATATCCGAGTTATAGTCGTCGTAATGCTGAAATTTCATAAACTCTTAAAATTTGAGCATAACAATTAGGATAGATGCCTGACCTTAGTGATATTATGGACTGACCTTATAGTTCTCGAGTCATAGATCGTTATGGACTGAAATTGAACCCTCGTAAAATACGTAAGTCAGTGGCAAATCTTGGTAATTAAATACTATAGGTAAAAAGGAAGGTGTGAGAGAAAATCTCATGTGAAACGGAACGTTTTCCGATTTTATAAAAATGTTGGAATCAAAGTTAAACGCGAACGAACCCCTAAAAACCCGCTTGATTATAACTTCGGTAAAACACTTAGAAAACGGGCGATAAAACTCGGAGTATAATATTGATTCGTAACGATCGACTTTAGAACTTGTATGACTTAAGTATGTCCCAAGTGTAAGTACAGTGACATGTCGTATTAACGAACGAATGTCGGGTTGGATCGATGATAAAAGGAATCCACTAAAAGGGGTATAACGAGATAACTCGAGAACGTGTTTCGATTTAAGTATAACTTAACTTTTAAGATGTTAAGTGATTAATCCCGAATGCCTTGGATATTTATAGATCACCAAGCTGACCCGGGACCCGCTACCACTACCCCTTACCATACTCGACTACCAGGCAAGTTTCAATTCCCTTCTTTTAGGCTGTTGTTGTGATTGAATATATATATATATATATATATATATATATATATATATATATATATATATATGTTTTCTGTTATACATATGTCATACCATGCATGCCTACTTTCAAGTTATATCATTATGCTTGTTCCCTGATTGTTATTGGCTTATAAATTAGATAGTTATCGTATCAATTATAAGCCGGTTATTGTAAGACCCTCAGAGAAGGGTGTATACATCTTATTCATCAAATATAGACCGGGAGTCAATATTTCTTGACATATCGAGATTACCTCGAAAGAAAATATCTAAGTAAATATTTTCCATTATTCGGGCGACGAATATTATTTGAATATTCGTTCGAGATTATTTATTTAACGATCCTTACTTCAAATAATTATTTGAACGTAACTATTCGACGAATAATATTTTTTAATATTCATTCAGAGTCGAATTATTTATCGATTATTATTTCAAATATTCTTCTAAAGATGAGACTACTAAATGAATATTATTTGGATATTCATTTAGAATATTATTTTATTAAATAAATATTACTTTTGAATATTCATTTAGGATATTAATTACTTGATGAATATTATTTTAATATTCATCTGAAGCTTGATTTATTTATCGAATATTATCTCGAATATTCCTTTAAGGCTTGGATTACTAAATGAATATTACTTGATATTCATTTAGAATATTATTCATTAAATGAATATTACTTTTTGAATATTCATTTAAATTCCTAATTAATTATGAATATTGTCTTAAATATTCCTTTCAGGTCTTATTAATTAATGAATATTATTTTGAATATTCATTTAAATATTTATTTATTCAATAAATATTCTCCTGATATTTCTTCAGGGATTATTTTGAAAAATACTCTGATTAAAGATATTCTTTCATATTCCTAAATATTCTTTAAATATTTTTAATTCAATAAATATTCTCTGAATATTTATTCCATACTTAGAATAACCTCAATAAGGTTTATCTTCTTCGATTATTACGAAAAATATTTCGGAGTCATATTATTATTAATCTTATATCAAGAAAGGTTCTCAGACATCATTCTTCTTTGAGTCTATCTCCCTAATAATAAGGGAACATTACTTGGAAAATGTTAATTATCTAGTCGATTTCCCGGTCATAAAGTATTCTCTTCACTCGCAACTCGGGTGCTATTGACTTATTAAGTCGTTGGTTACCTTCTCATCTTTCGAGGGGTAAGATTGTTGGCACAAGTTGATATTCGTTACCAAGCAATAGCTTGGAAGTTATTGGTGAATTTTTCCTTTCCACCTAGATACGACTACCTTGTAGAGTCTTATCAACAAGTATTATACTTGGGGAAAGGGGGACGAACGTTACATTCAGAATCATGAATTCTATTTGAACTAGGAGTCGTGTAAGAGGCCGAGTAGCGCCGGTCCATCCCCTTTGGCCCAACCGTTGGTCGGGGAGAGCTAGTAAGGTGGTAGACAAGTAAAGCCGTCAGTTCTTCCTTCTACCGGTAGTAAATCTAATTTGAGCTGTACGATCTCGACTGATCATCAAGATTGGAACAGCGGGCGCGGTGAATACTCCATCATTGGTTCATCATCCAAATTTATTTATTTCCTGCAACATGATTACTGTTGGCAGAGCTGGAAAAGTGTTCATAACTGGAATTGCAATCTTTTCATGCAAGTTCCTCTTTTAATGGCAATGAGAATATCTCGCTTACTTTTGATGTAGCAGATATTTCTACAAACAAATACTTTGAGTTACCTCGTAACTTCATCGTTCATATTATACTGGCATCATTTCCATAAATGCATGGCATATGGTTTGAAAGATACTTTTGAACCGTTATATATTATCGTTCAGTTATATATTATTGTTGGTGGGCTATTGCTCACCCTTTCTTTATTTTTATATCACAACAATAGCTAGACCAGATGACTCGTACAAGGCGCACTCGACGCTGGCGAGGACGATGAGACTACTAGAGCCAAAGAGACAGCTATTGGTAAGATAGATTTATTCTTTCAGTACCAAGTATATGGTCTAGTATGACTTATGTAAATGGATGGCAAGGAGTATGTATTTATATTGAAATTCTTTTGGATTGTAAAAAACTCATAATGTGATTAATAAAATTTGATTGTTACTCTGATTTCATCTCTGGGACTATAACGGGTGTGTTTTATATTGTTGTGTTGGGTCATAAAGATGTATATTATTTTATGTTAAGGTAAGTTCAAGTATTGTGGACAGAATTGGACCGTAACGACCGGACCCCGGATCTAGGGGTGTTACACTCCGTACCTCTAATATTCTCATAGAAAGAGGTTGAAGAATCCTTTGAGATCAGAGATCATGGTGGTAGTGCCATTAAAGTCATGTTTATATGGATGGCTACTATACAAAGTCGTCGTAACTGCCCTCTTTACTCTTTTGTGACATTAGTCCTCCGGAATGACATCTACCGTGCTTCTTTTCCAATTACCATGCCTCTAGTCTCCATTCAGTTTTATCTGTAAATCTGCAATTATAATGGAGCCTATTTTCCTTGTAAATTTTAATTTGATAAGAGATCCTAGGTGTGCGGTAAAATGAAAATTGTGGTTAGCTTTTTGTGCAACATTGTAGATTTTTTTTTCATTGATTCATTCGTCATATGCTTAAAATCATAGATTACCAGTGACCTATTTCCTGAAAAATATTTGCTTAAACTAAAACTACAAAAATGTGTTGATGTACGTAGTTTAAGCAAACAGGTGGGATCACGGAGTATAATGCGTTGGACAAGATTATAGAAAATTAGAAAGAAAAAAAAAAACTACATAACGATGTTAAAAATTGACACAGGACGATGTTAAAAATTGACACAGGGACAATTATTTAACGATGTTAACGATTTTGTTCAACTGTTAACGTTGTTTATGTGTAGATGTCGTTCAATTATTTTTTTTTCCTACTATAAATCAAACAACGGTTTTTAACTACAAAACGCTTGTGTGAGAGCTAAAGAACTCAGAGTACAAAACCATTGTGTGTTACATGCAATTCAGACAACAGTATTCACAAACCATTATCTGATTACATTTTATACAACGTTAATCAAAACACTAGTCTGATTTTAACAACGTTTTTTTAAAGCATTGTTAAAAGCATTGTCTGAAGTTTCTTCAGACAATGCTTTCAAAAACCATTGTTAAAATCAGACAATAGTATTTAGTCACAGTTGTGTGACTACTTTTGAAGTGATACCGTTTAAAAATAGTTGTCTAAGTTTTACAACGGTTTTGAGAACCATTGTAAGAGCAACTGTTAGACAACACCACTTTCAAAAACAGTTGTAAAACGTATGTCTATTTTGATCTTCTAGATGACAGTTTCTAAAACTGTCGTTAAGTTCATGATCAGACAATACAACGACAAGCTTGAAAAAAACCATTGCGTGAAATTTTCTGCCAACGCTTTTTCGTCGAATTATCGTCTGATGAGTGTCATCTGATTCAAAAATTCTTGTAGTGACAGGTACAACAAAAAGTCATCCTACATGGCGTATCTAAATACCATCGGTTGCGGTGAAGGCCTATCTAGCTCTCACCCTCCTCTATTTGATGGCACCAACTTTGCAACGTGGAAAACGAGGTTTCACATCTATGCTAGATCTCAAGGAGTCAAACTTTGGATGGCCATAGAAGATGGAGTTGTTATTCCTACCGAAACAGTTGACGGTGTCATTGTTGAAAAGAAGGTTAGTGAATACACTCTCACCGAAGAAAATATGATGAATATTGCCGCTAAAGCGGAAATGGTTCTCACAAGTGCACTTGCTGAAAAAGAATATAAAAGAGTAAACAATTGCAAGTCCGCACAAGAAATGTGGAACAAATTAGTGGTTACCTACGAAGGAACCATTGATATAAAAGATTCTCGAATGGATAATTTAATCCAAGAATACGAGAACTTTAAACTCCAAGAGGGAGAAAATATCATCGATATGGAAACAAGATTTACTCGTATAATCGATGAATTATCTCAACTCGGAAAGAGTTATACTCAAAATGAGAAGAACCAAAGAGTTCTAAAATCTTTACCTCCTAGTTGGAAGGTTAAAGTTACTACTATAAAAGAAATGCATAATCTAAATGATTGTGACATCGTTAGTTTATTCAGAAATCTTTGTGCATACGAAGAAGACAATATTCCGGATAAAGTCATTCCTAAAGTGGAAGACAAAAAGAAAAATATGGCTTTAAAAGCTATATTAATAGATGAAAATAAAAACGATGAGGAGTTGAACGAAGAACTCCAAGATCTCGATGAAAGCGAAATTGCTTTACTAACGAGACAACTTCATCGTGTGCTACAAAGCAAAGCTCAAAGATACAGAAAAGGCTTCCTTAAATCAAACAATCAACAAAGAGTTTTTAACTCTAAAGGAAGACCTAATTACTCCCAAAAATTATAGTCCTAACTATAAGAGTAATTTTCCCACAACGAGCTATAATAAAGGCAAAGGCACTCAAAATACAAATGCCTATAATAATGCCAATAACAATAATAATCCTCCTTATACTCCTCCAAAACATAAAGAACAAAATCCGGAGGAAACACAAGAAGTGTGTTTCGAGTGTAAGTGAAAGGCATATGACACAGCCTATTTGTAGTTCGAGGATTCGACTCAACTTAAATTAGATTGTAATAAGTAATTAATGCTCACTGTCTCAGGAATCTCACAAAGTACTATATGCCAGAAGAAAGAAGAAAGTCAATCTATAGTTTTGATGTTTTACACTGGAAGAAGAGTCAGTTTACTGATCATGCCCCAGTTCAGCATTGAAGAAATTGGATTCGTTTAAAGTGATAGAGATTTCCGTGGAGACAGCATCAGTACAGGAGTTATTAAAGAGTGCTAAGAAAGTATGTGGATCACAACTGAGAGTCAAATTGAAGAACAGATATTGGAATTAGTCGTTCATGAACCAGACAGTACATCGAACGTCAACAATTATCCAGTGGAAGTTTCTCAAAGTTTACAGTGATTCACAAGGAGTAAGTCAATTATTAATTAACTATATTATTAATTTAATTAAACAAATTAATTCAATTCGAATTACTTTATTTAATTAATTAATTAAGTTAATTAATCTCTGATTTATTCAATTAGTAATAATATATGGATTATACTATTTCGGAGAATTTTGGTTATACTATTTCTGAATTTCAGTTGAACTATTTCTGGAAATTCAGTTATACTATTTTAAAATAGGTGGTGTACTAGTTCTGGAATAATATAGATACTATTACTGCATTAGTAATAGTATACTATACTATCCCCGAATTTATACTATTCCCGAAGTTATATTATTTATGGAATTAATAGTATATTATTTCTGAAGTATTATAGATATTATTACTGATCAAGTAATAATATACTATACTATTACCGAAATATTTAAACTATACTATTTCTACCAGTTATATTATGACCGAAATATTATACTATTACCGAAGTTTTAAGTAAACTATTTCTAGGTAAATGTATATTATTTCTAAGTAAATCCATACTATTTTAAGGGAATGAGTTCTACTATCCCTAGGCTGCTATACTATCACCGTGCCAGTTATACTATCAGCGTGGCATCTATACTATCACCGTGTCAATGTGTAGCAGTTCAACAGAAGCAATTGTTGTGTTTTTGTATAAAAACAAACACATGGACAGAAGCAACAGACAGGAAAAAACAAGAAGAAAAAAAGAGAACCAAGAACATCAAATACTCTCATCTTCTACACACAAGTGCTCAAGCTTTAATTCACACAATAAATTCAGTTCAAGCCTATTGTAATATCTGATCCGCTGGAACTTGTTTATTGATTACTCTTGTACTACTAGCGAATTAAGTTTCCTAGTTCATATCTTGATATCTTGATTTTAATTAGCAAAATTAGAAAAGTTCATGTCGAATTTTCTAATTAGTTATTAATCTCTTGATATTAATTTGTAACACCCGTCAAGTTAATATATTGATATATTCAACTTGAATTCTGTGTTATATTATTCCGCACAAAATTTGTTTAAGATAAATTTTATTCAAAGAACAAATTTGGAGAAAATGACATAGATTGTATTCAACCCCCCCTTCTACAATCTTATTGGACCTAACAATTGGTATCCGAGCCATTTGATTGATATACAAATCAAGATCCTATTTTTACTCAATCAAAAATCAACCTCGAATTTTTAACTCTCTTAAAAATTCATCATGTCAGCCAAAGGCAATGTTAAAATTCCTATCATTAATAAAGATAATTATGATATGTGGAAAAACAAAATGGAGTTATTTCTTGATGTAGCAAACCCAAGATTTTTGTGGGTTTTGGAAAATGGAACTGTAACAGTCCCTGCCAAATCCTATCCAAAGGACCCTAAGAACTATACCTCTGAAGATAAGGAGGAAGCTGGATTGGATAAAAATTTGAGACTCATTCTATTGGATTCTCTAGATGCTGTAATGTATAGCCATGTGAGAAATTGTAAAACTGCTAAGCACATCTGGGAAACTATTGAGGTCATTAATGAAGGGACTGATGAAGTCAAGGAAAATAGACTACAAATTCTAACTTCTGAATATGAACACTTTAGAGCTGGCCCTAATGAAGGCATTCAGGAAGTGTTCGAAAGGTATAACAAGATAATCAACAACTTGCAAGTTCATGGCAAGCAATATACTCAGAAGGAGATCAACATGAAGTTTTTACTAACTATGCCTACTCACTTGGAGCATAGAATCACTGCCATCAGAGAATCTAGAGATCTAACTCAGGTTGCTCTTGAAAGGCTGTTTGGTGTTCTGAAAACATATGAATTAGAACAAGTACAGCAAAAGGAATTCTATGGCAAAGGCAGAATGGCAAATTCTTCTACAGCTCTAGTGGTTGAGGTTCCTAAGGAAGTGGAAACTAAAGTTGTTCAACCTAACAGTTTCAACAAGGAACAAACTGAAGTAGAACTTGGCCAAACACCAGCTACTCAGGATGGTGGAGAATTTTATTCACTTGAAGAGCTGGATCAATTGGAAGATGAATCTATGGCAATGATGGTGAGACAATTTAGTAACTTCAGATTCAGAAGAAATCCAAAGTTCAGGTTTAAGTCAAATAACAGATTTCAGAGAGGAGGTTCTTCATCCTCTAGTAACAGGGGAGGTTATAAAACTGGAACTGTTGACAGAAGCAAAATCCGTTGTTTCAATTGTAATGAGTTGGGACACTTTGCTACTGAGTGTCAGAAACCCAAGCAAGCACAGAAGAAAGATTACGCTTCTGAAAAGAAGAAAAGTGGAAGAGCTTATGTGGCTGCTGGTAAAAGCCGGGATGACACAGATAGCGAAGATGAAGAATATGGAAACTTTGCGTTGGTGGCAAATGCTGAATCTTCAACTTATTATACCACACCGGTAATTCTTACTGATGCTCAGTTAATTGATAGTTTACGTAGTTCCTTGAATAATGCACAAAGAGGGTACGAGAGAATAAGTCTTGTTAACACTAACCTTGAAAATCAAATGTTAGATTTAAAAAAGGTGCAGGTTAATCAAGATAAGAATATAGAAGAAATAGCTCGACTTAACTACAGAGAAAAGGGTCTAGGAGAATACATGGTAAAACAAGTTGATAGGATTGCTGAACAAGAAACCAAGATTAGAGAACTTGAAACACAGGTTAGAGCTTGTTATAATACTGTTAAGGTTTCTAAAGAATTCTTCAACAAACAAGCAGTAGAACAAACTGTAGGAATAGGTTTTGATTACAGTCAAGCTGTTGGTTCTTTGAGTAATCATTCTCCTAATTCTATCCCAGCTAAAGAAAGAGGTATACCACATATTCTCAAGAATGTTGAAAAACCAATGTTTACGAAATCTGATGCTGGTCCACCAGATATTCGTTCTATGGTTATACAAGAAGAAATGAGAAATGAGGATAGTGCAAATGGCACAGTTCTTGTTAAGAATAAATGTGTTAAGGATAAAACTGTTAAGAACTATAATACAAAGAATGTGTCATCCAAGAAAAATGTCACAGTCTTTGTTAAGGCTAAATCAGTTGAAGACGTTAACACAACAAATGTTTCATCCAAGAAAGATGTACCTAAAGTACCAATCAAAGTTGTTGAATCAGCTAGTTCTTCTAAGACTGGATTAGGTAGTAACAAGTCAAAACAGAAAAATACCATGTCTACTATTGATTCTAATCATAAAGCATGTGGTATTATCAATTGTATGTCTTGTGCTTTTAACAATATGCGTGCTTATTTTAATGGTAATTATGCATGTGTTAAACAGAATGCTCCTCGACAGCACATGAACAGGAACAATAATGTTCGATCTAAGACTGCTTTTCCTCCTCAAGTTAGGAGAGAGACATTTGCACCTAAGACTAAACAAAAGATTACCAAGAATGTCTACCAGGTCAAATGTCCAGTCAATGACACAAGTGTTACTGCTACGAGAGAAACATGGATACCCAAGATTAAACAAAAGATTTTCAAATCTGTTTATAAGGTTAAATGTTTATTGACTAAAGAGGTTAAACTTAAAAATGTTGTTTTGCCTGACAAAGGTCAATACTTTAAATACACAGGACCCAATCAAATTTGGGTCCCGAAGAAGGTTTAACTCATTTGTCATTGCAAGGTATTGAACAGGTTGATCAAGTAACCTGGATCTTGGACAGTGGATGTTCAAGGCATATGACTGGAGATAGAACCCTGCTGACAAATGTGGTGGAGAAGGCCGGCCCAGTAGTTACCTTTGGAGATAACAGCAAAGGTAGAACTGATGGATATGGCAGACTTGAAGCTGGAAATGTTATCATTGATGAAGTTTCTTTTGTGAAAGGACTTGAGCACAATCTGCTCAGTGTTAGTCAATTCTGTGATAAAGGTTATGAAGTTCATTTCAACAAGAAGAATTGCCTGATTTCACACAAGAGACATGAAAAGCCACAATTGACAGGAGTTAGAAAAGGCAATCTGTACGTAGCCAATATGAACTCAGGAAGCACTGAAGAAATTACTTGCTTCTATACTAAAGCATCTAATGACGAGAGTTGGCTATGGCACAAGAAATTTTCTCACCTCAATTTCAAAACAATGAATTCTCTAGTCAAAAGAGAATTGGTGAGAGGTTTGCCTTCAATGGAATTCACTCAAGAAGGACTTTGTGATGCATGCCAAAAAGGCAAGCTAAAGAGGGCAAGTCACAGGAGCACTGACACATCTTCAATAACTGAACCATTACAATTACTTCATATGGATTTATTTGGTCCAGTTAATGTGATGTCCATGTCAAGAAAGAGATATGCTCTTGTGATAGTTGATGATTTCTCAAAATACACTTGGGTCCTGTTCTTGAATTCTAAAGATGAGACTCCACAACTGGTGATTGATCACATCAAGTTAATTGAGCGAGATTCTACGTATCCAGTGAGAGCTATAAGATCAGACAATGGAACTGAATTCAAGATTGCAGTTCTAAATGACTTTTGCACTGAGAAGGGTATAACCAGACAATATTCAGCTCCAAGAACTCCTCAGCAAAATGGGGTAGTGGAAAGAAAGAATAGAACCTTGATTGAAGCTGCACGTACTATGCTAAGTGAATCAAGGCTTCCATTGTACTTTTGGGCTGAAGCCATCAATACTGCGTGCTATACCCAGAATCGAACTCTAATCAATAAAGATCAAATGAAGACACCCTATGAAATTATGGTTGATTAGAAACCTTCACTCAAATACTTTCATGTATTTGGGGCAAAGTGCTTTGTGCTTAAAGAAGGTGATGATCAAGGTGGTAAATTCGATACCAAAGCATTTGAAGCAATTTTTATTGGTTATTCAATGAGAGCATACAGGGTGTATGTGATTGATGAACAGAAGATGATGGAAATTGTCAATGTAACATTTGATGACACTAAACTCCCTAGTATCCAAACTAAGGATCCATCTGAAAAGCTATCTTTCGATGACATGACAGATACAGATTCAGATGATGACAATGCACCTGAGATTTTTGCTGATGCTAATGACAACAATGATGATGATCAGGGTGATGGTGATGAAAGCAATGATAGTAGTCAAAATACCCCTGACTCCTCTAAACAATCATCTAGTCAACCCAGCAACAACTCAGGGGGAGATAATCAAGGGTCAACTGGTCACACACAACATCACAATGAAAATCAAGGCGAATCATCAAGATCTAATCTTCCCAGACAGACTGTTTGGAATAGAGCTCATCCTTTTGAGCTAATCATTGGTGATCCAGTTGTTGGTGTGAAGACTAGAAGAGCTTTTCAGAATCAATGTAATTACTCAGGGTTCCTGTCTGAAATGGAACCTAAGAAAACTGAAGAAGCTCTCTCTGATCCTGATTGGGTGATTGCAATGCAAGATGAACTCAATCAATTTAAACAACAAGAAGTTTGGAAGCTGGTACCCAGACCTATGGACAGACCAGTAGTTGGCACCAGGTGGGTATTCAGGAACAAACTTGATGAAGATGGTACAGTGACGAGAAATAAAGCAAGACTGGTAGCAAAAGGTTACTCACAATCTGAAGGCATCGACTATGATGAGACCTATGCTCCAGTGGCTAGACTTGAGGCCATAAGAATATTCTTGGCATTTGCTGCATTCTCAAACTTTAAAGTTTATCAAATGGATGTCAAGAGTGCTTTCTTAAATGGCAAGCTAGATGAAGAGGTCTATGTAGAACAGCCCCCTGGCTTTGAAGATCCAGATCTAATTGACTATGTCTACTTCCTTTTCAAAGCTGTCTATGGTCTTAAGCAAGCACCAAGGAAATGGTATGACACTCTCTCTGAATTTTTACTTGAAAATGATTTTGTTAGAGGTGTCATAGACAAAACTCTATTCACTAAGAAACATAAGAATGATACTATATTAGTCCAAGTCTATGTGGATGATATAATATTTGGGTCTACTAATGATCTTTTGTGCAAGAAATTTGCTAAGTTAATGCAGGGTAAATTTGAAATGAGCATGATGGGTGAGCTGAAGTTCTTTCTTGGATTGCAAATCAGTCAAAGGACAGATGGAATATTTATCTGTCAATCCAAGTATGTCAAAGAGCTCCTCAAGAAGTATCAAATGGAGGACTCTTCTTCAGCAAGAACACCATCATCTACAGCTGTTAAGTTTGGAGCATGTGAAAATTCTCCCAAGGTAGATATCACAAGCTACAGAGGTATGATAGGCTCATTACTTTACCTCACTGCAAGTAGACATGATATTATGCATGCTACATGCTTGTGTGCAAGGTTCCAAGCGGATCCTAGAGATGTGCATCTCATTGCTGTAAAACGAATCTTGAGATATCTTAAGGGTACTCCTAATTTGGGAATTTGGTACCCTAAAGATTCTGGTTTTAATCTTGTTGGATATACAGATTCAGATTATGCAGGAAGTGTTGTAGATAGAAAAAGCACCTCTGGGAGTTGTCAATTCCTAGGTGGCAGGTTGGTTTCTTGGTACAGTAAGAAACAGCAAACAGTTTCCAACTCTACAGCCGAAGCTGAATACATAGCTGCTGGAAGCTGTTGCGCTCAGATCTTGTGGATCAGAAATCAGCTACGGGAGTATGGATTTGTACTTGACAAGATTCCTATCCTGTGTGACAATACAAGTGCCATAGCAATCTCCAACAATCCTGTGCAGCACACAAGAACAAAGCACATTGACATCAGGTATCATTTTATTCGAGAGCATGTCATGAATGGTACCGTGGAGTTACATTTTTTTCCCACGGAAGAACAAACAGCAGATATTTTTACTAAGTCTCTTGACGAATCCACATTCACCAGAATTGTTGGTGAATTGGGTATGTTAAATAGTCCTAGTAATTAATCTGGTTAATATCTGAGGTCTGTTCTTTAATAATTTAACAAGTGATTATTTTGTAAATATTTGTTGTTAGAGCAACAAATGAAGTTATAAACAAGTGATTTCTAAAATAAATCACTTGTGTAATTATTTTATCATTAATTAATTCCACTTGCTTATTTTCGAACACTTGTCAATCATGTTAATATTTTATTTGGTCAATTATGAAATTAGAAATAATATAATTATGTGAATATTTTAATTTTATTTGTTTTGTAGTGTTTGTCCTTTTGTTATTATCGTTTGATTTCGTAAAAGGGCTAACCTATGTTGATTTTTGTGTTGTAAATAAATAATTTGTTGTAAATTATTATTTTATTAAGATTTCGAAGTTCTGTAAATTACTGAGTATATAACTTGTACATAGCTTACTTAATTTAATCTGGTAAATCTGTTAATGTATTTTTCAGTAATAATATAGATTATTAGCAATAATTGTTATATCTGTAAATAGTTGTTAATTCTATAAATAGTTTAGAATCTTAGAAATTGTATAGAATTTCTTATTAATAATACAGTGTTCGGTCATAGTATAAGTGTCTATAAATAATATAGAATTATTGCTAGTAATAATATAACGATCTGTAATAATAGAGTTAATCTTAGAAATAATATAAGTGTTCGGTAATAGTCTAAGGCACTAGAAATAGTATAGTTTTAATCTTAGAAATAGTATAGGCCGCGGCAATAGTATAGGGATGCCGGTGATAGTATACACAGTAGAGTATATATAGTCTATACTATCTCTAGTCATACTATCTCTAATCTATACTATCTCTCGTGTTTAGTCACAGAGAACTTGATACACGATATACACGATACACACACATCGGGTGTCGAATTGCTGCCGGATTTTCGACTCAAAATCTCAACCAAATCACAAACTAAGAACATCCATTGATTACTTGCATCAAAAACTCTGTTTTAACCGTTCAAAATCACGATTTGGTCGAGTTCTTGGTGATTTTATTTTTCGAAAATTGAAAATTTCGATCTGTTTTTCCAAGAGATTGGGTTCGATTTTCAGAAAATTAAAAATACCTGGTTGTTTGTGATTGTATCTAGATCATATACTGAGATTTTGAGAATTTTTCAAGGACTTTTTTATTTTTCGAATTTTTAATTTATTATTAATTCGAATTAATTAAGTTTAATTAAATTTTGTGCTAAAAATTAAAAATTTCAAAAGCCTAAATTTTGTATTAAAATGGCTGTTGAATTCGAACTAGTTAAGCACAACATGGTTGGTTTTTATGATCCGGAAGAATGTATGGTTGACAGATTCAAGCCCTGGATTCGTTTCTTGAATGAACAACCAATCGTCAGTAGTGCTTTATCTCTTGACGCTCCAATGAAATTGGAACCTCTACGACTGATGTGTTCTACAGCTATTATATCTGCAACAACCAATGCCTTTACATCCACGGTTGGGAACTCAAAGTTCAGAGTCAATGAATCAGTACTCAAGACAGTGTTGAATCTTCCTACTGCTGATTTTGTTGATAATCCGTCCAACACTGAATTGACTCAGTTTTTCACTGATATTAATTATCAGGGACAGTTGAAATTGAGCAACTTGCCGAAAAATGGTTTGGTAGCTGAATGGTACTTGTTGTTTGATACTTTAATTCGAGTGTTTGCTAACCGTGCTAACACTTCTTTTTCAAATATTCCTTCTCTGATTCAGTATATTGGTTATTCGGTTGTCCACAATCGAAGAATTGATATAGGTAAAATTCTTTGGAAGAACATGTTCAGAAGAATAGTAAATGCTAAAAAGAATTTTAGACAGGGTGAAAAGGTGTTAATCTATTATCCTAGATTTTTCACTCTTATTTTTAATCACTTGGTTTCTGAGGAGTTACAGAATACATTTGTTGATGAGGAAGCTCAAGATTCAAAGTCTTTCCATAAGAAATTTCATACAAGAGCTGCCTCACAACAGAATGACTACAACAACGTACCAGTGCTTGTTACTCAGTACATGTCCACATTCATACATCTTCCAATTATTCCTGGACCTGTACCTGAGCAACCAGAACCAATCATAGAACAACAAGCACTTGCTGTTGTGCATCCAGAACAAAATGCACCTACTCTTGAACAAGCTGAGCCGGAATTTCAATCACAAGAGGCTCATGTCACATCATCTACTGAACAGGTATTACATTCTGATCTCTTAACTACTTCTATCCCTAAATCTTCTTCTGGAACCCAAGTGGTTGTTAGGACTGACCAAGGGATTGTAGAACCACAATCTCTATCCCAGGTCAAAGAGCCAAACACAAGGTCAAAAATAGATAAAGTCTATCAAGTCAGAAAGAAGAAATCACAGCTTAAAAGAACTGAAAGAAGTAGTGAAGAAGTGAGTGAACCCACAGCTCTGCCTCTACTAAAGAAGAGTAGAAATGAACCCGAGGCAATTGTAAGCTCATCCATACCCTCCCAAAAGGATATGGACTTTGAAATGGCAAATGAACAGCTTCTGAAACCATTCTCTCAACAGGATGAGTCCATTGAATTTCGCCAGTCGGCCATGGCATCCTGTAATGTGTCAAGCACAACCCCACTGTTATTACTAACAATGGGAGAACATGTAGAACTGGATGAAAATAGGGACACATTGAGAGGAGAGCACTTAGGAACTGAAACAGTGCCTACCATAGTCACGGTAGAGGAGCCTTCACAGGCAAATGAGGGAAATCTTGACTCTCCGCCAAAATTAATAGAGTCATCATCTCCCCTCCCAGGAGGAACATTCCTGGCTCCCTCAAGGGATTTTCCACTCGCAGTTTCAACTGGAGAAAGTGGAAGGCAACTCAGTCTTTCTGTCACTGAAGCAATTCAGACTTCAATTCCAACTGACATGGCAGAAATGACTGTGGATAGGGATTTGCGAACTCCCATTGCACCACCACTGACCTTCCAAGAGGAGGCTAGGGTGATTTTACCTGCAGGTACATTTTCTGGAGCAGCTAAGGAAATAGTGAGGAGTGATGTGAGGATCACCACTAAATTGAGTGAAACACATGCACGTCAGATGAGTGAAACTCAGAGTGATAATCAGGTGAGTGCACACACTGACACATACACTCGTTCATTGGAAGAAAAGATTAAAGCTCTAGAAAAGGAACTTGAGGCAACTAAAGCTGAAGCGAATTTACTTCGAGCACAAGTGGATGGACCGTCTTCTTCATCTACCTCTGTCAACAGTCAGCTTATGGGAGTGAAACATGACATTCAAATAATGAAGACTGCATTTAACACCAAGATCAATACCCTTGAACTCTCTCAACAACAGATAATCTCTAACTCCTCGGACATAACAGTTACTCAAGACAGAATTATTACGGCTCTTTCAAATAAGGTTGAAGACATTCAAACAGAAGTACATGAAAATCAGTTATCTAATGAAAGTCGTCTTAATCGGATTGAAAGCCAAAGTGCACATCAAAGTCAATGGCTAAAACACTTATACAACATGATTAGCCGCACTATCATCCCCACAACAGAAGAGGTAGAATTCTTTCAAGGAAGAGGTGGAGATGGTGATGAGCAAGACCCTGAAGATGGTGCATTTGATAAATCTGTAGAGGATTCCTCAACTAAGGGGGAGAAGTCAACAGGGGGAGCTGGTACTAAAAGGGGAGACAAAGACAAATCAACAGGGGGAGAATTTGATAAAGGTGACAAGGGAAAGAAAGCTCAATCAGCACCGAAGGATGACACTGTAGAAGGTTATTACTACTCAGGTGAACCTGATAACCTTGATGTTTTTGCTGATTTAGACTTTTCAGATAAAGGTGAAGCATTTGGAGAACCAGATCTCAATTTCTGGGATGAGGATGAAGAAGTTGTAGTTCCTGATCCTGCTGAACTCCAAAGAATGAATTTTGAAGCTAATCAAGAACTTGAACAAAATGAAGCTAATCTGACAATGAGAGAAGAAAGACTCAGAAGAACAATGGAACAGATGGCTCATAATGAAAGGCTTCAAAATGCTGAACAGGAAGCACTTCAACAGCAACATTCTCAAAAGCTTCAAGCAAGAAGGATGTACATTAAGTACAAGAGTGGTGATAAGTGGGAGCGTGCTCAAAGAATCATAGATTCACCACAAACTTCTGGCTGTGATGATCGTCGGTTAGGTGATATGTTTCAAAGGTTTAAAGATAAGAACCCTTTCCAAGACGATTATCTAAGAGCTTTGAAGTCTGAAATTTTAAGCATAACTTGTGCAAGTGATCGGATGGAAGAGTTACTAATCTTTGTTCATTGTCATAAGCTTGGAACTCAAAAGGTATCTCTTCAGTTCTTCTATGATAGATCACTTTCAGAACTTTGGGTAATGAGACCAAAAGTCAGAACTTCTTATGAACTTGGTGTACTACTTCATGAAAAATTCCTAGATTTCGCTGAAAAAGCAGGTCCTGAAGTAATTAGTAATCCTCCTCAAGTTAAAATTCTTATAGGAGATGTCATTCACACTGTTAATCTTCAGACCAAGGAACTCCGTGAACATCATGCCAGACACTTGGTGTATGTTGAATATGCTCTACGAAATCATGGTTTTGCAACTACATTGAAAAGTGAAGCTGCAGATCATATTAAGTCTTATGCTCAAGACAACATGAAGAAGTACAAGTTTTATCAAGGTGAGTTAAGAAAGAAGCTGGGAATACCTCTTGAAAAACCACTAGTTGGAACACCTCTAGTTCATCCAGTGTCATCATCTAGAAGAGAATTAATTACTGATGCAGAATTGCACAAGATGCTTCCAGACTTGGATGAACCTGAAGAAGGAGAGATAAGGAGAGAAGACAGCCCGAAGTGAAGAATCGCTCTACATGTTATATCTTTAGAGCTTAGATAGAACAAGATAGGTTAATGTGAAATATGATCAATCTAGAGGATCATCTATCTTGTATTTATCTTTTATGTTTGAATCTGGAAATGTTAAATATAAACCAGAACCATTTTCATTATTTACTTTGCAATTACAGTTTTACCTTTTACTAGTTTAAGTTGAGTTAGTTAAGTTATCCTCTAGGAATTTGATTGTTAATTTTTAACAAACAAATAGGGGGAGATTGAAAGGCATATGACACAGCCTATTTGTAGTTCGAGGATTCGACTCAACTTAAATTAGATTGTAATAAGTAATTAATGCTTACTGTCTCAGGAATCTCACAAAGTACTATATGCCAGAAGAAAGAAGAAAGTCAATCTATAGTTTTGATGTTTTACACTGGAAGAAGAGTCAGTTTATTGATCATGCCCCAGTTCAGCATTGAAGAAATTGGATTCGTTTAAAGTGAAAGAGATTTCCGTGGAGACAGCATCAGTACAGGAGTTATTAAAGAGTGCTAAAAAAGTATGTGGATCACAACTGAGAGTCAAATTGAAGAACAGATATTGGAGTTAGTCGTTCATGAACCAGACAGTACATCGAACGTCAACAATTATCCAGTGGAAGTTTCTCAAAGTTTACAGTGATTCACAAGGAGTAAGTCAATTATTAATTAACTATATTATTAATTTAATTAAACAAATTAATTCAATTCGAATTAATTTATTTAATTAATTAATTAAGTTAATTAATCTCTGATTTATTCAATCAGTAATAATATATGGATTATACTATTTCGGAGAATTTTGGTTATACTATTTCTGAATTTCAGTTGAACTATTTCTGGAAATTCAGTTATACTATTTCTAAAATAGGTGGTATACTATTTCTGGAATAATATAGATACTATTACTGCATTAGTAATAGTATACTATACTATCCCCGAATTTATACTATTCCCGAAGTTATATTATTTCTGGAATTAATAGTATATTATTTCTGAAGTATTATAGATATTATTACTGATCAAGTAATAATATACTATACTATTACCGAAATATTTAAACTATACTATTTCTACCAGTTATATTATGACCGAAATATTATACTATTACCGAAGTTTTAAGTAAACTATTTCTAGGTAAATGTATATTATTTCTAAGTAAATCCATACTATTTTAAGGGAATGAGTTCTACTATCCCTAGGCTGCTATACTATCACCGTGCCAGTTATACTATCAGCGTGGCATCTATACTATCACCGTGTCAATGTGTAGCAGTTCAACAGAAGCAATTGTTGTGTTTTTGTATAAAAACAAACACATGGACAGAAGCAACAGACAGGAAAAAACAAGAAGGAAAAAAGAGAACCAAGAACATCAAATACTCTCATCTTCTACACACAAGTGCTCAAGCTTTAATTCACACAATAAATTCAGTTCAAGCCTATTGTAATATCTGATCCGCTGGAACTTGTTTATTGATTACTCTTGTACTATTAGCGAATTAAGTTTCCTAGTTCATATCTTGATATCTTGATTTTAATTAGCAAAATTAGAAAAGTTCATGTCGAATTTTCTAATTAGTTATTAATCTCTTGATATTAATTTGTAACACCCGTCAAGTTAATATATTGATATATTCAACTTGAATTCTGTGTTATATTATTCCGCACAAAATTTGTTTAAGATAAATTTTATTCAAAGAACAAATTTGGAGAAAATGACATAGATTGTATTCAACCCCTCCTTCTACAATCTTATTGGACCTAACAGTAAGCAACCGGGTCACTTCAAAAGAGAATGTCCAAAACTTGCTAATGGAAGAATTCTCGTGGCGTAAAACGGTTGGGATTTGAGTGAAGATGAAGAAGCTCTGGAAGCTAGTGAAGAAGTTGTCTACTTGTCCTTAATGGCTATCGAGGATGAAGCTACTTCAACGGGAGCCTCCACTTCTCATCAAGAGGAAAGTTCTAATCTCAACTACATCTCAAATAAATTGCAATTAGATGAATCTAACTTGAATCTAGTTGATATGAGTAAGTATGATTTAATTGAGCTTGTAGTAGGTATCAACAACAAATATAAAGATGTTGATAAAAGACTTCATTCATTATGGTATGAGAAAATGAAACTCGAATAAATGCATCATAAGCAAAGTAAAGAGTTCACTCGGTTGATGGATTTAAAAATCCAAATTGAAAATGAAGTCATGTTCTTGAGTGACCAAAATCATCACTTGAGAAGTGAAGTCAATCAATTCAAGGACAATGCTCTCAGTCTTGAAGAAGAAAATGTGGCTTTAGTACTTCAAGTTGAAGGGATAGAAAATGAGAAGTTACAACTCAATGACAACATTACTAAACTCAATGTTGATTTTTTGAACTTAAAGATTCAAAATGAATTAATTGTTCGAAACAGTGCAACATCTCAATCTCATGAAAGCAATCTTGAAAAAGAGAATGAGCTATCACAAATATTTGAGATAAAAGAAAAAGAATTACAAAATGAAACTCAAAGATTGAAAGAAGAAAATTTCAAGCTCATATCTCAAGTTATGGATCAAGCAAGATTCTTTAACAACAAGATTGATGCCTTGAAAGAAGAAAAAAGAAAATCTTGAAACTGTTGTTCAAAGTTTCCTATAACCGTGAAGGTCTAGGATATGATAAGAACGCTTATCCTAAAAGAGAAGTTCAACCAAGAGTGCAACCTATAATAGCTCTTCCTAAACCGCAATCCTTAAAATGTACTTATTGCAACAAAGATGGACATCTATCTTATATTGCAAATTCAAGAGTGGTGAATTTAAGGGGAAGCATGTATGGATTCGTAAAGGATCAAAACCATACAAGAAGGTTGTAAAACAAGTACCATCCAACAAAGTTGCTTATAATGGTCAAAAGCAACAAAGGTTTTGTTGAGTATTGAATACAGTAAAAGAATACAGAGGGGGGGTGAATGGATTCTTGAACTTTTCTACGTTCTTGAATCTTTGCAGCAAGATATGTGTTGAGTGTGTGAGATATGTAAGTGCGGATAACAAAGACAAACACAACACAATATCAATTTAATCTAATATTTTATTAGATAAAGATTTTGCTACAATCTGTGAATACAAATGGTAGTATTCTCAGCTTCGTTTTTCTTCTCGAATAGACAAATGTACTTCTCGAATTGGTACTTAGGCAAATTCTTCATTTCTTCAAATCCCAACTGTGATTATTTGGCAGTCTTTATTTCCTTGCTTGAGGCATGAACCTTGGAACTTCTTTCAAGCATTATTCTTGACTTTATAAGTATAGTTACATAACTAGGATTTGATGCCTATTACAAGTACAGAACAAATAAAAACTCTACAACTAGAGGTTCCCTCAGTTAAGAGGTCATGTAGGTAATACATAGCATTACACATACTTAGGCTTGTTATTAGATGTATTCAGGCATGCCTCTGTGACTAACAATCTCCCCCAAATTGTGAGTAAGACCCTTAGTCACAATTTCATGTCTGATAACAAGCCTAACATACATAAAGATAAAACTTGACAGTACATGTATGAATTTTGATTAGCAATGTCGATAGAACTACAGGGTGAGTAATCTTACAGCCTATGATGAAGTACTAGCCATTGTCATTTGTTCCCCTTTCCATAGCTTTGGCTTGCAAATCATCATATGCTTTATGTCTTCTTTCTTTCTCCTTCCTTGTATTCTCATCCATAGCTTTTATTATTTCTGCCATAGCATCCAATTCTTCAAGCAAAATTGAGTCTTTGAAATCTTCAAGTACTGGTTTCAGAATGTTTGCAGGATAGTGGTTGAGTAGATTCATTCTGATGTGGACCTGATCCCCATTTCTCCTCCTATACTTCACCACATAGGGGTTAAACTGAACTCTACACAATCCCTTTGCCCTTAGCTTTTCTGCTTCAATCTCCAGTCTCTCAATTTCTTTCTCCCTTGCTAGCCATTTCTCAAGACACTCTTTTCTGATTCTCTCCTCATGATCTCTCTTCATCTTCACAAAATCAATTAGCTCCAGCTTCCATACTCTTTCCACTTTATCTTCTGAGCTCAACAATGCAATGATTCTTTCTATGACATGTAGCTTGCCCCAGTGTTGACATCCTCCTTGTTTGAATTTCTCCTCCCTTCCATCAGTATATTTGATCTCAAGGCAGTTATCAACAATGGCAACATGGTAGATTCTTTGAGCTTGTAAGAATTGCAGTTGGTCTTTATCAAAATCTTCATCTAGTGGTTGGAGTTTTAAGCTTGGATAGATTGTCAGAGTCCTTGATTTGGATAGCTTTGGTTTCCTTGCAGCTTGTTTGAATTTGATCCTTTTTACATGGTTGCCTGGCAGTAGCATGCGACCTTTGTTTGTAGACCATTGTAGTATTCCATTAGCAGTTTGCTTTTTGAAATATACAAATGGTTTCTTGCATTGAATCTTCTTCTCTTCTTGAGGTGGCAAGACACTTGCAGAAGCCATAGATGTAGATTTTGGTGGGTCACTACTAACAGCATTCACCCTAGACTTAGAGTCTTGTGTTGTGGTGAGATTACTGCTAGCAATGCCTAAGGCTTGCTGTTTTCCATTCTTCCTCTCATAGACTTTGCCTTGGTCATCATCCTTCTTATCCTTGCTGTCTTTCTTCTTCTTCATATCCTCATCCCCCTTATCACTCCTGTGATGACTTCTCCTCCCATCACTCTTGTCTTCATCTTCATCATCCTTATTCCTCCTTGCCTTGGCCATTTCTAGAATTACACCAGTTGCAATGTATGATTTGAGAATGTGCAGTGCCTCTATCTCTTTAGCAGTACTTGTCCCCTTCTTCTTTTGCAGTAGATCAATGATGGCAATAATGAGTCTGTGATTTCGAGAAGTGAGATCATTGGGAATGACCAATTGTTTAATCTCTTCAACTCTGGTGCCAGACTGATAGATGATTGTCCATGGTTTCTTAATCACTTCTGGTGGCCTTGAAGGTTCGCCATTCCTCAAGTCATCATACAGACTCTTATTGTTTTCATTTACATTCCTCTTCTCTATGAGCTCAATCAGCACATCTATCTCTGAATGTTTTAAGGCTTGTAGAGTTTTGTAGGTTAGATGCCAGATTCTGGATTTTGCTACCATCATTACTTCCTTAAGCCATGAGCTATCAACTTTTCTAGGTATCACAGTGAAGTAATCGATCTTATCCTTCAAGCTCCTTAGATACAATTGAGTGTCACCATCCTGTTCTCTTGAGACTTTCAGAAACTCCAAGAATGCATCATCATGATAGACATTTGAGTTTGCAATTTCTTGTAGCTTGGCCTCAGTGACCACCTTCACTTCTACAGGCTTGGCACTCTTAGATATGGAGAATAGAGATTTGTCAGATGGCATACTCCCTGCAACCACTGTGGTTGTGATAGATTGCTTTTGACCACTGGAAGTAGTGATGTGCACAGTTGGTAGAGTGATAACTGGCAGAGAAGTAGGAGGCTCATCAACTTTGTCTTTTCCTTTGTCAGGCACATGAGTTAAAGATTTTGAAGTTCTTTGATGACCACCTTCAATGATTTTGATGCCCTTTACTGGTGGTTTCTCCCCCTTTGTATTCGAGTTCCTTGATGTCCTCTTCTCCCCCTTAGGCTTGTTGTCAGGCACAGAGGCTGTAGAATTGACCTTTGGGGTTGAAGATTCTTCAGGTAGAGGGAGATCCATGTGCTTCATCATTGCAGACAACATTGATTGTTGATGCAGAAGAACATCAGCTGTGGTGGTGGCTTGAGTGTTCAACTGCTCAGTCAGAGTTTGTACCTTGTCTGTAAGATGAGCATTAGACTGAGTGAGAGTAGCTACCTCCATTTCAAGTGCATCTACCTTGCTGAACAATGCAGTAGATTTGAAGCCAGACAGGGATTGTTCTTTAAGTCTCTGCACTTCAAACCTAGACATCTCATGCACAGGAACCTCAGTGACCAGCTTGTCTCCATATTGATTTGCAAAGAGTGTCCTAAGCATGGCATTGGCCTCAGTTGTCTGATCAGTGAGATTTTGGAATTTGTGCCCCAGTCCTGTGACAGCATCTTTGAGAATGGCTAAACCATTGTCCATCTTGGTGCAGGTAGACTTACAGGCTAGAATATCCTTGACTATAGTCTCCAATTGAAGGAATTTGGAATCAAAAGTCTTCTTTATCTCTCCCACAGACTTGTCTGTTGCATCACTTACCTTGTTGATTTCTGATTTGACACCTTTACCCAGGTAGTGTGCAGCCTTGAGAAATCCCTTGTATGAGTCATTGATGGCTTCATATACTTCACCAGGAGTTAAGGATTTAGCATTGGAGCCTAGTGAAGTGATGTACTCTTCCCTCAGATACTGTAAGGCTTCATTGAGAGTGATATCATAAGTTCCTTGCATCCAGGCATCTACATTGCCATCTCTCTCAGCCTCATCAAGTATCTTTGTTTTCTGCATCCCCACATCATCTCTATGGCAGAGCAATATTGCTTCATAGTCTGGATTTGGCACATTGGAGGTGACCAAGTTCTGGGCTATCTTTACAAACTCAGGAATCTGATCCACAACTAAGCTTTGAAGTGCTTCAACCGTCAATTGTGGTGGAACAGATCCTGATCCTGAAGCACTGTCATGTTGCACAGGCTTCAGCCATTGTGACAGAAAGTCAGAGCTAGAGCTAGGCAAGCTAGACTCCTCAGTTACAGATGCAACTTCTGTAACCGGATGGAAATACTCTACTACTGTTGTCTCCACAGGAGTGGGATGAGTTACACCAGTAGTTGACACAGGCACAGAGTCTCTAGTTAAAACTAGTGAATCCTCTGTGTTTGTGATGGTGTCATTAGGAGATGCCCCAGCATGCATTCCCTGACCATCTAAATGTGGTACCTGGGTGGTGAGCAAGGTGTCATGCACCAAGTCACTTGAATCCATTGGCTCATCAAGAGAAAAGAATTCTTGATGATTAATGCCTTGCTCCTCAATTGCTTGAGTTGCAGGCTCCAAAGAAATATGAGTGGTAGATTCTGGAAGAGAATGTGTTGTAGATTAGATTTTGGCAACTCCCCCTGAGAGATAGAGGGAGTTTCAATTGTGATGTGTTCTCCACTTAGTGTTGTGCCAGCCTTATCACTCCCATGTGCTGACTCTGTACAAATAGGTGCATTGGGGAGGATGCTTGATTCTATAGATGCACCCTGTTGAGAGGATACATCTAGTGAGCTGTTTGCCCCTGATTTTACAACTTCAGCCATTTGGGTGACTGAAGAGGTGGTTTTAGACTTCTTCTTCTTCTTCTTTGGCCTTAGTAAGGGTGACTCAGGTTCCTCACTTTCTATGCCTAATTCTACAACCAAGGTTGCTTCAGTTAAGATTTTTAGAGGTTCAGAAGCAACCTGTTTTCTCTTCTTTTTACTAACATCACCCTTTTGAGAGGATGATGCAGTTGGCTCTGTGTTTGGTAAAGTGTTTGGCTGAGAGGGTTGGTTAGCAGGCCCTGGGTTAGCATTTTGCTCTACTTGCTTGGGCCTAGCTAACTCAGATTTTGAGGCACATATTGGCATGTTGTGGGGGTAAGTCTTAAATAAACTCTCCATAAGGGGAGTTATTTTGAGTCTTACATCCACATCATTCCTAGTCTCCAAGCTACCAAAAATGAGTTTGGTCATGGATTTCGGATAGCCTATTCTATTTTTGTCTAACCCAGGCAATTCAATCAATTTAGCATCTATGAAATTAAGTACAGATTGAATAAAGCGAGGGAAGAAAATTTCATTACCTCTCTTGGCTGGGTTCTTACCAAGTCTCCCATACAATTCTTGCATTATGATCAAACCAACATCAATCTTTCTCCCATATGCTAGAGCATATCCTATTTGTTGAACAGGTGTGCTGATTTGATCAAAGCTGGACTTCCTTGCTGTGAAGACTTGAAGAAGAGTGGCAAAGACATAGCTCCATTCTTTCCTCAAGTACTTCCTATTCAAATTTCCAAGCTTGATTCTATCTGAGTAGTTGATAAAATCAAAGAAGTCTTCCAATTCTTGATCAGTAGCTTGACTGTCATACACTTCTTGTTGTAACCCCAGTGCCTGATTCATGTCTTCAGTAGTGATGGTGATTTCCTTGTCCTGAATCTTGCAATAGATTACGTATGAAGTTATTGCATTCTCTAGGGCAACGACCTCCACAGTAGCAGTTCTCCAAAACTGTTCTAGTAAGTCTAGATACAGAGTTGGGTTGGCTGAGAGTGCATCCTTGATGTATGATTCAGCCATCCATCGAACGAAGCACTTAAATTTTGCATTGGGTGCTTCAACATCGTTGGTTATTGCTATGAAATTGGTGTGGGTAGGAATTGTGAGTTGGGTATTTGCCATTGTTACACAGAGAGATGAGAAGAGAATGAAGGTTGAAGAAGAAATTTAGCTTTTGACGTTAGGGTTTACAGAGGTTTTGGAACTTTAGCTGCCTGAGAAATCGAATGAAATGATTTGAACAGTTGTGGAATTGTATATATGTGAGTGACTTGAGTTGTCGATTAGATATAAGTTTTGTATCGACAAGTCAGTCATTTGAGAAGTATAAAACAACTATTCGATAAGTCAAGAAAGGCTTATTCGATATCTCAAGCAGTTTGTAACTCACAGCTGGCAGTTATTTAACTCAGAAAATAATTCTAAGCTAAATAAAATATGTTTTTATGAGCGAAATGAAATTTTGAATATAAATCCAAAAAGCGATTAAGTGTCAGCGAAAAATCAGCCTTTTCAAATGATTCGATAACTCAAATACAGTATTCGAGAACTCCATCACCAGAGAACTAAAATACTCCATTCGAGAACTCAGAGTGTGCTATTCGATTTCTCCAAAAGACACTATTCGAGAACTCAAGAGGGTTCTAGATAGGCCTATTCGAGAACTCGAGCCATGACAAAACAATGAACCATTCGAGAAGTCTGACTTATCGAACTATACTTTTCACTCATAAAATTCAATTTTCACTATCTTTTAAAATTTACCAGAAATATTCACTGAAGAATATTCTACCAAATTAAAAAGTGATTCTCTCAAAATTTCACAGAAATTTCAAGCTGAAGATGTATGATTTTCAACATATGCAGCATTGTAGAATATTTATAAATCATACTCCAGCCAATACTTACTTCAAAAATATTGAGCATTTGATAGAGTAAGTATTTACTGCTACAACAATCTAGTTGATATATTCACTTAGCCAGAATTTGAAGAATTGAGCATTCCATTCTCACTAACCAACCTTGTGAAGGTGGCTTCATCTAATGGCTTAGTGAATATGTCAGCTAGTTGTTTCTCTGTGGGAACATAATGTAACTCAATGGTTCCATTAGTTACATGCTCCCTTATAAAGTGATATCTGATGTCAATGTGCTTTGTCCTAGAATGATTGACAGGATTGGAAACTATAGAGATTGCACTTGTGTTGTCACACATGATTGGAATTCTTTCCAACACAAGTCCATTATCTCTAAGTTGGTTTCTGATCCAAAGCACTTGAGCACAGCAACTTCCAGCAGCTATGTACTCAGCTTCAGCTGTGGAAGTTGACACAGATTGTTGTTTCTTGCTGTACCAAGAGACTAACCTTTGTCCAAGAAACTAGCAGCTACCTGAGGTGCTTTTCCTATCCACTCTGCATCCAGCATAATCAGCATCAGAATAACCAACCAGATTGAACCCTGTGTCCTTAGGATACCATAACCCCAAGTTTGGTGTGCCCTTCAGATATTTGAAAATCCTCTTTATTGCTATCATATGTGATTCCTTTGGATTTGATTGAAACCTTGCACACAAGCATGTTGCAAACATGATGTCTGGCCTACTAGCAGTGAGGTAGAGTAGAGAACCAACCATGCCTCTGTAGATTGAGATATCTACCTTCTTGCCCTTAACATCTTCATCTAACTTGGTGGCAGTGGCCATGGGTGTCTTTGCAGGTGAGCATTCTTCTAAGTCAAATTTCTTCAATAGATCCTTGATGTATTTGGTTTGACTTATAAAAATGCCATCCTTCCTTTGACTTAGTTGCAGCCCAAGAAATTATGTTAATTCTCCCATCATACTCATCTCATATCTGCTCTGCATGAGCTTAGAGAATTTCTCACACAGCTTCTCATTTGTAGAGCCAAATATGATATCATCCACATAGATTTGAACTAAGATAATATCATCACCATGTTTCTTGTAAAACAGTGTCTTGTCCAGTGTGCCTCTAATGAATTGATTCTCCAGTAGAAATTATGATAATGTGTCATACCATGCCCTAGGAGCTTGCTTAAGTCCATACAATGCTTTAAGCAATCTGTAGACAAAGTGAGGGAATTGTGGATCCTCAAAGCCAGGTGGCTGTTGCACATATACTTCTTCTTCCAACTCCCCATTCAGAAATGCACTCTTGACATCCATTTGATAAACCTTGAAATTAGAATGTGCAGCAAATGCCAAGAAAATTCTGATGGCCTCTAGTCTAGCAACAGGGGAAAAAGTCTCATCATAGTCAATGCCTTCCTGTTGAGAGTATCCTTTTGCAACCGACCTTGATTTGTTTCTTATTACTACACCATTTTCATCCATCTTATTCCTTAGAACCCATTTTGTTCCAACAATGGTTCTATCCTTTGGTGCAGGCACAAGTTCCCTTACTTTGCTTCTTTCAAATTGATTTAGCTCCTCTTGCATAGCAATTATCCAGTCAGGATCCAACAATGCATCATCAAGTTTCTTAGGCTCAACTTGGGATAGAAAGCAACCATAGAGACATTCATTTAGAGTTGCTCTCCTTGTCCTCACTCCTGTATTTGGATCTCCAATTATCTAATCTGCAGTATGTGATCTATCCCATTTCCTTGTATGTTCAGATTGATTTCTCAGCCTTGATGTTGCTTCATCATCCAGATCATGATCATTTACATTTCCTCCCCCTGTGAAGTTGCCACTAATCACAGGTGTGTCTTGGATGATTGTTTCTTCATTGTTGGTTGACACAGGTTCTTTATTCACTTGAGTTTGTTGGATTGTGGGCTCAAATTCAGTTTCAATCTCCTCATCAGAATCATCTAGATTGTCAAACTTCAAAGGACCTTTATCTTCATCATTGGCTTCTTCTAATCCAGGTAGTTTGCCATCATCAAATTTCACATCTGTGCTTTCCATAACTTTCTTTTGATTGATGACATAAACTTGGTATGCAATTCTTTCCATAGAGTAGCCAAGAAAAATTCCTTCAAATACTTTTGCATCAAACTTTCCAACATATTCTGAATTGTCTTTTAACACAAAGCATTTGCTTCCAAAAGTATGAACATACTTTAGAATGGGCTTCTTTCCAGTCATCAAGTTGTAAGGTGTCTTTCCAGTGTTTTTGTTGATGAGGGTTCTGTTTTGGATATAGCATGCAGTGCTCAAAGCCTCAGCCCAAAAACATGTAGGCATCTTTGCATCAAGTAACATTGTTCTAGCAGCCTCAATCAGAGTTCTATTCTTTCTCTCAACAACTCCATTTTGTTGTGGAGTCCTTGGAGCTGAGAATTGTTGAGAAATACCATTCTCTTTGCAGAATGCTTCAAGCATGGCATTTCTGAACTCTGTTCCATTATCACTTCTTAATGCAATCACACTTGCATTGTTGGCCTTTGCTTCCTTGTCAATTTTCTTTATATGCTCAATGTTTACTTGTGGAGCCTCATCCTTTGATGCCAGAAATTCTACCCATGTATACTTTGTGAAATCATCAACCATCACCAGAGCATACTTTTTCCTTCCTAGTGACATAATATTGACAGGCCCAAACAAGTCCATATGAATTAGTTGTAGGGGCTTGGTTATTGATGTCACTGTCTTTGACTTGTGGCTTGATCTTTTCATTTTTCCCTTTTTACAAGCCTCACACACTCCTTCTTGACAGAATTCAAGTGTGGGCATGCCTCTCACTAACTCCCTTTTGACTAGAGAATTAATGCCTTTGAAGTTCAAGTGTGATAGCTTCTTGTGCCACAGCCAACTATCTTCATTTGATGCTTTTGAGTAAAAGCAACAAATTTTGTCCTTGTTTGCAGAGTTGATATTGGCTACAAACAGGCTTCCTTTCCTTACTCCAGATAGAGCAAAGTCACCAGTCTTCTTGTGGGTGATCAAACATTCATCTTTGTCAAAATTCACTTTGAAGCCTCTGTCAGTAAATTGACCAACACTCAGTAGATTGTGCTTGAGCCCCTTTACCAGTGCTACATTTTCAATGATGACATTTCCAATTTCCAACTTGCCATATCCCAGTGTGTTGCCAATGCTGTCATCTCCAAAAGCAACCATTGGGCCAGCCTTCTCCTCATACTGTGATAGCAGGGCCATATCACCAGTCATATGGTTTGAGCATCCACTGTTCAAAATCCACATGACCTTCCTTTCACTTTCTTTGCCCTGCAAACACAAAGGTATTACTTCTCCTTTGGTACCCAAACAAGTTTGGGTCCATGTGGCTTAGCAACAGTTTTATCATAAACAACATGCTTATCAGTTTTCTTGATGTTAGTCTTCTTGTCACTGTTAGAAGTCTTAGAATCAGGGTTCTTAGACTTAGGTGACAGAGGTACCTTCCTAACTTTAGGAGGACTTGAAGACTTTGTTCTTGTGTTGTGTGTGTGAACATTGTGACTGATGCAACCTTCCATGAATTGTCTTCTCAAATTAAAACAACTAGTCATTACATTCATGTTACATGGCATACAATCAAATTTATCACAGAAAGGAGAGTCTCTATGTCTTAAAGGTACAGAGCAATCATAGAATGGTTTAGCAACACTACCAGATGGTTTCTTGCATGCATGTGTTAAATGATTAGTGCTAAAACAATTTTGACAAACTTTCCTAGGGGCATTTGGCACATAAGCATAATTGTTGTCCTTGTTAATCCCTAATTTGCCATTCCTGTTTTGTTTCTTTTTAGCCACTTTCTTCTCAAACTCATTATTCCCAGCTGAAACAAACTTCACAAATTTCTCAAGTCTAGGTCTACCTCCTACTGGCTCCTTGGCTTTGGTTTTGACATTCTCACTCTTAGAGGATACTTGTTGTTCATTTGATTGTGCCTTATCTTCATCATCCAACATTTGCTTAATGAGTAAGGCATCCTCATCAATCTCAAGTGTTGGTGTATTAAATATTGGGGTCTTAGTCTTTTTCAAAACCTGAGGCACTTCTTCTTGAACAACAATGTCATCTTCAAGATTGCATAGCCTTTCCTCTGTTTGAGAGTGTCCTAATCAAGTCCAATGGCAGCCTTAGGTCTAGCTAGATTTTTCTCATGGTAGGACTGCAATAGACTAGAGGAATTCTTAAACGTTTTCAATTTAAATTCATTTTCAGCTAGTTCATCCCTAAGAGCTTTCTCAACTTGACTAGCATATAGAACCTTATTCTTTAGATATTCGATTTCTTGTTTAAGGTTTTCTACTTGCATAGCAGTTAGTTCTAGTTCCTCATTTCTTTTGTTCAACAGTTCATTCTTAGTAGACAGTTTAGAAATTTCTTCATTAGCAGCAGTCATACTAGTATGAATATTAAACATCTCAATAGATAGTTGTTCAACCATAGATTTGTATTCAGAAACAGACATGTCTATAGTAGTGAGGGATGGTACCTGAGAGTCTGATTCAGATGGCTCTTCCTTGGAGTTGGCCATCAAGGCATAGTTGCAGAATTCTTGTTCTTCTCCATCACTATCAGAATCATCCCAACACTTCCCTTCAGCTATGTAGGCCTTACCTGGTGTATGCTTCTTTAGCAGAGCCTCATACTTGGCTTCAAGCTCAAGAAACTCCTTATCCTTCTTTTTAGGCTTCTTGCATTCACTGGAAAAATGCCCTAGGTAATTGCATCTATAACGTCTCACAGATGACCTATCCACATAGCTGGTTTTGAATTTGTTTTTGTTTGCTTTCACAGGTGCCTTGCTCTTGTTGAATGAATGATTTTGAGATCTCGACTTGAAGGGCTGATTTCTCTTAAATCTGATGTTTGGGAATTTTCTAGCCATAAAAGCATATGAAGTGTTTTCCATGGCATCCAACTCTTCAAGAGTGTAGAACTCATCTTCTTCCTTTTCATCAACAGGTTTAATCACTTCTTCTTCAGTTTCTTCATCATCTACTATCTCTTCTATTCTCAGTCGACTTGTAGATGCTTCCAGGTCTTGAACGGATTTGTTGACAATCAAGGCACAGGATGTGTTTATCATTCTGCCTTGGTTGGCTTGGAAAGCCCTCTTCTGAAGCAACTCAAGCTCATGAGTCTTTAAAACCCAATAGAGCACATCATATGTGACTTTGTTCAAATCTCTTTCTCTTAGAGATATGACCCTTTGCTCTAGATGGTTTGGTGCAGATAGTAGAAACTTCATGTTTAATTCCTTAGTGCTGTAAACCTTCCCATTCATTTGAAGCTCAGTCACCAGCTTGTGAAATCTCTCAAACATATCAGTAATACTTTCTTTGGACTGTTCCATGAAAGCCTCATACTGTGTTACCAGTATCTGTTTCCTATTCTCTCTTACCTCCTCTGTCCCTTCACATAACACCTCGATGTGGTTCCACATGTCCTTGGCTGATGTGCATGATGCTATGTTGGCAAACATCGACATATCCATGGAGTCTATGATCAGCAACATGAGATGACTGTCTAGGGCAACCTTTTCCTTCTCTGAGTCCGTCCATTTGGATGGCTCTTTTGCAACATATGATCTAGGAATGACTATTGTGCCCACTGTAGATTCAGCAATTTCTTGTTGTGGTACAAATGGACCATTCTTGAGGATGTCAGGGTAGAGAGGATTGGCAGCTTTGATGAACAATAGCATTTTTATTTTTCAGAGGTTGTAATTCTCTTTGTCGAACTTAGGGACCTTCACCGTACCTATAGTCTTTGGTGTATTCGAACTCATGATCGTTTTCTGTTTAGATCAAACAGCCTACTTTGATACCACTTGTTGAGTATTGAATACAGTAAAAGAATACAGAGGGGGGGTGAATGGATTCTTGAACTTTTCTACGTTATTGAATCTTTGCAGCAAGATATGTGTTGAGTGTGTGAGATATGTAAGTGCGGATAACAAAGACAAACACAACACAATATCACTTTAATCTAATATTTTATTAGATAAAGATTTTTCTACAATCTGTGAATACAGATGGTAGTATTCTCAGCTTCGTTTTTCTTAGAGAGATATTTCTTGTGATGTATATGAAAATCTTATCTCTCACACACTTTTTGCTAAGGAAGTAAGGCTGTATCCTTATAGACATGGATACACCTACTTACTACAAATAAGGTAGGTAAACAAAATACTTTCCAGTCAGTCTATCTCATTTGAGTAAGAGTCCAAATGGCTACAGATTTGACTTTGCAAAACCTGTTCAGATCCACTTCTTTAGCTCCTTGTCCCTTTGTCTTATCTCTCCAAGCTTCTTTGTAGGCTTTCAAACGTGCTTTATAGTACATATTCAAATAAAGCGTCTTGGCTTGTTGCAGGTTTCTGACTTGTACAATTCTTCAGTATTTTGTCTCCAAGAATGTATTCGAGAAGTGGCTAAGTGATTGATTCGAGAACTCGAATTGACTTAATCGATAACTCTGAGTTCTCGAATAGTGTTATATTGACATATCGAGTCACTTCTCGAATAGCTCTTTTCTCTGGGACTCCTTGAGATATCGAATAGAGCATTTTGACATATCGAATCTCTGAGATGTCGAATAGCTTCTTTAGTCCTTGAGATGTCGAATAGAGCATTGACTTGTTGACTCTTAGAGAACTCGAATGATGCTTTGACTTGTTGACTCCATGAGTTCTCGAATAGAGTAATAGACATATCGAATTTCTGAGATATCGAATGAGATATCGAACAGTGTATTCAGAGATATCGAATAGTGTCTTCTGAGATATCGAATCTCTGACTTCTCGAATAGACAAATGTACTTCTCGAATTGGTACTTAAGCAAATTCTTCATTTCTTCAAATCCCAACTATGATTATTTGGCAGTCTTTATTTCCTTGCTTGAGGCATGAACCTTGGCACTTCTTTCAAGCATTATTCTTGACTTTATAAGTATAGTTACACAACTAGGATTTGATGCCAATTACAAGTACAGAACAAATAAAAACTCTACAACTAGAGGTTCCCTCAGTTAAGAGGTCATGTAGGTAATACATAGCATTACACATACTTAGGCTTGTTATTAGATGTATTCAGGCATGCCTCTGTGACTAACAGGTTTCAACAACGTAGTATGTCTCAAAATAGAAACACAATGTATTATAACAATGCTCGTAGGAATGCATCTAGAACTCAACATGTTGTTATTCATAATACTCCCTACATTGCAAATGCTAGATTATTCTATGCCTAGATTCTATCATGCAAATTCAAATATTATTTATGATGGACTAACTAACCCCAGGACCCTCAAGACAAAAGGGTTCCTACAAATTTAATTGATCTATGTTGTAGGTTTGTCTTGCTGCTAAGCAAGACATGTGGTACCTTGATAATGGATGTTCAAGACATATGACTGGTAACAAGTCATTGTTGAACAACATTGAAAAGGTCACTGCGAGAAGTGTCACATTTGGAGATAGTTGTAAAGGCATCATTGTCGGCATCGGAGACATCGGGAATAGTCGCTTCAAGATTTCAAACGTACAACTAGTCATGGGACTAAAGTACAATCTTCTCTCGATAAGTCAACTTTGCGACAATGAATACAAGGTAATTTTCTATACTACTCATTGTTCAATTCTAGATAAAGATTGGAAATTGGTTCTCACTTGCCCTCGAAACAAAAATGTCTATACATGTGACATGAGCAAGAATGAGAATGTATGCTTAATCACAACAAACGATGACCCCTGGCTATGGCATCGAAGATAAGGACATGCAAATATGAAGTTGATTAAAAACATATCAACTAAAGATCATGTACGAGGTATACCAAAATTGAATTATCAAAAAGATCATACTTGTGAAGCTTGCGAAATTGGAAAACTAATTCGAGCCTCTTACAAAGCTAAATTCATGGTATCAACCTCTAGACCTCTCGAGCTTTTACATATGGATCTTATTGGTCCGGTTCCAATACAAAGTCTCGGAGGTTATTCATACACGTTAGTAATCGTTGATGATTATTCACGATTCACGTGGACAGAATTTCTCAAATCTAAAAGTGATGCTTTTGAATCTTTTTCTTCTCTATGTAAAAGAATTCAAAATCAACAAAATAGTACCATCGTCTATATACAGACTGATCATGGTAAAGAATTTGAGAATTCTAGTTATATGAACTTTTGTGATGAAAATGGAATCACACACAATTTTTTTCCTCCTTACACTCCACAATCAACTGGAGTAGTTGAAAGGAAGAACCGAACTTTATAAGAAATGGCAAGCACAATGTTAAATGAATATCATCGACCTAAATATTTTTGGGCCAAAGCGATGTCTACTTCTTGCCATATTCTTAATCGGGTTTTGCTACGTCCAATAACACAAAAGACTCCTTACGAGCTTTATTTTGGCAAAACACCAAAACTAAGTTACTTTCGAGTATTTGGATGCAAATGCTTCATATTAAACTCGAAAGACTATCTTACCAAATTTGATCCTAAATCAAATGAAGGTATATTTCTTGGATACTCTAAAAATAGCAAATCCCATCGAGTATTCAATCTTAAAACACTTGTGGTGAAAGAATATATGAATGTTGCATTTGATGAAAGCAAACCACCATTAAAGTACAAAGATCTTGTTGAAAACGATAAAGTTGAACAAGACGATGTGGAAAATATTATTTGACAATTTAAAAATATGGATCTTGGAACTCCTATTCCAAGAAATCCATTAGAATTAGCCGAAACAGAAGTAGAACTTCCAAAAGAAATTCCTATTATTAGAAGTCATCCACTAGATAACGTTCTTGGAGACTTAAATAAAGGAGTTCAATCGCGGTCACAAGTACAAAACACTGTGAACCATCTTAGTTTTCTATCACAAATAGAACCTAAGACCGCTAAAGAAGCTTTGCTAGACGAGGATTGGATCTCGGCTATGCAAGAGGAATTACTACAATTCACTCGTAGCAAAGTTTGGGAACTCGTTCCAAAACTCAAAAGATACTTCCATAATTGGAACCAAATGGGTATTTAGAAACTAGTTAGATGAAAATGGAACGGTTATCCAAAATAAAGCAAGATTAGTCGTTCAAGGCTATACCCAAATGGAAGGGATAGACTTTGATGAAACTTATGCACCCGTAGCTTGAATCGAATCAATTCGAATGCAATTAGCATATGCTTGTCATAAAGATTTCAAAGTATACCAAATGGATGTCAAATTGGCCTTCTTAAACGGGATATTAGAAGAAGAAGTCTATGTCAAACAACCTCCTGGTTTTGAAGATGCCACGCATCCGGAGTATGTATACAAATTATACAAAGCTCTATACGGCTTAAAACAAGCTCCAAGAGCTTGGTATGAAAGGTTGAGCAAGTTCCTATTAGAAAACAATTTTAAAATGGGAATGGCCGACAAAACCTTATTTACAAGACAAGAAAAAGATGATATCTTGCTTGTACAAATATATGTAGATGACATCATTTTTGGTTCGACTAATGATGCACAATGTAAAGAATTCTCTGACAATATGAGCAAAGAATTCGAAATGAGTATGATGGGTGAATTAAATTTCTTTTTAGGATTACAAATTAAGCAATCGGATATAGGCATTCATATTTCACAATCGAAATATTGTAAAGAAATGCTAAAGAAATTTGAAATGGAAAATTCAAAACCCATATCTACTCCTATGTCGACTTCTGATAAATTAACAGAAGATCCTAAAAAATATCGAGGCATGATTGGTAACTTGTTATATATTATCGCAAGTCATCCCGATATTCAATATAGTGTTTGGAAGTGTGCTAGATTCCAAGTAGCACCAAAAGAATCTCACTTATCCGCGGTAAAACGGATATTGAGATATCTAAAAGGAACCACTGACGTAGGTCTTTGGTATCCTAAAGGAGTACCATTCGACTTAGTATGTTTTTCTGATTCGGACTATGCCGGGCATTTAGTCGACAGAAAAAGTACAAGTGGTACATGTCAGTTTCTGGGAGGATGCCTAGTATCTTGGTTTTCCAAGAAACTAAAATTCGGTATCTATTTCTACAACGGAAGCTGAGAAATTCGGTATAATATACAATATTATAATATTTGTCAAATATTAAGAAATTTGTTATTTTTTAAAGTAGTGTAAGATTCATCACACAAATAGTGAGTATGACTAAATTGGTGTGTATGAATTTATGTTCAAAAATTGGCATTTTTCCTATTTCTGTTTGATTTTTTTTATTTATTTTACAAACTAGTTAAAAATGGGGAAAAAATAAAAAAATGGGAAATCAGTGAAAATAAGGTAACATTCATCGTACAAATAGTGAGTATGACTACTTTGGTCTGCATAAATATATTTTCAAAAATTGACATTTTTCCTATTTTTATTTAAGTTTTTGATTTATTTTACAAATTATTTAAAAATGGGGAAAAAATTAAAAAAAAAAGTTGAAAATTAGTGAAAATAAGGTAACATTCGTCACACAAATAGTGAGTATGACTACTATGGTGTGTATGAATTTAGTTTAAAAAATTGGCATTTTTTCCTATTTTTGTTTAATTTTTTGGCTTTTATTCTTATATTTTTTTTTTTTTTTTTAAAGCTATACCTATAGCGTCGCCCTTTTAAGCGGCGACGCTATAGGCTATATCTATAGCGTCACCCTTTTAAGGGGCGACGCTATAAGTTATATCTATAGCGTCGTACCTTAAAAGGGCGACGCTATAGGTATTGCCTATAGCGTCGCCCCTTAAAAGGGCGACGCAATAGGTATACTTATAGCGTCGCCCTTTTAAGGGCGACACTATAGCTATACCTATATCGTCTCACTTTTAAGGGGCGACGCTATAGGCGATATCTATATCGTCGGTTGATACAAACAACCGACGCCAAAGCTTCTAACAGAAGTCATTAAGCGTCGGTTAATGAAAACAACCGACGCAATAGGTCAATAACCGACGCTATAGGTCAATAACCGACGCTAAAAGTGGCGACGCTATAGGTTCAGTCTGCACTAGTGGTATATAGCGGCCGCAAAATGTTGTGCTAAAATATTATGGATGAAGCAAACATTAGCCGACTATAACACTAAATTTGATGTGATCTCAATCTTATGCGATAACACGAGTGCTATCGATCTTAGCAAAAATCCCGTGTTACATTCAAGATCTAAGCATATAGATGTGAGACATCACTTTTTACGTGATCATGTCAATAAATGCGATATAAAAATGACTCATATCGAAACTGAGTACAATCTCGCAGACATATTCACGAAACCATTGAATTCCGAAAGATTCACTAAACTCCGTTTGGATTTAGGAATGTTGAAATTCCAAAATAATGGTTTATATTAATATATAAATATTACAAATATTTATATATTATTGTGAGAATATTTATCATTATTTATAGTCATCTCACGAAAAAGATATTTTTTCGGATAATTAAGAAATCTCTAAAACTCAGATTCATCGATAATGATAACACATGAAACTTTATCGATCTGGTTTTATCGAGAACTTAATTTTCCTATGGAAAAAGATAAAACTATTCGAGCAAATATTTATCGGAATTAATTTCGGAAATATTTTAGAGATACTAAATAAATGATATTTATCTAAATACAAAGAATCAAAATATTAGTATAATTTTTAATATTCATAATAAATTATTATACATCAATATATATAATAATAATTATTATTTTTAAATTTATTTTCAAAAACTAGAAAATATTATTTTCTGAATATTTTGGTCATTTTGACCCAGTCCATTTAATTAGTCCGGCCCAACTCAGCATTAACCCAACCCAATATACTAAAACCCTACAATCTGAATCATTTATTTTTAAGATGGGTTAATCACAGCCGTTTATTCAGAAAATATATATACTAAATAAACACAAAATTATCATTTGTGTGTGTATACTGTTCAGCCGCGATCTCTCTCTCGCCTTTTTCAAATCCTAATCTCTCTCTCTCTCTCTCTCTCTCTCGCCTCTTTCTAAATCTCTCGATCTAAACCCTAATTTTCGTTTAAATTAGAGTCTATACACAATAAATCGAGTTTATTCTTAATCCTTTATGTTGATTAATCTCATAATCAATATGAATCGAGGCTGATTTAGGTTAGATAAACATGGTTTTGATAATCAGTCGTTATCGTCTAAATCGATCTCGATTTATGGCTCAAAACCAATAGATATATACATATATACACACACACGAACACAATTTTAATTTTTCTTGATTTAATTTTTCAAAACCCTAACGTGTTCTTGAGAGTTTGTGCAGGTTTCATTAAAGAAAGCTTCAATTCAAGGCTTCGCTGTGATGAATAGCATAAAATCAAGCTTCGTAAGGGCTTGAATCATTGGATTCTGTTCGACTCATTGAGTCAACCCGCGAGTCAACTCGGAAATTATGCGAGTTCAGAGGTTTAGGATTGGTAAGTACTCGAGAAGACTACGAGGCCTCGAGCTAAGGTATTATTTCGATTAAACTTAAGAAATTGCGTGTTCTTCGTGAAAATCTATGTGATTTCGTGTTCTCATCTTGTTTAAACTTTCGAATATATTGATACAGCTCTCTGTGAGTTCATGTGTGGTTAAATTACATTGATTCGTATATGAATTTAGTTTTTGGTTCACCTGGACTTTCGAACGTATAGAAAACTTGATATATTTGGGATATTTGTGAAATGACTAGCTGGATGAAAATGTTTTACTATAAGTACAAACTTGAGTTCTTTATTTTAGACTCTGTGGAGTTGTGGAATGGATCTATTTGACCTGGTCAGTTGCATGCTCAATATAGTTGTTGATGTGGATATTCAGTTCGAAAGGGTGAATGAGTAAATCGTTGAAATATGAAAAGATGTTATTAATAAATAGTTACCTTGTGAAAATATGGATTGTACTTAGTTTGACTTGGTCAATTATGTTCTACTATACTATTTACCAGTCTTGAAACTGAGTTATGAAGTTTATGATATAATTGATCATTTACTTGTTGATCTTGAAAATATCTTAAATACTAGAGTTGCTTTGGGTATCTATTTGTTCACTACTATGATAAGTCAAATTTGACTATGATAATGGTTACTTATACAGACTATGTCTGTACTTGAAATCTTTGCTTACACTATGCAATCTGATTTAAATATGAACGTTGAGGATTATTCAGTAATTGAACCTTACTGAAGTGTTATGTGATTGTCATAATTTGTGAAATGGTAATGGTTTATCTTAGTTCTATTCTTGGTTTAACTGTAATGTGCTGGCTATGTTGTTTACCTTAATTCATATAAACTGATTGGTTCACTTTTATAACTGTGTCAACCAAGTTTACAATTCCAGTTACTATATAAAGTCATGCATACACTCACACACTAGCCCTCACTCAAAGACTTGGCTGGGAATCCTTTAAAGAGGCCCAGTATCTGGACACTGGAGCGAAACGGCCACCTAGAACAAATAGGATTCATATTTTGCATTTATACTATTGGTTTAATCTTATAATGTGTTCTGTGAAGTGGTGTATGTGTCCTGTTTTGCAATACATGCTTGTTTATCTTGTATGACTTAGTCAATACATGATCTGCGCCCTTTAATGCAAGATAGTCTATTTTTCTGGTGTGCAGAGTTTCTATCAATCAATCATTTGTAATATATAAAACATTGAGTCTTTAATTTATTATTATAGTACTAAAAGTGGTAGCTTGGCATTAAATGAGAAGATGACCAGTAAGACTTTAAGGGTTATAAAGTTTGTCTTTAGGAGATAGCTTTTAGTAGAGTCAGCCATGTGTCCCCTTATATGCAATCTTTGAAAATTCAAATATGTCATGCCTTTCTCATAAAATATGCATTACATGTCCAGTTATGGTATTATGTGAGTATTATCTACACACACTTATACACTCATGCCTGACACCATATATTCCCAAACCACTGTCAACACTATTTAAGGTACAAACTTAAGTCATGGTATGTGCATATAGAACCTTCATTAGTCTGTCACTTGGTTCACTTCACATACCCGGATTGAATTTCAAATACCTCATGCATTGAGCCACAAAAACAGTTGTCATCTGACATAGAGTATCTCTACCAATTGCATACAATCCTATATTCTCATCCTTGCATGCTATGCAGTCCATTTAATGAAAACACTATAGAGTTTTCAAAATGCATCATTTCTAGTGGGATTACATGAAAACTTGTGCATACTTGAGTTAATCCTTATATGTGGTAACTGCCTATATATAGATATGCGTACATTTACAAGCACACACTCACCTTGCATTACCATTATATGGACTACACACCATTAACCCCAAACCCAAAAGCTAAAAACCTCACCCTTCCGCCTTTATTTGCAACCATGAATAGAAGAGATTTTAACCATAATCTCTATGCTCCCTTCACTCCTTACTGTCACCTAGATAGCTCCAAAGAGCATTACCATAAGAAAATCAAACATGAACCCTCAAACTTCAATGAATATGCTTATTTCTCTCATGCTAATAAGCTGCCTATTTTTAGAAACCTTAACCCTAACCCTAACATGGCTTTTCAAGCTATGCCTATATCTGAAATATCTGTTGACTCCCACAAAGCTAGAACAAACTTCAAACCTCCAATCCCTACGCTAGTGAGATTAGCCAATACTGGTAAGCTCAATAGAATGCTTAAAAACAATCACCCAGGGATGATGGTTTATGTCCCATAAAATGGTGATGTTCACAGCATGTTCACTAGTGTCAAATGGGATAACCTTGTGTTCTATAGGGGTCAAAATTTTTATACTCATTTGATTACTGAATTCTATGCCAATATGGAGGTACAACAAAGAGTTGATGGTGTCTTCTACTTGAGCTCATTTGTTAATGGTAAAAACATATATGTTGATCATAATGTCCTTAGCAAGTCTCTTAGGTTAGGAAATAAGTTTTCTGACCTTCCTTGTGTCAACATCTTTGATAAGTTTATCATTAACCAAAGTGAGTTTGAGTTATTTCTTGGTCTTTTCTGTGGATAGGATGTGCCTGATGGTTTATGTGTAAGGGAATTTGCTGTTAACTATGGACACTTTCTGCCTAAATTTCAACAACTAGCAATTGCTCTAAGGTCAAATATTCTGCCCAAGCCTCAAAATGACAAATTCTTTGACTTTGTTGACCTAAAAGTTATTTTTAAGATTGTGTCCAACTCTATAGATTTCAACATTAACTATGTGATTTTGCTAAACATGATAAATGCCTATAATGTTGATTACATGCCATATGGTTTGCTCCTAAACTCTATCTTTGAAACCCAATATGTGCACATGTCTAGGATGCATCTTACCAAGGTTGAATACTGTGTTGTTGATGGTTTAACTCAACCTAGGATTTCCTTGAAAAATTGTCAAACTAGTCATCCAAACAGAATTGTGATTCCCTCTCTTGCTCCCAGAACTGACATTTATGCTATCATTAGGGAAGAGGTCAATAAGCTGAGTTTAGAAGTTGTGGTTCTTAAAGAGTCTAACATAGAGCTTCTAACTAGGGTTAAGAATCTAGAGGGAAAAGTTCATAAGGAAAAGGTAAAATGATTGAGACCATTGATCTTGAAACTGCTAAAGAGACTGAGCCTAAAGTGGTTGGTGAAGTGGGTGTTGTTAGTAATGACGATGAAATAGAGAAAGTGTATGCTGCCTTACCTGATCTGGGTGAGGATCTTGGTGGTGTTTTTGCTGAACCTATTATGGTTAAAACTGCTACTTGACTACTTGTTCTATGACACTGCATGTTGTTTTTTTTATCCTTGCAACATGTCTTTTAACTCTATCTGATGGTTGAATTTGCTGTGTATCTGGTATGATGTTGTTATTGTTGCTTCACTTAAAGAGTTTGTCTTTAAGTTAAAATAAGAACGATGCAATGAGTTCTCTATGAATCAGTGAACCACACTGATTATCTTGAACTATTTTGAATGTATATAAGATTGCATTGAACTCTATCTATTTCTCTGCACTTATCATATATATATATATATCTGTCCTTATCTTGACTATATTTGCATATCTGAGATGCCACAATTATATGAATTAGTTAAGTATAGATAAGAAATGCAGAAAAGGTTTGAATTATGTTTACTGATTCTAATTGTATATCTGCAATGATATACTGTCTTAGATATTTGACCTAGTATAGACATTTAGCAACTGTGATTTTTAAATCTGTTATAATCAGTATTACTTAAGTTACTGGACTGATTTGCAATAGTCAGTATGATCCTTGAGTTTGGCTGAATGATCTCTCCTGTTATACTTATTAAACATCTCTGCATTTGCCCTCTTACATGTTAAATCTGAACTGCTTACAAAAAGGAATTACATGTATATTGCAGTTAAATAATAGCAGAATCTTTGTTACAAGAAAAAGGCATGTCATGATAATGCTATAACCTTCATATACTTGAATTAAAGTTTATAATCTTCTTTATCTAAGTCGTCTATATTATGACATTACCTAATTCATTTGAGTCTGAGACATAGAGTGCTTATCAAGTTGAATATTGGAAAACTCAGGTTATCATTTTCTTGTCAGATTTCAAGGTTGAGCAATGCCATGCAAATTGCTCCTATGAGTAAACAGATAAGTATAAATGAGTATGTTCCAGCAGGTTTATAAAAAGGGCTTATCAGATTTCGTGCATAGTAGATTTATAGTCTTACGCAGTAATGATCAAATTATCAATTTTTTTGTAAACATTCTACTCTTGCTTAATTCATTAGTATTGAAATTAATCTTGCGATTCTGATAGAGTATATTGAGACATTATGAAACAAAGTGATTATGACATACTCTTATAACTCTATATAATTACAGCATGTATTTACAGCCCTTGTACGAAGAACTGACTTTTATTGATCAGCCTTCAACAATTTTGTTTGAACATTCAGTTTTACATACGGAAAGACTTATGTATTTATAAAACTGAATGATTTGTGATTGTGTGGAATAGTACTTACATATGTATTCAGACAGTTTTACTCAGATTATCCAGATTAAATTTTGAGATTATCCTTGTAAATTTAAATCTGAATAACTTATGATGATTATACCGATTACATACTGAACAAGATTCTGTACTAAACATTTTTAATATGATAGACAGAATACTATGTGATCAGATTGAATGTTTTATATCATCATATCTTCTTTTTAAAGCTAGAGATTGTTGTACGAATCTAGATTTCAAAATACGAGCAACACAGATCGACATCAAAACAAACAAACTTGAAATTACCGATTATACATTCTGGTAACACACAAATTACTATGAGAAAAGAAAATTTTGTTCAAACATTTATTTTCTTTTACTAAAAAGGTTTTTTCAAACGAATTATGTTTTAAGGGGAAGCCACAAGGGGAAGAGAAAATTAATTGGTAAAAACACCAATTAAAATCTTGTTCAAAAAAAGAAAAAATTCGGTACTACACAATTTCAATTGGCCTTAATCGAATTTTTCAAAAAGGGAAGAAGAAATTAACAATTTGGTAATACACCAAGTTATACTGTTCCAAAAAGGGGAAGATATAAGGAAAGTGAAAATGATTTTAATTCAAAGACGAATCATATTTTAAGGGGAAGCAAAAATTTTTGATAAATACATCAAAAATACAAAAGTTTACATTAAACAGGGAGATATAAGGGGAAGCGGAAATTAGAACTTTATATACCAAACAAAAAGGGAAAGAGAAAATTAGACCCCTAATTTAAAATTTTCAAAATTTCTTATATGAATTGCCTAATGATGTTTATTCTGCAGGAATCAATTAGTGGAGAATAAGAATTTCCGTGTGCTTCGAATCGAGTCTAAAATTTTTAAATTCATGCATACATTAAAGGGAAGCACACACGGGTAAATTTTTAAATTTTTTGTTTTATTTGGCAAATACCAAAAAGGGGAAGATTGAAAGGATATCTTCGATATATTATTTATTTTGGTATTTGTACGATTTAACAAAAAAATTAATTACACTTAATTATCCTCTCCACTAGGTCATTAATTTAATTGATTCCGTCAAAAGCCAAAAGTCAATTCTAGCAATATCTATTTTTACTTATAAAGAGATATTCCATTATTACGAAAATCAAATTATATTTTTATGGAATATATCTCTACACAAAGGCAATAAGATCGAAAAAGAAATATTGATATTTGATATTTTTTAGATCTCCGTTGCAACATTGATAAGGCGACAAGCACGAACAAAGAATATTTGAGGATTAATATTCCTTAGAGAACTCGTGCTATATTTAAAAACGATCAGTTTTATTCAAAAATATTCCGCCTTCGCACTCAAAATAATTTTATCCTCAAGAGTATTAATATTCAATGGTAGAATATTAATACTCGTCTTTATCTCGTGCCAGAAATATTTAAAGTAATTTTTCTCCCACTTAAATTTATTCTATTTTTCGGAGAAAATTATTTTAAATACTCAAAAATATTTTCTACACTCTCAATATATTTAATATATTATGAAATATATTCTAAGTATTTATTCAAGTCAAAACATTGGTCAAAACAAGTATCTATTTCAAGGAAAGACCAATCGTATTTTATTCGGAACCGAAACCTGATTTAATCGAATTAAATCCAAATAAAATACTTCCACTTGCTAGAATGACTTGAAACTTGAGATGAGTCACTTAAATATTATTTTCTATGCATGGTAAGAGTTTCGTAATTTTCTGAGAATTTTTGTTCTAGCACAAAAATCGAGACAGTGGGTCCACGTTTGACCACGTTTGACCAAGTCAACATTGACCAAAATTGACCAAAACTTCCAGAATTCCATTTTATAATATTCCTAAGTGCTTCATTATTTTAGGATTATTTATTGGGTATTTTCGTATTTATCGGGTATTTTATTAACGAAACATGTTACGTATTTATTCGTTAATTAATACGAGTCCGACACAATATATTAAGGGGATAAAGACCAGCTGGGATATTTGTGTAGAATACCACACCCATTTGCAAAGAAACATAAAACTACCCCAACAAACACAATACCACTTTCCACCTCATCAATCCAAGTGTTTTCAATCTCAACCACTCCTTTTACTTTAAATCCTTACCCTTCCTTCCACCCAACTCCTCCCATAAATAAACCCCTTCCTCCAACCATTTCTAACAAGCTAAAGAGCCAAAGAATTTCTGGTAATTGAAGAAGTAAAACTCTCTCAATATATCCAAACACTCTCTACACCTACTTCATCTCAAAAACCTTCTTTTTCTTATATATACTTAAATATATACAAGGTTTTGTTCCAAAAAGCTTAGTTGCTTCAACCAAGCTTTCTCCCACCTAGCAAGCTCATCTACCACTACTATCCGGCCACCCGAATGGCTGCCCAAGTTCGACCATAAAGTCAAAATCCGGTCGAACCTCCGGAAAATTTTTCCGGCGATCTCCAAAAGTGGTAATATTTTATCTTCATATCCGAGTCTTAACCGACTATATTTTTATACATATAAGAACTCTATACCTTCATCTCTTCTTCTTTATTAAGCTCTTATATCGGATCTCAAACCGAGACCATAATAATCCGAACAAGGATTAAATTTCGAACAACGATTCGAAATATTACAACACCTCAAAAAGAGGTTATAATTGACGACGGTCAAATTAATACATCGAGCTTGAGTTGATTCCCTTCTATCACCTCTAGTGTTCCGGTGGAAAAGAATCTAAAAGCCTTAATTAAAACTTTAACGCACTTAACTTTGGCCATTAATATTTTATTGTTGTGTGGTATGTTTAATTACTCATACGTGTGTGTTTATCTTTAACGCGTAATAGCGTGGCGAAAGCCGTTTATATATTTTCCGCACTTTTTCTTCTCGTCCTCACACTTGTGAGTGATTTTACTTTTCGCACTAATCTTAACGCGTAATAGCGTGGCGAAAGCCTTTTTTACATTTTCCGCACTTTTTATTCTTGTCCTCACACTTGTGAGTGATTTTAATTTACGCACTTTTTATTCTCGTCCTCACACTTGTGAGTGATTTTATTTTCCAAATTTTTTTCGTCCTCACACTTGTGAGTGATTTTACTTTTTCGCACTAATTTAACGCATAATAGCGGCCCTCGTTTTATCCTATAGATAAGCGAGTTACTTTTCTGTACGTGTGCGTTTATTTGTGTGTTGTGTTTAATTGGATAAATTAGTATTAAAAGTGCAAATTATTAAAGTTATATTGTAACACTCTCGTTTAAATATATACGAATAGTCCAAACCAAGACTATATCGAACGAGAAGTTGTTTATCAAAGATCCTTAAGCTATAAGGCTTTTACAAGGACTTGATTTTTACATTACTTCGAAAATAGGCGTATTTTCAATAAAGAAGTAATTGTAAATATATTTCGACATTTACAAAAAAGTCGAACCAAAATATACGATTATAAACCTTATAAGCCTACGAGCTTAACGGAAATAATCAATATTTACAAACTCCGAGATATATTCAAATCTCATTTAAACGGAGTATTGTATTAAAAGTATTCTTCGGTTTACATGTCATACAGAATAAAGAATACACATAAAGTCAAAAGCAAATAAAGCTTATTGAACTTATTTTACTTAATATTCGTGAAAAATATTATGGTCACCCTAGGACATATTAGTCCAAAACCTCTCTATATTACGGTTTGTTTCGTAGATATTGTTTTCTAAGTTTTGCAGTGAGGTGAAGTTGAAGTAAGGTGATTCACGTTCTAAGACCCAAGTCCTAGGCACTAGCGGGGAGTTAGTGACCTTTGCATCGTGAAGAAGAGGAAAGACCCAAGACCTTTCATCTAAGATCCAAGACCGGAAAAAGCGAGGAATTCAAAGACTACACCAAGGGTTCGACATCAACTTTGAAGAAGTAGCGGGGAGTTGCTATTTAAGATAAGTTTTGTAGGTTTTTCACAACAACTTTGAGGGTGTAACGGGGAGTTACGACCCAAGACGAGTCTTGTGAGTTTTTATATTTATTGTGAGGTAGTATCTTGGAGATACGTACCAAGACCAATATTTATATGGTTGTAAAGGCTTCTCCGCCTACTAAAAGAGCGAGATATTTTTAAGGGAAATTCTCGAGTCTGGAGAGGAGCTCGGGGACTGGAGTAGGGGTAAGCGAATCCATTAGGGGTTCGCGCCGAACCAGGATAAAATCTCCTGTGTGGTATTTTCTTCCCTTGTCTTTTATTTCTGCACTTATAAACTACATAACGACTCGGTAAAAGTTTTAAAAAGGGAAAATTATTTTAAAACGCCATAATAATTTTTAAATTGGATATTAAGCTATTAAACCCCCCCTTTAGCTTAAAATAACTCTCTTACGGGACCTAACAAGGTTCAGTATCATCAGAAATCGTTACACCCTTTAATTTCATTTTAACATCTTTAGAAACTGGTGTATCCTGATGACCTGCACGAGAAACAATTATACATCCTCAATCTCTCTTTTCTTTTAAAATGATCTCATCATTTCTCACTGCAGTGTCAGAAAATTCCTGTGCTGATTTGAGAACGCCTGCATATTCACTTTGAGAAGATGGTTCTTGTGTGACCATTCCTTCAGAAATGCCTTCACCCACACTTTGAGTGGGTGGTTCTTGTGGGGCTGAATCATCAGTAGCTGCTGAATTCCTTTGAAATCCAGGTTCTTGTGGCCTTGATTCTTTCAGAGGTGATGTAATCCTCTGCTTCTTCTGTCTTTGAAAGACCCTTGCTTCAGCTTGTCTCTTCACTTGAAGTGGTGTTGGTTCTAGACCAAGTTGAGCAGCAATAACATTTACTTTTTCCACAGACATTTCAATGATTTTCCCTTTGGGAGAAGCATAAGCAGAAGAATCAGAAACTTCAACTGTCTTGATAGGTGAGTTATCAGGAGTGGAAACATCAGGATTTGCAGAGTCAACAGGAATTGATGTACCAGCAGGATTCACAGAGACATCTGGAATATGCTCTGTATTATCAATATAATTCTGTATCTCCATAGGAATATGATACCTGCTCTTGTTGATTATCTTTCTTTTCTTCTTTGGCTGTTCAGAACTAGTCAAAGCTTCAGTAGCAGTATCAACAACTTCCTTTTTATTCATGATTGTTGAGATAGGTAGAGTATCATCACCATCAGAATCAGAATCCACATGTTGCAAAAATTTCCTCTTCTCCCCTGTTTCTTTATACACTCCAGCTTCAATTAAAGACTCAGCAACCTTAGGGACAACTTTGTCCACAAGCAGGACCCCTTGTTCACCCCCTTTTAACTTCATTTGGGTGAGGGTTGAAGTGGGAAATTCTTTGATCCTGATTGTCTTCCAAACACATCAGATCTAGCTAATTTCTTTGATTTTACAACTGATGCCTTTTGGGAGACACCAGAGGTGGTTGATTGTTTTGGTAAGTGTTTGGGTTGTGTGCTTGTGTCAGGAATAGAATGTGTAGTGTCCTGTCCTATAACACTTGTTACTGGGCCATAATGAGTAGGCATTCTCTTTGTCAAAAGAAGACTGACCTCATCAGGAATGAAGGCATTACCCTCAAAGCGATTGGTTTTATCAGAATTAACCAACAATTTTACATTATTTTCAGATATCTTACAGATAGGCAATAATGTATCATCTGTGAATGTAACAATGGGACAAAGATGTGAAAATATTAATTAAAATAATCTAATAAAACATACATATCCACATTTATCTAACTTTCTAGCCTGTAAAGCCTCAAGTACAAAAGACCCATAATCAAAAGGAGTATCATGAATAAAAAAATACCCAATTTAAGCAGATCCTAATGGTAGTGCATCAAAGTTTGAAACCTTGTTCAAGAAGCACCGACTGATGGGGCCAAAGAAAAAATTCCATTCCTTCTTGAGCTTTGTTCTATATAGAGTAACAAACTTCTTGATTTCTCCATTATAACCCAATTTTGAGATAAAATCAAGCAGGGTCGAATCAGACCCAACATCAGGAATCAAACCATTGAGTGATGGAAGATGAAGAGCTTTTCCCACAATTTTTGAAGTTATTTTGTATGAAATTCCATTACACTCAAAGGACATAGAAAGCTTTTTTGATGTAAACTCCTGAGCAAACTTCATTGTATTCCAAACCTGCATCACAGGCTTAAACGAGACTTTTGTAGGTTGGGTTAGAGCAAAATTTAAAGGTCCTGAAGCTAGAAAATCCTGAATGATATGAAAATCATTAGGAAATTCCTGATGCTCTAACAGTGCGGTGAAGTTGTTTGGAGCAAAGGTAACCCCATTGATGATTGTTTGCTTGTTAATGAAAGTAGAAACCTCCATTGTGATTGAGTGATGTAGAAACCCTGAGAGTTTGAAAAGTTAGGGATTGTGGTCGCACAGAGAGAAAGGAATACTGATATTTTTGAGAGTAAAAATCGATTAAGTAAATTGAATAGGTTTTGTTTAACAACAAAATTAACTCTCAATATAGATGTCAGTATCTGATTTGTTCTGGCACAATTAGTGGACCAAATTACGTGGGTGAGTGGAGATAACCGCACAGCTTTTTACATGTATCTATATGTATGTATCGATGAGTGAGACACACGCGCTTGTGCAGGTGTCAAGCAAATACTGAACAGATTTTTATGATATTGATTAAAAATATAGCAAGAGAAAATATTTAATCAGAATAATTAAATATATCAACTATCAAACAAATACTTGTACAGGGTATTAAGAGAATATGAAACGTTTCATGTTCTCTAGAACCTTTCAACTCTATATAACATGCTTGAGACGCATCCACTATGTTTTTAACCTGCAAACCTCATACTTCCTTGAAAAAATCAAAAACCCCTCAAAGAAAACACCTTAGTAAATATGGCAAACCTAATCATCAAAGAGAAGAATCTCCATCTGGTAGAGAATAGATATATTCTCAGCTATACTCGTCAAGAGTTTGAAGTAATGGACTGGGAACGACAGCTTGAGACACTATGGTTGTAGATGGATGCTTGTCTCGAGGAGATCGAGAAAGAAAACCTTTCAAAAGAGATAGACATTGATGCGACTCTCCAGACGACATTGGAATGGCTTTCCTCTAAAGCATCCTCATCCAAAACCTCCAACCATTGATAATGAATATCTCAGCAAAAATAACCTTATCCCATTAACTTCCACCCAAACAAAGTGGCAAAGATGGGATCTGGGATGGCTGCTGGCAATGAAGTGGTTTGGACTTCCCTTTTCCTTTATTTGTGGCTGCTAACAATTTGATAGTTGTAATTCTTTTGTAACTGTAGATCACAATTAACAAGCCAGAGAGAAGAAATGCTTTTTGACCACAAATAATCAAGGAACTTATTCATGCATTTAATGATGCAAGGGACGATAATTCAGTGGGAGTGATCATTCTTACCGGAAAGGTACCTTTTTTCTGTTTAATATTTATACATCATGCAAAATTTCATCACCCTTGGATGCCTCAAATTTAATAGACAGACCTTAGAACTGTTTGCGCGCTAGCACCGCTATCAGGTGTTTAATGGTGCTAACTGCTAACAGAAAGATTACAGCAACAACATAGATAAAAGTAAATATGTCATTTATACAAATTTTTTACTCTAGTTAAAAGTAACTATTAAGATATAATCTTGCAACAGTTCTTGTTATGTATGTTGAAAATAATGTAGTAAGGTAAGTGATTCCATCTTTATATTGAAAGGCAATTTCTATTTCTCTTCAAATGTACTAAGGTGTTGGTTTTTTACGCATCCAGTAATTTATAAATACATAGCGAGAGTTTTGTGTTGTTACAGGGGACAAAAGCATTCTGCAGTGGTGGCGATCAAGCATTGAGAAGTAAAGATGGTTATGCTGATTATGAAAATTTTGGTTGACTGAATGTTATAGATTTACAGGTACTTTACTAATTGTATTTAGTAGATAGAGAAAACAAGAAGATTTGATGTATGCATGTAATCTCTTTCTCATTATCAATGAAAAATCCTATTTATCAATTATGATGTTTTGTGTTGTTTATGTTATTAACTATTCTGATAAGCATAGAAATTATGAAATTTTAATCAGATTAATCAGAAGTTCATAACATTAATCATAATCAAGTCAAGAATACAAAACCATCTATAAATCTTGAAATCCATCATACTAGTAAACGAACCGTCGCGTCAGGATTTGACCAATTATCAGGATATTGGCCAAGTCAATGTTTGACTTTGATCAGGATTCTCTCATTAGGATTTGATAACCATTAGGATTTGATGATTATCAGTAATGTCTCTCTGCTTGTTTTCTCAGAAACTCTCATAGTTCACCATTCCAAGTTCATTCACCAACTTTGTAAAAGTTACCTCAGGAAGTGGCTTGGTGAATATATCAGCTAGTTGTTGATCAGTAGGAACAAAATATAGCTTAATTGTCCCTTCCAGTACTTGTTCCCTTATGAAATGATATCTGATACTGATATGCTTAGTAAGAGAATGTTGAACTGGATTTCCTGTCATAGCAATAGCACTTTGGTTACACTACGTCAAATTTTGGCTTTCGTCACTCTTTTGTACAGTAAGGGCTATGACACTTTGGAAAAAACGAGTGGCTAAAGGTCATCGTCCCAAGTTTTAGCCACATAATTGTTTTTCGAGTGACCGAAAACACAATTTTTGGAAGATTCAGTCACAACTTTAAAAAATGTGTGACAATATTTAGCCACGTTCCAAATATATGACCAAATATGATAAAACATCATGGTTTTTTTTTGACTTTGACAAATTCCAAAATTTTTTGTTATGCTTGAGAGATAAAAGTGTGATAATAACTAGCGACGCTTCTTTGCTGTGTCTAAATGTTACGAAATGGCCACAGTCATTTTCGGTGATGTGGCTAAATGGGAAATAACCTATGGTCACTACAGTTTTATTTGACTAAAAAGTAGAGTTTTCTGCATATGTCAGAGCTCTGTTCGCTTAAGGAAGCTAAAAACTAGTGACTGTATTATTATGTGACTAAAAAGTACTCTATTTTCACTAGTACCCTCTTGAAACAGAGTATTCTGTTTTCAAGATCCTCATTTTCAACTGATCTGTCACATTATTATATTTGTGTGTGGAAAAATATTTGACCAACTGGACATGAAGTATTGGTATAGCAGATAACCACAAATGACAAACACAAACTTGATTTATCCAAGTTGCATACTAGATTAATTAAAACTTGATAATGAAGCTTAAAACTAGAACAATTCAACAAATCCATGTCCTTCGACCAACATTAGAATTCACCATTACATATTAATTCTTCATCAAATAAAAAACAAAGAAAATGACCAAGACAATGATAACATTATACAACTTCCCACGTATGACATGAACCTCCTTTCGAAGATCTTCAACTGCTGACATGCAGTTTTGCAGTTCAGTCTTCACATCATCAACTTCTTTCTGGATCATGATCTTCATGACAACTGGTTCAGGATCAATCCATTCCCAAAATGAACATTTGGGTCTAGAAGACTTGAAAAGGGAACTAAAATTAAAAGCTGTTTATTAAATTAAACAGATGAAACTGATAAACATCAGCTTACCAATGAATTTGATTTATGGCACACCCGAAATCTTCTTCCAGGGTTTTCAAGTGTGTTTGATGTTCTAATCCGAGCAGGAAGACCACAGTAGCAGCGATCACTTTGATTTTGGTGTGAGCTATAGGAATTTGAAGATGACATCATGATCAGGCCTTTTTCTTTGCACACACCTGGAGAAAAAATAGGAATTAAAACGCAGCATAGAATTTAACCAAACAATTGTATTTAGCATTACATAAAAAACATGGAAAATGACAAACATAATGATAATAATTACCGGATTCAGTTAGCATTACGTATAATAATACCCTTACAGTCCTGCCTAAAGTAATCATCACGAGATTCATTACCCAAGTCACGTGGATCTACAGGTGGTAATATATTATCATTGTGGGGAATAATTACATTACTGAAATCCTCATTGACATCATTGTACAGATCTCTATAATTCTTGAGAGGTGTCATCAAGACAATAGACATTTTTTTATCCAGCTGGTCTTTAACATAAAACACCTGTCGTGCTCGTGAGGCCAATATTAACGGATCATCCTTGTGGCCTAATCTGTTAAGTTCGACCAACATGTAACCCATGCCATCTTGTTTGACACCACTTCTATTGTCAACCCAGTCACACATGAAAAGAGGAATTTTCTTAATATGATAATCTAGTACCCATATCTCTGGTAGAACCCCATAATAAAAGTTCTTTCCATAGGTTACTACTTCTTTAGAAATGTGCATCTCAGTTGCCTCTACACAAACTCCACTGTTCTGGTGAATTATGCCATCACGAATTTTTGTACGAAATGTATATCCATTGATGTCATATACATCATATTTGTTCACGATTCTGCGTGCTACATGTGAGATCCACTTCATTGTTTCTGATACACTTTCTTGGGAGATCGATAACTCGTTTTCAACCTAAATTACACAATAACAAGGATGAGATTCAGCTTGCACAAATCACAATTGAGAAAAAACTAAGATCATACTGATTTAAATATTACCTTGTTGCGTAACCAGTGACCAAACGTTGTGCTATGCTCTTTCTCCAACCATGCTTGTCGTTTACCAGGATGCTTGTTTTTCAAAAATGTCATGTGTTGTCTGCAAGTACAAAAATGAGTATCAAATATGATCCTACTCTTAAATAAAACAAAAAAACAAATAAACATGTTCAGTAGGATTCATTACTCTATATATGGCACAATATACTTCATGCGTATTTTGCAATACAATGAAATATGCTTCCATGTAGAGATCTTGAGAAACTTCAACTGGTTTACCAGATGACAAAGGAATTCCCTCTCCATTACCATTTTCAGATATGTTGTGCTGGTGTTCTGGAATACCAATAGAGCTTATGTCTTTTTTGTATTCATTGAAGAACGCAATTGTTTCTTCTGCAATATGCTCCTCAACAATGCATCCTTCTGGGTAAGATTTGTTCTGCACATGCCCTTTAACAACTTTCATCATCCTCTCAAAGGGATACATCCACCGAAAGCATATTGGGCCACATAATTTTACCTCTCTAACAAGGTGCACAGTTAGATGAAGCATAACATCAAGAAAGAATGGGGTAAAGTATTTCTCCATCAAGCACAGTGTCACACAAAGCTCCTCATGCACTTTATCGAGTTCTTCTACATTGATTTCTTTGCTACATATTGATTTGAAAAAAAAAACAAAGTCTGATAATAGAATATCTTGTGGGTTCACGCATGATAGACCGTATTGCAATTGGCAAGAACTGTTGCATAAGCATATGGTAATCATGCGATTTAAGTCCCATAAGCTTCCTATCCTTTTCATTCACCAAACTAGAAAAGTTGGAACAATAACCTTGCGGAGCCCTTAAGTTGTGTAATGTGTCACAGAACATGTCTTTTTCATCTTTAGTTAATGTGTAGCAGGCTGCAGGAAGTAATGTCTTGTCGCCTTTACTTTTAGCCTACAACTCTTGTCTTATCCCAAAATGTGCCAGATCCTTTCGAGCTTGCAACCCATCTTTCGTCTTGCCCGGAACATTTAGTAATGTTCCGATAATACTCTCAGCCACATTCTTCTCAGTGTGCATGAAATCAATACAATGTTGGACCAAATTATACCGCTAATACCTAAGTCATCGATTCCATATGTTGAATTTCTTCCAACAGGTATGTTCTTTCTGTCCGAAATTTGAGCTACCACCCCCTTTTGATTTTCTCTTTTTTGTTTTCCCCCCATATGTTGAATATGTTGTACTACGTTTTTACAAAGATCTGGTCAAAGAACTACTCCCTATAACGAAATTCGTCCCCGAAAGTGAATTTTTTTTAAATGCATTTTTCGACGATCCAAATAATTCTTTATTTTAATAATAAATTCATTTACCTTATTTAATTTTAATAAAATAATAAATTATGAATATTAATATAAATAATACAATATATTAATATATAAATATTAATATAAATAATACAATATATTGATATACGGATTTACAAGTTGTTTGAAAACAGAATGGCGGCTAAACTTTCCCCAAAATAACTCAAACTTCCCCCAACTCACTTTCAACATCACTTTCAATTCACTTTACCCCCAAATTCACTTTGCTTTCAAATTCTCCCTCTCTGTGCACCATAATCTCTCCACAACTTTCAATCGGTGAAATTAGGTTACACCGTCGGTGAAATCTGGTGACCCAATCTGGTTTTAACTAGGGCTTTTTCTACCGGCATTTAAATCACCTTGCTTATCGCAGGTAAACCATTCTTTGCACAGACTATTTGAGTGATTGCATGTTTAAGAGATATATGTTTCAGATCTATGGTTTGAGAGATTGCATTTTTGAGAGATATATGTTTGAGTTGTATTTGAGAGATTGAGACTATTTGAGTTGTAATTATATGAATAATACTACTATTTGAGACACTTCCATCCTTTTTCTTTGATAAACTCTTTGTGGGTATACATTACCTGTAATATTTTGTGTTGTGCTTGTTTTCTACAGATAATTTGAGTACCATGGGAAAGAGGTATAGATTAGTTGTTTACTATGGGGGTGAGTCCATGACATGTGTTAAGTGGCAATACACTGGTCCTAAGTCAAAGGAGTTCGAAGGAATGGAAGTGTACAACATGATTGTTAAACAAGTTAGGGATTTGGTAGCGGATGTAGTTTCGGATGATGACAAGCTTTATTTCATGAAAGATGGGGTGACCCCGGATAATGGATATGGTTTATTGCTTCGAGACAGTGACTTAAAAGAGTTGGCTATTGCTTCTAACATGACTGGAGTCTGCAAGATTCATGTCTTCCATTCCTGGTCCACAGCTACTACACCAGTTTGCGTTGAAGAAGAATACCTGGGTAGACACATTTTTGACTTCTCATATTTATTCATATGTATGTATATTGAACAGATCAATCCTGTAATTGCTAAGGGTTCTTATACTGGTTGTAGACTTGGCAATTCGGGTCGTTCCGTGTACTTTCGTGTCGTGTACATTGGTGCTCGTGTATCGAAAGGGTAAACCCATATCCATATCCATTTAAGGTTCGTGTACCTTCGTGTTCGTATTATTTCGTGTCGTTTATTCATGTCGAGTACGAAATTACCGGCTCTAATAAGCATAAACAAGTATACTATATTGCCACGACTTATTCTATATGTTTCCTTTTGTACACTTTTTAAAATAGGGGGTGTCAGGAAAAATTAACGGTTCTTGCTGCAGAAGTGCTAGAATTCAAGTTACTTTCTCATTACCTACTATTTTAGGACCATAAAGTTGCTAGAAATTCACTGTCTGGCTGCATATAACACCATTTTTGGCTTCTAGGACTGATTAATTACATCTCTTTGATTGTATATATCGATCATTGATATTATATTATAGTCATCTTGGAACATGTCAGAACTTGGGCAAAGTGAGTGTTCAAAGTGTATTGGTAACATGCTCCAAGAGTTTACAATATACATTTATATAATTTTAAAATATTTATTTATTTATTTCGTGTACTTTCGTGTCGTGTACCTAAGGGTAAACCCATATCCATACCCATTTAGGCCTCGTGTTCTTTCGTGTTCGTGTACTTTCGTGTTCGTGTATCAAAAAGGTGAACCCATATCCATATATTTCGTGTCGTTTATTCATGTCGTGTACAAAATTGCCGGCTCTAACTGGTTTTAGGTGGGGGCAATGTGGAACTTGAGGGTCAATATTCAACGGAAGAGTGTAGCGAAGAAGAAGGAGAAAGCACAGAAGAAGGAGAAAGCGCAGAAGAAGAATGAAAATAGGAGCAACAAAAGAATGCTGTCAAAGCTATGAGGGGGCTAACCAGGTTGCCAAAGCTGCGTTCCAGGTTTACAAACTCTGGTGGAAAAAGACATGAGGTTGAATTTGACACACTTGGTAGGTTAACGGGGGAATACAGACCAGAATTTACGAGCTTTTTGGGAGACACGGTGAGGGACCATGTGGGATTAAGATGGTTAACATGGAAGGAGGTGCCAAAAGAAGTGAAGGCTAAGCTGTGGGATCAAATAACGGAAAATCAGCTACTTCATTAATTACTCTAAATAACTGTTGCATTTTCAATATGAAACACTATTTTTCAACTTATCTGCTTGCCTTTTATGTGTATTAACACCATGTATTATATATTGCAGTGTTTTTTTAATATAGAACTTTGTCCTCAAAAGTTTGTAATGATTCGGCTTGGTGGGCTGCTTTGCAATTTCAGAAGAAAGATGTATGCAGGATTCATACTACAAAACCAGAATAACCAGCAAAACTTGCAAAAGTTCCTAGGCAGTATCGTACACTGGGAGAGCAAGCTGATTGGAATAGGTTCGTAGCCCACATGCAAACGGAAAAATTTAAGGTTGCAATCCTTTAATATACGGATCATCGTTTGAATTCACGTATATTTCCAATGCACTTTGCTGAAATAATTCTTTTGTCTATTGCAAGGATGTCTCTAAAACTACGAAAAAAGCGCGCGATCACGGTCCGTTTATGATCATCGCTTGGGACGAGGAGGATACCCTGCTCTCAGAGAAAAATTGGTAATTCAGATGTGTTTTTTTGTGTTACTAGTGATTATTGTGGATATTAAATGTCTGATTGTGTCGTCGTTGCATTATACAGGGTTTCGGAAAATGAAATTGCAGTTGATGAGGTCCCCACCCGTGCTTTTATGTGGAGGAAGGGGAGGGAAAACAAAGATGGAGAGTTGGTAGATCCTAAAGCGAAGACCATGGCGGATTATTTAGTAAATTTAAATATGAGAGTTAGTATATCCTAAAGTGAACATCATGTCCTTGTTACTAATTTTCTTCATTTTTTTTTTAAAGATGGATATTGAAGCACAAATAAAGGATGGAGGAATCAAGATTGGGCCGGATGAGGATGCCTCTACAGTGGTTTTTGGCAAGGAGCAGGGTGCATACTTGAGAGGTGTTGGTTGTGGAGTCACTCCCAATACGTACTGGCATTGTCCTCGACAAAGGACAACAGGAAAAGATAAAATCAAGATTCTGGAGCTTCAATTGGAAAATGAGAAACTGCTGCGTGAGAAAAAGGATGAAGAACTGAAGAACCTGTCATTGCAGATGGAGGCAACGAACAATAAATTGAATAAAGTCATGGCTCAATTGGATTCGCAAGGGCTGCTTTCAGCAACAAAACAAGATGTAAGGACTAACTAAACTGAATTCAAAATCCAAATCTGAGTACAATAAATATATAAGCACTACGTAAATTGTTGGAGTTTTTTGTGTTCGAATTTAGTTATCATGTGTCTATATTCCAAAACATAGTTTACAAAACTTGTGTTATCACTTGACTTTCCCATTTGACGTTACATTCTGTAGGGAACACCGATAATTGGGAATGCTTCGAGGGACAGCTGCATTAATGTTACCATCCCAGCATCGAAAGAGTTTTTAACACCTGTAAGTAATGGCTAATTTAATTTCTTTTTAATTTTTTCAAAGTAATTGCTGATTTCTTGTCCAATTAAATTGTAGGTTAAATCTGTGGAAAAGCAAGTAACTCCTACTGCCGACACATCCATAATGGTGCAAAAGGTGATCACCACCAAGAGGAAAGTTTATATATCTCCGCGTACCACTAAATCACAACAAGATCCAACAATTGTGCAACAGGTATTACAATATTGCTAAATGCACATGTATATTGAGATTAACTTTAACTTTAATATATTGGAAATTATGCTACTACTTTTGTAGGAAAAGGTGATTAGATCCGGAACCAGGAAGAAGATTAATTTATCTCAGTCTAGCACTATCTCTAGTCAAATGCCATCTCAGTCAAATCAAACCTCAACAATTGTCCAATCGGTATGCATTATATTTCTAAATGCGCATGTATATTAATTCATCACTTTTACCTTTATGATGTTAATTATGCCACTAACTTTTGTAGCCAATAATCAAGTGTACTCTGTATACGTTGAATTTGAACAACCCGGTTGCACGTGGTTCAACTTTCCTTTCTGGTTCCAATTGGATTGAGCTTTAACCGATTAATATATATATATTCTAGTTGTTGCCGAATTTGGTTGTGATAGGTCCCGTATATGGGTTAAGATAAGCTAGAAGGGGGGTTGAATAGCTTATCACCTTTTTAAAATTTAGAGCTTGGCTTTTTCAAAGTTTCTTTCCTCTTTTAAAATTTGTTACTTGTCAACAAGTAAATCGAGTGTGGAAAATAAAAAGGAAAGAAATAACACGGTCGATTTTAGCCTGGTTCACGATGACGCAACCCCTAATGGATCCGCTCACCCCTACGTCCAGTCCCCGAGCTCCTCCCCGGACTCGAGATTTCTTCCACTATAAAGAAACTCCTTTATAGTAGGCGGAGAAGCCTTTACAACTCTTAAACCACTATCTATTTATCTTGGAGCGATACACACACGTATCCTCCTCACAACAAATAGCAAATACCCACTACAAGAATTATCTTGGAGCGTAACTCCCCGTTACCTCCTCAAATACTTTGTAGTAACCCTTTACAAGACTATGTACTTCTACAACTTTGCCGGTCTTGGATCTTAGGTCTTAGGTCTTGAGTCTTCCCTTTTCTTCACGGTGCGAAGGCTACTAACTCCCCGTTAGTACGCCTAAGACTTGGGTCTTAGAACAAAAGTCACCTCACTTCACTTCACCTCACTGCAAAGATTAGAATACAAGTCTAACAACAAACAATATATTAGATAGATATAAATCCGTGCAAACTAGTATGTTACGGTACTAGTCACGGGGACGATATTACGTGTTAAAATAATTTATTCGTTATTAGTTAAAGTCGAGCTCTTCACGATGCCAATCGGAATAGCTACGTACTTTAGTGGTGTGTGCAAGTGGTGATTAATTTATACAAGTATATGTTCAACTCGCAAGTGCGAGGACCAAAAATAAAAACTCAACTCGCAAGAGCGAGGACCAATTATACTACACACAAAAACAATTAAACACAACTCACACATGCGAAAAAGTAACTCGCTTATCTATAGGATAAAATGAGGGCCGCTTATTATGCGTTAAAATATTACACACTCACACAAGCAAGAATATAAACAACACAAGCAAGCAGGCAAGCAAGAAGATGTACAAATATGTACACAAAATATTCGGCCGAATATTTTTAACCAAAAGGGCCGAATAAAATAAATTTGTTTTAAAAACAAATTCAAGTGGTCTTGCTATTTTAAGTCCCTTTAAATATTTTTGAGCTCAAGTTAAAGATTAGGACTTGGTTGAGCAAAGACAAGGAGGCTAATACTTTTGGTTACTAAAAGAATCAAGTTTATACCACTTAAGGTAAAACAAGACTATAACTTTGTAAACCAAACCAAAAGATAGCAAAGTGGCCTTTTACACCCAAAATGGGTTTATCAAAGGACTTGGGGGAAGATTAGGATAATCTTTTAAATGCTTCCAAGAACTTACAAGTTGCTAAAATATACACTAAACGAATCAACTTCAAGAACAAGTGTATAAAAGAGCAAAATGCAAGATTAAGTGAATATAAGTTAATATATGCAAAAATCAACCAAGCAAGCACAATATATCAACTATATATTCATCTATATATATAAATATATATAACAATATGAACCAACTTATAACCCTTCAGATCTAGAGAGAAAACAAGAGAAAAAGCTAGTAAAGAACCTTAAAACACACAAAACACTCACTGGAAAAGTCACCGGAATTTGAGGTTCAAGGGAGACTTTTATTGGTCTCAAAAGGTCACTTACAACCTGCCTAAACAAGGCTTGGAAGGTGGGAAAACAAGGGTGACCAAAGGTGTGTGAAGGAGAGCAAGTTTGGATGTAGAAAACAAGCCAAAATAATGAAATATCAAGGTATAAAAATGGCTAAACCCAAAGCTACGTTTTTGGCTTTCAAAGTGCAGTAGGGAGAGTGTTTGGGAAGTGTTTTCTTCAGCATATAATTCGCTCTCTAAGCTTAGAAAAAGAATGAGGGGTGAAGGGCTTTTTATAGCCAAAAAAGTAAGCATTTTAACATTATTTTTAAATGGTTTATGGCACATGTTGTAAAGGCAAGTGGGAGGAATATTGCTAGAGCTCTACCAGCTGTATAACAATTCAAATATGCCTAGGAAAGAGTGCCCACACATTTTTACCATTTATAGAATGCATAAAAATCGATTAAAATGCAAAACGCGCGTACCAACGAGACGAAATGGGTTTAATCATGATAAATCGAAAAATCATTGAAAAATTATAAAATTTTGGGAATCCCCTAGAAATATGCCCAGAAGATTATGGTCAAAATTTCACCTTGAAATGAGTTGATCTTTTATGACTTTTAAGCGACCAATAAATCAATTACGTATCGGTTTAAGGGGTCCCGGAAAAAAGTCATCCCAAAATTACGAAACTTATTCTAAAATGTCCTATGGAGCAACTAAGGACATATCCAAAGTTTCAAGTCAAAAAGATATACAGAAGTATGTTTACGAATTTTTTGAATGTTAAAACGGCCTTTCGGAGCAACCGAAAAATTCATTTGTCTTTACCAACAACTTAGACAAAAGTTTTGACTTGAAAAATATTCAAACATAATATTACTTATGAAATAATGACTATGAGGTCTAAGGAGTATTTAAGTTTGAATTAAAAGGATTTTATCCGGATAAATAAGGATTTTCGGGTATTTTGGAATAAAATCTGTTTTTGGTCTTTTCGCAAGGTTTTTGGCAAGGTAAATTGATTATAAATATTGAACAAATATATCAAGAGTATTTGAGAGTAAAACACTTAAGAATAACATGCTTTTAAATAATTTGAGCAATTTTGGTACGTAAAAACAATGTTTGAAAATTCTCGATATACGTGCCTTTAGCCGATGCCTAAATCTTTTGACATATATAACCTAGAATATAAACTACCATCAACTTGATATTTTTGTCCTAAGACAATGTCTAAAATGTGTCGGAAAACATCTTTGGGATGGGTTTGACCATTTTGACTTGATACCGGAAAATGTCGTCTCCGGGGGAGGATTCTAAGTGGAATCCTAAATCTAAGTTAATTTCACTTTTATTTTGACAAATTCCAAAACCTAAAGGAGCGAAAGCTTTGACTCTGTTAGGTTGTATGAGAGAGTGGTGAGTGAATTTGGGAGATATTTCCTTGTGCTGAAAATTGATATACAAAAACTATATATTCTTGTAGCATCTTGACGGAACCAAGTTAATTCTTTTATCTGGTGTGATTGTTTTTGAGCAAATATTGCATAATTACTTGTTTATTGTTTTCTTGGACAATAGGTTATGATCCATATTTGCTTGTAGTTCATATTTTTTTGGGATTAGATGGAACATGTAGGATAAGATATTATGGAAATTCAAATAATACGTATCTATATTAGATTGTTGAAAAGTCTCTTTGATATGCATCAAGAATGAAAAGACTTTCATATCAAGTGAAGTAAGACTTGGGTACCAAATAGGGCCAGTCTTGCAAACTGTTATGTCAATAAAAGTGTTGTGATGTGACATAAAAGTATTCATATGGAGAGTCACTAATTTTCTAAAATTATATATAGTCTACAATAGAATTTCAATATTTTCATGAAAATTTCTTTGTACTTATTGGTTGGTGCATTTTATGCTCTTTACTTAGATAACTCTCTTATTCCTAAAATTTTAAATCATACTATTTTAAGAAAAAGTCCTACAAGGATATATGAAGAGATAATAAAAAAAAGTTCATATTTTTATTGCATTATCATTTTATGCTTAAATTACCATATCTTAACTATTACATAAACACCCACTAAGAATTACAGAGAGCATACTGCATCACATGCATATCTATTTGAGTTACAAAAAGGTTTTCCCTGACAACACCAAATCCACTTCTCCCGTATATCGTGGCAAGCAATAAACAAACTTTAAATTTTCATAGCCACTTTTAATATTATGATCTTTCGAGGTCAATATATCTTTGTCACCATGTAGAGGCATGCCTTGTTCCTTATTTACCGCACCTGTATGTTGAAAACAAAAAATATCAATATATATCAGCATTTGTACATGTACTAGTGGTGAGTCATTTTTTTTGTAAATTGTGACAAACTTTTTAGGAGAATGAATGCATATATAGCTATAAAAAAAATAAAAAAGTAATAAATTTTTTGAAGGATTTAAATGTACTTACAATCATGAGAAGAAACAAGAACAATTAAGAATAGAGCAAGACAAGATATCTTTGAATTAGTAATAAATGTTTTGAAGGATTTAAATGTACTTACAATCATGAGAAGAAACAAGAACAATTAAGAAGAGAGCAAGACAAGATATCTTTGAATTAGCCATATAGCATGATTTTTGCTTTCAATATATTTTAGTAAAAGGTGTGCTTGCAAGAAATAATTTGGAATGAATAGCTGAATGATAATGAGTTTATACAGGACTACAAGAAAACTTGAGTGCACAAAAAACATTATTTAAAAGTATGGGCATGAAAATCTGACAAATATACACAGAAGATCTTAAAATATAAATCTTGGTGGATATTAATATATGAAAGATTTATAGTAGATTATCAAAATCCTCCTAAATCTTGGATGATATTGAAATTAGAGATCGGATGTGATGCCCTCCCGACCCGGGGCCTAGATCGGAGGGTCACTGACACACATCTAGATGCAAACAACCTAAAATATAATATAAATATAACATAATATAATATAAATATAACATGCTGACTGGCCCCAACACTACTATCCAAGATCTTTCACAGGTAATGGTATGAAACAAGCAAGCCATCGTCTAACTAATTATTATTACAAACCTGAATTCGAAATATATTATTACAAACCAATTTCTCAAAAGTTCCACTGCTAGTTCTCACAACTAACTAAAGATCTCCTCACTGAGCTGTTATTGCATCTACCTCGGAAGCTATCTCAAAATAAACCAACTTAGGGCCACGGTAAGTGCGCTTCCTTGCGGTTTGGATTGTACGAACCATGATTCTTAGATTACTGTCAAAAGGGTTAGACAAAATAATAATGTAACATCCCGTAATTTTTAGATAGTAATAATAAAAGAATAATAGCAAAACATGGAATAAAAATTATTAAAGGTTAGGAATTAAAATTGAATTAGAAAAATGAGTCTAAAATATGGATGAAATTCTAAAATTAGAAAAATTAGTAAAAACTGAAATTATAGTTTTAAAATACTATATATTTGATTAATTGTTATTTAGAGGATTCTAAACTTTCTTTTTGTACAAGTTATTTAGATTAAAAATAAGATTTGTTATTTGTGGAAAGAAGCGTTTGAATATTTTTGGAAATCGATATCTTTTTATTTATGTTAATTGTGTGTGATAGAATATTTATATTTTTGGAATTAGGGTTGTAAGACATTATAAATACATCATATTCTCCTTCCTCATCTTTATTAACAAAATTCGTAGGGTTTTTTCATACATAATTCAGCAGACTTCTAAAATTCGTAGTAAATTCATCGCAAGTCGGAATTCGTTGATTCTGGACTTTTCGGAAAGATATTTTCGTGCTCTACAACTTTCCTGTTTTGAGTTTTCCAAGAAAACATCGTTTAGAGGGTCAAAAAGACTAAATACAGATCTGATCAGGAGTGGTTACATGTTTTTGATTCTTGTTTTTCCGTTTAGAGGTAAGTCTCTGATCGTTCTTTCTAGTGTTTTCAAAATTATGTGTTATGTGTACGTATTTGTTATTAAATCTTAGGCTAAGTGATTAGTTATTTTGAATTGATATGTATTATTACATATTTGTTATGTGTAAGTAATAGTCTTGGAACTCTGATTTATGCCATGGTTTGCGAAAATAAAGACTTAGGACCGAGTCACCGGGTTGTAGTGACAGTTTTCTGAAAATTTAGGACTGTTATCACCGGGTTGTAGTGGTCAAGGTATGAATTATGGGTTTCAAGTTATTGTTGTTATGTGGTGTCGTATCGAATAAGAATAAGAATATGTGTATCGAAAGTGATTGTTTTGTGTATTGTATCGTATCGATTATTGTATTATTCTATATGTGTTTATACGTTACTTTGTATGACTGGTTAGATCGATTGGTTACTAGCTGGGCTGTATAGCTCATTACTTACAATTTTCAGGTTCGGTGTACGATCGAGTTTGGTAGCGTTGGAGTTCGAAGACCTTAGAATTGGGCTAGATTGACTTTTCGATAGATGTTAGCTGCGCTTTTGTAATAAGTACCTTTGTAATAAACTTTTTGATTAATAAATTGTAATTTGTTTTAGTTTTCGATTTAGAATTAATAGTCCAAAAAGTCGGGATGTTACAAATAATGAGCCAACGCTCAGCAAGTAACTAAAGATCTCAACTGAAAGCAGTATAACCAGGTAACGCGGAAGATGACAATAATTAAGATATGACATAAATATGCTGGAAGCAGTAAAAGCAATACTGGTATTTGGTAATGAAAGGATATCAACTGATAATCAGGATAGCAATAGATATTTCAAAACTGTGTAAAGTAAATAACATTTCAATCGGTAAACCAATTTCGTTTCATGGTAAATTAAAAGTAATCATCACTTTAAGAAAACTGATTGGAGGTTTTTACTTCATAACAGACAATACGGGTGATCAACCCATAAAGTCCCCATACTGGACACAGAGTCCCTCTGGCCATCATTTCCTTTCATTAGGATAGCTTGGGTTCCCAAGAGGCAACACATTGGCCTATAAAGGTGTCGAACTGGACAGACCAGAACTACACTAATACATACTCAAACCGACGGAACCAGCATTACCCATTCGTCCCGTCTCTCCAATCGTCAGGAATCCGTGGAAACCATTTAGACGGAGTTCCTAACATTTTTATTAAAAATCTCATTTTAAAACATTAAGCTTTGCAAAACTATTTTTAACTTTATAAAAACATTTTAATACTTAATCTTTTCGAAAACCTTTACTTCGAGGTACCTTCGACTCTCTGATAACAAATCAGCCCAGTCTAAGTAACTTCAAAGTATTTTAAGAAAACAACTCATTTTGATTTGCAATGATAAAAGTCAAAGGGTTTGACTAAGTTTTCTGACATCAATGAAATAGGGATACAAGTCTGAATCAAGAAGATGTAGACTCAAAGGCATCAAGGTAATTGATCAGTTTTCAAGTTTAAGGTATAATATTAAAGACAATTAAGTTCTTGGATCAGTGTTTAGCTTATGAAGAAGTTTATGTGTTTTAGGGTCAACATAAGTTAAATTGGACACGCACATAGGTCAAGTAGAACACTGGTTTATCGGTCAGTCAATATGACATGATTATAGCAAGCTGTAAGACATATATGGTCAAGAAGCAATTAAAAAGAATTATGCTGTTGTTAGGGTTTAAAATTTATGAAAGACAAGATTCTGGTTACATGAATTGATAGGCTACATAAGATTTATGATCAACATGGCATAAGATAGGCATGCTTGAATCAACAGGATATATCAGTTCAGGAAGGTAAACTTCAAGAAAAGACAGAGTTAATTGCCTTCGGTAGAATGCAACAGCTAACAGCTCAGTCACTGGTACTCGACCTTAGCCTTTCCTTTATCGCTAGGTCCTACGTCCTTCTTATCTACATAAACCATATCACTACTTTAGAATACTATACTTCTAAATCGTCTAATCCTAATCTTCCCAAACGATTCTTATAACACATTAATACGTATCATATAACCTACGTATCTGATAGTACACTAAACCACCTTGTAAACAGATAACCATTTAAACACTTAACACATAGCACATGCATCCCACATAAGCCACTTATACACTTTAGCAGATAAACCTAACTCATAAGAAATCATGCTATTCTAGTTTACATTTTACTAATTATAATTTCCCGAAAATCGGGTAGAGTTTCCTTTATAATATGGACTATCCCGTCGGAAGATATCCGACCCCAATTCACAATCAAATTCCTACGATGGATTTAAGATCCACCTACACACCCAAGGATATCATACTACTTAATTCAAAATCATTAGCAATCATTGATAATCATTAAACCATATTTAACGAATTATTAGCATCACATAACTCCTAATAATCCGAATAATTTACATATAATCATATAATTTCGAATTAATATTCCAAAATTTTGAAAATCAATCATGCAGCCCTATAAATTTCGAAAACATCATATACGAATAATAATCAAATTTCCAACTCATGTTCATCATTGTCGTTTGACCGGCTCATTACGAAAATCATTGCCGACGGGCAAAAGTTTCGGTGGTACTCTTGAATGAGCCTCCAACACGAAAATTCTACCAATTATAAGCAATTAACATCGAATATAATCATGTATAAGCATCAAATCGAACTGGAAAGCCAAGAAACCGAGTCTAGAACTCGAGCAACACAACCGAACAAGCTACACATACATTTTTATGCAAATACGAACTGCATAAATCAATACCAACATGATTCAAGTATAAAAATGAGCACAAGAATACATGGGCATCAATTTAACATCAAAACCGAAGCAAATCAATCAAAACTCGAAATGGGTTTTGAAACTATCATCACAAAATCAACATGCATCGACAGTAATAGATAGAGGAAGAAAAACCGAACACAAATATGGTTTCGGATCATCAAACCGAGCTAAAGATCGATGGAAAAGAGGAGAGAGAGAGAGTTCGAGTGTAGAGAGAGAAGAGAGAGACCTGCTCTCATGAAAAACCAACGAAAAAGATGAAGTGAAGGAGGAGAGTGGCGGTGGTGTTGTTTATAGACTGAAGGGCAAAACAGTAAAATTACAATTGCTATTTATTTTTCTAGAAAAATCATTCTTTAATCCTTTATTAAAATGAAATTAAATATGAAAATGGGGTAAAAATATTTTTAGAAATTTTTAAAACAAAGTTTACAAAATTAGAAGCATCCCCATATTTTTAAAATAATATTTGGATAAAAAATGAATTTTATATGAATTTTTTAAATAAAGGATCTCTAAAAGAAATAATGCTTTTTAAATCATTTTAAAATACCCAAGCACATAATTAAATATCCACACTAATTTTTATAACTCCATAATATCACAAAGATGATAATTTAAAAGATTTCATGATTTAAACCAACTCCAATGATTTTATATGATTTTTAAAAGATTAAGTATGCATTTTAAAAATTCTTTTAATGCTCTAAATATATAAATAAAATTCCACGGACATATACGACACATACCAATCATCATATAATCACACAAACATGGTTTCACACATATCTTGACTTCACAAAATTATACTCATCACATAATTCACAAATTTCCACATTTAACAATTAAATAAACATTTATATAATCGCGAAAAATTCTAGGTCATTATATCGGAATATCTTTTTTAAGATGCAAAAAATTGGAGTCTAGTGTAAAGCATGCTTTCAGCTTCATGTATCTAAACAACAGATTGGTGCATAACTCTTGTAACTCTTGTAACTGTAAACTTCAATATTAAACTATAGAATAATAACATGTTAAATAATTTAAACCACTAAATAGTAGAGTTGTGAAGTTTATCTTTTATGAAAAACTCCAAAAAATAATATCTACATGAATGAATATAGATCAATCTATAGTTCAAAAAATAAAATTAATTTAGGGAATTTGAATGTACTTACACTCATAAAAGGATAAATTGGTAGCAAGAACAATGAGAAAGAGAGTTAGGCAAATTTTTGTAGAATTAGCCATATAGAAAAAAGATAAATTAGCTAAATTTTTGTTTTACTAGTAAAATTGGTGTACTAGCAAAAATAATTTGTTGTTGGAATGAGAATGTGTGAGTCATATGGTTTATGTAGGACTAAAAGAGAACTTATATAGATAAAAATATTATTTTAAATGTATTTCCATATAACTTGTTCTAAGATCCATAATGATATAACAAAACTTTTGCAGAAACTAATTTTATTGTTAATGCATTGACACATAACTCTTTCAAACATTGACAAAATACCAATTTGAATGCTTACAAATCTTTTTTCTTTTTACCTGGGGGGAACTACCACCAAATATATTTCATAAAAAAACTTATTTGTGAAGAGGTACAACACAACAACTAAGAAAATTAACATTTTAGGGAGAGATCCATTGAAAAATACTTGAAAAATGAATTTAGTGATATATGAGAAAATCTACTTTGAATTTGCCGATGGTCTCCTATCAAGCATTAACGAGGAATCACTACTTTGAAATCAATTTAATCAAAATTATGTATTTAAAAAAATCTTAATTCCAAGAAATATTGGTGTAACAAAATTCATATATGAGCTACAAACAAAATATAATCTACTTGCATATACTAAAATTAAGAAACTATCCTAGATCTAAATAACCAAAGCACAGTTGAAATAAATTGTTAAACATTCACAACATGCAAAGCAACCCAACAAAGTAACAGGACCGTAATATACCCAAAAGTATATCCAAAAGACAACCAGACTACCAATTAACGATATAAGATTTCTATAAACATATACTTATGGATTAAAAAACCTCTAATTTTAGTCACCATGATAAGACTTTGGAAACAAGTATCAATATACCATAGTACACACATTTGAATGATATAATTTCTCATGTATTACAAATTTTTTTATAAACACGCTAGGAATGTAAGATGGAGCATAAACTAACAAACACATATTTGTTGATATATTTGGGAAATATATGATTAAATATGGAATTAGTACCGAAAATAATCAAGGTGATATGTAAACTAAACCTAGGATTATCTTCAAGCATTACTTGGATTTGAGTGGTGTTCGAGTATGACTGATACGGAACGTGATGTTCTCGTAATAATATATAGTAATTACAAATATAAAGTAAACTCTGAATCTCCAAAGATGGAGAAACAAAACTCTAACTCTGAATCTCCGAATGGAGAAACAAAACTCAAACTCTTAATTCACTCCTGAATTCGATTCTCAAAGCTACCGAATAGCCAAAATTTTATTATCAATATCATCTTTCAAAAGATTATAAGATAAGAGTATTTATAGGCTACATAAATAACCTTATTTAACCCTTATTCAAATAGGAATCTATAAAAATTCAATATCAGCTAGGAATTTAGCTAATACCTGAACCAAACTATGAAACCCATCAAAATCTTGATCCAACTTGAAAAATAAAATCCTAAGTGCTTAAAGCAAGAAAAACCCTTTCAAGTGAAAGGTAAAAACTTGCAAGCCAAATATCTACTTTCTCAATTAAGTCCATAAACAATTGGACTTATTATTAATAAACTAAATAATTAGAACTCATTTAACTAATAACTATAATATATTTTCTGGATACTAGATATAAATAAAGTGTATAAAAACTCTATTTTACTTCCACTTCTTTTCCTCATCATTCTCCCTTTATTGGAAAAAACTCGTCCACGAGTTTTGTAGAACGCAATGATTACCATTTACGACTTAGATGGATCTAGAAAAAAAATTCGCACATCTTCAAAAACGACGGAGGTGCAAAGAACTGTGAAAACATGTTTTTAGGTGAAGGCGGCTTAATCAAGGATTCTAGAATTATAAAGTCAATATGTTCGACCTGAATATTATCATCAATTTGTTTTTCTCGAACAAGGAAAACCTTCCTCCTCATGAGATTTTTGAACTTTACCAACATCAAGAACCACACTACTCTCGTGCTCTACACAAATTGAAGATTGCGGTATGATCACATTATCATTATCTGATTGATTTTTCCCATGTGTATCTTCAACTTGAACAATTTCCCTTTCAACTTCATCTTTCTTGACTACTTTATCTTGTATGTACTCTTTTGGACCAAAACGATTATTCAATTGCCTTTTCATCTCAGTCCAAGTTGTGATCCTAGGAACGCTTTCCTTCATGAGCTTCGTCTTCAAAGTGTCAAACCAGAGAGATGCATATCTTGTAAGCTCCATGTTTACAATTTTATAAGACTTCTGATCATCAAAACCTTTATAATCAAAGATTTTTTCCATCTGTCTCACCCATTCTAAGAAATCCTCGGCATCACCTGCTCCACTAAATTTTGGTACATCCCACTTCAAGATTTTAACATCGTCATTGTTGTTAGTGGGTGAGGGTTTCTTATAAAGTTTCCGCGAAGAGGTGTATTTTCTACGTAGCAATAACCCCCTCAATCCTCTCGTTTGTAACTTGTAAACCATCAATCCTCTCGTTTGTAGCTCGTAAACTTGCCTGCAGTTCTTTTGTACTTTTTGTAAATTGCTCTGCCATATAAGCAAGTTGCTTAATAATATTTTTAAGAGACAACTTCAAGAAATCTTCTATCTTGCCATTAACGTGCAACAATACAAACCCAAGAACTAATATACCAAATTCAAAGACTTGACGTGAACAGTGCCGATTAACAGTACCGTGAGCCAATGAACAGTACCGTGCACATTGCCGATGAACAGTATGCGTGAACAGTGCCGATGAACAGTATGCATGAACAGTGCCGATGAACAGTATGCGTGAACAGTACCCGTGAACGGTAATAATTTTTATTTTTTTTTGCGAGAACCCTAGATCTCCCGACAATTAAGAAATTGATGGAGAAACCTTGGCTCTTGATACCAAATTGATACGGAACGTGATGTTCTCGTAATAATATATAGTAATTTTAAATATAAAGTAAACTCTGAATCTCCAAAGATGGAGAAACAAAACTCTAACTCTAAATGTCCGAATGGAGAAACAAAACTCAAACTCTGAATTCACTCCTGAATTCGATTCTCAAAGCTCAAATAGCCAAAATTTTATTATGAATATCATCTTTCAAAAGATTACAAGACAAGAGTATTTATAGGCTACATAAATAACATTATTCAACCCTTATTCAGATAGGAATCTATAAGAAATTCAATATCAGCTAGGAATTTAGCTAATACCTGAACCCAACTAGGAAACCCATCAAAATCCTGATCCAACTTGAAAAATAAAATCCTAAGTGCTTAAAGAAAGAAAAACCCTTTCAAGTGAAAGGTGAAAACTTGCAAGCCAAATATCTACTTTCTCAATTAAGTCCGTAAACAATTGGACTTATTATTAATAAACTAAATAATTAGAACTCGTTTAACTAATACCTATAATATATTTTCTGAATACTAGATATAAATAAAGTGCATAAAAACTCTATTTTACTTCCAATTCTATTCCTCATCAATGACATAGGTTGTCCCAATTGACATTTGAAATGCAAGTAGAATTTGGTTCTTATTTCGTATATCTCGTTGTTACAGTATACAATTTTCTTTATGTATCTTATTATTAATATCGAGTTTCCATACGTTAACTTAGAGGTATACTGCTATGATTTTAACTTCCTTATTTTGGCAAAATTAAGTCAATGGTGTGGTTTGTTATTATTTGACTTATTTTCTAATTTGGTACTTAATGTGTTACGAGCCCAATTGGATTGGGGTTTAACGGATTAATAAATGTATTCTAATTGTTGCCGGATTTGGTTGTATGAGAGAGTGGTGAGTGAATTTGGGAGATATTTCCTTGTGCTGAAAATTGATATACAAAAACTATATATTCTTGTAGCATCTTGACGGAACCACATTAATTCTTTTATCTGGTGTGATTGTTTTTTAGTAAATATTGCATAATTACTTGTTTATTGTTTTCTTGCACAATAGGTTGTGATCCATATTTGCTTGTAGTGCATATTTTTTGGGATTAGACAGAACATGTAGGATGAGATATTATGGAAATCCAAATAATACGTATCTATATTAGATTGATGAAAAGTCTCTTTGATATGCATCAAGAATGAAAAGACATTCATATCAAGTGAAGTAAGACTTGTGTACCAAATAGGACAGTCTTCCAAACTGATATGTCAATAAAAGTTTTGTGATGTGACACAAAAGTATTCATATGGAGAGTCACTAAGTTTCTAAAAATCATCAAAATACAGCATATACATTTTCTGAGAACTTAATCTAGTCTCGTTTATTAAAAAAATTTACCTATAATTACGCATAGATGTTTAAAATTATATATAGTTGTTGTGGAATAAAAAGTAGGGTGTCATTAATTCGTGTATTGATTGCTAGGGATTGAGAGCTTCGAGCTTTAATGGTGGCTGCTCTTGTTATCGGGGACTAACTCGGTCCTAACAAAATGCCTACGTACCTTGATGAATATCAAGAATCAAGCCGAAACGTAGTTCTGTAGTTGACTATTCGGCTTGATGCGCCCTCACGGAGTAGTGACGTAGTGGCTTGTATGTCCTTATTCGAGGATTAAGCCTAAAACGTGGAGGGACGTATTGAGCTGTGTCCCAAAATTGTTCCCCCTGAGAATGAGGGGTCAGACCCTTTATATAGGCTTGTGAAGCCTTGAAATTAGGGTTTAGTAACTTGGTAGGCAAGTTATACAATTTGGGCCCAGTTCTAGATCCTTCCATGAGGGAGGTGGATAACTATAGGGGATGTATGCCATGGAGGCTACTCCATTGATGATTTGGTTTGCTTTTGGACTCTATAACAGAGTCTTTTTTTTTTGTTTGATTCGTTAATTACGTTTTTAATATTTAATTAGGGTTTTGGGCCTCATTAATGGGCTTCGTATCTGGACCAAGCTAGGTCTAATTAATGCAACATTAAATGTGTCTTTAGGGCTTACTTTCAGCCCATATCATTTGCCCCCAACTTCTAGGAAAACGGATCAGGTTTTCGTAGAAGTTATATTTGCCTTAATCGAGACTTGGGGTCATTTTTATCCCATACGTGGGACTTCTTAATTTTCCTACCCTTGTATAGGAAGTTTGGTTTACACTAGTGTTTCACATATATCGCCTTATTGTAAAGTATGGAGCGACCTACACATTTACGACGATTTGCCTTATTCGAGGCTAACTAACAGTGTTTGTGTCTTACCGAAAATTATTTATAATTTTCTTCCATGTTTTGGGATTTTTCCTAGTGCTCATAGGCATTTTCCTTAATTATTCCTAAAATTTTAGGAATTTTCCTATACCCATAGGTATTTTTCTTAATTATTCTTAATATTTTAGGAATTTTCTTGTACCCACAGGTATTTTTCTTAATTATTCCTAATAGGAATTTTTGTATAATCACAGGTATTTTTCTTAATTATTCCTAATAATTTAGGAATTTTTATGTACCCACAGGTATTTTTCATAATTATTCCTAATATTTTAGGAACTTTCTTGTACCCACAAGTATTTTTCTTAATTATTCCTAATATTTTAGGAATTTTTATGTACCTACAGGTATTTTTCTTAATTATTCCTATTATTTTAGGCATTCTTATGTACCCACAGGTATTTTTCGTAATTATTCCTAATCTTTTAGGAATTTTCTTGTACCCACAGGTATTTTTCATAATTATTCCTAATATTTTAGGAATTTTTATGTACCCACAAGTATTTTTTATAATTATTCCTAATATTTTAGGAATTTTTATGTACCCACAGGTATTTTTTTTAATTATTCCTAATAATTTAGGAATTTTTATGTGCCCACAGGTATTTTTCGTAATTATTCCTAATATTTTAGGAATTTTCTTGTACCCACAGGTATTTTTCATAATTATTCCTAATATTTTATGAATTTTTATGTGCCCACAGGTATTTTTCATAATTATTCCTAATATTTTAGGAATTTTCTTGTACCCACAAGTATTTTTCATAATTATTCCTAATATTTTAGGAATTTTTATGTACCCACGGGTATTTTAAGATTTTTTTATGTACTCACAGGTATTTTTCTTAATTATTCCTAATATTTTAGGAATTTTTATGTACCCACAGGTATTTTTCGTAATTATTCCTAATATTTTATGAATTTTCTTGTACCCACAGGTATTTTTCTTAATTATTCCTAATATTTTAGGAATTTTTATGTACCCACAGGTATTTTTTTTAATTATTCCTAATAATTTAGGAATTTTCTTGTACCCACGGGTATTTTTCTTAATTTTTCAGGAACTATTTTTATGAACATGGCAAAAGTAGGGGTACTAAATTGCACTTTTCCTCCCAACCTCATTTGAGGTCGTCCAAGCTTCAAATTTGTCCCTGGTCGTAGCACTTTTGGAGGTCAGTTGCGACCTCATTTGAGGTCGTGACCTTTTTTTTTCAAAAATAATATTATTAATTAATATTATTTATTTTATTCAAATTTTGAATAACTTTTATACCCGAATCAGGGCAGTCCTACCTGGATAAAATTTTTCTTGAATAAACTGCGATCGATTTTTATTAATAAATAATAATAATTTTTTACAAATTATTATTAAATAATAATATTTTCTTGTAATTTGTGTGGGGGTCCTAACCTTGATAGACCTGAATTGAGGTCTAACTAAACCCTCAAATTGTCCAGGTCTGGGTGTTCAGGACCTCGGCTCTAAGGCCTGGTCGTGAGGCTTACGACCTCAATCCAAGTCGTGGATTGAGGTTGTGTAAGGCCTTCAATTGAGGCTGGTCGTAAGACTTTAGACCGCAATTCAAGAGCTAGATTGAGGTCGTCGAATGCTCAGACCTCAATTATAACCTACATTGAGGTCTTGAAGTGCTTTGACCTTGATTCAAGAGTTGTACTGAGGTATTGGAACGCTGACCGGCCTCAATCCACGACCTGGATTGAGGTCGTGTAGGGGCCTTCAATTTAGGTTGGTCGTGAGACTTATGACCTCAATTCATGACCTGGATTGAGGTCGTGTAAAGACCCAAAATATCAGTGGTCGTGAGGTCAACGATCTCAAACCACGACCTGGATTAAGCTCGTGTAAGGACCCATAATATCAATGGTCGTGAGGTCTACTATCTCAAAGCACGACGTGGATTGAGGTCTTGGAATGACTCAATTTTACCCAGGTCTTGTGGTTTTACGACCTCAATTATGACTTGAACTAAGTTCGCCACAAGGCTTCATTTTTGGCACCGTCTATGGGATGAAGACGTCAACCATGGAAAATACATGGAGGTAAAAAATGGATGTGACGATCCACAGCTTCAATATGCGTTTTGACCACCATTGTTGGTATGCAACCAACACGTACCACTATTCAAGGGATGAACCCTCTAGGAACAGGAATTTGAACGAGTCTCCAAGGATATTGAGTCCAAAGAACGAGTCTAAACTCTCAAGGGGCGGATCTCCCAATCCTAGGCATGACTATGCCCATAATAGACAAGCATGATTATAAATCTCTACCATGGTGCTTCCACCACTAACAAATCAGAACCCAAGCTATGGGCTTCCACCCAAACGAGGGGATGATTTGCCACGTATTTAAGGCTTGAGACCTCCATATATAGTAGGAGGAAGAAGAAGTGTCGATCGTACACTAAAGATGATGAAAGAGCAATCGGACTGATAATCCATTCCCCTTGACTTTTATTTAGGGAATGACTCCCCCAAAGACGCGTCTCCAAGGGATGATTCAAAATCTACTAACTAAAGGAGAGAATTCCCAATTGCAGATGGTGGTTTTACCTATGTCTAATGGAACACAAGGAGCACGGATCGCCACCACCGTCTTGGTGATTCCAATAACTCGAAACCCCGTTTATGGGTTATCGCCATTCCCAATTGCTGATGGAACCATTTACTCTCATTGATCTACTCTTGAGAAGTGTGTGCCCTAATACATTGAAGGCTTGGTCCCCTCGCTGGAGGACCCAAAGTTTCTCCGGGCCATATGCCAAAGACGACTCTTCGTCTGAAGAAGATGAGGAAGAGGATGTCCGTTCTAGCAAAAGACGTTAAGGCAAGGAGCCCACCGAAGAAGTAGGAGGTTTTCCACCCCGAGGGACTCAAGGAACGGCTCTTCAGGTCATAAAAGAAAGAATTTGGGGGCTCAAATTACTAATCCGCAACAACCGTCTGTGGGTTCAATGATTTCAGGGATGAATCCCCTCCGGATGGTGGTGTCGCCCCTCTAAGCACGCCGTTGGGACTATAGAAGTCCATCTCTATCGTTAAACGATGAACTTAGGTTCCCACCAATGGGATGTCGTTCATCGATGGTAGGAGTAGCCAGCAACACGAGGCATACGTACCTCAATGCATTCAAGGCCTAGAACACCAATGAAGGAGTCATGATTTTCCCGGAGCCTGTATTGTGACGATTTTTCATCCATTGATGAAGATGACTATCTCAAAAAAAAAAAAGACCAAGCAAGGAGCTCGAAGGAGGGTCAGGGCCTTCTTAGCCCCGTGAATCCGAAGGACCAGATCCCAAGACTTTAGGTAGGAGGATACAAACTCATGAAGTGCATATCCAAAAAATAAAGAAAGATCTGGAAGTACAATAGGCTAGGCAGCCTTTAAGGGCTAGGATCCCCATGTTATTAATTTAAGTGGTTCCCCCTATGAGGAGAAGGGTTGATACACAAAGGGATGATCCCGATGATTCTATGCCTCTAGGAGATCATGATGATCATATCCTATCATTCGCCAACAAGATAATGAATGCTCATATCTCAAGAAAATTCAAGACGCCCACCATCGAGTAGTGTGTTAGGGCAAGAGACCCCACTAATCAAGTGATGACATCCTCCAATGCACTACAAATTTTAACCCGTGATTGACGTAATCAAGTATAGGGCGTTCCCTCAAACCCTGGGAGCATGACACAAGGATGATAAAGTCGGTTGCCCCCGAGCTTAATCAGCTCCTTTAAAGGACTAAGAAAGGCATCCGTCCCCCCGTTTATCGATGGAAAGTTCATGAAAAACGTTTTACATCCCCGTGAATGTGGAAAATGAATGAATCCTTGGGGGATTACATGAACCGAATCACCAAGGAAGCCTTGAAGGTCTCGAACCTGAATGATAGAGTGGTCATCAAGATAGAGGAAGCCTCAACCCCTGCTGGAGCCAATGGAGGTAAACGAGAAACGAAAGTAGTCACGAGTAGGACGTTAAGGATAGGTATCCTCGAATAAGTAAATAATCTGACTCTACCTGCAAGAAGAGCAATCAAGGATCGAGGTTCGCTAGCTATGCACGTTTGAATACTCATAACACCCATATCCTGATGGACATTGCTTTAGACAAGGATCTCCGATGGTTGAAACTACTAATGACTGATCCCGAGTAGAGAAACAAGAACCAATATTATCGGTTCCATAAGGATGTGGGAAATAAATCTCACAATTATAGACAACCTGAAACATAAGATCAAGTTTCTGGTCCGAAGAACAAGGTTGTATAAGTTCACCAAGGATGGCCAATAGGGTAACCTAAGGCAGGACTATGAAATAGAGATGATGAAAGGAAGGATGACAATCAAGATCACAATCCATAACCCCAGAAGGCCGATGATAAACATGATTTCTGAAGACCCGACGACGGTCGGGAATACAAGGAGCTCTAACAAAACTTATACTCGAGAAGCTATGCACATTGTAGGAGCAGCTCTATAACAAGCAAAAACTGAAATGGCATTTGCCTTTGATGATTCTGACATTGAAGGGGTGAAGTGCCTCCATGATGGCCCGTTGGTCATAACACCTGTGACAGGCAACTCGCAAGTGAAAGGAGTCTCGGTAGACAATGGGACTTATGTGGATATCTCGAAGATGCGAAACAACGATTCTCAATTGAACCCCTCCAACATGCCCGTGTATGGGTTCCATAGAGTTGAGTCAAGAGTTAAAGAAACTATTCGTCTATCCATAATAATAGGACGAGAGCCTAGGGAAGCTACTCATATGTCGAACCTTTTGCTGTTTAAGCAACTTTCGCTTATAATGTTATCCTTAGGAGGACAAGCTTAAGGCGGTTGCCTCAAGCTAGCTAAGACCTGAAGATCAAATTTCCTACAAGGAATATAGTTGATGAAAAAAAAAAGAGCATTGCTATCCGGCCACCTTGAGGCCTGATGAAGTCGGAGGGAAGGTCCTCCCGATTGAAGATATGGATGTCCAAAAAGATCAAAAACAAAGAGAAAAACCCACCAAGGACTCGGTCCCCATCCCTTAGTTCCTGAAGAACCTGAAAAGTTACCTACGTAGGGCATTGCTGAATAAACCCTTGAAGGACCAGAGAACAATGTTGTGCTTGCTTGGACAGTAGCTGATATGCCAGGGGTCGATCCCCAATTGATTACGTAAACTAAACGTCCACCCGAATAGGGAGACGATGAAACGGAAGGAAAGAAATTTTGATTCCAAGAGTAGGAAGGCCAATAGAGAGTGAAGGATGTGTATGGACTTCATTGATATGAAAGATGCATGTCTTAGAGACTACTTTCCCCTACCAAGGAACGATTCATTGACGACCCAAAGAGGCGACATATTGAAGATTGAAAAATAAGATCTTTGAGCATCTTAGTGGGAAGACTATATAAGTCCATGGAAATGATGTGTTAATCAATAGCCTCGATAAGGCACATGACATCGAGCATTTTTATGAGGCGTTTGAGGTGTTAAGGCACCACACGATGATATTGAATCTGGCTAATCCACCTTCAGCATAGGATCATGAATTTTTTGGGTATTATGGTCTCCAAACATGGAAATTGAGGCCAACCCAGATAAGAGTAGAGCAATCCTTGACACGGAACCTCCACGTGTTGACATAACCAAATTACGAAAAGTTACTCTATCTATACTTGGATGTATTTGACACGGCTTTGAGTGTCGTCCTCGTGAAAGAGGAAGACAAGGTTCGAAAACCCATCTGTTACATGAGAAAGGTCTTATATGAGACGGAGTAATCAAAATAAATCCCCAAGAACTCACTAACTTCATGGTTGAATACATCATTGACAACCAAGAAGTTGGGGGGCAGGAGGTAGTACCCTAGGAGGGCAAGGATTAGAGAACGAGAATCCAGAAGTGGTACTCAATGAGTATTGGATCAATTTTGATGGAGAATCAAAAACAAAATTAAGTGAGAACATACCCCGATGGGCTCATGATTCCCCAACGACAAATAATGAGGCTGAAAGCAAAGCCGTGATAGCCATACTTGGTTTGACCGGAGCCCCGAGGGTCAAAACCTTAAAGTCTGTGGAGACTCAAGATCAGTAGTACCAAAAGTGAATGGTGAGTTCGAGGCCAGGGCTGGAACCGTGACAAAATACTTGAAACTTGACTCAATTCAATAAGTGTTACGAGGGAGGAAAACGTAAAAGCTGATGACCTATCTATGTTTGCCTCCTCAGAGATAGAAAATTATGTTGAAAGTTCTTACTTCCAAGTCTTGGATATCCGAAACATTGATAGAAAAGATGATAACACCTACAGGTATGAAAAGCCGTTGGATAGATCCTAAAGGGGCTCTCTAGGAAACCAGTTGGTTATCCGACAATGCCTTGGAGGCACGAAAGTTGTCAATAAGAACACTGAGGCCTCAACACGAGAATTTATCCTTGAAAGAAACTCATTTGGAAATATGGGGGCAGTACTCGGGGGGCAGGACCCTTGCCCAAAAGATGACCCAATTTGGATTCTACTAGCTAGGCATGATGGCTGATGCCGGAAGTTATGTGTGATCGATATCCAAAAACACGAAACTGTTGATCAATCCCCTAAAATGTTGAAAACCATCAGTTCCACCATTCCCAATGGAAAGTGCCCAGAGGAAGTTCCTGATAGTTGCAATTGATACCTTCATGAAGTAGACTGAGGCCAAAATCCAAGCCTGGATAAGCACCAAGTAAATGATACAATTCTTGTAGGAAAGTGTGATACGTAGATATAGACTTCCACCAATCCTTGTAGCCAGAAATGGATGACAATTCAAAAAGGAGGCTCTTACAAGCTGGAATTGTTTGAAAGCACCCCAAACCTCAAGGTTTATCATATCTGAGCATCCGGTTAAGACACTCCACCTGATCAGACTAAGTAGAAATAAGGTTTGATGAAACCACAAGCTTCTAGCTCTAAGGAATTGAAGGCTCGAATAGGCCATGTTCCATGTAATTGAAGGCTCAAATAGGCCGTGTTCAATGTAATTGAAGGCTCATCAAGTGAGAAATCGAACAGGAAAATTTGATGTTAAGTACAAGCCTAGGATGGCCATCAAATCCCAAGCTCTAGCTGACTTCGTGGTTGAATATACCATTGACAACCAAGAAGTCGGGGGGTAGGAGGTAATAGACCAGGATGGTCAGCAAGGTGAGAAGCCCCTGGAAGAGAAGAAGGAGTATTGGATGCTTTATTTTGATGGGGCATCAAAAATAAAAACCAGTGGTACAGGTTTAGTTCTGCAAAGCCCCGATGGGTTCGCAGTCGAGTATGCCTTGAAGTTGGACTTCCAAACAACCTACAACGAGGTAGAGTATGAAGATCTGATAGCCGTCCTTGGATTGACAATAGCCCTGAGGGTGAAGAACTTGAAAGTCTGTGGGGACTCAAAGCTGGTAGTCTCATAAGTCGATGGAGAGCTTGAGGCTAGAGAAAAGAATATGGTCAAATACTTGAGGGTTGTGAAAGCTGCGATAGCCCAGTTCGACGAGTGCTACGTTGAGTGTATCCCAAGGGAGGAGAATACAAAGGTCGATTCCTTATCTCAGTATACTTCTTCAGAGGTCCAGACCCATTCTGGGAGTGTCTACTTCCAACTTCTGAGAACCCCTATAATTGATTCTAAGCATATTGCTCCTATCGGGATAGGAGGATGCTGGATAGATCCTATCAAAACATACCTTGGGAATAGCTGGTTGCCAAACGATGCCACAGAGGCAGGGAAGCTAGCTGTAAGGAACTAGGCTCGAAGAGGCCACGTTCCACCCGACTGAAGGCTCGTGAAGGCCCCATTCCGTCCAAATGAAGGCTCGTAAAGACCGTGTTTCGTCCAACCAAAGGCTCGAAAAGGCCACGTATCATCCATTTGAAGGCTCAAAAAATGCAAGAAATAAGTTTAAAAAAACATATATATATATATATATATATATATATATATTGCAAAGAGTTAGAGCTCGAGACAAGCTTCGATTCGATATATTGTAAGCTCAAATCGGAGCAACGAGCAAAAAGATATGGATTTTTCAATACTCCTAATAATTAAGTTAAAGGACAAAAATGTGACCTCAATCCATGTCTTCAGGGGATGGAATTTCAAGTCACGATTGACTCCCTCTAGGTCTCAGAGGTAAGGTTGTGATGACCGAAGACCTAGGATAAACGAGGCTTTAAAAAGACTTCAATTGAGGTCATAGAATAAGATCACACACCCCGCGACCAATGTAAAATTGAGGCAAAATACGACCTCGATCTATGTCCTAGAAAGGTCAGACCTCACGACAAGTCAAAAAGGGAGCCTTTATACGATTTCAATCTAGGTCGTGGATGAAGCTCTTAAATCCCACAGACGGCGCCAAATGTTGTGGAATAAAAAGTAGGGTGTAATTAATTCGTGTATTGATTGCTAAGGATTGAGAGCTTCGAGCTTTAACGGTGGCAGCTCTTGTTGTCGGGGACTAACTCGGTCCTAACAAAATGCCTACGTACCTTGATGAATATCAAGAATCAAGCCAAAACATAGTTCTGTAGTTGCCTACTTGGCTTGATGCGCCCTCGCGGCGTAGTGACGTAGTGGCTTGTATGTCCTTATTCGAGGATTAAGCCTAAAATGTGGAGGGACGTATTGAGCTGTGCCCCAAAACCTCTCCCCCTGAGAATGAGGGGTCAGACCCTTTATATAGGCTTGAGAAGCCTTGGAATTGGTGTTTAATAACTTGGTGGGCAAGTTATACAATTTGGGCCCAGTTCTAGATCCTTCCATGAGGGAGGTGGATAACTATAGGGGTTGTATGCCTTGGAGGCTACTCTATAGATGATTTGGTTTCCTTTTGGACTCTATAACAGAGCCTTTTTTTTTGGTTGATTCGTTAATTACGTTTTTAATATTTAATTAGGGTTTTGGGCCTCATTAATGGGCTTCGTATCTGGACCAAGGTAGGTCTAATTAATGCAACATTAATTGTGTATTTAGGGCTTACTTTCAGCCCATATCAATATTCTACAATAGAATTTCAATATTTTCATGAAAATTTCTTTGTGCTTATTGGTTGGTGCATTTTATGCGCTTAACTTAGATAACTCTCTTATTTCTAAATTTTTAAATCGTACTATTTTAAGAAAAATTCCTACAAGGATGTATGAAGTGATAATAAAAAAAATGTTCATATTTTTATTGCATTATCATTTTAGGCTTAAATTACCATATCTTAACTAAGAGCACAATGCATCACACGTATATCTATCTGAGTTACAAAAAGGTTTTCCCTGACAACACCAAATCCACTTTCCTCCCGTATATCGTGGCAAGCAATAACCAAACTTTAAATTTTCATAGCCACTTTTAATATTATGATCTTTCGAGGTCAATATATCTTTGTCACCATGTAGAGGCATGCCTTGTTCCTTATTTACCGCACCTGCATGTTGAAAACAAAATATATCAATATCTATCAACATTTGTACATGTACTAATGGTGAGTCATTTTTTTCATAAATTGTGACAAACTTTTTAGGAGAGTGAATGCATATATAGCTGTAAAAAAAATAAAAAGTAATAAATTTTTTGAAGAATTTAAATGTACTTACAATCATGAGAAGAAACAAGAGCAATTAAGAAAAGAGCAAGACAAGATATCTTTAAATTAGCCATATAGCAGGATTTTAGCTTTCAATATATTTTAGTAAAAGGTGTGCTTGCAAGAAATATTTTAGAATGAATAGTTGGATGAGAATGAGTTTATATAGGACTATAAGAAAACTTGAGTGCACAAAAAACATTATTTAAAAGTATGGGCATGAAAATCTGACAAATATACACAGAAGATCTTTAAAATATAAATCTTGGTGGATATTAATATATGAAAGATTTTTATATAGTATAATATCAAAATCCTCCTAAATCTTGGATGATATTGAAATTAGAGATTGGAATATCTTTTTTAAGGATAATGTCAATATTTTTTTAGAAACTTGTAAAATATTTATCAACACTTAGAGGAAAAATGAAAATTATGACAGACAATATCCATTTTAACACAATTAGATAGATGAAAAAAATTGGAGTCTAGTGTAAAGCATGCTTTCAGCTTCATGTATCTAAACAATAGATTGGTGCATAACTCTTGTAATTGTAAACTTGAATATTAAACTATAGAATAATCCAAACATGTTAAATAATTTAAACCACTAAATAGTAGAGTGGTGAAGTTTATCTAATATCTACATGAATGAATATAGATCAAACTATAGCTCAAAAAATAAAATTAATTTAGGGAATTTGAATGTACTTACATTCATAAAATGATAAATTGGTAGCAAGAACAAGGAGAAAGAGAGTTAGGCAAATTTTTGTAGAATTAGCCATATAGAAAAGTGACAAATTAGCTAAATTTTTGTTTTACTAGTAAAATTGGGGTACTAGCAAAAATAATTGATTGTTGGAATGAGAATGTGTGAGTCATATGGTTTATATAGGACTAAAAGGGAACTTATATAGATAAAAAAATATTATTTTAAATGTATTTCCATATAACTTGTTTAAAGATCCATAATGATATAATAAAACCTTTACAGAAACTAATTTTATTGTTAATGCATCATAACTCTTACAAAGATTGACAAAATACCAATGTGAATGCTTACAAATCTTTTTTCTTTTTGCCTAAAGGGGCGAAAAACTACCACCAAATTTATTTCATAAAAAAACTTATTTCCAAAGAGGTACAACACAAGAACGAAGAAAATTATCTACCGGCAATAGGGCTGGCAATTTCGGGTTTTGGGTCGGGTTCGTGTCGGGTCAGTAGACTCGGGTCGCAAATTTGACCCAACCCGAACCCGACCCAAAAATTTAATGGGTCCAGGTGATCAACCCGAACCCGACACAAATGGGTTTCGGGTTCGTGTCTCGGGTCCAAAATTGCCAGCCCTAGCGGGCAATAGCCTAGCGGATACCGCCGACCCTGGGTTAAGCCTGGTCTGGGGTTCGAATCCACCGCGGAGCAAATGAAAACTCCGGATTTACGTGGTGGGCCTGGGTAAAGGAGCTCAGGTAGTCCTCCTCTGGAATTAGTCGGCTCATAATTGTGAGTCGGATATCCAGGATAATAAAAAAAAGACCGAAGAAAATTAATATTTAGGGAGAGATCCATTGAAAAATACTTGAAATAAAATTAGTGAAATATCAGAAAATCTAAAAAATATTTGAATTTTCCGATGGTCTCCTAGCAAGCATTAACGAGGAATCATTACTTTGAAATCAATTTAATCAAAATTATGTACTTAAAAAAATCTTAATTCCAAGAAATATTGGTGCAACAAAATTCATATATGAGCTACAAACAAAATATAATCTACATGCATATACTAAAATTAAGAAACTATTCTAGATCTAAATAACCAAAGCACAGTTGAAATACATTGTTAAACATTCACAACATGCAAAGCAACCCAACAAAGTAACAAGACCGTAATATTCCAAAAAGTATATCCAAAAGACAACCAGACTACCCATTAAAGATATAAGATTTCTATAAACATATATGTATTGATTAAAAAAACTCTAATTTTAGTCACCATGATAAGACTTTGGAAACAATTATAATTATACCTTAGTACACACAACTGAATGAAATAATTTATCATGTATTACAAAGTTTTTTATAAACACTCTAGAAATGTAAGATGGAGCCTAAAACAAACAAACACATATTTTTTGTTGATATATTTGGGAAATATATGATTAATTATGGAATTAGAACCGAAAATAATCAAGGTGATATGTTGACTAAACCTAGGATTATCTTCAATCATTACTTGGATTTGAGTGGTGTTCGATTATGATATAGGTTGTCCCAATTAACATTTGAAATGCAAGTAGAATTTAGTTCTTATTTCGTATATCTTGTTGTTACAGTATACAATTTTCTTTATGTCTCTTATTATTAATATCGAGTTTCCTCATGTAAAATTAGAGGTATACTGCTATAATTTTAACTTCCTTATTTTGGCAAAATCAAGTCAATGGTGAGATTTGTTATTATTTGACTTATTTTCTAATTTGGTACTTAATGTGTTACGAGCCCAATTGGATAGGTTTTAACCGATTAATATATATATATTCTAATTGTTGCCGGATTTGGTTGTATGAGAGAGTGGTGAGTGAATTTGGGAGATATTTCCTTGTGCTAAAAATTGATATACAAAAACTATATATTCTTGTAGCCTTGTGAATGTTGCTCATCTTCATGAACCACGTTAATTCTTTTATCTGGTGTGATTGTTTTTTAGTAAATCTTTCATAATTACTTGTTTATTATTTTCTTACACTACAGGTTGTGATCCATGTTTGCTTGTAGTACATGTAGGATAAGATATTATGGAATCTTAAATAATACGTATCTATATTAGATTGATGAAAAGTCTTATCTTTGATATGCATCAAGAATGAAAAGACTTTCATATCAAGTGAAGTAGGACTTGGGTACTGTTGTGGCCGAAATTTGTAATGGATCTAATTTCAGGCCCATGAGTATCAGAGGCCTAATCTGAATGGTTTACGTATAATAAGGAGGTCCACCTAGTCAGGTCCAGCTATCTAGGTCCAGCTAGCATTAGGTGTAGTAAGGATATTGGAGCAGCTTTGGAGGTACGGATATTGGCGTAGCTGTGGATGTACCGATATTGGCATAGCTATAGGTACAGATTAGCCGCAGCTCTATGAGGTTCTGATATAGCCATAACTATGAGTTCCTGATATAGCCGTAGATGTGAGGTCCTGATATAGCTGTAGCTATGAGGTACGGATGTTATGGAAGCTGTGGAGGTGCCAATATAGCCGTAGCTCCACCTGTACCTATCAGAAGAGAAATTATGCAAGGACTCTTGTTCCAACTTTTTAGGGGCACGGGAATATCTTCATAAAATAGAGTCTAACTAGGATTTAATCATCATAAACATGATAAACTTAATATAGATGGGATATATATGGATATTTATGTAAATATTTGTGGATTTATGAGTTTGGGAGTTATATTTGAACTATATGACACTGGGAGCTCAATCTTATGCAGCTGGGTTAGTTGGCAAAGGTGGGCTTTGGTTTATCTAATCACAGTGGTTGGTCCAAGAAGAGAGTTATAACCTAAAAGAACTACATTGGGGCTTGATTCCTATAAATAGGATATGTAGGCATTTTGCAAGGGGGTTCAGATATTCACTTCTACACGCGTAAGGCACGTGTACCCATAGTGAAATGTTTTCTGGGTGGTTTTGGCTGGAGTTCATAGCAATTTCCGTCCGGTGACCTTGCTAATGCAGTCCCAAAACACTACAAATCTAACCTGCTCCAGCAGTTGGAGCTGCAGCTAAGGTTCGTGGGCCTGCTCACCTGTTTGAGATCCAAGGGCAGATTCCGTTATTCCAGCAAAGACTACTTGGGGTGTTGGTGCAGATTTTTCTCACAAAATTTTTGGCGCTAGAAGGAGGGGCTTCTCTGATCTTTTGAGAGGTGCGATGTCTAAAAGCTCCGACGATGATCGAACCTTAAAGAACGACTGATATAATAATGAAAATTAGCCCGAAAATGAAGTCTTGAGCAAGGATTTTGTGGAATGAATAGCACGTATGGGCTGGAGAATCATTACCCTGGAAAAGAAATTGGAGAAATGGAAGAGAAATCATGGTTTGTTGGAGAAAAGGCAAAAAAAGGGAGGTAATCACCTTCATCTTAGTCATTAGGTGGTGAAAAGGACGATATATGGCTCCGAGATGCACATACTTTTGGTTTGATGAAAGAGACCTGAAAAGAATGGCCAGAAATTGAAGTTTTTAGATGTTAATTTCGATAAAAAATACCTAGAAATGAGGTTCCACGAGGAGAGTTTCTATGACCCGGCAGCTTCTCATGTCAAGAGTGCTAATATGTTCGATAGGAGAGGTGAAGCTGAACATCCATCTGCTAATGGAGGTACGACCATCTGGAGAGGTTCTAGTGGCAAAGACATAAGAGTCCTCAATCTCGAGGTTGCACCTACGGCAGAAAGTTTCTGTAAGGTACCCCCCAAATACTTCATTTTGGCATATGATAAGGATGTTCTTATAGTTAGAAAATGGCGAACCTCAATTTAGAGGTTCAACCGGAAGGAGGTGAAGGATTATCGAAGCTCCCACAACGAAAATTAAAAGTGGCTATGAAAATTTGTCTGCAATGCTTTTCTATTGTAACGCCTACTTTGTGTTACATTAGAGGTACCTTTTTTGACCTACTGAAACACTGTTGAGATTGTGTTACATTACTTATGAAGGTACTGTTGCAGTAGAACATGTACTGTTGCAGTAGAACATGTACTGTTGCAATAGATTCGTTGTGTTACAGTAGAGATTGAGCGTTGCATTTGCTTTTTTTTTAACATTTATAAATAAAAAAACAAATGAACATGTGGGTCCCACAGAAGTGTTACATTTTCAAGAAGAAGTGTTACATTTGCTGAAATCAGTGTTACATTTGAATGATACAGGTGCCTCGATGGACAACTGCCACGTGTTACATGGGACCACAGCCTGCCACGTGTCAGGTGGGCCCCACTGCCACGTGTCATTTGTGGGTCCCACTCTGCCACGTGACAGGTGGTCCCCACTGACACGTGTCAGGTGGGTCTCACAGGTGCCACGTCTCATGTGGTCCTCACACTGCCACGTGTCATGTGGGCCCCACTGCCACGTAGCATGTGGGTCCCACAGGTGCCACGTGTCATGTGGGCCCCCTGCCATGTGTCAGTATGGGTCCCACATTGGCACGTGTCATGTGATCCCCTCGCTGCCACGTGGCAGTGTGGGTCCCACACTGCCACGTGTCATGTGGGCCCTACTACCATGTGTCAGGTGGGCCCCACATTACCACGTGTCATGTGGGCCCCACTACCGCGTGTCAGTGTGGGTCCCACACTGCCACGTGTCATGTGGGCCCCACTGCCACGTGTCAGTGTGTGTCCCGCGCTGCCACGCGTCAGTGTGTGTCCCGCGCTGCCACATGTCATGTGGGCCCCACTGCCACGTGTCAGTGTGGGTCCCACAGGTACCATGTGTCTACTTTACCTCTTATTAAAAAAGAAATTGGTGTTGGAGGGATTCGAACCCCTAACCTCCAAGCCACATGACTCCAACTGTCTTGGTCCAGAATGGCTAAAAGGATGCCAAGGTAAAAAGGCTGGTTTGGCATCAAGTTCAGCTCCTGCAGACCCTTTTGTGGATGATCTGACTGCAAAGATAAAGCAAGAGCTTAAGGTGGAGTTCGACAAGAAACTCTAGAATAACATGTCGATGTTGCTTAAAAAGCCGGGAGAAGCAAATCCCGATTTAAATTTGGACTTGGGAGACTTTAGCTGTTATGCTACAATGTCAAGCGCGGATGATGAAAATGCTACTCCTTTGACTCGAGGGAGTACCCTTTAGCTATTTGTTTTTTTAAAATCTTTAGTAGTGCTCACAGTTGGAACTTATTAGTATGGACAGTTCGGATGTCGTATTTTGTTTGGTTAACTTTGATTAAATTAAGTCTGTAGGTTGGATTATGTTTTGGTGAAATGGTGGATTTAGAATATATTTTTGGTGAAGTGGTGGACGGAGGAGATCTGTGAGTCTTGGTTAATGGAGGAGATCTGTGAGTCTTGGTTGATGGAGGATAGATTGTGAATGTTTTGATTTGTATTTGACGATTACGGTTTGTAATGGGATTAGTATATATACACACTACAAGAAAAGGGTCAATAGACATCAGTTTATGGCCGATGTCTATGTTATTTTGCATGTGATGTCTAGGTCGGAGATGTCTATTCTAGACATCGGCCAGAAACTGATGTCTGTGCTAACATAGACATCGGTATTTACTTCAATACACATCAGTTGTTCTACAAAACAGGCTACATATAATTAATTTTATAAACAACTTGCATGCCTTATATTCTAGAAAACATATAATAAACTAAGTTATTTTTCACATACACATCACTTTCTTTTTTTGGAAAAGATGTCTATTTGGATATTAGACATCATAATTTTAGCAGATAAAGTGATGTCTATAGTTATCTTAGACATCATCCTAGACTGATGTCTAATGTTCTTATAAACATTAGTTTCTTTTAAAACAAAAATCGATGTGTATAGCTATCTTGGACATCATCCTATACTGATGTCTAATGTAGGTATAAACATCAGTTTTTTCTGAAAAAACTCATTTATATGTGTCTCTTAGACATCAGATTTTATAAATAAAAAGTGATTTTTATTTGTTTTTTAGACATCGGACATTGCAGAAAAAATGTGATGTATATCTTTGTTTTAGACATCATTATTTGGTAAAATCAATTTATTTGCTAATAATAGATGTGACAATTGTCATTATGTGGCTATTGACAAAATAAAAATCACTTTTTATTTATAAAATCTGATGTCTACATATCCAATGTACCAAACCCAAAACAAGTAAACATGACTACATATCCACAAAATCAACTAAACTACGCAAAGTACCCATCCACAAAACAAAGTACATAACCTGCTTAACTAGTCATAGTCAAATAACTATGTTTGAAGATGCGATATATTAATTAAACCTTTCCAAAAGAAGACTTGTGTCGTCAAATGTGGTTTTGGATGAATCAGGACTTCTCCAATAACTCAGCCACTGTTTCCATAAGCATGATTTAAATTGCCCATATGTTGGATGGGAATACTCTGTATCGAAATAAAGGTCTCTCGCCCCTGAAGGTGGGATGCTCAACTCCTTCACTAAAGCCTGGTTCCTTCTGTTTATAAAAACACGAATCAGTTCCACGGGATACATACACTACACCCCCCTCAACACATAACTCATGCTTATTTAATTCTTGACTTACTGATGCAGGGCTGATGATCTGTAGTGCTCGGTAAAATCAATCCCAAGTCGGCATTCTGCAGCAACTGAACTCACTTCTAGCATCCATGTAGCAGGATTGTATTTTTCTTTAATTTTCGGGACCCCAGATGTATGTCAGAGTAGTGCGAGTGCGTAAATTAGAAATTTTGGACTGCACAACATAGATATATTTTCAGCACTTAGGTTGCCTTGCATACATCTTAAGTGAAGAATATCAAAAAGAAAAATTAATAAAGCAATTCACTAGAACTGGAAGATCAATAGTGGCAAATACCCCTCGCACTACTCAACATTTAAAATTTTAAATGGTGGAAACGGAAGGGAAAGTGATAGTTATGAAGTTCTGTACCTGAACATATCAGGCCGTTGATCATACTCAACATGCTGTAGATTACCACTCTCTCTCCACTTATTTGCTGCAAGTCATTGTCAATGAAACATTAGCAGGGCACATAAAAATATAATCAGAGAAAAATTAAAAACAAATTTCCTGACCTAATCCTAGGTCAACAAGAAAGAGCTTCTTTTCCTGAGCAGTTGATGGCTGACCGAGCAAAAAGTTTTCTGGCTTTACATCTCCATGCACATAACTTGCATCAACACAAAATATCTCAGATTTTACAACCAAGAAAAACTAAAACTTAAAAACAAAAACTAAAAAACAATCAGTAAACATATTTTTGGAATCAAATCACAAGAAATGTTTGTAGAAACCATAATGTCGGAAGAGTTAAAAGATAAGAAAGCCAATTTGTTTGCTAAATCATACCCTTTTGAGTACATCTTGTCTAAGATCGACAAAGACTCAACAGCAATGCAAGCAATCATTTCAGAAGACATCCTGTTTAATAAAAAAAATTGCAACTAATTAAAAAACAAGACATAGAGAGAATCATCATTTGAAAGCAAATATAATACCACATTTTCATTATACAGTTCTGCACTAAAGATGACAACATGCAGTTAACAATGTTCAATTAATTAGCAGTACTATATATATTGACAATATTGTCTCAGCTGATTGTTTATTTGATTTTCTAATGGCTTTTCAGCCAAAGGTACTAGCGAAGATATATATCAGTCGTAACTTAATAGTAACTTAATAGAACGTACTGAAGATTGCAAGTTCCTTTCTGTTTCATTTCTAAATTCAGGAGCTACCAAACCTATTGGAGTCTTGAAGTCAATATCATCAGAGATGGATTTTGCTGAGCATTTATGGGAAATCCTCCATGATGAAGCTGGATTCCAAAAAAAAAACATAATCAGAACTACACAAGTATCATGTCAAAACAGCTAATGAACAATTAAAATATATTATTGATACCTGGCCATGCCATAGTTCCACATCTGATTCACTACCTGATCCACTATTCATAACAAAGCTCCTGTCTATAGAACCAATGTACTTTTGGCTCACATTGCCAACAGTAGAAATAGGGTGACTGGAAGAATATTCATATGAACACTCATCCGAAGTAGTCGAAATGGAGTCCAGGAATAATCCAATATCTATATCTCCATTTTTGTCACTGCCAAAAACTGTATCGTTGTGATAATAGTCTTGCATCATTTGCATATGAATTGTAATTAATGAAAAATTATACTGCTATTGTTATATCAAACAACTAACAGCATTGTGAGATGAAACTAGATAAGCATGCATAAGACAGAAAACTAAGAACCTGTCTGAGAAATCTTGATGCCACGTTTGGAGAGTTTCAAATGTTTTTTATATGTTAACATCATAAACAAGAATGCAGCAATCTACCCTCTATAAAATGAGACACCATACAAATCTAACAAATACATATACATCATACAAATCTAACAGTTGAGTCAAGCTGACCATGCATATGGAAAGATTTACATCAATTTTGAGTTTCATCTCAAATTGCCAGATCCTATATGCAAAGCGATGCACATTAATTTCCGTATATATAATTGTAACATAATTGTCACTTATGCCAAATATGGGGCTGACTTGGTCATGCAAGATGGTAATATTTCTAGGCAGAAACGATACTACTGGAATAAATCAATGAACACTTTGATGTTGCAGATAAGGACATGTAATGTGCTAGTACCTGTTGAAAAATGGAGTTATACCAAAGTGCTCCTCTTACTATAATTAATTGTGTAGCATTACCTGTTGTCCCACCACATACATAAAGGCACATCAGGTAAACAATAGTTAGGTATATATAATTTTCTAGATATGTGTAAAAGCAACAGCAAAACATACACACACAGACACACTCAAAAATGAAGACTCTATTTCATGGTGTACAACACAGTTCAATCCGCGGTCTCAGAAACTTATAACAGCATTTTAATTGCAAACATGAAAATAAAAAAATTTTAAACTTGCACTAAAATATGTAGCCATCTTTGTTTAGTGAGTATCCACTGCTTTTATATTTTTCGAGTTTTCTATTAAATTTCATCCTAAAATCAAGCAATGAACTAACTTGACTTGCAACTAACTTCCTTAACACAAAATTACCAACTTCGCATACTTTTCCATCTTCTAGTTCGGATCAACTCCAATTACATCAACACCCTTACTAGCATAATATTTAAGATTATGACATGTACCGATCCCGAGCTCCAATATTTTGTTCGTATTTTCTCTTATGTCTCTGTAAATCTGTGACTTGTAACCTGCAATCTTTGCAAAACCTAAAATGAACTAGTCACATAAACTTAGAAGTCGATATTGTCGATATTAGTATTGGTTTAAAAACAACTAATGATGTAACATGATATTTATTTGAAACAATAAACTCACTTTTGGATAGTTGCTTCCTATTTAACTTACAAAGTCTATCATCATCTTTAGCTGCTCCTGAAAATTTTGAAGCCTTCTTGCATTTAGGCATCTCCACCTGAAGACAGAGATTGTATAAGATCCACTTTCAAAGACAGCAATTACAAAATTTTTCTGGATAACAATATATCACATGATTAAGATAGTTTGGATTATTTTTCGTAGATGCTGATAATGATGGACTGATAATGGTGGACTAGTAACACTGACCTCCGCATCAACCTTTTAGCTACTAGCAACCCCTGTTTACAACCCAGCTCGTGCTGCAACAGTTTCAGCTGAAATAAAACAACATAAGTATAGGACACACCAGCTAGCAAGAGCCAGGATACAAAAATATCTAATCATAATACATTTGGAAGCTTACCCTGTCTTTACGTGAATTCAGTTCTTGCATTATTGCAAGAGTAATACATTTACATCACCAAGTATCAATATTTTGCTCGAAAAAATATAGAACAAAACATAAGAGACATTAAACTGAGAAACATAAGCCAAACAAACTGCAAGCATTTGGGTGTTTAATTAAGCAAGTTCAACATTTTTTCTCTGAATTTGATGCAGTTCAGCTTTAAGCTTTTGCAACTCAATTCCACTCGAATCAACGATTTTACTAAATGCACAATTAAGAACAACAAAGAAAAAGAGTAATGCTTGGAGATTTCTATACTTCAATCATTGTTTAGTCATTTGGGTTTTGATTTAAAAAACCCCAATTTAAGAAATTAGGGTTTTGATTTTTAAAAACCCACAAATTAAAGCTTACCAATTTCAAGGGAGAAGACCCTGGAAGAGGAGACCATATTCGTACAGAGAACACCAAAATTAAAGCTTACCCATTTGGACACGAGCAAAGGAGAGACGAGCAGAGGTGATTGGTGATGGTGGTGAGTAGAGTAGGATGGAGGTGAGTAGAACAGAGGTGAGTGGTGGTGGTGGTGGTGAGTAGAACAGGTGGTGGTGGAGTTGAGTTGTGGTGGCGTGAGACAAGAGAGAGAGTTTCAGTCGAGAGAGAGAGAGATGTGAGACAGAGAGATGAGAGTCGAGAGATGAGATTTAGAGTTTTAATTTATTTAGTTTTGTTGAAAAGGGGCGGAAAATAATTGGTAAGGGGGGAGAATATTTGGTATGAAGGGGGGAAATTTTGATTAAAGGGGAAATGAATTGATGGGGAATAATTGTGTATATAGGCGGGGAAATATTTGGTGAAAGGTGGGGGGAATTTTGACTTAAAAGGTGAAAATTTTAGTTAAAGGGGGAAACAAAAAGAAGGATGCGCGTTTTATTTTTTAAATGCTGATTTTAGACATCAATTTTAAAAACACTAATGTTTACGAAAAGCAAAGACATCAGTTTAATTAGGGGTGATGTTATTACATGTTTTAACATCAGTGGCATTTACAACCAATGTCTAAAGTGTGATGTCTATTGAACTTTTTCTTGTAGTGACAAGCCGGATATTGCAAAATTTTAAATGTTAGTGTTACAATTGCTATAGTTACTAATGTTGCAGTACTAAATTTTGTGTTACTATAACAACCAGATTTAGTGTAACATTTGAATAACATAGTGTTACATTAGCCTTACTTTTATATTGCTTAAAAACAAGATTGCAGTGTTACATTAGATAATTATCTAGTGTTGCAATAGATAGTGGGCCCCACATGCCACGTGACAGTGGGCCCCACATGCCACGTGACAGTGGCCCCCCACATGCCACGTGGCAGTGGCCCTCCGTGCCACGTGTCAGGTGGGTCCCACATGCCACGTGTCAGTGGGGCTCATATGCCCACGTGTCAGGTGGGTCCCACATGTCAGGTGGATCCCACCTGCCATGTGGCATGTGGCCCCCCCACCTGCCACGTGGCCACATGTCACGTATCACCCCATGACACGTCACCACCATGACACGTGTCACGTGGGCCCCACATACCACGTGTCATCTATCTTATTTTGGCTAAGCTAGGGTAACACCTTTATAGTGTTGCATTTGTTTGATTTGGTGTTACTGTATGGCCCTAAGGTAATACTTTTCTTAGTGTTACTATTGAGAACAAAAGCATTACGTTAGAGAGCAGAGGCAACATTAGCGGATGAAATGGTGAAAAAGTGTTACCTTAGGCCTATTGTAACAATTTTCGTGCCTAATGCAACACTAGAAGTGCGTTGCGTCTAGGCATCTATGGCGTAGTGTTATGGAGTAAAGATCTGGTTCATACTATACTTCAGGTCGTCAGGGAGTAAGCAGGTGAACCTGCATGGGAAAGAAGGTACGAACCTCCCGATTGAGGAGGTACATGTGAAGCTAAATACAAACCTCTTGACCAAGGAGGTACAAATGAACCAGGTACGTAGTGAAGCTGTTTATTCAATCTACTGGATAATGATGTAGCAGTACCTGGAGATAGGAAAGGTGTAACTGAGGAAGTGCAAGTACACTTGTGAAGGTGCAACTATAGCTGTGAAGGAGCAGGTACAAATGTAGTTACACCTTCAAATGACAGAGGTGGGGTTATGCAAGGACCTCAAAGTTGAGACTTGATTCTTATAAGGAGGTAAAGGTTAACATAGAAAATCATGAAGATGTGGATCTTTAGAGTAATGTAGAGGAATAAGAATGAAGATTCCATGATGGCAGGTTCCAGAAGATAAATACGAATATCTAGAAGCTTCACCTACCAAAGGCACTAACATGTCCGATAAACTAGGATGAAGGCAAAAAATTTGCAAAAGGTTGGTGAAAATAGCTCTCTAAAAAAAAGCTTCATAGAAATGAGGTCCTCATGCGAGATGTTCGATGATGAAAGATCCATTAATCCAGAGGAATCTCCAAACATCTATTTTTCACATCTGACGAGGAGGCTCTTAAGGAAGAAAATCGAGACGAAGAGGTCCACCCAAAAGACCTACTAAAAAATAAAAGAGGAATAAAAGAGATACCGACAACTCATGACCTTCACAAGGGAAGTGATAAAAGGGTGTTAGTTGATGAGCAATTATGGACCTAGTTTTGTGGCATTGAAATGGAGGTTTTGTCTAGCAGGAAGCTTCTCATGGTTATGTAGGTTCTACTATTATCGTACCTGTACCTATTACTATAGAGGTTCCATTTTGGTCGTACCTAGACCTTTTACAGAGGTTCCATTATGGTCGTACCTGAACCTATTACAAAGGTTTAATTATGGTCGTACCTGGACCTATTACAGAGGTTCAAATATGGTTATACTTGGATCTATTAAGAAGGGACAGTTATCTGAATGACGTTTCTGGATGAGTAATCGTAGGTATCCTAGCAGCGGGGATGACTATGGTGGTTCTACCATGCAACAAGATACTACAATTGATTGAAGTTCTCTAAGGGATTCACCTTGTGCCTTCATGAATTTCTTTAAAGGGAGCTCAAATTAGAATAATGGAGGAATCATGTTACCAGTAGCTCCAATGGAGGAACCTCACGATGAAGGTTCCAGTTTTTCAGTGGGTAGTACCACCCATGGCATTGATGCCAATGGCTGATATAATGAAAGATAATGAAGGCAAAATACACCATGTGGAGATTATAGTTGAGGATTCTAAAATAAAAATTATTCACAAGGAGAAGGTGAAAGCAACTATAAAAGTAGGTGAAAGCAACTTATAGGGGTGCTCATAACGGAAGCTTCACCAATAGTGGTAGGTGGAAGCTCAGAATATCTAGTTGAAGGGATCGAGCAAAAGGTGCATATTTTTCAGTTGAGCCCTTTAGCTCTTTCGATCTGGATGACATGATAATATTCTTCTGCTTGGAATTGCCATATCTTATTCCCTTAGGAGATAGATTATTCTTACCTATGTTGTCACCCTTTAGCATTCTTCAAGACATAGAAATAATAAAGTCGAATTCCATTCATTCTTTTAAAATATCAACTATTACATTGTAGCCGTAGCCACTATTCATTCTTACATCATTAAATAAATAAAAGTTTTAATTCTACCCAAAATTTGGGTTCTTACAGTCTCCCCTCCTTAAAAGGATTCCGTCCCGGAATCAGGTAGAAGACAATTGAGTACTTGTTGGTTATTTCACTTCCCAGTTTCCCAATCAATCCCAATCCTTTTTCAGCACATCTTACTAGTGCTACAATACATCCTTTTATCCTTTTTCATTAATCCCTGCTACTTTTCGTACAACACACTATTCAGGTTATGCTCTTACCCAGTCATATACTATTTTCCTTATTGGTATCTGTGGTGACTTCGGTATCACTATCGCGTTACGAATTTGGAGATAACCTCACTCGTAATTATGCATTTTCTGATCGCTTTAATCTTCACAATCTCGATCAATATAGAGAAGTGGAAAGATTTATTGAGAGATCACTATGATCAATTGAACATTTGTTATATTGAATAGTTAGTACAGAAGGGGGCCAGCCTTTAGTACTTGACAAGCAATTAAACAAGTTATGGTATTCTACTTGGACTTCTATCACATAGACAGATAGTTACGTAGCAGTACCTCCCCTCCTTAAAGGGTTGTTCTTCTCAATTCATAAAGAAGATGAATAAAAGAGAAGGAAAGAAAAGAATTCTAAAGGATTATAGAAAGTTCTCATGATTGTAGAATATCATTCTCAGAATTTACCTCTGAACTATAGAGGTTTATCAAAGAAGAAATTAATCATAATTATATCCAATACTATTTGATCGCAATCTCATGTGTCAACACATCTTGCTGCTTTGTCCACTATTCTATGGACCTATACTCTGGTTCAACCTTAGCAACGCTCACTCCAGAAAATTCCTTCAACCTTTTAGGTTAAATCTTAGGTTTCTCGCTTGACATCATGGTTACTGACATTCCATGTCACGCTACTAGCTTTTTCATATCTATAATATTAACACTATCAGGTTGTCATCCGGAGAATTCATCAGAAAACCCATTTATTATTCGATTCATAACATTCCTTGCTTCACATTCCATAGTTGCTTTCCCAGTCTTTTCTTTATCAATCACATCCTTCTTATTATCTGATTCTTATTTACTTTTGTTATTTACTTCCACCTTCATCTCTTTATTGAGACATCTTTTGCAATTGGCACCTCCTTATTGGTATCCCGTCACATTTACTCTATAATCATCACATTATTCCAATTACAAACCTCCGAAATGAATCTGGCCGATTTCTTTAGCTTAGATCCAATATAATCTACTTCTGTCAACTTGTTTCTCATCACTTATTCTTTTCTACCCGCGGTTTTCCACAGGTTGTCTTTCGTAAGTCAGACCAGGTCGTACACCTACCTGCTCGCACTCTTATCATTTGTTGAGCATCTGCATTTTACTGGTGTAGCTTTGCCACATGAAACACGTTACTACCATGCTATAAGCTTTGGGGGTAAAATTGGCTCGAATGCCACCTTTCGAACACTTTTAAACTCTCAGGTGGCCTAATAAGTCTCGGGCTCAACTGCCTTTCTCTCTAAGTCTCATTAATTCTTTCCACGAGAATACATTTAGCATCATGAATCATCAACCTCATATTCTCTATCTTGTTTGCGTAGAAGTACACTAACACAAACTTGCTCATTCATCAACATGCCATTTAGCTTATCAATAGCTACACTTTCTTTATCTTTACATTGTCATCTACTTTCTTAGAAGAATCACCATCGCTTGTTGCTTACGTAGTGCCTTAATAGCTAACCATACGGGTTTCAATCCTTTAGGGAGACAAAGTAATCACTATTCCTTATCCATAAGGAACGCTTCCTGAACTTGATGTAGATATTACATGAAGTAGATAAAATTGCAGAAGAGTTTCAAGCATCGCAACTAAGTCAGGTTGATGAAACTATCACTCATGCATCTTCCATAAAAGACTGGAAACTTAATGGTTTACTTCGTCAATTTTGTATCATGGTCCTGGTTTGCCTCAAAACGGGACCTTCTAAGGTACGTAATATGCTTAAGACTCCATCAGGAATCGAATCTTTACTTAAACTATTATTACCGTCAATTCTTGCACAATCATCAGAAGGAATGTAAATTCCTCCATTTCGATATGACCTTCAAGGTCCTTCCAAATATCATTCTGTTTCTTCGGTATGAACATTTGTAATTATTCCTTTATACTTAGACTGTCGGCCACCTCATTGGCCTTTCCTAAAAATAATTTCTGGTAATCCTTGCTCTCTGGATACATTTCAATTCAAAAAAATTTCTACCTCATTCCCATCACTGTTGGGTGAAAGCATTCTCCCTTAAGCTCTGCTGATCGAGAAAAATATATTTATCAATCTTTTTCCATAGGTCCTTGCTTTCACCTACCCGTGAGAACTTTATCACGTTTATTCCCAATCCTACTTAGGATACTTCTTTTCTTAGTTCTTTCCTTATCTTAGGATAATCTCAGCCTTTATAGGTTCAATCCATACTTCCTCAGGGTTTCATACATGCCTCATCTGGCATTATTGTTACTATGTCATACATTCCTTACCAAACTTCAATTTTGAAGTTCGGAATATTACCTTTTTTCCTTGTAAGGTTTCATAGGTCATCCTCATCATTCCTCCTGTATTTTCTGGGTACAGGGTATATCAAAATGTCATTGATCAATACTTTAATAATTCTATCTATGTTCTTTCCAGAACTCTTTTTAATAATCCTTACCAGTCATTGTTGCCTTAGCAAGTCCAACTCATATCATCTGAATTCATAATGTCGTTATTAGGGTTAATGCCATCCCTTGTGCATTCCCCAGGGTTCATCTTAATTTATGGATATCCTATCCTTAATTCAACTGCCAAGGAATTCTTGCATCCTATACTTGGTAATCAAATCATGTTTCCTTAATAAGGGTCTCTTTTCAATCATTCTCATTTGATAATCGATCGGTGGCTTAATGCTAACCTCTTCTTTCAAATAGTTGTCAGCCTATTTGACCTTCAAAAAGACAACGTATGTCTATCTGCTCTCTTACAGAACTTGGTAATGGTAGAAAGGATGTTCTGGAAGATATTGATCGAGTTCAACGTGAATCTCTTAGTACTTATCGTTTTTCTCAAAGGTACTTGCCTTAGACAAAATTTCTACAGCATACTGATCCATCTCTGACCATTTCTATACTCTCTTCATAAACCTTCATTGTTTACTTCCCTTGGTCATAATATATTCATGGTATTCATGATACCCTAACATCATACATCTCAAGTCATTATACTTCCATTTTTTACTCGTAATCTTGGGCAATCATATACACATGAATCACTTTAGTACGGGTGACCCCATTCCAAAAAGTCTAGTAAATTCCCAATCCAAACATGGGTTGCAAAGGGTTCAGTAGAAGATATCTACGATCTCATTAATATTTCCTTTATATCAAAAGCCCTTGCAGTCGGCACTTACTTAGAAGCAACCCTGCTTTGTCCTTTCATTGCTGGTCTAGTCACTTGATAATCCTTTGTGACCTGGCCTCAACTGGCCATGCTAAAGTATGTGAGTTTAGGGATCGGCTAATAGCATTACTTTTCTAGCAATTGCTGGCATAGTGCCTTCTACTTTGATACCTTTTGATCTTTTCAAAACTTTACTCCATATAAGTCTCAATCGACTTCTCGGTACCATATCCGGTCACCTTTCCTTTACTTTTATTCTTTCAGCTATTCTTATCAATTTCACGTGCCACAAAATCTTAACACTTCTGGCATAACAACCTTTTCATTTAAGTCAATCCCGGAATTTCTCAGACCGGCTTGTTTCTTAATTACATTTCCCCCTTTTTTTCCCGTCAAATCTCAACTTCATAATTTTATCCCTACATTCAACTGTAATAATCGGGGTCTGTCTACCAACCTGTATAGCGGCTACCTTATCCCATCCACAGGGTTCGCTCCAATTTCCACTCTTTCCGGTGACGTCTTCTGATAATCAGAAAGACAAGGTTTGCCAAATTTGTTGAAGTTCTTCCAAGAATCAGGGAATTTCAATCAATCTATCCACCCACTGGTAACATTAAGAAGATCCATTTCGATACCCGAAGAATATTTCTAGGAACATCCAAGCGGTGGAACCATAAACAGTTATATTAACGAAATGATTGCCATAAAGTTGGGAGTTTAACGATTGGGAATAAACCAAATATATATACCTCCCCTAGAAGGGAAAATCAAAGTATCCAAACTGAAACATATCACATCTTCCCGGTACATAATCGTCCTAATAGGCGATACTACCGAATACTAGTCTACCTAACATATAGTCTCAGAAGAAACACTACCGTCGGAGTTAGTCACCTCACAAAATTGGCACTATCAATAACAAGAATAAAAGAGGAAGCACCTGGAAAGGAACCATCTCAGCTCATGAAATCTTCGAGCAATATAATTATGGTAATAATCATCATGATGAAGAATCTCGAGGAGGTTCTCATACTGGTAAGCCCCTTAGGCACGATAAGTTCGAAGGTGTCTCATAAAGAGGTCCTCTTGCTATAATCTCCCCGAATACTGGAAGCTGGGATTTAGGGATACCTCATGGAAGGAATTGCAGATAGAGCTGATGATAATAATCTTAATCAGATTCTGGAAAACAAGCAATTGGATAAAGGAGGAGGTACGAATGACCTCTTAATTATTAAAGGAAGTTGTGCGAAGTTCACATATGGAGTTACCTACCATCCGACGGATGCATAATAGAAATCTATGTTAAAGGCATGTAAGCAAGAACCTCTCACGGGAAAAATCACCAGAAGCTATGAAAGCTCAAGAAATAATGGAGCTACATCTTTGCATACTAAGGTAGTGGAAGGAAATTAGGAGCGACTGAAGACACCCTCTCAAAATTGGTAGATGTCAGTAATCTTAATAAAATATGAAGGATTGAAAGGCAACCTGGGTCGCACATGAGCGAAATATTCATCTCAGTTTAGAAGGGAAACCTTGCAAAGAGGTTGTTATCCATCATAAGACTAGATAGCTTCTACCAAGGCACTATCATTGGCAGATTTCTTACTAAGAGGATGGAGGAAAGGATGAAATACCTGGTAAAAAATATACTTGAAGATATTGGCGGAAGCAACCAGGTGAAGGTCCAACAAAGAAGGATCTTTATCAAGAAAAAGAAAAATGTTAAAAACCTCCCATCAATAAGGAGAGGTGCAGCTACGCGTATAAGTTGTAAAGCCTGTTGAAGCTATAGATATATCGGCACATGCTGGAGAAGCTACGACTATATCATCACCTGTTGGAGCTACAACGAGTCATGCAAGGCCTAGCTTCAGGGATGTTTATCCAGACTTCTCCTAAAAAAAAAATGCACTGAAGAGTCGGGGGGTAGTAGATACTGTGCTACATGGAAGATTTTTATAAAAGCACCTGATTTTTAACAAATAAATTTATTAGTGAGGTTCAGGTACGGCTATATTTATGACATCTACCTGGAGCAAGATTCTAAAAGTATGCGTACCTGAAACCGGTAGCAAAAGGTTCAAATAACTGAACATATGGAAGCTGAAGTTATATACTTTCTAACATTAATGGAATCATGGAACGAATAACATACGCACTTTGATTGAAGGATTCACTTAATGATGGTATGAGTACAATCATCAGGATGCAGAGGTGTGTTTATATGGCAAGTATATGTGGACATACGAGTATCAAGCATGAACTGTTAGAAGGTTCTACAACTGGAATTATGGAAGCATCATTAAGGAAGAGTAACATGATCTTTCACGGAATGGGTATTACAAGTCGTGGCTGCTTCTTCTATGACACCTCTTATTTCTTACAATAAGTACGCTCACGTAAGCTTACAGATTCATGGTGAAGGATGGTCGAACATGGATGCGGATTATATAAGGTTCTTCTTGCATAAAATGGCTATAAGGAACCGAGGGGTAGTGGATGATATACTGCCCAGGATGACATCTTGAAAGTGCTAAATTTTCAAGCAAACGGAGTTTTCAAAGAGGGAATGAGTCAGGTTCATTGACATTATGCATGTTCATTGGTATTAACTTGTGGTTTGCAGGTCCACTGGCTTCACCTGCCAGTTGTAGTTACCTTGGTATTCAGTTGCTGGTTGAGCTGTTTTGATGTTCAGCTACATGTGTAGCTTCTTTGTTGTTCACCAGTTGGTTGCAGGTTGATTGGATTCATCTAAAGGAGCAGTTTCATTCTTGATCAGGTAATTATATAATCATGAATATGATTGATAATCATGATCAAGATAAGTCTCATTACAGGTAAATCCTCTTAAGTATGAACCTCTTACGAATCTCCACGGGGAGTATGGACTTGGTCTTTGAAAAAGAATATGAGCTCATTAATCTTGGTTATTGAATCCCTTTCATGGAGAGAGAAAGGGGATATGTTATTGAAGCCCTTTCATGGAGGGAGAAAGGGGATCTGGTAGTGAAGCCATTTCATGGAGGGAGAAAGAGGATCTCCTTAATGAAACCCTTAAATGGAGAGAGAAATAGGATCTTGCGATGAAGCCCTTTCATGGAGGGAGAAAGGGGGTCTTGGAAATTTATACGTCAAAGAAATGGTACACCTGAAGATTTGGAAATGAGAGTCTATGAAGCTATGGTATGGATCATGCTTACATGGTCAAGAGTTCAAAAGAGCGGCTCAGCTACGACTACTTATTTATGGTACGTACCTACACCTATATCTGGTATGTCAATTTATTATATATGTGCGTGCTCGAGCTTGGTATTTTGGTCCAGCTATGGTATGTTGCTATATGGTTAAGTAGGAGTAAGGGTATACATGCATTGAATAACTTGGGTAAAATCATTGTCGGTAAGTTAGGGATCTCATCTAATTAATTGTTTCAAGTTTTAGATGTCTAATTTTTTCCTATGGTGGGACTAGCTAATTATGTGCACAGGACCTAAACACCTTGCTCTGATACCAAGTATTGTAAATCAAAGGATGATATATTAAAATGGTCCTGGGCTTTACTTAAAAACTCACACAATAAAAGACACTGTATGTATAACAAACGAAGAAAAGAGATAAGCTAATACAAAGCCTTCTATCTAATAAACTAAAATACATGCAGGATATATATACCCTGATAGAAACTGAATGCAAGCTAAAAACTAGCTACTAACTATGTAGGAATTTAAGTGTATAATAAAATGTTGGAGATTAATGAGAAGAAACTTGTTCTCAATAATCCACACAACTTACTTACACAGAAGAGATATAAAATACTCAGACTTGTATTTCACTCAAATGATTAGATAATTTTTGATTGATTACAAAGTTTGGAAGATTGTCCTATTTATAGGACTACATGGAACCTCCTAGAAAGTTTATAATACATCCACTTAAATTAATTTAGCAACTCACTAGGAACATGAAAGGTAAAAGGACAAGAACTAAAAAGACAAAAGCTCAAAGGACATTAAACTCAAAGGACTAAGCTAGATGTTTTCAAGAACATTCTAGATAATTAAAATAATAAAATAAGTTTAGCTTATATTTTTTTAACAGCCCCCCTTATGCTAAACTTTGCACATGCCAATTTTCTTCTTCAACTTCTTGAAAATGTCGGTCCTCAAAGGTTTCGTAAAAATATCACCAATTTGGTCTTGTGTCTTGCAATGTTCGACCACGACTTCTCCTTTCTTCACCAAGTCTCGAAGAAAATGATATTTGATTCTAATATGCTTGCTCTTCCCATGAAATACCAGATTTTCCGTGAGTGCCATAGCGGACTTGTTATCATAATATATAATCAGACTTTCTTTTGTGGCATGCTTAAGGTCCTCTAACACCCATGTTATCCGTAAAGCTTGACAACTAGCTAATGATAAAGAAATATATTCCGCCTAGCTCCTCCGTTGATAAAGCCACAACTTGTTGTTTCTTTGACATCCATATGATGGCACTAGAGCCATTGAAGAAAACATTTCCCAAAGTGCTTTTACTATCATCAATACTTCCGGCCCAATCACTATCGCAATACCCAAGCACCTTGGTATCATTTGCCTTTTGATAATAAATTCCATCTCCAAGTGTTCTACGAACATACCTCAAGATTCTTTTTCCAACCTCCCAATGTGTCTTCTTTGGTTGCTCCATGAATCTACTAGTCAAACTAACACCATATATAATATTCGGCCGAGTGGCCGTCAAGTACATAAAAATTCCGACAAGACTTCTATATAATGTAGGATCAACACACTTAGAATCATCATCCATACTCAATTTCAAGCCAACTTCAACGGGAGTACTACTTGGTTTTGCATCTTCCATTCTAAACTTCTTCATCAAATATCTTGCATACTTTTCTTGTGAGATAAACATTTCATCCTCATCTTACTTTACCTCAATACCAAGAAAATAGTGAAGTAGTCCCAAATCGGTCATCTGAAATTCTTGCATCATATTATTCTTGAATTCTTCAATATCATCATCATTATTTCCTGTAAAAATCAAATCATCCACATACAAGCCAATGATGAGAATTTTACCTTTCTTTCCTTGATGTAAAGTGTATGCTCAAATGAACACCTCTTGATCCTATTTTCACAAAAAAATCATCTATGCGACTCCATGCATGAGGGGCTTGCTTTAGGCCATACAAAGCCTCCTTCAACCGATAGACTTTATTTTCTTCATTCTTCTTCACATAGCCCGGTGGTTGATCAATATACACCTCTTTTTGTAATTCTCCATTTAAAAAGCAGATTTGATGTCCATTTGGTGAACTTTCCACTTATTTTGAGCGGCCAAAGAAAGTATCAAACGGATGATTTCAAGGTGTGCCAAGGGAGCAAATACTTCTTTATAATCACTAGTACAGAATACACCTATAGCGTCGCCACCTATAGCGTCGGTTGTTGACCTATAGCGTCGCCAGTTTACCTATTGCGTCGGTTGTTTGCATTAACCGACGCCTTAGGTCATCTGCCAGAAGCTATTGCGTCGGTTGTTTGCATTAACCGACGCTATAGGTATAGCCTATAGCGTCGCCTTTTTAAGGGGCGACGCTATAGGCTATACCCAGAAGCTATTGCGACGGTTGTTTGCATTAACTGACGCTATAGGTATAGCCTATAGCGTCGCCCTTTTAAGGGGCGACGCTATAGGCTCTACCTATAGCGTCGCCCCCTAAAATGCCGACGCTATAGGTGAATGTTTTTTTTAAAAAGAGCCTATAGCGTCGCCCATTCAAATGACCGACGCTATAGGTCAATTTTTTTTAAAAAAATAATTATTCAAAAGTGGAATTTCACCATTACAAAATATAATCCAAGAACACCAAACAAGTCTAAACACAATTTTAATCCCATTAAAAAATAAACCATTCAATACAACCAAAATATTAAGTAGTTTTACTCATTAATGTTACCCTACTTTCAATAATTTTCTATTTTTTAAATATTTTTCCCCATTTTTAAACTAGTTTGTCAAAGAAATCAAAAAATTAAATAAAAATAGGAAAAATGCCAATTTTTGAAAATAAATTCATACACAACAAATTAGTGATACTGACAATTTGTATGATTAATTTTACCCTACTTTCCCTAATTTTCCATTTTTTTATTTTTTCCCCTATTTTTAACTAGTTTGTAAAAGAAATAAAAAAATTAAATAAAAATAAGAAAAATGCCACTTTTTGAAAATGAATTCATACACACCGAAGTAGTCATATTCACTATTTGTGTGATAAATGTTATCCTACTTTCCTTAATTTTCCATTTTTTTTTATTTTTCCCCATTTTTAACTAGTTTTTCAAATAAATCAAAAAATTAAATAAAAATAGGAAAAATTCAAATTTTTGAAAATAAATTCATACACACCAAATTAGTCATACTCACTATTTGTGTGATGAATGTTACCCAACTTTCACTAATTTTTCATTTTTTTTATTTTTTCACCATTTTTTACTAGTTTGTCAAATAAATCCAAAAATTAAATTCATACGCACCAAAGTAGTCATACTCACTATTTATGTGATGAATGTTACCTTATTTTCACTGATTTTCCATTTTTTTTATTTTTTCCCCATTTTTAACTAGTTTGTAAAATAAATAAAAAAATCAAACAAAAATAGGAAAAATGCCAAATTTTGAATATAAATTCATACACGCCAAATTAGTCATACTCACTATTTGTGTGATGAATCTTACAGTACTTTAAAAAATTTTCCAATTTGTTTTTTTTCTCCCATTTTTAACTAATTTATAAAATAGATAAATATTGATATTAAAAAGGAATATTACATCACAATTTACAAGATGAAAATGTTAGAAACGGGACAATTTCCCCCCAAACGAAAAATTAACTAAAACGAAAAATTTAATTTATAGGATAAAACATGTTAAATTTTAAATAATCATATGATCATATTTTATTTGATATGACTAATGAAGACAATTTTATAAATATATAAAGTGTACCAAATAAGAGACAATTTTATTTTTATAAAATAGGAAAACATTTTTTGTAAATTTTAAATTTTAAAATTTATAATATATAATTATTGAAAAATGAAAAATAAAGCATTAAACCTTTTTTAGACACAGCAAATAACAGCGGGTGCTTCCAAAGTTTTGGACAAATAGAAGCGGCAAAAATACCGCCGCTATCTTCACTCACCCTTTTCACAAAATACTCAACCACTCTCTCACTCACTGCTCTCTCTGTCGTCTGGCACTCTCTCCACCTCTCCCTTCCTCACACACTCAACCCCTCTCTCTCTCTCTCTCAACCTTTCCATAACAACCAATTTGAATCGTATTTAGGAATTTACCATCTCTCAATCAATTTCACATATCAGTTTGGGGGCTTCAATGGACTTCAATCAAGTTAGGGTTTCTTATGTTTAAATTAGGTGTTTCTCCCTATTCCTTGCTTTAATGATAAACAGATTGCATCACTATATCAGAGAGCTCCGTATTTAAAGAAGGGCATGGAAGTTGTAAAAAAGCAAAACCGTGTCCATCGGGTCTGCGCTATGGTCTTTCTCAAGGTTTGAAGGATCTGATTTTACAATTTGTTATTGTTATAGTTTCTCAATTGAATAAGGGGTATTCAAGTTTTTGTATAAGTTATTTGTTCAATATTCTCTGTTTGACGATTTTATATATCCCCTTCATTTTTTTTTTCTGATTGTTTTTTGATATGTGCTTTCTATCTACTGCTCCTAGTGCTATAGGGATTTGGACAAGCATTGATTTACGTACATGGAGTATAACATATATAAACTAGAGTTGATCAGGGAGTTGGATCAGTGTCCACTTCTCAATATAAGTTACTGCCCTCCATCGGAGTCTTTGCTGTCTAATGGAAAAGGCTTGGTAAGATCAAAATTCTTTCTTTTTATATAGCTTCCTTACAGATTTGTTTGGAAATCAATTCAAGTTCATCATTTATCTTTCCCTATCCTTTTTAGGTGGTTATTGTCTATAACCCATTAGGATGGAAGAGGGAAGAAGTTGTTCGAATACCTGTGAGTGCTCACTTTTTCTTATCAGTAATGTTTTTATCTGTTATATATATTTTTCCCTTTTTTAAAACATTAACCAATCTAGATTCAGACTGCCAGATGCTTTAAAACTATTTTGTTTCAAGTTCTTTTCCTACATTTTTTGAAATAGTTACTAGTACATATGGGCAACAATGTGATGTATACTTAAAAGCATAAAGGAAGAACAATGGAAAAGAAAGCAGTAGCCCAACTGAGTTGGTATCCGTGAATGTTTCTGGAAACAGAATTAATATTGAATTTATATGAAGTAATCAATATTATCACGAATCCTCCCTTTAACTACTTACTGCAAAATTAGAAATATAAACCGAATGAAGGCCTGCTTGAGGGTAATCCCTTATCTCCCTTCCCTGTTAGTGTAGTAGGCGAACCATTTTAGTGTAAGATGATTTTTGCAAGAAAACCAGTTATGGAATTCATAAAGATAGAACTGACTGACTTACAATCTGCCGGATGATTCTATCCTATTACGAGTTCTTAGCCATTTTAGGTATTAGAGGATCAGTTAATTGCTTCAAGAATGTCGTCTCTTTTTCGCCTCTGGCATGTTGGTACAATTTCTCGGGGGGTTCAAATATGTAAGAGCTTCAAATATGTAACTTATGGAGTATAACATATATAAACTAGATGTCAGGGAGTTGGATCACGCTATGGTTAGTTGCCGCACATTCTTTCGTATTCTCAGTGCTGATGTACTCCGTGTAACATATGGATCATGTATTTGCTTGTGGGCTGAATCGCTGAAAGTTATTAATTTAACATAGAAATGTTGGCTGAGCACCAGGAGCACCCATGTCACTGCGTGACACTACATGGTTATCCAATACAATTTTGCTATATCATTTTTCCAGGTACGTATATTCTTGTTTGCTCCTTGGACCTTGTTTGCCAGAGAAATTTTACTAAGATATGTTTTTTTTTCTTTTCTTTATTCTGTGGTTGTTAGAAACTGTTTGTTTTTGTCTTGGACCCATGGTATATCATATAGTTGGTGCTTCACATATATGCACTAGGCTATTTATTAGCTTAGTGAAAGCGTGTGGTAAAATCCATATAGCTAGTTTCAATATAATGTCTGATCATTGTTTATGCAGAGGCATGAAACTCTGCACAAGAGTTCTTGTTTGAGTAGTTATATTATTCGTCTGTAAAATGATTCTAGAGACAGCTAGATGTCAGCATGCCAAATACTTGTGTATAAGCCGATGTGTGTAAATGTAATGTATCTAATCTCTTCATTCTGATTGTTTAATCAGGTATATCAGAAGTGGTTGAAGCTTGTTCAGCAGCCATTAAAGCTGCGACCACTGATTCAGCATCTTAAGAGTAAGGCCCTGTTTGGCTAACCATATAAGTTAACTTATATGGCCAAAGTCCGTTTCAACTTATTTTGTAGTGTTTGGTAAAATAAGTGAACGAGCTTATTAACAACTTATATGGGATAAGTTGAATGTTAAGAAATCCTAACATTCAACTTTCAACTTATTCTTATTTCTCGATACACGCAATATTTTTATCCTTTCAATCTTCAAAATCATATATATTTTGAGCCGTTCATTAAAAAATTGATATTTATGTATCAAATTTTTCTACTCATCGAGATCTATCCATTGATATCCACTTATATATATTAAAAAACAAATATTTTGAAAATATTTAAAAAAGTTAATTTATAAGTTCTGATTTACCAAACACTCTACTGACTTATAATTTCTGATTTACCAAACACTCTATTGACTTATAAGTTCTGATTTACTTATCACTTATATGACACTTATCACTTTAAGCTATAAGTTACTTATTTTAAGGTAAGCCAAACGGGCACTAAGTTGTTTGCAATCATCATCAATATATAAACCTGCTACTTTAAACTTGTTACACAACTTACTTGTTAGGTCAAAGTGGCTGAAGTGGCTGAAGCTTGTTTAGGAAGCAATACCTGTTTAATCAGGTATATCAGAAGTGGCTGAAGCTTGTTTAGGAAGCAATCCCGGTTACACAACTTGTTAGGGAAACAACAGCTGTCATGCAAGAGTTCACTCAGTCAGGGTAAGACTTCTTTGCTTCTATACTTAAAGTGACCTTTTTAATATCAGTAGTAATTAAGCAGTAGTATAATTTCAAGCAGTATATATTGTTTCATCTTGTAGAATTTTAACTCTCCTGCCTTCTCCTTGCTGTTTTTGCTTTTAACCTTTTCATATTACCAATTTGTGTAATATAGAAGTTACTTTGTCTAATCATAGAATAATATAGAAGGACGTGCATGCTGCATTCTCTTCGCATGTACCTAACTAATTTTGTCAATGAAAGTTATCTTGCGTAGTAGGTGGATTGCTTGATGAGAATAAGTAAATTTGCGAAAATGTTAAAATGCATATAAGAAATAGAAAATAGAAAGAGGCATCTCCTGACCTGATAGTGGGTATTATTACTGGTTGAGCTGATGGCCTCTATTTTTGGTACTTCTGACTTCTCAGGTTAATAAAAAAAGGTATCTGCTTTACTGAGTACTAACTATGGTTCTTTAGCTCTTAGTTCTGTGCCCTCAATATGGTTCATTAACGTTCAACTCTTTCAGCATCTTAAGAGTAAGTTGTTTGAGCTCCAAAAGAGTTCAAGTCATTGTAATAGATTTCTCATTTTTTTGCAATCATCATCAATATATAAACCTGCTACTTCGCTATTAGAAAAAGAGTATAGAAGTCACTACGAAAGAAATAACCCTACTAAATTTAATATGGCTGTGAATATGGTTTTAGTCTCTCGTACATTCCTGATGGTAAGTATTTTGTCTTTATTTTGCAGAATTTACTTCCGAGCATCAATCAGAGGTACCTCTATAGTTCACAAACAATGGCCAGTAAAACCGCAAACTTGCGGCAGTTGGATCATACCGCCTGGTTGGAATTATATGCAATGGAAATCTGTACTTGGACCTTCCAGATGTACCAACTAAAGCACCAGTTGCATCGGAGATGGTTAAAATGAAAGCTGGGGATCCTTCTTCAGCTGGCATTTCTTTAGCAAGTAAAGGTTATATTGATGGGATGCTGCTTGCTGCATGTAACCAATCATTTTGTGATTTATGAATCATTCACAATTAGCCAAAAAAAAATTGAGTATTACTAAGTTTAATTCATTTTGATTGGTTTTTGTAATATTTTGGTTGTATTGAATGATTTTTGTAATATTTTGGTTGTATTGAATGGTTTGTTTTGTAATGGGATTAAAATTGTGTTTAGACTTATTTGGTGTTCTTGGATTATTTTTTGTAATGGTGAAATTCAAATTTTGAAATTATTTTTTTTTAAAAACAAATTGACCTATAGCGTCGGTCATTTGAAAGGGCGATGCTATAGGCTTTTTTTCTTTTAAAAAAAATTAACCTATAGCATCGGTCATTTGAAAGAGCGATGCTATAAGCTATACCTATAGCGTCGGTCATTTTTTAGGGCGACGCTATAAGCTATACCTATAGCGTCGGTCATTTGAAAGGGCGACGCTATAGGTTTTTTTTAAAAAAAAAAAAAAATTAACCTATAGCGTCGGTCATTTGAAATGACCGACGCCTAAAGTAGTATTCAGCGTCGCCATTTTAACTGACGCTATAGGTATAGACCTATTGCCACGCCTACATGTACTACGCCATTTAACCGACGCAATAGGTCATTTTGACCGTTGCAATAGGTCCAGTTTGTACTAGTGAATCAACACCATATTTATGCTTGTAGCCTTTTCCATCCAATCGCGCCTTGTGCTTCAACTTCACCTTGTGTATTCAACTTTGTCTTATAAACCCACTTGACTCCAATGGACTTCTTTTTCTTAGGAACTTCAACTAACTCACATGTTTGATTTCTTTCAATTGCTTCAATTTCTTGATCCATAGCTTGCCTCCATTTATTTTCCTTAGGGGCATCTTCAAAAGCAACCGGATCCGCATTTGCATATAAGGCAAAATCAACAAATTCATCTTCTAAAATTTTTCTTGTTGCTCCGTAAAGATCCGCCATTGATCTTGTCTTTCTAGGTGGTGATTCGAAAATTAAAGCCGATGATGATCTTGGAGGAGAATTGGATGGTGGAGTAGGTGGAGTGGAGCCTTCTTCTTCAGTTGGATCAAATGCATCATCATCAAGAAAGATACTTGAACTTTCTTTCTCATTCTTCCATTCCCATGAACCCTCCTCATTGAAAATTACATCACGACTAATTATGACCTTCTTTGTAATGGGATTATATAATTTGTATGCCTTGGAAGCTTCACTGTAACCAACAAAAATGCATTTTTTGGATTTATCATCAAGTTTGCCTCTCTTTTCATCGGGCACATGAGAGTAACAAATGCTTCCAAAAATTCTAAAGTGAGAGACACATGGCTTCTTACGACTCCAAGCTTCTTGTGGAGTCTTTCCTTACACACTTTTAGTAGGTGCACGATTGAGAACATAGCATGCACAAGCAACTGCTTCGGTCCAAAACATCTTAGGCAATTCTTTTATTTTCAACATACTTCGAACAAGCTTCATGATTATTCAGTTCTTCCTCTAGGCCACATGGTTGAACGAACCGTTAGTTGATGACGAATGCCATGCTTCTTCAAAAAACTTCCAAATTCTTGGGACATATATTCACCACCACAATCAGATCGTAGTGTCTTTAAAGAATGACCATTTTCTTTCTCTAAATATGCTTTAAAATCTTTAAAATTTTCAAATACTTGAGATTTTTCTTTGAGAAAATAAATCCACATCTTGCGACTATAATCATCAATATAAGTGAGGAAATAACGACTACCTCCAATAGAGTTTGTGCGCATAGGTCCACACAAATCCTAATGTACCAATTCCAATGGTTTTTTAGCTTGCCATGCCTCCTCTTTTGGAAATGGATCTCGATGATGCTTGCCAAAAATACAATCTTCACATACTTGATCTTGCCTTTGAATAATTGGAATGCCACTCACCATATAACCTTTAAAATTCTTTGATAGAGTGCTAAAACTCAGGTGATTATATCGAAGATGCCAAAGACAAGACTTGTCATTCACAATATTAGCAAAACATGGAAGAGACTCACTTTGAATTTTCAATGGAAACATTTTAGTTGATGTCATCTTGACTCTTGCAACAAGAACACCATTTTTAACTTTGATCACACAAAAATCATCTTTAAAATTCACATGATGTCCCTTTCTTGTAAGTTGCCCAACACTTAAAAGATTATGCTTAAGATCGGGTACATAATACACAGTAGAGATGTAGTTGGTACCTTGCATTGTTCGGATTGGAATATCACCACAACCTTTGACAATGAGCCCTTTATTGTCACCCATCTTGACTTCTCGTTGGACACTTTCATCAAAATTCACAAAGCAATTTTTATTTCCGGTCATGTGGTTGCTACAACCACTATCGATATACCTAACATTTTCAAGAGATTCTTCTTGAACATTACTAACAAGAATCATACTTTTATCTTTCTCCTCAACAATCTCATGTAGAAAATTTGATTCTTCTTTTTCATTATTAATCCTTTTGTAACAATCTTTTTTTATATGCCCATTTTAATGACAATAATAGCATTGAAAATTAAAAGAATTACCTCTTCCTCTTCCATTGTAACCTCCACGAGCTGTTCCTCTTCCTCTTTGATATGAGCTTGAATTTCCACTTGCACTACACCATATATTGGATATGGCAACCACTTAAAAGTGTTGTTTTACCACCTAAAACCATTGCAGTAGAGTCTATTGCAATGATTTTGCCAAAATCAGGCGTTAACTTTGGTCTGGTTACTATATGTCTATGTAGCAACGGATTTACTGCCATATGGCAACGATAAAATTCATTGCAAAAACCGTATGTGGCAATGGTTTTAGACCTATAGCAACACATTTTTGGCATTGCAATAGCCTATTGCAATGCTTTTCATGAGTATTTTTTTTGTTAAAGATTGCACAATGTAGGCTATGACAACATTTTAAACCAAAATTGGCAACTTCTTTTGTACAACAGCAATGGTTTCTATAACAAAAACAACAATTAAAGACAACATTTTTATAGGAAATAGCAATGCTTTTCTAAAATCAGTTGGGCAGGACTAGTTTGTTTGAATTAGAATCTACCAAAATAACTTGGCACCATTACAAACACAAATCCAACTAGTACATCAATACCAGCTGTCCAAAATAATACCAAGACCATCCCCACGACCGATCCAAAATAATCCAAAGGCATAAAACCCATCAAACGTCTAAGCATCTAGCTAAGTGCAAAATAAAACGACATTATAGTTTGTACACAACGTCGTCTAGCTAGTTCATACATTCACCAAATATTAAACATAAGTAAGGATAATAAGCGACAATTTAGGCATTAGTAGTTCCATTTCCATCTCCTGCCTCTTCCTCATCATCAGTAGCACCCAACTTATCATCAACAGCAATTGTCAAAGTAGGATTCTGTTCCGCTATCTTTTCCAAAATCCTTTTGAGTTTACGGTTCATCTTCTCCATTTCAGCAGAAAGTTCCTCTCTCACTTTTGCCAATTCTGCTGATTTCTTGCTGTCTTTTTTCGGCACATCAATTTTTTTTTTTTATTAAGTTTTTTTTTTCCACAAAATTTTTTTTATTTAAGTTACATAAGTATGAGGTAAACGGGCAACAAGCTGCGCCGCAAGACCTCGTTGAATGGCAAATCCTACCCGTCTAAACACATATTCAGCTGAACCAGAGGTCATAACATTTTTATTCATGACTTTCTGAACTCTGCGAAGAAACTCAACAGCGTCAGAAGCCAAGAATCCAAATGTATGAAAAGCAAATGGCATAAAAATGTGTTGGTTATCTCTACATGCCTTATCATGCTTATGCACTTTTGCTTCTGCTGCTCTAGTTACCGCTTGTCCAACTATGAATACACCATTACCAAATCCGCTCAAGGGAGAAACTCCAGTAAGATCAACGCATGTATGTTTTCCACCATCCCAACTATAAACCAAAATATCAGCTGGTCTAAGTGTTGATCTAACTTCTCCGGGAGGGGTGAGAAAGTTAACAGGGGCCTCTTTTTTAGCTGGAATCCCCGCCCTCCAAAGTACATCATACAACATATCTCTTACCATATCATGCCGATATTTAAAGCCTGGTTGCTTTTGACAATGCACAGCATGCTCTCCAAATATATCCATACGTGTAAGACACAATGGACAGTGGGTACCTTCTGAAAATAAGGGGATCAATAGTCTGTAACGTAAAATCATTTGGTACTCAGATGGTGTCATTCTTTGTCCCAAACCTTTAATAGGGGTAGCCAAAAGAAAATCCTGAGCATGATTAGATCCCAAACAACGAAACACTGCTGCTTGGCGCTCAGTAAAATTAAACTCAATGTGTAGATTTTTACAAACACCACTAAAGTAAAGATCTGCCAGATAGTGCATTGGTTTTGGGGGGATAGACTCTTTAGAGGTTAATTGTGTCAAATCCACATCTGAGAGTATTGACTGTAGAGATTCTTGCGCCGAAACAAAGCGTTCACCAATAGGAACCGTGCCACAATCTCGCAAAATACGGTTTTGCAAATTCAAGGACTGAATACGGGAAGCCACAAAAGCAAATAAAACAGCATCACAAGCAGCATATACACCCAACCCACCTACTCGGATAGGCAAAGTGGCTAGTCTCCACTGAAGAGACCCAAATCCAGGTCCTTTAGACGTCACAATATTATTTAAAGCTCTCCTTAAAGCAGTGTCGAATTGAGTTGAAGCTTCTGTAAAAAATTGTGGTGGGCAAGTGCGCAAAGCATAATAAATCTTACTGAGCCCCATACAAACTCTAAGTCGCACATGCTCACATTGGGGATCATTAAGTTGTTCCAGCGCACCCATAAGCTCTACAGATTTGGACACCCTTTTATTAGCAAATTCCTCAATAAAACCAGCATCAATACTTATAGCTCCACCAAGAAGCTTGACACCAACCCGAGGTTTACTAATATTATGAGGAAAAAGGTCGTCCGAACATGGATCTTTAACTGGCCAAAACACCTCTGTCTTTGTAATATTCAGCTCCAAGCCCAATTCAGGCCCTTCAGATTGTATAATACTTAAGGCCTTAGCAACCTCAACGGAATCTCCGATCAAAGTACCATCATCCAAATACCAAGCCTGGATCGAAAGACTACAAGCATCACGAATCCTAAGAATCAATGGATGCAAAGTAAGAGCAAAAAGGAGAGGCCCTAGCGGATCACCTTGTTGTATCCCACGAGCTTACCAAATGAACCCAGTTCCTAAAAAAAGCCTAGCTGGTTGCCCGTATAAAAACTCAACCCAATGAGAGATAGATGGACACTTAATCCTAACTTCTTTTAGCATCTTCCCCCTATCAATCCTATTAGGGTTAAATGGTAGTTAGGTCACTCAACTGACTGAAAACTTTCAGTTGGGCCATCCAACTCAAAAAACTTTCATCCAGGTCACTTAACAAATAAAAACTTTCAATCAGGTCATAAAACATGTTAAATGACCTAATTTTTACGTGTTTAATGACATGATTTTAACGTGTTTAATGACCTGATTGAAAGTTTTTAATGTGCTTAATGACTTGATTGAAAGGTTTTATTTGTTAAGTGACCTGATTGAAAGTTTTTTGAGTTAGATGACTCAACTGAAAGTTTTGAGTCAGTTGAGTGACTTAACTGCCATTTAACCCAATCATATTAAAAGCACTTTTGAAATCTACCAAAAGCATCGAAAGGTTAGGATTTTCCCCATGAGTCTCGACAAACCGACTAACTGCATGCAACACAGCCTCAGCACCTCCTGGAATACCCACCCCAAATTGAAAATCTCCTAAGTAAGTAGCCATCTCTTTACCAACCTTTTTCATCGCCACTTTTGAAACTAGAAGCCTCCATATTATTCCTACTACAATAGGTCTCACTCCGCCATCAGCCTTAAGAAGAGGCGTTAGGGGAGCACTTGCTACAAATTCTGCTAAAGAAGTTGGACACTTACCTTGCAACCATAAGTTGACAACTGGAGTGAGGACTGTAAGAGGCTCATTACCCATAGCAGAATCAACCCTGCAAAAGGCATCTAACAAATGTTGAGCTCTCAACCCATCTCATCCGCAAGAAGTCCCTTTTGGAAAAGATTTAATACAATTATGAATTGTCTCGGCATTATCCGATAGAGAAACCTCGTCAGCAAGCGAAGAAGGCAATGCAGGGGGTGGTGCATAAGGGTGCTATTCTTCAAGAAGAAAAAGAGTTTCTGGGGTATCTAGCGCAACACCGGAGGAAGTCAATACCTTAACCGCTGCAGAAAAATGGCCATCAGAAATTTTCCTCAAACACTGCTTGACATTATCTCTTGTAGGATGTGCACCTGCTTTAAGGTTAAGCGTAAGAGATGTCTCCTCAAACAACATGTCAAGAAGCTTAAAGGCCCCCCCTGACTCTCACCAAATTGACAAAGCATTGAGTATTTGCTTCTGCTGTAGGGCCTTTTTATTACCAGATCTTCTTTCTTGTCGATCACGGGGTTTGAAGACCCTCGACGTACATGCAGGTAGGATAAGAAGTCGGACCCAGCCTTCACAAGAGGAGGGACTACTAACAATCATACCCAAAGCAAATTTAAGAGCTCTAGAAAATGCGAACCTACACGCTGGAGGGATGCCTTTCACAGTACGAAAGGAACACATAAACACCTTTTCAAGCGTTGTACCATCCAAAACACGAGGCTGGATTGTAGATATGGAGGCTAAAGAATCAACATCATTTTTGAGGGTGCATTGGGGCAGAGAAATGCCTCGAATATAGCAAGGAATAGAACCATCTAACTCAGGTACAGGAGGAGGGAAAGATTGCCCATTAACATGTTTACAATGTTTTCGAATTGAATGTATACTCATGCAATCACCATAAAGCCATTGTTCAACTTGACTGAGTACACCATTAACCGCATTAAAGATATTAAGATCTTTACCAATCAATTCTCTGAAAAAGGCAACTTGGGAATCAGAATGGAAGTGATGCTTACGAATATGAGTAATGAAGTATGCAGGTGAATATGAGTAATGAAGTATGCAGGTGTAAGCCCTCTACCCTCAACACTACCATCTGAACATTTGTCAACCCCTTTAAATGGACAGTGAATATATGTTTTGCAACCAGCCATATGGTAGAGAGCTATTGAACTTGAAATACCTAAGAAACAAAGTATCAAACAGTTTACGTGGAACAGCCAAAAAAGAACAAGAAGTTCCTCTGCACAAAACACACAAGCCTATATAAATAAGAATATATAAATATATATAGAATATAAAATAAATATAGAATACTATATACTAAACCAAGCCATCACCTGTGATCGTCTTGATCACAGTGATCATTTCATTGTTTCATTTTTCTTGTGGGTCTTGATCATATCAATATTCTTTGTTTTCCTTGTCCTGCCACTTCTTCCAACCAACCAATTTGGCCCATGAGCTTCAAAATCTAATTCCATCATAACATCTCCTACTTCATTAGCATCGTCCTACATAACATATGATAGTAAAACAATTTCAATATACATAACATATTTTGTGGCAATATATTTATAAAAGTAGTAGTTGTTACCTCATGACCCTTGCGAGTTTTAGGGTATTTCAGGCATGCCCTTCTTTATTTTCTAGCAAAAACATATAGAGTGAAGCAAGAAGGATTTATGTTAGTAAAATTATCAAGTAATATGCATATAAGAATTACCAAACTGCTGCTATCTACTATATAAAATGCGAACACGGTTATCCCTAATTACCATACTATTTCGTTCCTAATCTGAGCAAAACTTCTACGGCCAGAATTGTGTGCATCTTTAAGTTTTCGTCGATTTTCTGCATTTTTTCCAGCAATTTCTTGCACACGTTCATCACCCCAATAGTGCAGCAACAACTTGAATTGTTCTAATGAAATCCTGTGAGGCCTGTTTTTCAGCCGATCCTCATCAATCTCATATCTACTTATATAAAATGCCCTAATTAACTCATACTAAAACACCCATAATTAATTCATACGAAAAAATTCCTAATTGAATCGAACACAAAAAGCCCTAATTAAATCAAGTTTCATGAAAACAATCTCTAATGAGCTTTAAAACCAAAACTGAGTTCAAGTTTTCATATTTAAAAGCCCCAAAATCGAGTTGAACATACCTCGTGTTTGAGCTTTAATATGCAAACTTTAGTACTCGTGCTTCTGTCTTTGAGCTTCTATATTCTCGATCTACAGGCCTTAAGCTTAGAGCAGCGGTGGAATTATGTTTTTGAGCGGCGGTATTGTGAGTTGTCTGAGCGATATTGTGAGAGATGTGTTTTCGTCTGTGTAAGTGTGTCTGTGTGTATAGGTTTCCTTTTCTTTTTTGTTTTTACTTTCTCCGTGAAAATTTTACAAAGCCCGCTCTAAAATCCCGCTTAGACAGCCCGCTCCAATTTCAGCAGCCCGCCAACATTTGGTCTGAAAATTTTGTACTCTATAGCAACGTTTTTATAAAACCATTGCAGTAGCTTCGAAGTTTTATAGTTTTCATAATTTATTGCAACCAACTAAAAATGCATTACAGTACAACCAAAATTTTATAAAGTTATATGGAAATGTCAGTCAATAGCAATGATTTTTCAACATTTTTCTAAATTTTGTTTGCAATATCCAGTCTACGGTGTAGTGTTGGTACATTTCCTCTTCCTTGTCCTCGACCACGAAATGAACCTCTTCCTCTAAAATTGCCACAATTATTGTCTTGAACTTGAAAAGCTTGCTCCGAAGAAGAGTCAAATTGTTTGATGCGTAGCTCGTGAGATTGTAGTGAGCCCAACAATCTTCAAAAGAGAAAGTATTCAAATCCTTTGATTCTTCAATAGCCACAACAACATGCTCAAATTTCCGAGTCATGCTACAAAGAATTTTTTCCAAGTCTCTTTTATCCGTAATATCTTCACCATTTACATGAAGTTGATTAACAATTGAAATTGTTCGATTATAATATTCCTCCACCATTCACTTTCTTTCATCTTGAGTGAATCAAATTCACCTCTTAGAGCTTGTAGCCTTTCATTTTGACTTTTTCTTCACCTTTGTATGCCTTGTTGAGGATGTCCCATGCCTCACTACATCATAAAAGGCCTACGGCAACACCAAAAAAATGTTGTCGTAGGCTTGAAATATGTTGCCTTAGGCCCAAAAAACCCCAAAGGCAACATTTTGCTGGTGTTGCTATTTTGGCCGTTGCCTTTGGGGTCAAAGGCAACATTCTACTTATCTATGGCAACATGAGTTTTATGTTGGCGTAGACTAGCTATGGCAACAATATTATCAGTTTTTAGCAACATGATATTATGTTGCCTTTGTGTTAAAAATTTTGCAAAAAAGGTGGGCCCTACCAGTGGGGTCCACTTTTTAGGACCCACAGGTGGGGCCCACTTATGGCTATGCCAACACAATTTTTGTCTACTGCAACATTTCTTGGCAACTTTTTTAACATTAATTATCCTTTTTACCAACACTTTATAGTATCAATGGCAACACTTTTTTATTTACAACAAAAATACACAATTTGAATATATGCATTTCTAAAATAACCAAATCAATACAGTTATAATAGTTCATAATCCTTAACCCCAAATAAAACATTACATCCCTGATTACATATAATTCTTTCAAATAGTCCAGCAACAAATTTGACTCTCAAGATTCTTTCAATAACATCATCAATTCTGGACACTGGTATATATATTCCCTGATTCCACCAGATAAAATAAATCAACCCCAAGAATTTCCAGGTCAGTCTCTAATCTCTGGCAAACCTCAGACACTCTTCACTGGAAACATAGTAAGGAAGCATTGAATTTAATTTCTGCAGTAAAAAAACCCAAGGAGACCATTTAGGTCTCACCAACAGAAAATAATTAGATCTACTCACACAAGCATGTACAGAAACATTTCAACGTAATATTTTCTACATTATTGCATACCAAGAATATTGGCATTCTTCTTGGCAAAAATCATATGCAGATGGCCAGCCGCACGAACAAGAGCTTCCTCATCATGTGACTGCACCTTGTATAACAGCCCTCCATTTTTGCTATGGGGAAATGCATAATTTATAAATAAATAAAGTGTTATTACCACAGATGACGGATATAAAGTAAAAGTAGAAGTCAGAATCCTCCTTTCGGAAGGACATCTTGATAACTTATATTAAAATCACCTCTACAAGGGTATTACAGTGTTACAAATTGACATAACCGTGAGAAATCGGATGACATCTGGAGAACCACCAGCAGCTTAACATCTGCAACAGTACAAGATGTAGAATAATTGAAATTATCCTCATGGCAATTTATTTTGTTTAACAAAAGTAAGGAATGAGGCATACACAAAACAGACCAAAAATTACACATGATAAAGCTAAATAAGGCAATGAGTTCAAATGTTTTTAGTACTTGGTATATAATGGCAAGAATCCCATTCGATCAAATTAGAGCAACAATAAACTGGGTGAAATAAATACAACAATTTCAAGTTCATTTTGAGGGCATACAGAATCTTCAGGAATAAACAATTTTAAGAGACATTTTTTTCCATATGAAGTTAAATCGTAAATGGGGATAGGAGTTAAAAAAACAAGACTTGTTGGTGTTAACTTTTAGCTTTTTTGGTGTACTTTATTCAATGTTTAGAACAGAGGAATATGGGAGACCATTCTCCTGGTATAGCCATACAAAATAAAACATAAACAAGTATAAAACAGAATTTCCTTAAAGTCGAACAAGTATTCACAAAAAACAAGTTCTCACAAAATATAAACAAGCTAGTACTCAGAAAATATCAGATATAGAAATACCTTAAAGTTGAACCCCCAAATCGAACACGATTGAAACCATAATTTCAAAATCCCAAATTGAATCCAACTGAAGCCCCAAATTGACCCACCATTTCAAGCCCTTAACTCGAAATTAATCCTGAGAACGAAAAAAAGAAGCCCAAATTAGTGAATTAAAGCCCCAAATTTAACTAATTGAACCAATTGAGAGATGTGACACCAGAGAATATGAGAGTGTAAATATAACAGAGAATGTAAGAGAGGAAAGAAAAGAGAGAGAGGAGAGAAAGAAAGGAGAGTATGGAAAGTGAACTGTGTAAGCGGAGAGAGAAGAGGTGGAGAGAGAAGAGACCAGAGAGCGGAGAGAGTTTTTGTGTGAAATGGAAATGAAAAGTTAACTTAGTGAAGAGAGGGTTTGTGTGTATGTACTTAGCGGTTTAAAATTGGTTGGGCGGTATTTTTGTCGCTCACCAATTTTTTTGGCGGATTTTTTTTTGCTAAATCCCATAACCCCTGTTTTACTTTTTTATTTTTTATTTATTCAGGAAAACAATTTATTTTTCATTAAACATCAATTCTTTTTTTTCTTTTTGCTAAATGATTTCTTTTTTACATAATTTGAAGTAATATATTTAAATATTTTTTATCATATATGAAAATATATTTAGAAAAAAATCATTTTAAAAATTTTTGTATAATAATATTTAATGATTATAAAAATAAAATTATTCATCTTAAAATGTTTTAACATTTTTATTGAAATATTCACTTTTACTAAAATATTCTTGATATTTATAAAAATATCTTGATTATTCTTATCCAAATAAATTATTTTTCATGTGAAAAAAGGTTAAACTTTAATTTTTAGTAGAAAATGTAAAATTTTGTTCATTGCAATATTATGGCAACACAATTTGATACCTACGGCAACATGCAAACACTTTTATTCTATAGCAACATAATTTTGCTACCTGAGACAACATAAAATTGACAATGTTGTCTTAGCCAAAAACATAATGGCAAAGCCAACATATCTGATGGCAACAAAGGCTCTAAATGTTGTCGTAGGCCTTTTATGGTGTAGTGCTCCTTTGATGTTGACGCCGTTAAAATCCTCTCAAAAATTACTTTATCCACCGCTGGATAAATAAAGTAGAGGGCCTTCTTGTCTTTCTTTCGATTCTCCTTCAAAGTGTTCAATTGTTTTATTGAAAGATTTGTTTGATTCTCCGGTTCTTCATATCCATTCTTCACAATTTCCCAAATATCTTGAGAGCCATATAAAACCTTCATTTGGATGCTCCATTGGTTGTAATTCTTTCCCGTCAAATGAGGAAGTTGAGGTTGGAACATGTTGTTGTTGGAAGCCATATCTTAACCTTGCTCTTGATACCACTTTGTAGGAATTTAAGTGTATAATAAAATGTTGGAGGTTAAAGAGAAGAACTTGTTCTCAATAATCCACACAACTTACTCCCACTGAAGAGATATAAAAAACTCACACTTGTATTAACTAAAGAAAATTGGCATTTACCTACCAATTTTATGTGTAGGCAAAACTACTATATTCGTAGATAAATAATATTTACCCACCAAAAAATTATTAGTAGCGAGTGGTAGGTAAAAGTTAGTAAGAAAAGACTATTTACCTACATATGTATAAATTGGTAGGTAAAATATTATGGACTCCACATATTAACAACTCATCAGCTGATGTGTTCATGGCCCACGTCATGACTAGCTATGTGGCACCTTGTTATGCCACGTGGCACCTTGTCAACAAATGACATGGCATAACATGGACAATCTATGTGGCATTTTATCATCGTCCGTGTTGCACCCAATAAGCAGTCCACATGGCACCCCATGACTGGTCCACTTATTCTTTTCTAATTGACTCCCATGGCAGCCAACAACTGGTCCAAGTGGCACCCATAATTGTAGGAAAATTTTAATCGTAGCTAAACAACATGTATTTAAATTACTATGGAATATAAAAACTCGTAAATCAAATTAATACAAACAATATAATAATTTTATTGACAATATCGGGTATTAGAGGTATTACAAAAGAGGTATTACAATTGAACAAAATTTATTTATCACTAGTATTACACATCAAAAATTTTACAGAATTGCAGCCTTGCAGGATAAAGAACACAATTCTTCACTTCTTTTTGTCATTGTGATTCTTCACTCCTCGTATATATGATCGATGACCTCTACTTGTGCCATCATTGCATACCCGTCTCTCTGTGCTTCATAGTACTAAACTAAACCATGACATCTATAAACACAGACACTAAACTACAAATAAGTAATATCGACAAAAATATTAATCATTCTGGTTAACTACAAAGTACCACTACAAGAAAAACGGGATTTTCCTACCGACGCATTTCCTACTGACCAATTCCTACCGATTTTCAAGTCAAACGACTATTTCCTACCGGACAACTGGTTGGTAAATCGGTAGGAAATGAGTCGAACGGGACCCATAACGCCACGTCAATGGCCGGCCACAATGGTATGACGTCGTTTCATTGACACCATTTCCTACCGAATGAACTCAGTAGGAAATGAGACACTTATTTCCTACCGACTACGGTAGGAAATGAATCTTGTGGGTCCCAAGTGCCATGTGGCAATGTCGCTTTATGCTCAGCATTTCCTACCGCGTTAAGGCGGTAGGAAATGGCTCACCTTTTCACCAGTAAATGACAGCTTGGCGGCTTCTAATTGGTTGACGTGTCAGGTTGACATTTCCTACCGACAAGCGGTTGGAAATGAGCTGTGTCGAGTTTTTAATTTTATTTGTTAATATTCAATGTTTATATATATATATATATATATATATATATATATATATATATATATATATATATATATATAGAGTAGGGATCTAGAGAGAACCCCTTAAAAGGAGAACTAAGAAAACTAAATTAAAATATACCACATATGGTATGCAAACTGATCGTTGGGAGATGGAGAAAAATGTGGTGAAATTATATTTTAAAAAAATATCACCGATTGACCGGAAAAAATTAAATTAAAAACGGAGGGAATTAGGTGGTATTGTGTGTGTGAGTGTGTATTTGATTAGTGTGTGGGTGCCCCTGGCGGGGCCGTTGATTATAATACATCCAATGGTTAGGATTGGTTCTCTAAGTTCTCTTTTTAAGAGGGTTCTCTTTTGAGCATGAGCCTATATATATATATATATATATATATATATATATATATATATATATATATATATATATATATATATATATATATATATTTGAAATGTTGGATAACAGAATTATTATTTATGCTTAAAATGATTATATATGTTAGATAATAGATATGTTTATGTAAGATAATAGATATGTTTATGCCTGAAATGTTTGTGTAGGAAATGAACCGCCATGTATTATTGCGGTCATATGTTTATTAAATTAATTAAAAAGAAAAAAAATAAGATAAAATTCGAATTAAAATTCATAAAAATTCAAATATTAATACACATTAATTCTGTGATTCAGATTACATTGGGTTCACTAATTTTCTATTTTTATGATTTTTCACCCTATTTTTAACTAGTTTGTGAATTACATAAAAAAATAAAAATAAAAATTAGAATTTCGACGATCAGACCATACGAGAGTAAAGATAAAAATTGACTTTAACCCCTAAACTAGTTTTCGATTCTTGATTCGATTATTTTGAATTAGAATTTCGACGATCGAACCATACGAGAGTCAAGATAAATCATTTTAAATGCTATTCCAAAATTTTAAAAAAAATAATAAATTTATTTGTTTATGTAATTTAACCATCAACTAGTACTTTGAATTTAACCCCTAAACTAGTTTTTTTTTCCTATTCTTGATTTGATTATTCTGAATTAGAATTTCGATGATCGAACCGTACGGAAGTCAAGATCAATCTTTTTAAATGTTATTGCAAAAGTTTAAAAAAATAATAAATTTATTTGATTATGTAATTTAACGGTCAACTAGTAATTTGACTTTAACCCCTAAACTAGTTTCTGTTCCCGATTCTTGATTAGATTATTTTGAATTAGAATTTCGACGATCGAACCGTACGGGAGTAAAGATCATTCTTTTAAATGTTATTCCAAAATTTTAAAAAAATAATAAGTTCATTTGATTAGATAATTTAATGGCCAACTACTAATTTGACTATAACCCCTAAACTAGTTTTCGTTCCCGATTCTTGATTCGATTATTTTGAAATAGAATTTCGACGATTGAACCGTACAGGAGTCAAGATCAATCTTTTTAAATGTTATTCCAAAATTTTAAAAAAGAATAAATTTATTTGATTAGGTAATTTAACGGTCAACTAGTAATTTGACTTTAACTCCCAAACTAGTTTTCGTTCCCGATTCTTGATTCGATTATTTTGAAATAGAATTTCGAAGATTGAACCGTACGGGATTCAAGATCAATCTTTTTAAATGTTATTCCAAAATTTTTAAAAAAGAATAAATTTATTTGATTAGGTAATTTAACGGTCAACTAGTAATTTGACTTTAACTCCTAAACTAGTTTTCGTTCCCGATTCTTGATTCGATTATTTTGAAATAGAATTTCGACGATTGAACCGTACGGGAGTCAAGATCATCTTTTTAAATTTTATTCCAAAATTTTTAAAAAATAATAAATTTATTTGATTAGGTAATTTAATGATCAACTAGTAATTTGACTTTAACCCCTAAACTAGTTTTCGTTCCCGATTCTTGATTCGATTATTTTGAATTAGAATTTCGATGATCGAACCGTACGGGAGTAAAGATCATTCCTTTTAAATGTTATTCCAAAATTTTAAAAAATAATAAATTCATTTGATTAGATAATTTAATGGCCAACTACTAATTTGACTTTAACCCCTAAACTAGTTTTCGTTCCCGATTCTTGATTCGATTATTTTGAAATAAAATTTTGACGATTGAACCATACGGGAGTCAATATAAATCTTTTTAAATGTTATTCCAAAATTTTTTTAAAAAAATAAATATATTTGATTAGGTAATTTAACGGTCAACTAGTAATTTGACTTTAACTCCTAAACTAGTTTTCGTTCCCGATTCTTGATTCGATTATTTTGAAATAGAATTTCGACGATTGAACCGTACGGGAGTCAAGATCAATCTTTTTAAATTTTATTCCAAAATTTTTAAAAAATAATAAATTTATTTGATTAGGTAATTTAACGATCAACTAGTAATTTGACTTTAACCCCTAAACTAGTTTTCGTTCCCGATTCTTGATTCGATTATTTTGAAATAGAATTTCGACGATCGAACCGTACGGGAGTCAAGATCAATCTTTCTAAATGTTATTCCAAAATTTTAATGAAATAATAAATTTATTTGATTAAGTAATTTAACGGTCAACTAGTAATTTGACTTTAACTTCTAAACTAGTTTTCGTTCCCGATTCTTGATTCTATTATTTTGAAATATAATTTCGACGATTGAACCTTACGGGAGTCAATATAAATATTATTAAATGTTATTTCAAAATTTTAAAAAAATAGTAAATTTATTTGATTAGGTAATTTAACGGTCAATTAGTACTTTGACTTTAACCCCTAAACTAGTTTTCGTTCCCGATTCTTGATTCGATTATTATGAAATAGAATTTTGACGATCGAACCGTTCGGGAGTCAAGATCAATCTTTTTAAATGTTATTTCAAAATTTTAAAAAACTAATAAATTTATTAGTTTAAGTAATTTATCGGTCAACTAGTAATTTGACTTTAACCATTAAACTAGTTTTCGTTCACGATTCTTGATTCGATTATTTTGAAATATAATTTCGAATATCGAACCGTACGGGAGTCAAGATCAATCTCTTTAAATGTTATTCCAAAATTTTAAAAAATTAATAAATTTATTTGATTAGGTAATTTAACGTTCAACTAGTAATTTGACTTTAACCCTTAAACTAGTTTTCTTTCCCGATTCTTGATTCGATTATTTTGAAATAGAATTTCGACGATCGAACCGTACGAGAGTCAAGATAAATCTTTTTAAATGTTATTCCAAAATTCTAAAAAAATAATAAATTTTTTTGATTATGTAATTTAACAGTCAACTAGTTTAGGGGTTAGATTTAGGGTTATTAGGGTTGGACTTGATTTTTTTAAAAACATTTTTTGAACGATTAAACCGTACGGATCTCATTATCCCTGCAAATTAGTCATGTGTGAAAAAAAATTGAGATTTTTAAAATTCATTTGACATGATTTTATAAGGAAAAACCCTTATTTTAAGAATAATTTGTACTAATTCATTTTTCTAGTTATATTTTTTACATATCCAACCGTTAGAATTTCAAGATCACTATGAATTAGTGACATTTGCAAAAAATTGTGATTTTTAAAGTTCATTTGTAAGGACTTTTTAATGAAAAAGTCATAAACAAGGTATCGTGGTTATATAATTTTAGAGTAACATTAAAACACAAAAAGCACCTTGGCATAGTGGTTGGAGGTAGTACAAATTTCGTTGGAGATGGGGGTTCGAATCCCCGCTATCTCATTTTTCATTTTTTTCCATTTCCTACCGGTTTACGGTAGGAAATGGTATCATGCGGTAGGAAATGATAATTCACGAAAATTTCAAAATGAGCGCCTGAACCAAAAATTTGAAATGAGCGCCCAAATTAAAATTCAAAAATGGCCCCTAAAGTCATTTCCTACCGCTAGTCGGTAGGAATGATAATTCACGAAAAATTCAAAATGAGCGCCCAAACCAAAAATTCGAAATGACCGCCCAAACCAAAATTTTAAAATGGCGCCCAAAGTCATTTCCTACCGCAAATTGGTAGGAAATATGAAAGTGCGGTAGGAAATGTGTAATTCAGATATATAAAACAATACCTTTCTTCATTCCCCTTCATTCCAACTCTTTTCTCCACCTCTTCATCTATATACCACTGAAAATTTTTAGTTTCAAACTCTAATATATATCATTAGCAACCACATACATAATCTCTTTCATTTTTCACATCTTGATTATTAGGTAAAATTTATCCCCTACTTAGTTTGTTGTTTGATTATTTCACATCTTAGTACTACTTACTTATTTTTGCTTCTTATGTAAATTGTAGGTACTTGATGAGGATAACAAGGCTATTATATATGAATCTAATTTCATGGATGAAGCCAAAGACAAATGGGCCAAGAAAATTGGTGTGAAAACAATGATGGTGGGTGGAGATAAATGATCATTGTAGATAAGGATAAAGATGATGAAGGCAATGGTTAATTAAGTTTGTATAAAATGTTCTTGATTTCTTGTTGTTATTTTAGAATAATTTATAACTTTTGAATATTATGATTGTAATAAGGGAGAATGATTGTTTATGGTTACGATAAATGTTTGAATTTCTTTATATGTTGAATGCGTTTCGTTGTGGTTGCATTTTTGTAGTTTTTGTTATTATTTGAGCATTTTATTGTAAATGAAAATCAACAAGACTAATTTTTTTTAAAAACCCAGTATTTTCTACCGTCTTCAAGCCATTTCCTACCGTTTTACCATTCGAAACCCAGTATTTCCTACCGTCTTCAAGCCATTTCCTACTGCATTCATTAGGACGGTAGGAAATGTCTGGAAGGAAATATTGGAACTCGGTAGGAAATGAACGGTAGGAAATGGCTTTTTATTTGACTTCTGAAATAATTCCTACCAACTTGTTAAAGGATAGTCGGTAGGAAATGGGCTGTCAGCATGTCACAAAAATACACGTGGCGTATGACGTGGCAGTTGACTTGGAAGCTGACTTGGAAGGCCACGTCAGTGTGGGACCCACGTTTGACCCGGTCACTATCATTTCCTACCAAATACATTTCCCACTTATGCATTTCCTACCAAAGGGGGCCGGTAGGAAATGCGGCATTTTCTACCGATTTAGGGCATTTTCCTACCGATTTGACGGTAGGAAAATCCCATTTTTCTTGTAGTATACACACATAGACATAATCGACAAAAATATTAATCATCCTCGTTAACTACAAAGTACACACATAGACATACAAGTTAGCAGTTGTAAATTCTTAAGCAAGAAAAAAAATGAAATTATTTAAATAACTATAGGATGGAAAAACCCATAACCATGGGAAGGCAATACATTTATAAACATGAATACCGAAAACAACGCATGATTTGGAGAATAGACTACTTTTCAGTATGCATATAATCAACTAGGAACATGGTAAACTATCATCCTTATATTATATTATGGCCCAGGAAATCTTATTTTTTAGAAATATGTACTTTTTTCTGAAATAAGTAACTTATTTTTGCAAGATAACGAATATTAAACTTCCCATACACATTTTTTTCTAAAAAAAAGTATGTAAATATGATTTTTTTTCCGAAATAAGTAACTTATAAGTTTTTCTTAAGAATTGCCAAATGGGCACATTATATGGTGTCTATCTCCCATTTATGAGTTGTATAATTATTAAATTTGAATGTGTACATATAAGATGATAGTCTTTGTATATATTTTTGATATAAAATTTGTCCATGCATAAAAAAAAAAAATGCATAACATCACTTTATCACTTACAAAAACAAATGTACTTGTAGTAGGGTATCTAAACAAGTATAGGAGCATGACTTATGAATATGCAACAATGTAGAGCAGAAAGTACACCAAGAACCAGAGTACACCAAACCTTTAAATGTAGAGAAGTCTTGTATCGTTCCAACTTTGGTAGGCATCTTGGATTAATTTCCATCATTATTGCAATATGCATTACCGAATAAAGAAGGATAAAACCTATAATTAGTTACGATTGAGAGAAATTATAAGTCATGATTTTAAAATGACCGGCTATGTTTTTTAAAGAAATTAAAGTGATTTTGTTTCTTACCCATACAAATATTTGAAATCACAAACGTAATTATCCCATAACCATAGTTTGTTTGAATGTATAGTTGGAACAAAATTAGCCCAAACCCATAGTTTTAAAGCTATTAGGATGAATAAAAATTAAATATTACTGTCTCTGTCCCATAAAGTAAGACCTTCTGACTTTTTCACGCATTTCAATGTTCTCGGACCGGGTACTTATGAATTATATTTTTTAATTATTTTTTATTTGTATAAAAATATAGAATCTATATTTTTATACAAAACAAAAAATTTAAAAAAAAATTAATTTTAAGTATCCCGTCCAAGCACATTGAAATGCGTGCAAAAGAATAGTGTCAAACAAAATGGGACGGAGGGAGAGTGTTACTTTAAAAAAGAAGCTATCATACTCAATATGTCATAACAGAAGGAAATAAACAAACCGTAATAACAACATTAAACTTTTTTGATCACCGTTGAAGAGCAGCCAATGGGTATTGATTTTGCGAAGCTAAGTTAACCTCATCAGGAGAACGAATAGAGGTTGATGGGCCGTGACTAGATTTAGACGAAGCTGCAACTGTAGGACCACTAGTGAGCACCTCAGTTCCATCATTGAGAATTAGATGAATCTGATCTCGCACTCTTTGTTGGGCTAAAGGAGAAAGAGGCTCCCCCATTATATTATCAACCTCAAGGTGAAGTTGAGGATGAATATTGAAAGCAGGTAGCAAAGGGGCTACATAGTTGTGGTCGATGAAGTTAGAAAACTCGTCGGAATCCATGGAGCCGGAGTGCTCGGAATTATGAGAGGCCATGGTAACAGATCGAGAATAAAAATACCAAGAAATAGCAGAACGAAGTGAGAGGAGCAAGAAAAGAAGGAGCATGTAGAAAGTGCTACAGCAGAGGGAGGTAAAAAAGACGGTCAACGGTGATCGGAAAGGAGCCAAGAAGAACCTATAAGAGAGAGCATATTTAGTTCAGATTTTTATATCAAGTGATTCCGAGGTTATCATAGAGATAGTGGTGTGCCTAAGTGTGCCTTGAAGCTCGACCTTCACAAGGCGTTTGATTCTTTAAATTGGAACTTCATCTTGGGTGCTTTACAAAAGTTGAATTTTCCGAACAAATTCATAAAATGGATTCATTTATGCATCTCGACCACTACCTTCTCTGTTAAGATGAATGGATCTCTGTGTGGGTTTTTTGAAGGAAGAAAGGGAATACGGTAGGGGGATCCAATTTCTCCTTATATCATCTCGATTGCTATGACTATATTGTCTTCAATGCTTGCCAAGTCCTCTCCTAACTTTAAATATCATTGGAAGTGCAAAGATTTGAAGCTTACGCACCTTCTTTATGCTAATGATGTGCTTCTGTTCTCCAAGGGTGACAATGATTCTGTTACTCACCTCATGAACTGTATTTCTCGCTTTTCACTGGTTGAATCCAAGTATTGCCAAGAGCACAGTTTTCTTGGGAAATTGTGATGCGAATTTTGTTAGCTGGTTTGATTCGTCGTATGGTATAGCTCATGGAGCTCTCCCAGTTCGGTTTCTAGGGGTCCCTTTAATCTCGTCTCGGTTGAGCCATAACGACTGCCTTCCACTCCTCGATAGGATTACTACCAGTATCTCTTGCTGGACCTCTTTGTTGCTATCCCTAGCTGGTCGTGTGCAACTTATAAGGTTGGTCCTCAATGCTGTTCAATCTTTCTAGACAAATCATTTCGTCCTCCCTAGTTCAGTGCATAGCAGGCTTCAAACCTTTTTTACACGTTTCTTATGGAAATGTGATGTCATTTCTAAGGGTGGAGCTAAAATTAGTTGGGACACTGTCTGCTTGCCTATTGGAGAAGGTGGCTTGGGTCTCAAGCAATCTAAGCCTTGGAATCAAGCTCAGACTCTCAACCACCTATGCAGAATTGTTCGTAAAAGCAAGGCACTGTGGCCTTTTTGGGTTAATTCTACTGTGCTAAAAAAGCATCACTTTTGGAATATGCCTATGCCCAACGACTTCTCATGGATTCTTCGTAACGTTCTTAAGTTACATTTTCTAGCGCGTCAATTTATATCCTTCAAAATTGGGAATGGCATGGACGCCTCGCTTTGGTTCGATCCTTGGTGGAATTCTACGTGTTTAGCGATAAATAACCAAGATCCTATTATTGCACAAGCTAATGCAGCTTTTGACGACTCTGTGAATTCTCTACTTACTACTGGAGCTTGGATTTTACCTCAACCTACAAATAGGATTCATCACCCTAATCCAGGTTTGATTAGTTGGATCCAACAGTTTGATTACCCGTCGCTCGATCTTAATGCCTCTGATTCAATCCTTTGGAACGGCTTGCCTCTTCAAAAGGTAAAGACTTGGCATATTTGGGATTCCCTTTGAGTTCCTTCACCTATTGTCGCTTGGAACAAATGTATTTGGCATAGGCTCAGAGTGCTTCGGTATGCTCATCATGAGTGGATTCTATGTCATTGTTGTCTTCCTACGATACATAGACTTTCTTCTTTTGGGCTGGATGTTTCTCAGCTATGTCAGTTCTGTATTGGGGGTACTGAAACTGACTCCCACCTGTTTGTAGCGTGCCCTTATAGCAGTTTTATCCTTTCCAAACTGGCTGGCCTTCTCAATGTTGAGTTTGATGGAACAACTTGGGTAGAGGTTTTGACATCTTTGGGAGACATATCTGATCACATCCTTCGAAATATCACTTTCCTAGTGGCCCAGATCTTCTCTTATCATTTATGGAAAGAAAGAAACTCAAGGTTACATGACTTGGGCGTCTTTGCTCCCAACAAGTTGATACAGGGTATTATGATTGATCTCAAGACTAGACTTCTCAGTTCAAAATGGTTTCTCAAATATGTAAATTTAGATTTGTATAGGTGGTTATATATTTGATTTTGCTAGGGTTGCTAGGGTTGTTTGCCTTTTGGTTATTTCTATCTCCAATCTAGTTAGTAGGATAGATTGGTTGTAGATAGATCTCTCTTTCCCTTGGCTTAGAGCAAGGGTTTATCCCTGTATTTCTTTCTTCCTTTATATAATACTTAATTTAGCAAAAAAAAACATTAAACTTATGAAACAAACATGTAAGGCTTCAATGCTGGTGTTGGGATGGATCAAATTCCTGCTAACAAAAAATTTCATATTACAAAACGAAGAGATAGATAACAATATTAGATTTAAGGAAATTAAAAGATAAAAATCTAAGATGTGGTTTTCCTTGTTGGGCATACAAGATGATTTTGTAGCTCTATTGATTGCAGGCTTGTAGCGCCCATGTTCTAATTAATTCAATTTCAACAGTAGTTACTAATAGAAAAGTGAAGTGTTAGGTCCAAAATAGTTTGTAGAAGGGGGGTTGAATACAAACTATACCATTTTATCGAAATGGTTCTTTGGGGGTATATTAATTTTTAAACAATTCGATGCGGAATAAAACAAATACCGATATTTCAAGTTAAATATAAAATTATATTAAACTTGATGGGGTGTGTCTAAATACACGGGTACAAATTACAAGGTTTGAAGATCAAACTATTTATTACAAATCTATAGAAAATTCGACATGAACTTTTCTATATTTGTAATAAAAAGATCGAATGCTAAAAGCAATTCGAGAGATAATTTCTAGGAGTCAAAACTCACTAGATAGTTCCAAGGTTACAAGTAAACTATTTCTATCGGTTTAGATTTAACAATACAGCTCAGAAATAATTTACAAGAATTTAAATAAGAAGCTCAGGAACTATTCTCTCTTGATCTCTTTCTTTTTTTCTGTTTGTGTTTAAGAAGAAAAAGTGAAGAAGATATTATGTTGTGTTGTTTTTTTGCTGGCCGCCTTCTTTTGTTATAAAGAAAAGTCCCCGTCTATTTTCCAAAACAAGTTGTACATCAAAAACAATCTCCAAGACAATCAAGCTTTCCAAGACAATTGATTTTATACTGCTAAGACAATCGCCAAGACAATTGAAAGCTAGCAAGACAGTTGTCAATACAATTGAAATTGTCTTGTTGAATTAAAAACACGACTGAATTAATTCTTTTGTGTACAAACTGAACACAGCTGCTAAGACGAAGAAGACTCGCAGGAAGGGCAGGTTCTGTACACGCGCGGAAATTTGCTGTAGAGTCTAGGCGCGTGTGAGACACGCTCTTGTAGGCGCGTCAGAGATCTGGCCGACAGCTTCTGTACCTGCTAGCCACTTGCAATTTGTCTGTTTCTTTTTTTTTTCTTATGCTTTTTAAACAAATAAGTCGACACATTTTTTTTCTTTGATTTTAAATCATCTGTCTTCTTTTTGAATTAGAAAAGCAGTACACTTAAATTCAAGTAATTGAATTAGTTAACAAAACTGACCTGCTAAACAATTTATTTCCAACCAGGGCTTATTTTGTCTTATATGGGATGGGCTCCGTAAAAAAGATTTTTAACCCGCACAACTTCTAATCTTTAATTATTAAATAATTATTTTAATCCAGAAATTATAAGAATAAATATCTAATATTATTAGATATTTATAAATATAATTGTCTATTTAAATTAAATATTTATTAATATAAATAAATCCTTACGGTCTAAGCTGCGGTCTCTAGAGGGTTTGGAATCGGGCTCCTTTTGCTTAACAAAATATATATCTATTCCTACTGGGGTTCCAACTTTAAGAATACATCACTTTGCATTTCTTTGTGATAATTCTATTTCCTCATAGTCAGTCCAGGTTCAAGCTACGGTCTCCTGAGGATATGAAACCGGACTCCTTTTGCTTAACAAAAAATACATCAATTCCAATCGGGGTTCTAGCTTTAAGAATATATCACTTTGCATTTCTTAGTGACAATTCGTTTTCCTCATAGCCTGTCCACTTGATAGTAAAATCATTGTGGTTAATGAATTTAGCATTCTGTTGCTTGCACAATGATGTTCTCTTTTACCAGTCTTGATAGCTTGAACCACTGAAGTTAATGACGAACAACCACTGTTAAATGTTGACACTCGATGCACGGTTTGGTTCATGAGTGACTAACCGCAATGACTGTTCTTCATATATTGACTTTAAAGTTGTGGTTCCTGTCTTCTTTTTCTTCACTCTTATTCAAACCTTTATAATCTGTATTCTGCCACTATAGGAACTTCTTGTCACTATAAATAGAACCCACTGTCTTGATTACTCCACTGACGCTTGATCAACTGAATGAACTTCTTCAAGTGTAGTATACCTCAAAATAGTAGAATGACTTTGTCTTCTTTCTCTTGACAGTTAAGCATTTGAGATACCTGTGACAGTATATATACTATTTACTATTACATTCTTGTTTGAGTTGAGTTAAATCCTTGATGTTTACAAATAAGGTAAACATATGACTTTCAATCTCCCCCTATTTGTTTGTTAAACAATAACATACAAATTCCTAGAAGATAACTCAATTACAAACAAGAAGAAGATAAAGCATTAAAGAACTATAGTAAATAATACATTAAAAAAATTTTTGGTTTAGATATAACATTTCCAGAATCTCAGTAGATGAAATGATAGATGATTGTTCCTCTGACACTGAACTGATCTTCATTAAGTAACTCATCTTCATTTCCGGACATATTTGCCTGATAACCCTTTACATCTAACATTAAACATTATCAGCAGATACTTGGAAATTCTTCAGTGGTAAAGAATATGACTTTTCAACCATATACTGAAGAATTTTTCTTTGTCGTTTCATACTTCTCTCATTCCTTATGTCTACCTACCTAAGGTGATATGTCCACTCCTTATAACGGTGAATACTTTTCATCTCCCCTGACAAGGCAAATATTTCTATCTCCCCCTAACAAGGTGAATACTCCACCTTTTTAAGGTATATCCTTTTTCATATCTCTCCCCCTTAGATAGAAAATCTCCCCCTCACTAAGGTAAGCTTATACTCTCCTCCTTAGTTGAGTATCTCTTACTAAGGTAAACTTTGAGTATATCTTCTTCAATATATCTCTCCCCCTTAGTTGAGTAATCCTCCAAACATTCAGTTATAGCAAACATCCAATTAAATTAGATGATACCAAATATTCAATTATAACTTGCAAACTATGAAGACTTCCAGAATAGAAGCATGTAGACTGATCAACTTTGCCCTTATGATATTATAGAATGTTCTCACTATTCATCATCCTGAAAACAAAATCTCCCGACAATTTCCTTATATCTCCCAAATCTTGTAAGTGAACTTTGTTTGGGGAATTGGGAATGGGATTTGGTTTTTATCTTTCTTCCTTACCGTGAGTGTGCGATTCTGTTTCGTGTACCTCACAAGTATTTAACTCATCTCTCCACTCATATCACTTAAAATGAGTGATCTCTTCTCTCATCTCTCAAGTGTTTACACTCATGCTCACTAGTGTATCACTGTTATCTCTCATAGCTCCAACATCCATGTGTACCTACAAGGAAAATTCACCATAGCCCCTTCTAGAGAGGTCACTGGTGGTGCAATGGGGTTTCATAATTCCCCGATCCTCGTTGGACTCGTCAGACGAATCTGAGTCATAATCTACAAGTTGATAAAAAATTTCCCTTTTTGTGGGTTTCAGAATTGAATTCTGAGAAGGTAAACATTGAAATCAAAACTAAGAATTAAAATCATGTTTCCTTCTAATGTCGTGAAGACATCTCCTTGTTTAACTCAACAGGTGAATCTGAATCATAGTCAACAAGTTGCCGATCCGCACCTATGTCGGACCTGTTACCCGCAGGATCCAAAGATGTTCCCTCTAGGGAGTTAGATAATGATCTTGTTGAATTTTGCATTGAGATCAATACCTTCTCTCGAGGTCTGTGAAGACTCTTTATTCATTGAAGAACTTTGAACTTATAATCCTAACTGTAATATGGTTGGAGTACAAGTTTCTGTCAATTCATCCTTAGTGTGTGCAATCTCACTTTGTGCATAGGAAGTATTTTAGTTTGTTTATGACGTGGTGATTTACCAACAGATTCCCTGGCTGACAGGCGAATTTCAATAAACTCATCCTTTTAAGAGAATGAATCCAGAGACTATTTTAGTGCCATTTTTAGCTCTGCATTCTTTTGTGAGAATGTAGGCGAGCTTACAGATACCTCAAGTTGTATACGACTATTCTCCTTGAGAGGTAGAGCTGTGGGTTTACTATCCCTCACATCCTTATTTGTTGTAACAAGTACAGTTACTCCCTTATTGACATCTAGTCTAATAGGTTACTTCCACTTCAGGGGTAAGTTAAGATGTGTTTAGATTTGGATTTATTGTCCGGGATAGAAGTTGTTGGGTTTACAACCTCATGACTTTCAAATGTGAGAAATCTCCCACTAGGAGCTGAACCTGCATCATATAGCAATAGAGCAATATAGAGATAGAATGCATTTACAGCATACCAGAACATTGAGTGTAAAACATATGCATTTTATCATTTAAGAAATGATGTACAGTTGTGATTTCAAAAAGTTTTATAATATAAGTAATCACAACTGTAGAAAGATTGAGTTTTCTTTTAAGAATTGTTAATGTGCAAGAGTTTGCATTTATATATAAAATATTGTATTATTATGTCTTTTGTTTTCGAAAGGACACAAACTTTTGACTTCGCAGTAATTAAGAAAGAAAGATTTTCTTTATGTGCTTATAATGTATAGAGAACTTTAACACAAAAGTTAGTGAAAACACTCATACAAACACTAAATATCGTTTAGGTAACAAAGATTGCCAAGTACATTTGTACAGATAACCAATGTCTCTCCCTTGGTGCTGCCTTACTTAGCACAACATTAACTAAGTAAAGAACTGATTGATGTAAAATATTCTAAGAACTATCATATGTATAAAGTGGTGTATAACCTAAATTAGAGAATTTAATTTTAAAAGTTCTCACCACTTTAAAGTATGATAGGAGACAAAATGCAACTTTAAGTCTCATTTATACTTAGAATGTTAAACATCTTAATATATACTAACAGTAATGATTTGTAGATAAGACACGTTTACTTAGAATAAATCCTAAGTAATATCATCAGAGCTAATATATACATCACAATTGGTCTGCAATAAAGTATTAGAGCAACTAGCGATTGTTAATAAACAAATATTCACTATTTGATACCAACTGTTAGTATTTGTCAAACACTAATGCAAGTAATTGTGTTTGTGATTATTTTATCAAGATTAAATTATGAGCAAATAAAACATAGAACTGCTTCAAATCATAATTTAACTAAGATAGAAATAATCACTGTTAAATAATAAATATTCAATGATGCCAATTGTTAGATAAATTAAATTCAATGAAGATTGAATTATTACATTGAATACCAATTTACCTAATGAATATTAGCATCTAACTACTTATGACTATCATTCACTGACATTCATAAGTACGAAGAACTGGTTGACAAGAATTGTATAAGTTCTTTAGATGTAACATTTCAAACTTATTTAGCAAAAAAAAAACATTTCAAACTTATGACTTCAAGGCAACTTCTCGATAATAACAATTGTTAACTCCTAACAACTGCTTGTATTAGACAACCTTGGTTCTATAAATAAGAATTAATTACCAAAGATGTCTTGTCTGCAGTCTTAGAAATGATATTCTAAGTCCAATACACATTGATCCATTATATATGCCATTTGTTATCAAAGTGATTAGAAGCTTGCAAATAAGCATAAAAATTATTCCAAGTAAATTTTCACTTAGAAAACTTTTACACCTTGTATAGTAGTAAGAGTGAATTTCAAAAGATATAACAATGATTACTTAGAGGAGTTCTAAGTAATTTCACACATACCAATACATCTCACAATTAGTTAGTAAATAAAATTCTAACTAAATATCATCAACTGATATAAGTCAAAACTTCAATACAAACAATTGTTAGAACCATGATATCAATTATAGTGAATTTCTGAAAATGGAGCATTGATAAGTTCACTAGAATTAACATCTCACAACTAATTGAAGACCAACACATATTAGGTCCAAATTAATTATGTTTTATATTTATTTCAATAAATATGAGGTACAGAGCAAATACTTATATTGAATTGCTTCAGGTTCTATAACTCATATTAATCAAAGTAAATAATTAAATAAATAAATACTAAATCTCTATGAGTTAGATTTTAGCATTTATGTATTAGATTATCCTTAAATAATCACCACTAAAATATATTACAATTATACACATGACAATCATTCAATAGATATTTCTCAGCGTGAGGTCTGGATGTAAATAAGTTCACAAGTCCTTTCACTACGGACAACTGAATACTTATGAACTCATTTATGAATTTCTTACAATGAATTCACAAGTCCTTTCAATACTGACAATGGAATACTTGTAAACTCATTTAAGAATTACTTATAGTAAAATCACAAGTCCTTTCAATACGGACAATTGAATACTTATGAGCTTACTTAAGAATTACTTAACAGATGGGATTTACAAATCATATAGCCTTACCAAAATCCCAAGTTTACAAACCAATCTTGAAAAATTAATTTCATCAAGTGATTTAGCAAACATGTCTGCAAGTTAATCTTAATTAAAGACATGCTCTTAAAATAATTGATACCTTATGTCAAAATGCTTGGTCCTTGAGTATTCCACAGAGTTGTTGGAGATGAATTTGATTCCTTGTGTTCTCTTGCTTTCGTACAACTCATTTGATCTATCTCTATGCAGCAAAACATGTCAGAACTGATGTCTCTGGGGTACCATTTTCGCAGATTTGGGTCCAACTTAAGACATCTGAAAATCAGTTATAAGAACTACAAGAATAGATTCTCTAGGTTCCACTTGGGGCCTTGCACATTTCCATATTGAAAATATAATATGTGTGTAAGTGATCTATAGCAATTGAATAAGATAATGAGCAGATGGTTCCTCTATAGCCTGATTAGGTCCTAATTAGTAGATCTTGAACTTGTTGGGTCAAAGATCTCTAGGGTACCAATTCCTCAGATTTGGGTCCAAATTAAGATTTTTGATTACCAACTTTTTAGGTCCAAACTAATAGGTCAAAATCCAGCTATAGTGGTGTGTTGGCATAGAGTCTTGACAGGTCTAGAATCTTCTGAACAGAAATAAAAGATCTTTGACTTACTATTATTGTCATCGTTCTTTTGGCTTACTAAAGTAAATCAAAAGAATTGCAACTTTACCAACATCAGAATAGCAAATATCTTGATACCAATTTATAATTTGTAGACCAACATATAATATAATCAAGATATCATTGCACATATATATCATTTATGTTTGTGCTTTAAGATGTAGAGAGTTCTATAAATATGACACCAATTGTTAAAAGATACCAACGGTTAAAGATTGATACCAATGTTAAATTATAGTTAGGGTGTCATACCATGTCTTCCATGCTTGCTTGAGTGACGATACCAGTTCATACTAACCTGTAGAGATCTTCCATTATCTCACCAACTAGGAGTGCACTTGTTCACATTCCTCTAGCATCCAGATTCAGTAGGTCCAGATGTCCATTATAATAATGAATGTGCAGCAGGTGCCTGATATCCTCAAGTCTTGTCACTGGTGCTTCTTGTCAGATATACTGTCTGATCAAATTTTAACCTAGCATCCAGTTTGGCCTTGTCCCTCATAACAATGCCTTGACATCATCCAGGTAGACTTCTGGTTATCCTTGTACCAATTATAGTCTTGTTGTTTGGTCTGGATACTAGCTTCCCTACAATCTGCCTTTTGTAATGATTGAGATCATCTTGCATTGCAATCACTCAATCTGGATCTTTTAGAGCTTTTGTAGCTTTCTTAGTTTCTTCTAAAAGAAAACTAAAGAAATAATCATTGGTACTTGAAGCTCTACCAGTCTTTTACTTCCACCATTAGGAACACTAAGAACTTGGACAAAGAGTTAATTGAGTTAACACTCTTTGTCTTGGTAGACATGTTCTCATAGTGTCCTATGATTTTCAATGTGGTGTTGAGTTGACTAGTTGATCCTTCTGTTGCTTCCCCTAAGCAGTTGATGGGTTTACATGAAGATTCTCCATGTTTGACATTGGTTAGATTTGAATAATCATCACCATTGATAGTTGGGAGCTTGAAGTTGTTGAACATCACTAAGACTTTCAATCACCTTCTGTTGATTAATAACAATCACCTTGTAGGCTGTAGACTCCATTGAGTAACCAAGAAAATTATCCTCTTGAGCCTTAGCTACAAAGCTTGGCAAGTTGCTCACTTCCATATATCATTGCAAAACAATTTCCTTCCTACTTGTGGGGTCTTCGTATATTTTTTCTGATCAGGGTTCGATCACGTCAGAAGCAAACTATTGACTGCTTCATGATTAATACTCTTGAAAGTGTAGAAATCATCCAGAACACCAATTGTTGGATTTACCCCTGTAATCTGACCTTCAATTTGTCATAGTCAGTTTTGCTTCCTGCTCGATCTTCTTGATGTGATCAATCACCATCAATGGTGTCTTATCTTCAGATTGTTTGAATAACAACTTGTTTGTTAAGAGAAATCATCAATCACCATCACTAAAGTATATTTAACATTGGTAGAACTTCAGTGTGATGCTTCTTTGACTTCCCTTTATGACATGCCTTGATTTCATTTTACTATAATTCCAGATGAGGCAGTCTCCTTTATTGATTCGATTTCTAGGAAAAATTCTCTTGATTTGACATTCAGGTGAGAGAGCTCCTTATGTCATAGCTGAACTCGTGTCTGATGAAGCTTTAGATTAGACATATTGACTTCACCTTTGATTGAGATTCCATGTCAGCTACAAATATGTTTTCTTTCTTTAATCCTTGAATAGTAGGCTCTTCATCTTTTAAAGATGCTTTACTGATAACATTCCTAGCTATTGAATAGCCATGACCCTGGGTCATACCCTTGCTGTTGTCTCCTAGGGATAAACCACTTGGCCTATCTTCATATTCACATTTGATAGTAGGGTTCTTTCTTCGATGATATGCTTTGAATAAATCATTAATAAAGCATAATCGATCAACCTGTTTAGCCCTACATTCACAAATGGATAAAAAGTTCTTGGTACCCAGATTTACTTGGGTCTAGATGGATTAGAGATATCTCTGTTTATAGAGGTAATCTATAGATATGGCACACATACAACATTAAACCATTGCACATATGAAACATGCAAACTAAAAATGTTATGCCTTGGAGGTAACAACAAACATATCATACATACAGCATTGAACCATCACACATTTAAAACGTGCGAACTATGACATGTAATGCTATTTAGAAAATCCAGTTAACCTATATACAAGAATTTTCTAAAACCAGTTGGAATAGAGGAATGAATAAGTAATCACTAATTCTAACCAATCCAAGGATATTGTTATAAACCACTAATTGTCTGTATTACCTAAGTCAGTTTTAGATACAGCTCTGTGTTCTACAAACAACCTAGGTAATCAATCCATCTTTGAAACTTTTTAAACCTTAACAAACAATTCAGAATGAATAAGCAAATCTATTTTACTAGGGATCCTGAAACTAGCTTAAGCAGAGGTCTTATATGTTTAACATATAGAAATTACGAATCAAGAGATATTGTCTAAGGAACAGCTCTAACTCACTATTGCAATTAATCAAATTCAACAAATATTCATCCACATATTGAGATCTTCTAACCAAGGATTTAACAGTTAAAATAAGATCTTAACATGCTTTGAATTTCTGAGAATTACATACTACATTAGTTCAAAGAATTGATACCTGAGACATGTGAGGTGAATCATCTTCAGAGATTGCTATGAAAGCAAGATATTCGTAAAGTTCTTCTTATCATCATCTGATTGATCCCAACTTTTTCCTTTAACAATTAGTTCTGCCTTGATGCTTTTGTTTCATCTCATTTAATGAATCTCTATTCATCCTTGTCTGTCAAAATTCTGTATTGTGTTACACACCTTGATAGTTATTTATCACATATAGCTTTCCATAGCTGTGACTATCAAGTATTGTTTCTTTCCACCAACTCAGTCTTGTAACCACCTCTTGAGTTGAACTGTATCTTGAAGAGTTTCTGTTTTGGAATAGATAGGCCTGATCCCTGGATGCAGCTTTAGTACTCTTTCTGAATTAGTAACTCTCCCTGTCTGTTCTGAGGTTCCATCATTAATTCCTGACTGAGATGACAAACTGTCTAGTCCATTCTCAAACCTCCTTGATTCCATTCAACTAAAATATCTGTTGATTCTTTGAAAGATATATCTTTTGTACAAACAACTAAGTGTTTTGGATTTAGCAATGGGGAAATCCACTAGGTGTTTGTATATCAATGAATCACTAGAGTTGACTAAAATCTTCAAGAAAAATTATATCCACTAAAATCTCTTCCATTCCTGCTTTTGAAAAACCAATAAGTCACATGGAATATGACTTACAAAAAGGTTAACAAATTAATCTTCAGCAAGTAGAAATAATTCCATTGGAAAATACATTTTCTTCAAAAGATTCAAATCATCTTTGACAACCCGAAGGAATCATCAACTAACATCTTCTAAGAACCATTGGCTTAGAAAAAATTCAAAAACTTCAAAGACTTGAAAATTTTTTAGAAATAAAAAATCTGAAAGTAAGTTCAAATTAATTAAAATTCGAAATTAGAGTCAAATTAATTAAGAATAAAAAAATCTCAAGAAATGAAAATTTTTGAGAGTTAAAGAATCTGAAAATAAATTCAAGTTAATTAAAATTTGAAAGTATCAAGAATTAAAAAATTTTGAGAATTAAACAATTTGAAAATAAACTCAAGTTGTTTAAAAATCAAAATTTCCAAAAATTAATCATTTCAAGAATTAAAAAATTCGAATATAAGTTAAGATTATTTAACAGTCAAAAAATCTCAAAAATGAATATTTTTGAAGGTTAAAGAATTCGAAAATTGAGGAGTTGACTTTTTGGTCTAATACCGGATTTAATTTCTGTATGGCTCAACAAACTCGAAAACCAATTGGTGGACCATAAGAATAAGGATCTTGATTTGTGCGTCAATCAAAAGGCTCGGATACCAATTGTTAGGTCCAAAATAGTTTGTAGAAGGGAGTTTGAATACAAACTATACCATTTTATCGAAACTGTTCTTTGGGTGTATATTAATTTTTAAACAATTCGATGCGGAATAAAACGAATACCGATATTTCAAGTTAAATATAAAATTATATTAAACTTGATGGGGTGTGTCTAAATACACGAGTACAAATTACAAGGTTTGAAGATCAAACTAATTATTACAAATCTATAGAAAATTCAACATGAACTTTTCTATATTTGTAATAAAAAAATCGAATGCTAAAAGTAATTCGATAGATAATTTCTAGGAGTCAAAACTCGCTAGATAGTTCTAAGGTTACAAGTAAACTATTTCTATCGGTCTAGATTTAACAATACAGCTCAGAAATAATTTACAAGAATTTAAATATGAAGCTCAGGAACTATTCTCTCTTGATCTCTTTCTTTTCTTCTGTCTGTGTTTGAGAAGAAGAAGTTAAGAAGATATTATGTTGTGTTTTTTTTTTGCTGGCCGCCTTCTTTTGTTATAAAAAAAAGTCCCCGTCTATTTTCCAAAACAAGTTGTACATCAAAGACAATCTCCAAGACAATCAAGCTTTCCAAGACAATTGATTTTGTACTGCCAAGACAATCACCAAGACAATTGAAAGCTAGCAAGACAGTTGTCAATACAATTGAAATTGTCTTGTTAATTGAAATTGTCTTGTTAAATTAAAAACACGGCTGAATTGATTCTTTTGTGTACAAACTGAACACAGCTGCTACGACGAAGAAGACTCGCAAGAAGGGCAGGTTCTGTACACGCGCGGCAATTTGCTGGAGAGTCTAGGTGCGTGTGAAACACGCTCTTGTAGGCGCGTAAGAGATCTGGCTGACAGCTTCTGTACCTGCTAGCCACTTGCAACTTGTCTGTTTCTTTTTTTTTTCTTTTGCTTCTTAAACAATCAAGTCGACACATTTTTTTTCTTTGATTTTAAATCATCTATCTTCTTTTTGAATTAGCAAAGCAGTACACTTAAATTCAAGTAATTGAATTAGTTAACAAAACTAACCTTCTAAACAATTCATTTTCAACCGGGGCTTATTTTATCTTATATGGGATGGGCCAGTAAAAAAGCTTTTTAACGCGCACAGCTTCTAATCTTTAATTAATAAATAATTCTTTTAATCTAGAAATTATAAGAAATGTAATTGTCTAATTAAATTAAATATTTATTAATATAAATAAATCCTTACGGTCAAAGCTGCGGTCTCCAGAGGGTTTGGAACCGGACTCCTCTTGCTTAACAAAATATATATCTATTCCAACTGGGGTTCCAACTTTAAGAACACATCACTTTGCATTTCTTTGTGATAATTCTATTTCCTCATAGTCAGTCCAGGTGCAAGCTACGGTTTCCTGGGATTCTGAAACCGGACTCCTTTTTCTTAACAAAAAATACATCAATTCCAATTGAGGTTCCAGCTTTAAGAATATATCACTTTGCATTCCTTTTTGATAATTCTTTTTCCTCATACCCTGTCCACTTGATAGTAAAATCATTGAGGTTAATGAATTTAGCACTTCTGTTGCTTGCACGATGATGTTCTCTGTTACCAGTCTTGATAGCTTGAACCACTGAAGTTAATGACGAACAAACACTGTTTAATGTTGACACTCGATGCACGGTCTGGTTCATGAGTGACTAACCACAATGACTGTTCTTCATATATTGACTTTAAAGTTGTGGTTCGTGTCTTCTTTTTCTTCACTCTTATTCAAACCTTTATAATCTGTATTCTGCCACTATAGGAACCTCTTGGCATTATAAATAGAACCCACTGTCTTGATTACTCCACTAACACTTGATCAACTGAATGAACTTCTTCAAGTGTAGTATATCTCAAAACAGTAAATTAACTTTGTCTTCTTTCTCTTGACAATTAAGCATTTGAGATACCTGTGTGACAGTACATATACTATTTACTATTACATTCTTGTTTGAGTTGAGTTAAATCCTCGATGTCTATATAAATAAGGTAAACATATGACTTTCATGAAATCGTCGGGAATTTTTCGTTGATTAAGAAAGAAATGTTTACGCGGCTTGAGGAACAAAAAAAATGGTAAAATAGGGTCAAGTGGGTTAGAGCATCTCCAACGGTATTTTGTAAAATGATTAGCTAAATATTGATTATGTAAAATTTGTTGAACCTGTAACGTGTTTTACTCCAATGGGATTGACTATATTGGTTGACAATATTTTAAAAATGGTATGTTATTATTATTTTTATATGGTAATTGATGATGTGGAGTTAAACTACAGGTTGCTAAAGGTTCGACAAATATAGTCAACCTATTGTGATTATCTATATTTTTACCTAAGAGTTTTGTCCCATTGGAGTGGACAAAATTTTACAAATTCTCTATATATCTTATTTAAGGTAATTTATTTTAAATTTTACCTAAAGGCTTTACACCATTGGAGATGCTCTTAGGTAATGTTTTATAGATAACCTGTAAGCCTACGTCTTGTGCGGAATAATTTTACACTCAAAAAGTTAAGCGGGCTTTTTTTTCCCATGTAGCGGGAAAGTTTTTGGATTAACAAATTATTAATCCTTTTTTACTTTGTATCTTAGAAATAATTCGCGAAATAATTTGTAATTTAGAGATTAAATAATTATTATTTAACTTGAACTATAAATAAAAGAAAATTAACAATTTTTACATTAAAAATTACCTTTAATTTAGAAATCTACTTATATTTAGCTTATTAAAATACATTTTTTAATATTTGAATGTAACATCAATCAAATGCATATTTTAATATAAGATATTAAATAGTTTCGTATATCTATTTTAAAATCTAATGCCTCTTACTATATTGACAGCATAGAGATGCTAACTAACAAAATTTTGAATATTACTTCTTTTTACGCGTATTATATGTAAAAATATAATTGTTATATATAAAATATTTACTTAAAAGCTTTAAGCAATTTTCCTTGACTAAAATTATATCAATAAGATTATAAGATATTCAGTTGAAAGGTTTTAATAATTGTATTATGATTATAATTAGTGTTCTAAATAGCATTAAATATTGTAAAACAAGTCATATTTCATTAATTCATAAATTTAAGAATTAGTACATTCTAATAAATTTAAAAATTTTCATCTCGTGTAATTTCCATTTAAAACAACAAAACTTACAGACTATTACAATTTAATTATTTTAAACATATAGTAATGTTAAAAGTAGTTTTAAAAACAAAATAATTTATAAAATATAACAAATTAGATAATATGGAATTTTTATGCAAAATTTTTAACAATCAAGAGAAAAGTTTCACATTTACATATTACTTAATTTTCCTAAATTTAATGACGGAAAATGAGTTTAAAATTGCAATAAGGAGAGCTTTTAAAATTAGAGATTTAGGACCATATACTTTATTTTCATGATTTTTTTTTTGAATCTTTTTAATTTTTTTATAATTTTAAATGATTTTTTCAATTTTGACTGGTTTAGCCAATTAATCAACGTCCTGACTGACTCTTAAACGGTTTTTCAAAAAATCGTTCTTCGACCTGATTTTCGCTAAATCAAGACGGAACTCATCCGTCTAATGATTAATCTCCGATTTTTAAAACAGAGACTACAACATGCACACACCCTCCATTTCATGTATAAATTATATTTTTTTATAGTTTTATTTTAATTTGATCCTTTTGAGTATGTGACCAATTCATCCCGCCTATTTAATAGATTAATCTCGTATAAATCCATTTAAAACTATTTATTTCATGATTTTTCTAAAAAAATTAGACATTTTCACTTTGCGTAATGCCAAGGGCCATTTAATCGATTGTGTAGACCGGTGTTAGAACATTAGCTTGAGGTCATACATTATATTTCTTTGTTGAATCCTTCAAAAAAAATATTGAAAACGAAGCGAAGTTTTGCATCATAAAGCATGTAAATATTATATTTGTAATGTATTGGTGGGAAAATACGGAAGAATATTATCATACATTCTATTTTTTATAAAAATTAAGTTGTTAAAATTAGAATTACAAAATTTAACAACTAAGTTCAACATAGTGAATCCGACATTTAATTTCATCTAAATTTTAGCAATTAAATATAACATAAATTCAGTATAGAATAATGTATATATATAGGCAAGTGCTCAAATGAGAACCACTCTTAAAATGAGAACTTAGTTCCCAAAGCATATCACCAAAATCCAGCAGAATCACCAAATCTTTAAAATTAATAAAAAATAAAAAATAAAGTCAGTGCTTATATCAGCATGATGATGTCATTGCTAACATCAGCATGCTGACGTGGCAGAAATTTTCCCGCCAAAAAATTTTGCCCCGAAAAAAAATTTCCCGCCAAATAAATGGTGATCCACAAATCACTTAGATTAGCGTTTTCCATAAACACGACAGTTAACCTTTAGGGTCCAACAGTTCCATTTTGGGTTTTAGAAATATTCAGAATGACGAATAAATCGTATACGGACTTAGGGTTTAGGGTTGTTTACCCTAGACCCTAAACCCTAACTTATACTGATTTTTAAAAAATTGGGGGTGACCCCCGATTTTTTAAAAATTAGGCCGCCGGACTTAGTAAAACAAAAATTGAATTTTAAAAATATCCCCCAAAAAATGGTGATTTAGCAAATTTTCCCGCCAAAAAATTGGTGATTTGGAAAAATTCCCCAAAAAAAAAATGGTGATTTGAAAATTTTCCCGCCAAAAAATTGGTGATTTGGAAAATTTTCCCGCCTAAAATTTAGTGATTTGGAAAATTTTCCCGCTGGAATATTTTTTCCCCGCCAAAAAAAAAAATTTTTGCCCAAAAAAAATATGTTTTATGGGCCCGACTGCCACGTCATCATGCTGATGTCAGCAGTGACGTAGCGCTGGAAAATAATATTTTTTTGTGATTTGGTGATTCTACTGGATTTTGGTAATTTGATTTAGGGACTAAGTTCTCATTCTAAGAGGTTCTCACTAGAGTAGCTCTCTCTCTCTCTCTCTCTCTCTCTATATATATATATATATATATATATAGGCAAGTGCTCAAATACAAACCACTTTTAAAATACAAACCTACAAACCAACACTAAATTAATTATATTTCATTTATTCTAAGGTTCCCGCCAAGGGTACCTTCACAAAAAATGCTTAAAATAATTGGCTCTATCCATAAAAAAAAAAAAAAAAAACTTGTCGTGGAAATGCGAAGCATTTAAGACAGTAAACGGATGAGTTAGGTAGTCATGAGGGCCGAAGGCTCTCGACACACCCGTCAATCGTCTATTGCCTTTACCTTTGATTGCCATTCCTTACAAATTTAGAATGATAAAGGCGCGAAGCACCGTTAACCAGTGAAATCCACTGCCACGTCATCGCGTGAACAGTGAATTTTTTTTTTTTTTTGTTGGATAGAGCCAATTATTTTAAGCATTTTTTCTATTGGGGTACCCCTAGTTTGGTCATTAGATTAGCTTGAAATATTAGATTATGCTTGGTTTGTAGGTTTGTATTTTAAGGAGGTTTGTATTGGAGTAGCCCCCTATATATATATATGCTTTAATTCAATTAGGAACTCATTTATTTGAGTAACTTAGTAACTCCCTCCTAAGCCGTGAGATTAAATAAAAATCAAAGGATGAAATATAAGTTTGTTGTATACACACGTGAGTAGCAGTTATGTTATATACTCCCTCCGTCTCACAATTCTTTTCTCGTTTAATATGTCGGGACTGTTCATAACATGAGACAAATTACTAATTTACGTCTAATCTACAAGTCCAAATATAGTCATGAGTGATCTTGTTGGATTCGTATTTATGAGTACTTTAATACAGTGAAGTTTTTATATTTAAAATTAATACAAAATTAAAGATATTAACGATCAAAAGTGTGCGTTGACAAACGTGATAAAGGTAAACAGGAAAAGTTTTAAGAGACAGAGGGAGTAAGAGATTAAATATTCAATATTTCATTCAACAATTAGATTAGATTATGTTGTACAATTAAATTATACGATTCTTATGTTTTGTATTTTTTTTTTCCTAAAAGATATATATATTAGAAAAAAAAACAGGGATTCACCCTTTGTTCCCAGCAAGAGCAAGGAAAGAACTAAAACAACCGAATAAGGCTAACAGCTAAAAAAGGAAATAAAAACTAAGTCAAATGCAGATCCATCTGTAATGAGCTAGGTTTGCGTTTTTTTGGAACCATGTTGAATTCCTAAGCTTGGTCTTCAAGTCGACCATGATAGAAGCTATTAACTGCGATGGTTTTAGAATTCCTTTGTTGTGCAAACGAGCATTACGCTCCCTCCACAGGTGATGAGCAAAGATTTGCGCTGCTAGCAAAAGAACCAATCTGTGAACAGCATCCGGGTGCAACCCCCAGGCAGAGATAAGGTCAGGCCAGCGCTCCCCCTCCACATTGACACCTAAGACACCAGCCATTTTGGTGAGGATGAATCTGCCGTAAGTACAATTGACGAATAGGTGAGAGTCATTCTCAAGACCTCCTACACACAGTAAGCAATTTGGCTGGACATCCAAACCAAATGAAATAAGTCTCTGAGAGGTTGGGAGACGGCCCAAACAGAGAAGCCATTCCAAGTGAGCGAATCTTTGTATTTTAAGCTTGTGCCAGACAAGAGGAGACCAAGAAACCTGGGCCTTAGTTACTCTAATAGAATTCCAAATATCCCCCGTTTTCAACTTTTTTAATGGAATACCTTCCCAACAAATAACATCATTGTTTTGAAGGTTAAAACTTGGAAAAGAGAAGTTTTGGATCCATGAAGTTAGACCAGGATCGACATGGCGAATTCTTGTAGGAGGGGTAGGCAATATCCAATGACCGGATTGAATAATGCAATTTACCAACGCCCCATGGCCCAGACCAGAATGAGCAATGATATTGTCATTTTCAGACTTAGCTAAGCAGCGAGAATCCCACCATGGTTCAAACCAAAGCGACGTGGCGCGACCATCCCCCAAGTTATAAGAGAGAAATTGGCTAGCCACTGAACGAAGTTTCAGCACATTTCTGAAAATCCAGGAGCAGTCTGACGGCATGCGCATCGTCCAGGATTGCTTTCGTTTTAAGGCTGTAGTGTTAACCCATGCTGACCAAAGAGAAGGCTTTTTCGACACAATCTTACAAAGGTGAATAATCATTTGAGATTTATTCCAGTCCTCAGTTTTTTTGAGACCCAAACCTCCTTCATGTATAGGACTGCACACCCTATCCCAACTAACTTTTGCTCCACCTTTGGAGTTTGCATCTCCTTTCCAAAGGAACCTAGTGAGGATAGATTGGATTCGACTATGAACTGAGACCGGGAGAATAAAATTGTTTGTCCAGAAAGCTTGGATTGCAAATAACACGGAGCGAATCAACTGAACACGCCCTGCTAAAGAGAGTAACAAATTCGTCCAGCAGGAGATCTTAGAAGATATTCTGTCGAGGAGTGGAATGCAGTCATTATGGCTTAGTCTAGAAGAAATTAATGGAACCCCCAAAAATTTTACAGGCAGTACACCATGAGTTAGAAAAAGTCGAATCAAACCAGTGCCTTAGAGTACTAGTACAGTTTCCGAAGAAGACCGTGCTTTTTGCCATATTTGGGCGAAGACCACTAACCTCCGAGAAAGTGGCCATGCAATGCATTAGGTGAGATACCGATGGATTATCACCTCTAGAGAAAAGTAAGACGTCATCCGCATAGAATAGGTGTGTAAGTTTGAGGTCCTTACATTGCCAATGATAATTGAAGTTATCCGGCACTTTAGCTAGCATAGTTGACAAAACGTTCATAGCTATGGAGAACAAATATGGAGAGATAGGATCCCCTTGACGGATACCCTTCTTGCCATCAAAAGAGCCACACAGAGACCCATTAATCTTGACAGAGAAGTTTGTGGTCGAAATGCACATGTAAATCCATGTAATGAATGTATCCGGAAAATTATGTTTTTTCAGAGCTTGTATGATAAACTCCCAAGAAATCGAGTCGAAAGCCTTATGGAGGTCCAATTTTAAAGCACATTTTGGCGCCCCACTATCCCGTTGATAACCTCTGAACAATTCTTGGGCCATCAAAATATTATCCGAAATTGTACGGCCGGGAACAAAGGCAGATTGCGAAGCATTTATAATAGTCGGCATGACTAGCTTGATACGAGTAGCAATAATCTTCGCAATACATTTGTATTGTATAGTGTAGAGGGAGATAGGTCTGAAGTCTTTCATTGAAGTAGGGTTTTTAACCTTTGGAACTAGAGCAATAGTAGTGGCATTCACTGATCTGTGTAACGAAGATGTAGCGAAGAAATGCTTTATTGCTTTGCATAAATCAGTTCCGACAATGTTCCAGGTAGCTAAGAAGAATTTGAAAGTGAAACCGTCAGACCCTGGAGCCTTATTTTTCCCCATTGTTTTTAGAGTTCTCAGGATAAGCTCATCTGTTACTGGCGCCTCCAACGAACAAGATTGATTCGATGAAATGTTTGCACATGGAAGATCATCTAAAGTGCATTCCCGAAGCTGTTGAGAAGCACCTAAAGTTGTTGAGAAGTAATCTATGGCCACTTTCGAAATATTTTTGTGCCCCGAAACAAGAACCCCAGCATCGTTTTCAAGGGCCATGATCTTATTCGTGTTCCAATTAGACTTCGTTTGATTGAAGAAGAATCTATTATTACCGTCTCCCACAGTTAGCCATTTTATTCGAGATTTCTGATGAAGGAGCTGCTCCTCTTCGATTAGAGCCTTTTGGAGAGTATTAATGGCCTGACTTTCCAAAAGCAGAAGGGCCACATTTTCACAAACAGAGATGAGCATCTCCTGGACCTCTTTGAGGGCATCCCGTTTTTGAGATACGTTATTATGCACGTTTCTATGAGAATTATTCAGGCCAATAATAGCTCGTTTGACATCCTTCAATTTCTGATTTAAGATTGCCATAGGATCGCCATACCACTGAGAAGACCAGGCCTTTTGAATGGTTTCCTGAAAACCATCAACCCCTGTTAGGAAGTTATTGAATCGGAAAGCTTTCTTTATTTTTTCCAAGTGTGAAGGTAGAGAACAAATTAATGGACAATGATCCATAATGCCTTTGTTCTTGACCATTACAAAAGCTTCCGAAAGAAGGGTGAACCAATCTTTATTCCCTAGCATACGATCTTGACGCTTGTGAATTAGCAAAGTTTGCTTGTTATTCCAAGTGTACAGAGAACCAACTGTTCTGATGTTTCCTAGGCCTGAATTGTTAACACAGTCTGAGAAATCTTGCATGTCCGTTGTCCAGTACTCACGGCCCCCTCTAGCCTCGTTAAGAGATAAAATTGAGTTAAAATCTCCATTTACACACCACGGCATGGTAATAGTGTGACTTAAGTTTTCAATTTCCTGCCACAAAGAAACACGTTGATGAGGCTTATTAAAAGCGTAAAAAAATGTAACACAGAAGGTAAGATTTGTTTCCAAGAAAGTGACGAAACAAGTTATCTGCTGAGCCGATTTGACATGAGCTTGCACTGTCCAGATTTTTGGATCCCACCCTACCCAAACACGAACGTAATCATGAGCCTCATAATTATAGATCCAATTCCAATTCTTGTTAATGCTTCTTGAAATAGAGAGAGAGTTTTCCACTCGAACTTTAGTTTCAACTAAACCCATGAAAGAAATCTTATTTACTGAAAGAAAGTTTGTGACCTCCCTCTGATGAGGGCCTTTATTGAGACCTCGGACATTCCAAACTGAGAAATTCATCATAAGTGTTTAGGGGGTGTTCCCAATCCTGCCAACCTAGAACTTTTCCTGTAGAACACCTTAGTGAAACCAGTCGTATCCACCACATTTTCATTGTACGGCGGTTTAGGAATGTTAAGAACAACCTCCAGGAGATTATTCTTCACAGGTGTTTTTCCGTTTTTGCGCTTTCTTCCTGTCAAAATTGTAAAATCTGGTTCGTCCGAGATATTCGACAAAGCTGCAAAACCATTTTCCACAGCAATTGGTATAGCGTCAGTGAGCAATAGATTCTCATCCAACTCCAACCTCTCGTGTTCATCACATTGATTTGTTGAAACTGTTGGGAGTGTGTCAAATTCCTCCAAGTCATTAGCATTTTCAATTTCTTTTAAAATATCATCATCATCCATCACCACTTTGCAGCCACAGAATTCACCTACAACGTACGGAACCATTTCCATATTCCTTAGGTGCTCCTCCTTGAGTGAGGTTTGAAAATCTTTTGTGTTCGATGTTGATGCAGGGGCACCACTAGTAGGCTGAGTTCTAGCTTTTTTGTGGACTCTTTCGGGGTTATTTACACAACGTGCAAGAGAGTGACCAAAACATTTGCAAAGGCTACATGAATAAGGAAGTTGAGGGTATTGAATTTCAATCTTCTCTTTCTCTTCTACTCCTTCCACATTCAAACCATTAACCCAAACAAAATCCGGTCTAGGGGATGCATAAGCCAATTCTACTTGAACATTAGCATATTTGAGAGGCTCGAACCTTGACGTGGCAGTGTCGAACTTGAGTGGTCTTCCTACCGCCTTTGCAATTGCTGACAAACTTTCTTTCGACCATAATGAGTATGGGACATCAACCAAATGTATCCAACATGGAACTTTGTCAACTACATTTCTTTTAAATTTTGAACCTTCCATCCATGGCAACAAATACAGAGTCCTTCCACCCATTTGAGCCGTGTTCAAATTTAAAGCATCATTCCTTGCGACCAAGCTGTCAAAACGGAAAGTGTAGTATCCTTTTGAGCTGTAATACACACCAGTTAGGCCCTTGTCTTGCCACAATTTGTGCGCCTGTTCACGAACAAATTTGAATGCAAAACTTCCCCCAATAAAATGCCCAATTATACTAATCTCCCATTGTTTTTGAGCACGAACCAAATATTCTTTCGAGAAATTTACTGAAGCCGTTCCATCATCGTTATAAGTAATTTCAGCCTCATTATTTTCTTGAGCACAGGGGGTTGGTTCCATAACATTATTTGAAACAACTTTACTCCAACTGACAGATTTTTTCACAACATTCGCTGTTTCCCCATTTGTCATTCTTGAAGGTTCAATTACATCTAGATTTTTTAGTTGCTCTAAAGCATTTAGAGAGGGAGGATGAGAAGCATTACCAGTGGTGTGATTTCCTGGCAAAGAGGTAACTTCATGTGGCGAATGAGCTTTAGTCTCTAAACCTCCATGAGATCCCCTGGATGAGACCTCAGCTGAAGGTCCAGTTTGAGGCTGGACTGACCCCTCATTAATTATCAAGTTGATTTGTTCTCTCATCCTAGCTTGGGTTTCAGGGGAAAGAGGCTCTCCCATTACTTCATTTGCTTGCAGCTGTGAATGATATGTAGTAGTAGAGATACCATAGTTTTGACCAACAAAATCAACAAACTCCTCCGAGTTCATGGACCCTGAATTTTCTGAGTTCCTAGAGCCCATCAGAGTTCACAGATCTGAGCTGATAGTTGTATAGATGAGAAGAGGAGAAAGAGCGGGTAAAGAAAAGAAAGAGCGTGGGCAGCGTGCGATGATATAATGGAAAGGAGAGGTGGTCAAATTAAGGTGAAAGGTGTTTTCCGATGGGATCTTAGAGAGAAAAGCATCGTGTTGTTGCAAATTCAAGTACCTTGACGAAAAGTAAATTTTTTAAATCATCTTTATGTTTTGTATTTTTGGTATCGTGTAAATTTAATGTTTTGTATTTTGCCTTTTGGTGTTCTGTAAATTTCTTGTATTCTTTAATTCTATTTGAATGATGTTTTTCAAGTTTTTTTTTGTGTGTTTATTGTTTTTACTTTTTACATTAACTTTGTGTTCTGTAGTTTTTACATTAAATTTGTGTTCAGTATAATTTTTATGTTCTGTATTTTTGTGTTCTGTAAATTTCTTGTGTTCTGTAATTTTTTGAAGGATTTTATATGTTTATTAAATTAATAATATTTTCATACAAACAATTTGTGATAAAAATAAAATAGTAAAAACATGAACAACCTTGTTTTTTTTTTGAGAATACGTGAACAACCTTGTTATTGAGATAACTGTGAATGTATTTATGTTAAGAATTTGCACGTGTTTAGAAAAAAGTTCCTAAGTTACCCAATTAACAAGTTCCCCATAGAACCTTACCCTATATATATATATATATATATATATATATATATATATATATATATATTATTAAAATTAAATTATATGTAATAATGTTATATTTGATCATATTAAATTGTTAAATTCTATATTTATACAGAAATAACTTTTTGGTGTAAAAATTAGGAGTTAAAAACAATTTTATGTTAAATTTTATGGTATTATTTATTATTTTTATACAAAAATATTTTAGCCTACATCTAAAAGCATTTCACCAATTTTTTGATTAACTTATAAGTAAAAAGAATTTACATTTTTGAACTTATTATTATTAAGTTCTCCAATATAGTGGAGTCCTCAAAAACAGAGGATCCACTTCTACTTTGAACTTGTTTTGCGTCTGGAGATCCCTATTTGACTCTTTTCTTCTCATATGTATTCTCCCTGTTCAGCCATTTTCATGAGAAAAAAAAAAGTATAATCAAATTATATTTTCAATATCCTTAAAATTATGAATTATGGTAAAGTATAAATTAAAGTATTTTTATTAAGAGATGTACTATTTCACATTACAACTTTAAGTTAATAAAATCATTCTTAAATTACATATCAAACTATATTTAACACATTCCAAAACTAAATAAAAACATATAAAACAAATTAAATATTAAATTTCCTTTTTTTACATTGTAAAGGGAAAAAATTACTCCCTCTGTCCCATTCATTTCTACCCACTTACTATTTTGGGATGTCCCATCATTTCTACCCATTCCAAAAATAGTAAAGTTTTAATAATAAAAAACACTATTACACCCACTAACTTTCCTCCACTATCTCAAATCTATAATATAAAACACTATTACACCTACTACTTTTCGTCAATATCTCAAATCTATTATTAAATATTGATCGATCCCATCACTTTATCTATTTTTCAACTAACTTTACTCATTTTTCATACATTTTCTTGGTTTTCGTGCCCAAACCAAATGGGTACAACCCATTGGGACAGAGCGAGTAATTCTTTATGTAGCTAAAATATGTAAACTCCCTCCGTCCTAGCCGGTTCTTTACAGACGGCTGGGAAACGAAGACCAATATATATATAGTATTTAAGTAGGTAAAGTGATGAAAAGTGGGTAAAGTGGTGGGATCTATCAATATTTAATAATAGATTTGAGATGGTGGAGAAAAGTAGTGGGTGTAATAGTATTTTTTATTATTAAATATGAGATAGTGGCAATATATATATATATATATATATATATATATATAGGGAGGTGCTCAAATGAAACCCCTCTTATAATGAGACCCTCTCTTATAATTAGTCACCCTCATATTTTATCTATTTTAAAGGGCCCCATCAGGGGCACCCAATACGAAAAAATCTTATAATTCTACCCTCTATTCATTCATCAAAAAATAATTTTAAAAAAATAATTTTTTTTTCAAAAAAAAATGATGATGTGGCAGCAGTTTTTTTTATTTTTTTTTAAAATTTTTCTTTGATGAATGGATTGAGAGTATAATTATAAGTCTTTTTCGTATTGGGTGCCCGTGACGGGACCCTTTAGAATAAAAGAAATATGAGGGGTACTCATTTGAGCAACCCTTATATACATAATTCTATACTGAATTTATGTTATATTTAATTGCTAAAATTTAGATGAAATTAAATGTTGGATTCACTATGTTGAACTTAGTTGTTAAATTTTGTAATTCTAATTTTAACAACTTAAATTTTATAAAAAATAGAATGTATGATAATATTCTTCCGTATTTTCCTACCAATACATTACAAATATAATATTTACATGGTTTATGATGCAAAACTTCGCTTCGTTTTCAATATTTTTTTTAAAGGATTCAACAGAGAAATATAATGTATGACCTCAAGCTAATGTTCTATCACCGGTCTACACAATCGATTAAATGGCCCTTGGCATTACGCAAAGTGAAAATGTCTAATTTTTTTCGAAAAATCATGAAATAAATAGTTTTAAATGGATGAATTGGTCACATACTGAAAAGGATCAAATTAAAATAAAACTATAAAAAAAATATAAAAAAAAATAATTTATACATGAAATGGAGGGTGTGTGCATGTTGTAGTCTCTGTTTTAAAAATCGGAGATTAATCTTTAGACGGATGAGTCCCGTCTTGATTTAGCGAAAATCAGGTCAAAGAACGATTTTTTGAAAAACCGTTTAAGAGTCGGTCAGGACGTTGATTAATTGGCTAAACCAGTCAAAATTGAAAAAATCATTTAAAATTATTAAAAATTTAAAAAATTCAAAAAAGAAATCATGAAAATAAAGTATATGGTCCTAAATCTCTAATTTTAAAAGCTCTCCCTATTGCAATTTTAAAATCATTTTCCGTCATTAAATTTAGGAAAATTAAGTAATATGTAAATGTGAAACTTTTCTCTTGATTGTTAAAAATTTTGCATAAAAATTCCATATTATCTAATTTGTTATATTTTATAAATTATTTTGTTTTTAAAACTGCTTTTAACATTACTGTGTGTTTAAAATAATTAAATTGTAATAGTCTATAAGTTTTGTTGTTTTAAATGGAAATTACACGAGATGAAAATTTTATTTAAATTTATTAGAATGTACTAATTCTTAAATATATGAATTAATGAAATATGACTTGTTTTACAATATTTAATGCTATTTAGAACACTAAATATAATCATAATAAAATTATTAAAACCTTTCAACTGAATATCTTATAATCTTATTGATATAATTTTAGTCAAGGAAAATTGCTTAAAGCTTTTAAGAAAACTAGCATTTTGCCCGTACTTCTTACACGGCTTTGTATTTAATTTAAAACGACAATATCAAAAACTTTACATATTTGATTTTTTTGTTAGAAAGATATTCTATTCATTTATATAAATAATGAGCTATATAAGTATTTAATAAAATAGTGATATGGTAAATTTCATATAAAAGAGCAGCATACACTTCTATTTTGACAATGGTATAAATTTATTTAATCCATCAAAATGTGCAATTAAAGTAATAAATATTTTTACAAATATTAAGAAAATAATATATTGTCTTCATTATTGAAATGGTTAAATGATAATCCATTCACCGCAATGGCTCCAAATCATTAAACCTGAAATAGAATTTTGAAAAGAAATTGGGAAAAAGAAGAAAATAATAATAGTCTATTGAAATTATAAAAAATTTAAAATTAAACCTGTTTTTGTTTTTTGTTTTGGTTGCCTTGTGATGAATTACTTGATGATTTCCCTGTTCCCGGTCTGTCGGTAATCATTTTACTCGAAATACTTTGAAAATGATGGTGTAGTCTCACTCTCTTGTGAATTGATCCCCTGTAAAAAAACAATAATACATAATTAAGATAATTAAATGAGAATATTATAGATTATATTTTCCACTATGTTTATATATGAGTAACATACATCATCTAGATTGATCGTGCCATGAGGTTGAAATTCTGAATAAGTTTAGATACTTGTTAGACGAAGATCAAAATGTTTTCTTCATTCATAAATTCTTTCCCACAATGAACTTCTCGAATATGGTAATATTTGAATGCCCTTTTGTATTGTTTAAAGTATAATAATGGCGGAACTAAGCTCCGAAATAGTTGATGTGAGGTAGAGCCTGACTACTACATCTATGTGCAATACCTTCTTTTCATATTTTATATTTTTATTTTTTCCATTTTTAATTCTAGCAAGAATTTACTCAAAAGTTTATTGTCTGACAAAGAGCCAAAGATAAGACTTGAAGAAAATGTACAAATATGTTCTGTTTGCCAATGTCTGATGTACCGTATATGAAATATAGGCATGAAAATATAGGCAACACCATTAGAAAGGAGTCACAGCAAGGCAATACTTCACATTAACTGACTTACATTCATAAAGATCGTAACTAAACTGTCAGTTTTAATTTTAACGAGAGAGAACAAATGAGATACATGTAACTTAATTAATATTTAAAAGGCCCTATCAGATACATCGTAGATAGGCTGATTCCTCTCCTATAATATAGGCTGATTCCTCCCCTGTAATATCCAAGCTCAATGTAATAAATCTACGACATTCTTCACTTGTGTAGGTCATATGTTCTAATTACACTAAAGTAATTAGCAATTTTACAACAAAAAGTAAGAAGCACATGAACTATATACACTTGTGTACATGAGAAGTCACATGTTCATACGAAAAAGAAGAGGTTATACTTACAATAGAATTCTCATCGTCAAACAAATCTTCATTAGTATAGGGATTCATTCTGCAATTGAATCAAGCAGGTGACTCCTCCAAATCAAAAAAATGATTTCCACACAGATCCTATCTCTCAAAAACTTAGCCTGTAAATAATGAGATATACATACGTTTTTCTTATACATAAGTTGCTAATTATCAGCCGCCACCCTGGTCGAGTAGTATAGTTTATAGTTTGTCTTTATATGCATGTAACTTTTTCTGTTTTTAGCTAAGCCATATGTACTCTTATATTTGTAGTTTAATACAAAACCGAGTTTAACTCATCTTAATGTGTTTCTGATCATTCTTCTATATATTTCCAACATACTTATATATAACATCAAAACACCTCATTATAAACTTTTTAATTGGAAGTTATCATAATGTCTCAACTCATATCATCAATTAAAGATCAATCCACCATAAAGGTTTGTAGTTGTTGTATCATACCTTGAATTTAAGAGAAAATTAATGTTAGTCCCTCCAATATTAATTTTTCTTATTGATAAGATATTACCTTTTATGCTATTGCAATAATTTCAGTAAAAGATCCTCGGGAACAGTAAAAACAACAAGATTAACCATTAAGATAGGAAAAAACAAACGTCAAAAGAAAAATGATGACCAAACAGCTAAAAAGGACATAGTACATCATTTCTATGTTCTATATCAACCATGATTCAATAAAAATCTTTGAAACATATGGGATTGTTTTAAATGAGAAATGATAAACTTTCTATTGGTTATTTTAATTATGGTTGTTGAATCGTAACATTGGCTTCATTGCACTTGAACCATCAAACATCAAATCCCAATCAACCTTTTTTGTTAAACTGGACCATCCAAGGATGACATCTGTATACTCTGACATAGCGTAAAAATCTTGGAAGAGTGTGCTTTAGTTGAATGGAATGAGAGTGTCAGCTATGCAATTCTGACATAGCGTAAAGATCTTGGAAGAGTGTGCTTTAGTTGAATGGAATGAGAGTGTCAGCTATGCAATAAAAAATTGCAGTGGTAAGCAACAAAAAAGTGTGAACATGAAGGTGAATTATATAAGAGATTACTTATCCAATTATTATTTAGATTCCGTAGTAATGTATTTTGTATGTATGGGAATAATAATACATTAAAATTATTATTATGATTGACTTATGACCCATCTCATTGGTTATTGGTATAGAGAGGTAATACAAAACTATATTTAAGAGTATATTGATTTGACAAACCTAATATGAGAATTTCACATTGTAAACATTATATTATCTCCTAAGTAGTTCTCACAATGATAATGTTGTAATGGTAGTCTAAAATGGAATTATTATGTCCTAGGTAGTTTTCATCCAAAGTTACACTTGTCTGAATAATGTTGAAGTTGGTGGTTGAGTATAAAATGAATCATGCATGTGATAATTAATATAAATGAATTAGATGATTTTAATCATTTAAAATGGTAAAATATGAATCTAAAACAATTAAGATCATGTGAGAAAACAATTCATAAAAATAATATATATTTGTCTTTGGAAATTAATTGAAATCATGAAGAAGGAGAAGTAGTACATGGAAGTTTGATATAAATAATGTATAGTATACGAGATATTGCTTAGCAGAGATAAGTAGAGATATAGCAAATGCATGCATGTGACTATCACAAAATGATAACACATGATCAACTACTAGACTATATTCCACCGAATTATCCCTAAAAAATCTAGTGTAAGACTTATGAGACCAAGATACATGGTAGATACCATATGCCCCAACCCCCACTTCCCCTATAGATATGATGGAAGAGAGAAAGCAGAGGGATTCACAATTTTTTACATATACTTACTATCCAAAGAAGACTTTTAACCGCTTGCCCGAAAAATAGAATTATCAGTCACTCGAAGCCCATTATTTGGGTCAAAGAGTGGATCACTAGGTTGTTCGTGCCTTTTTGATCCTGTCATTCGATCGATCCAATTTTCCATACTAGATACTAGATGAATCTCGTCCCTTCTTGGGCCTACCATATCACACAAATTCAGTATTTCAATAAATGGGAATATTTGGGGTAGGAGGGACTCAAACCTAAGACCTCCCACATCCAAAGTTTTAATACGATGTTAAATAATAAATTCTACTAAAATCTCAAAATGTTAGAATTTGAGCTTATAAGCCAAGATCATATATTTATCTTAACATTTACATATATAAAAAACTAGTGCTAATCTAATTTAACATTTTCTTTTAATACAAATCACCATTTTAAGTTGAAATAACGTCCAACTACACAGGTTTAGATTAGTATTATAAGATTCCTTGCTAACTTTATGTTAGACAATATTATGAATTTGGACTATAATATCTATAAATTTCAATTTTTCATATATTTCTTCATTACATTTCTAACAACCAAACTAAAATTCAAATATGTAATTTTCAGAATCAATGATCTTCTACCATACCCATTTTCTACACAATTTTCACCATAACAAATTTGTATTCACTCTCCTGACCAAACGCGTAAAAATCACGTCTTCGTAGTAGGTCTTGATTATTAAAAAATTGCACGTTTCTTTTTTTCTTTTTCCCTCTTTTTATCTATCTAGATCACCAATAAGAGCATCTCCAAGGGCAACCCCTATTTTGCTTCCCTGAAATACAATAAAATAATAATTACCATAAAGATAGGAAATCAAAAAGTTGTTTTACTCCAATGCTATTACCTATAATTAAAAAATTATTATTTATTCAATATTTTAAGTAATATAGAAAAAAGATGGGAGTGTTGGAGAGATTTATGTTAATATTATAAGAAAACAATGATAATGTGACATTACAGGGGTTTGCTTTTCTCTCCCCTAAATAAGGGGTTTGATTTTCTCCACTACAAGAACTTCGGCTAAATTCGACCTTCCAGAAACGGTCGAAATTAGCTATTTTCGACCGAATATGAGATGGTCGTGTTTAGCTTGGTCGAAATTAACAGGAACGGTCGAAAATAGCTAATTACGACTGGTTAAATTTGATCGATTAAATTCGACCAATTAAATTCGACCTTTTATTTTCGACCAAATTCGGTTATTTTAAGCATGGCCCAAATTTTCACTTGAAATTTCAAATTTTCATCTAAAATTTGAATATCCCGCCCAGTAACACTAAATTCGACTGGTTGTGGTCGGTTACTAATTTCGACCGTTTTGGGTTAGAATTTAATTTCGACTATTTGGGGTGGCATATTAATTTCGACCTACTTTCATCAAATTATATTTTCGATCGTTTCGGATGACATTTTAATTTCGACCTGCTTTTGTCAAATTGTGTTTTAGGTCTGCTTTTGTCAAATTGTGTTTTCGACCTAAATAAGTCATAATATATATTATTACTAGTAATTACATTGACTGGTAGGTCGAGGATATTATGACAAAAGCAATTACGTAGGCCTTGACACCGACTTTTTGCTTCCTTAATTAACTACGAAGACTTACAAATCTTATCCATGACCGTCCATGTTCAAGTCGACGTCCAGGAAAAACTGATCAAGAGACGCGTACGTGTCTTCTATATAACCAAAAGTTATGTGCCCTAACTTAGCAAAAAAAAAAAAAAAAGTTATTTGCCCTATAAATTTACACCCAAGTTGCAAACAAAAAAAGCTTTTCATCGCTCAGAAAGTTAATTTCTGTTCAAATTCTGCCTTATTATTCAAGTGTCACTAAGTTTTGAATTCATGCCTTCACCACCGCATCATCACCACCACCATCACCAGCCCCACCACCACAACCACCACCCTGCACCAACTGTCGTTGTAGTGGCTCCTCCACACTCTGCCCCCCACCACCATCACCCTCACCACCAACCTCCTCATGTTGTCGTCGCACCACCGCCACCGCCAGTTGTGATCGTCCATCCTCCTCATCACGATCACCACAACCACCACCATTCCCATCACCACAGGCACTGAATTGAGCTAGAGACCTATTATATATACAAGTACTAGTCGATCTACTTAACGTCTTCGCCTTTGCAGGACTACTCTCCCCAAACTCATTGCTGTCACCGTGAAAATGTTCGTGGTCAAGCTCCGTTGCTTCTAGTTCATTTCATCTTATGTATTGTGGACCTATGTGGTCATGTTTTCAGACATGTATTGTTTTTGAATTTCAATGTTGTGTGGCAATATTTGTGTAGTACCATGTAGCGAGTTATGTACTAGTAAAACTATGTATCAGAAATAAATTACGTCACTAGATATATTATCGTGTGCTGGGATTTCGTCAATTCTTTTAAATTTCTTGCATGGTTATTAGTTTTCTTTGAGCAGATACTCCGCTATTACAATTGTTGTCATATGATGAAGAAACCAAAAAGAAGCAAAATAAGTAGTCTGTAGATTTATTTTTCAGACATTAAGTCAGTAGAAAATACGACAAGACACAAACCCCAGAAACTAATAACTGTATTTATGGGCATTACTAAAATCAAATTGTTCTAAGGTTTATAGTGACACGTAAGCAAAACATTAGCTACCGAATTCGGTAGCTAATCCGTATCTGTTAAAAAATTTTGCTCCAAATTTTGTGGCCCAAAAAAATTTGTTGAATTTTTGCGAGGGAATCTTATCATCGACCAAATGCGGTAGCAAAAAATGCCACGTCATCTTTTGCTACCAATTCTGTTAATTTTTTTTTTTTAAGATTTCAATGATTTTTTTAATTATTAACTATAATTTTACTGAAAAAATAATTAAGATCGCTTTTTAGATTTTTAGTTATATTAAAAATAATAATTTCCTGGAGCCTTATTGGTATAAAAATTGGAAAAATACATGTGGTTACAATAAAAGTCTTAAAATATTATGAATAAATAAGAAAAATATCGGTGGGTACAAGAAATTTTTTAAATTATTAGTAATAAATAAGAAAAATATTTGTTGGTACAAGAAAATTCCTAAAGCATTCGGAATATATAAAAAAAATACCCGTGGGTAGAAGAAAATTCCTAAAATATTAGGAATAAATAAGAAAAATACCCGTGGGTACAAGAAAATTCCTAAAATATTAGGAATAAATAAGAAAAATCACTACAAGTATACAAATTAAAATGCCAACTCAAACAATTTCATAAAAAACAACTTATTCAATCTGCTAGTCAAAACAACTAACTCAATCCGTTAGTCAAAATAACTAAATTATAAATTCGCTAACCGCTAACAGCTTTCGTAGTGTCTAAATCTTTGTTAGTATATGTTATGAATATTTGTTATATACATGTTACCTTTGGTTACAAACCGTATTTTTGCAAATATTTTGAGAGGATAGTAGAATCCAAAATATTTTTAAATAAAAAGAATTGGAAAATTTTGAATGGTACCCTTTTGGTTTTGACTTTTATGAATGATACCTTTTTTATTAATGGTGCTCCTAAAACTTTTGACTTATTATAATGGAAATTATGAATGGTACCACTTTATTGTTCATTTAGGGGTACCATTCATAACAATCCAAAAGAATTTCTTCTTGTAATATTCATTTTTCGGGTGAGTACCAAAAACGAAAAAAACGATTTTCACCATTACTGAATAAAAAAATAGTTTTTAATTCCTCAAATTTTATATATTTAAAAGTATCAAATAAAAAATTCTTCTAAAAATTCTTCAATTTTCGAAAATATTCATTGATATATTAAGAAAAATGCTAGGGGTACCGAAATAGGTGACAAAATAGTTCCAAATGATACATGACACGTTCTTATTAGTGTTATTCATATTAACACATGCTAGATCCATTATATTTATATTTATGTAAATATATATAACCAATCAAAATATGACAACTCATTTTTTCAGAATTTTTTTAGGACCTCTAAAATTACACATATATTAAATCCCCGATTAATTCTTATAAAATAATTGATCAGTTTAATTTTAAATGAGTCATTATAAATTATTATATTTTTATTCTACTTTGTACGTGTATAATTAGGAAAAAAAGTTAAAAATTGCTAACACACTAAGAAGCAGCAGTCCACGAACTCACGAAAAAGAAGCATGCAGTTCAATCGGTTCATTAATCTCTACGCTGGGGTCGATTTCAAACCTAGGTAATCATCTCTCTAATCATCATCTACAGGTTAATCCTCTTTGCATATATGTGTGTAATCATCTCTATATGTGTGTGAATTACATATGTAATATGTTGTGTATTTGTGTTTAATTTGATTTTTGGATTGTCTCTATTGATGTTTTTGGATTATTGATAGAATTTTAAACCTCTTGGATTTATGGGTTTTGTGTCCTATGTACAAAGCCTAGATTGTGTCCTATGTATAAAGCTTCAAACAAATCTTCATTAGTATAGGGATTCATTCTGCAATTGAATCAAGCAGGTGACTCCATTACATTTATGTCCAAATCAACAAAATTATTTCCACACATATCCTATCTCTCAAAAACGTACCCTGTTAAACAAATGTGCCTATTCCCTTTTGTTTTTCAAGTCAACTGTAGGTGTAAATAATGAGATATATATAAGTTTTTCTTATACATAAGTTGCTAATTATCAGCCGCCACCTTGGTCGAGTAGTATAGTTTATAGTTTGTCTTTATATGCATGTAACTTTTTCCATTTTTAGCTAAGCCATATGTACTCTTATATTTGTAGTTTAATACAAAACCGACTTTAACTCATCTTAATGTGTTTCTGATCATTCTTCTATTTATTTCCAACATACTTATATATAACATCAAAACACCTCATTATAAACTTTTTAATTAGAAGTTATCATAATGTCTCAACTCATATCATCAATTAAAGATCAATCCACCATAAAGGTTTGTAGTTGTTGTATCATACCTTGAATTTAAGAGAAAATTAATGTTAGTCCCTCCAATATTAATTTTTCTTATTGATACTATATTACCTTTGATGCTATTGCAATAATTTCACTAAAAGATCCTCGGGAACAGTAAAAACAATAGGATCAACCATTAAGATAGAAAAAAACAAATGTCAAAAGAAAAATGAAGACCAAACAACTAAAAAGGACGTAGTACATCATTTCTATGTTATATATCAACCATGATTCAATAAAAATCTTCGAAACATTTTATATGAGAAATGATAAACTTTCTATTGATTATTTTAATTATGGTTGTTAAATCGTAACATTGGCTTCATTGCACTTGAACCATCAAACATCAAATCCCAATCAACCTTTTTTGTTAAACTGGACCATTCAAGGATGACATCTGTATACTCTGACATAGCGTCAAGATCTTGGAAGAGTGTGCTTTAGTTGAATGGAATGAGAGTGTCACTATGTAATAAAAAATTGCAGTGGTAAGCAAGAAAAAACTGTGAACATGAAGGTGAATTATATAAGAGATTACTTATCCAATTATTATTTAGATTCCGTAGTAATGTATTTTGTATGTAGGGGAATAATAATACATTAAAATTAGTATTACGATTGACTTATGACCCAATCTCATTGGTTATTGGTATAGAGAGGTAATACAAAACTATATTTAAGAGTATATTGAATTGACAAACCTAATATGAGAATTATTATGGAATTATTACGTCCTAGGTAGTTCTCATCCATAGTTACACTTGTCTGAATTATGTTAAAGTTGGTGGTTGAGTATAAAATGAATCATGTGATAATTAATTTGAATGATTTAGATGATTTTAATCATTTAAAATGGTAAAACATGAATTAAAACAATTAAGATCATGTGAGAAAACAATTCATAAAAATAATATAAATTTGTCTTTGAAAATTAATTGAAATCATGAAGAAGGATAAGTAGTACATAGAAGTTTGATATAAATAATGTATAGTATAGGAGATATTGCTTAGCAGAGATAAGTAGAGATATAGCAAATGTATGCATGTGACTATCACAAAATGATAACACATGATCAACTACTAGACTATATTCCACCGAATTATCCCTAAAAAATCTAGTGTAAGACTTATGAGACCAAGATACATGGTAGATACCATCCGCCCCAACCCCCACTTCCCTTATAGATATATTTACTTCACAACTTTTTACATATATTTACTTCACAATTTTTTATATATACTTACTATCCAAAGAAGACTCTTAACTTCTTGCCCGAAAAATAGAATTATCAGTCACTCGAAGCCCATTATTTGGATCAAAGAGTGGATCACTAGGTTGTACGTGCCTTTTTGATCCTGCGTTCGATCGATCCGATTTTCCATACTAGATACTAAATGAATCTCGTCCCTTCTTGGACCTACCATAGCACACAAATTTAGTATTTCAATAAATGGGAATATTTGGGGGTAGGAGGGACTCGAACCTAAGACCTCCTACATCCAAAGTTTTAATACGATGTTAAATAATCAATTCTACTAAAATCTCAAAATGTTAGAATTTTAGCTTATAAACTAAGATCATATATTTATCTTAACGTTTACATATATAAAAAACTAGTACTAATCTAATTTAACATTTTCTTTTAATACGAATCACCATTTTAAGTTGAAATAACGTCCAACTACACAGGATTAGTATTATAAGATTCCTTGCTAACTTTATGTTAGACAATATTATAAATTTGGACTATAATATCTATAAATTTCAGTTTTTCATATATTTCTTCATTACATTTCTAACAACCAAACTAAAATTCAAATATGTAATTTTCAGAATCAATAATCTTCTACCATACCCATTTTCTACACAATTTTCACCCTAACAAATTTGTATTCACTCTCCTGACCAAACGCAAAAATCACGTAGTAGGTCTTGATTATTAAAAAATTGCAAGTTTCTTTTTTTCTTTTTCCCTCTTTTTATCTATCTAGATCACAACGTACGCAAGGAAAAACCTTGTTACGTTTTTTTTTATTGTGCTTGGCACAGGACATCACAAAAAATCTTGACAACCCTTACTAATAATTACATTGACTGGTAGGTCGAGGATATTATGACAAACCGATTTTTTGCTTCCTTATTAACTACGAAGACTTACAAATCTTATCCATGACCGTCCATGTTCAAGTCGACGTCCAGGAAAAACTGATCAAGAGACGCGTACGTGTCTTCTATATAACCAAAAGTTATGTGCCCTAACTTAGCAAAAAAAAAAAAAGTTATTTGCCCTATAAATTTACACCCAAGTTGCAAACAAAAAAAGCTTATCAATTATCAACGCTCAGAAAGTTAATTTTTGTTCAAATTCTTCCTTATTATTCAAGTGTCACTAAGTTTTGAATTCATGCCTTCACCACCGCATCATCACCACCACCATCACCAGCCCCACCACCACCCTGCACCAACTGTCGTTGTAGTGGCTCCTCCACACTCTGCTCCCCACCACCAACCTCCTCATGTTGTCGTCGCACCACCGCCACCGCCAGTTGTGATCGTGCATCCTCCTCATCACGATCACCACAAACACTAGTCGATCTACTTAACGTCTTCGCCTTTGCAGGACTACTCTCCCCAAACTCATTGCTGTCACCGTGAAAATGTTCGTGGTCAAACTCCGTTGCTTCTAGTTCATTTCATCTTATGTATTGTAGACCTATGTGGTCATGTTTTCAGACATGTATATTTTGAATTTCAATGTTGTGTGGCAATATTTGTGTAGTACCATGTACTCGTAAAACTATGTATCAGAAATAAATTACACTTGATATATTATCGTGTGCTTGGATTTCGTCAATTCTTTTAAATTTCTTGTATGGTTATTAGTTTTCTTTGAGTAGATACTCCGCTATTACAATTGTTGTCATATGATGAAGAAACCAAAAAGAAGCAAAATAAGTAGTTTGTAGATTTATTTTTCAGATATTAAATCAGTAGAAAATAAGACAAGATACAAACCCCAGAAACTAACTGTATTTTTGGGCATTACTAAAATCAAATTGTTCTAACGTTTATATATACTAGCATATTTAGAAACTAATATAAGAAGTACTAATAGAAATTATGCCAGTTTTTAATTTTATTGTAGGTCATTGAATAGAATTCGAGTGTTCAATAATTGTTGTTTAATTAAAATGATTTTTCAAAACATTTACGATACTAAACTTTTTTTTTCCAATTCTTCAAAATTGATGTCTTCAAGATGTTGCATTCTAAGAGTGTGGGTGTGGGTTTTAGTCATGATTTTAACAAATAAAAAAAAACTTCTTAAATATTCTAATACGCTATTCAGACCTTACACCTTCACTTCTTAAAACTATCTTTCTAACTATTTCATTTCTTTTCTTCTAAGCTCTTGATTTTAAGCATTTTTTACCTTGATTTCTCTTCCTATTTTTGTACTTTCAAAACATCAGATAATTTAGTTGTCAACTGAGTGAATCTACCTTGTGTAACGGGCTTATAACATTTTTGTTCTCCAAACTTGAGAATTTATCATTATGGTTGGATAAATATTTTTTGTACTTTTATTGTCACAAGTTGAAATTGATCATATGACTTTTGTCTGTGCTTTGATAATGAATTCATCGTTTCTTTTCTTTTTCAAACACAGCTTCTTCAGAGAAGTATTTTTACAAATTGTAGTGAACAAATAGACCTATGTGTTCAATGAATTTATTATTTCTCCTTGTGAGTTTTGTATATGCATGCTTTATTGTAAAAGTCTTCTTTAATTATTAATAGTTCAATTTTGAATCATCAAATAAATTATATATTATAATTTAATGATTTTAGTATGCAATATATATGCTTTTGTTTTGAATATTTCATTTTATCGTCAGTGTTAATTTTGTACACATATATAAAAAAATTTCACATATGATATAAAAAATTATTGTTTATGCTACTAAAATTATGAAATAGAATTAATTTTTTAAATAACATGGATTTGACTAACCGATGATAATATTAATTTTCAAAAAATATTATTGACTATCATAACTTAAAGTCTCATATTTTGTTACTTTGTACATGCTAATTTTATATAATCATCGTCTTCTATGTGTTAACATATATAATAATAATATTATTATTGGATAATTCCAATATTGTAATAGTTTCTTTTAAATATCATTTCTTTTATTATTATTTCTTCCAATACATTAAAAAGTCTCAAGAATTTTATTTTGTGTTGTGTTGGTGTATTACCTAAGTTTAAAATTTAATTTAGCTCCATAGTTATTTAAAGTTTAATTTAGCTCCAAAGTTATTTATAAATGTATTACTGTTAAGCACACGTGGCGTAGTGGTAAGAGCAACACCTTTTTTAATAAAAATGTGTTGGTGCAAAAACCAGGTTTAATATATATATGGTTTAATTAAAATTTTTAAACATTTTAAAAAATATATATATATTAACACATACTTATTTGTATAATATAGGGTTATTTTGCAAATTAATAAAAAATAATTAATCATGTGCACTTGGACTAATCACGGCAGTGATTAGTTTGCCACCTCAGCCTAGCTAGTTCCCTAATCCAATTTTTGCATGATTTTTAAACGATAAATGGTTAAATGGCATATAACTCTATTTTTGTTAGTGGATTTTCATTGTTTCTTTACCGTGTAATAAGCTTGCAGAAACCAGGTTTAATATTTATTAAAAAAAATTAATTTTGGATTTTGAATGAAATTAGGATTTTGAAAAATACTTTAAAATTTGATGGTATTTAATATTGATTTCAACTTTTTTTCTGAAATCAGGGATAGTCGTTTTAGATTTTAAATAGTCCATTAAGATATAATGGTATTCAATTAAAATTTTACAAAATACGTTAAAATTTGTGTCTAAAACTCATTAGATTTCATAGGATTTGTAGGAAACTCAGTTAAGAACACAAGGTTCTACAATATTTTTTATTAACTCTCCTAAAACTATGTAGAATTAAAATCAATGATAATATTTAAAATTTGTTAATTTTTATTAAAGCAGACAATGGTTTATTCCTAACAATTTTAGAGCTCGTTTGGATAAACTTAAAATAATTATTTAAAGGGAAGTGAAATAAAAAATTTTAATTCAATATCTATTTTAATAATTTTATATAATAGATAACTTACGAATTATTGAAAATGTTAAACTAAAAATAAATTTGATAAATTATTAATTTAAATGATAATATTAAATGTATGAAATACGTTCAAATTAATAAGTATCTCCTATCAAATTCTTTTTAACTATTATTTTTAACTTAAAATCACTTATTACACAAAAACACAAAATTACTTTAAGTTGGGGCTTAAAAGACAAATGGGCTCTCTTAGTCCGACAGAAGTTAAAGAAAACATTTTATGCCATTCTTAAGTAAAAAATATACTTATTTTGTAGTTTGACGTACTAAAACTAATGAACCCTAACGACACTCCTTTAATCCCATAATTAAGAACAATATATATATATAAAACCGAAGCTTCTTACAGAAAACTCCTAATTACACATCATTTAAAAACACACACATTCTTCTGTATAATTTACGGAAATTTTGAATAAGTCAATTGGTATCTGTTTCTAAAATAGAAATATTTTTTGTTTATATATACACATTACACATACTAGCAATCGCACACGGAACTATTCTTATATATTTAATTGAGGTAAAAGTATGTGTGCTATGTAGTTGGTTAATAATGCAAAAAAATATAAAAATATATATTAAAGAATATATGTTCATACAAAATAACCATAAAAATTGGTAAATAAAATCTAGAGTGTCATAATAACATTCATTCCAAAAACATCTATAGTGGGATAAAAGTCTTTACAAAAGTTTTTACAAATAAACTAAACACCAATAGTTGATTAAAAAAATGCAGGATAAAAGTCTTTACAAATAACTGAACACAAATAGTTGATAAATAAATAGAAATAAATTATTTTCTTTCATAACAATTTGTATAAATTAACAATTGTTTTTAACATTTTATTTACTATTGTATAATATATTTAAAGGGAAAAATATTCCTTAATTTTGTTCAATTATGAAAATCCAATAAGATGTGTATTATAATTATAATGCTCTTACAAAGTTTAGTAAAAGAAAAACCTCTTTTATGTCTGATAGAAAATAGTTTTAAAAATATATAATTTAATTTAGTAATTTATATAATATCTTAATATTATGATTAACAAAAAGGTTATCTTAATATATTAAAAAAAAATACAAAAAATATCTTACAATTTAATTATGTTATTACATAGTTGATTTGGAATGATAAATTTTAAATTGTTCATACAAATTTTTTAGTACTGCTAAAATTTTCAAAATAAGTTCAATTCCTAAATTATATAGTTAACGTAATTTTCCAATGATTTTGAAATTTTAAAATAAATCAAATAAAACTCAACTTCTAAAATTAAATGTTCTAAAAATATTTCTCGGCATGGCCTCCGGCGACACCTCGCTAGGCCTATATTAATAAAAATAATAAATATTTTTTATATACTATGTGCATTACTCCAATAACTATATAATTTAGGAAATACAGTCTAATGTTTATTTAAGTTGTCATAATTTATTTATTTATTTTGTTTTCTATAATAATACATAACAATGTAATATGGTTGAAGTATTGAAATTTAAATATTAATAAAAATGTAATATAAAATAAGTTATTATAAAAAGTTTTAGTTGAAGAAATTTAAAATAACTCAAAATAAGTTCAAATCCTAAATAATATAGTTGAAGTAATCTTTTAATAATGTTGAAATTTTAATATAACTAGTAATATTGCCAGTGCTTCGCACACTGAATGATATTTGTTTAATTGATGTTAAAATTTATATGTAATTTCCTAATATCGTACATTTATGACTTTATTCATTTCGGAATAATTGTTTTGTAAAACCATTTTACGGTTATGTTATTGTTCTCTCTACTAACTATTAACCAACAATATCACATGTACGTGTGATAGTAATGTTGAGTAAGTACTTCCATCCGATCTAAAGTAACGTTGAGCACCTTTTTGATTTAAAAACAAACCAAACTTAAGATTTTAACATTTAAACAAAACATCCTTGGTACTTGGACCAAAAATTCATAACAAAGTAATAATGAAAAATTCATAATAATCAAAACATAGAAACAATCCAAATGAAGTATTAATAACCGACTCCAAATAACAAATATGTCGACCATGCTTTCAAGGCTTTAATATCATCAAAGTAAGTCCATAAATTCATGTGATTCATTTCTCCTGTCAACAAATAACACTTCATAAGTTTGTAGATTTACTTGGTTGAATATCTAAGAATTGGAAATAAAATGGCAGAATTTGTAGAGAGATAATGCTAAAACCACCTTAATCTTCTTGCTAGTAGATTTTGCTGAACTTGGAGTAGTACGACTATCGAACAATTCAACGACATTATTCTGAAACATATGAAATTTAATTAAAACAATAACAAATCTGAATGGTTGCACTTAGTGGACCATTAAAAAAATTGATTCATGTTCTATAACCAAATTGAAATACCAAATTCTGCAAATGCTGAAGGTCCTGGAAAATTCATTGTTCCTTGAGACATTTCAGAAGTTGAAGTGAAAAAATCATAAGCATCAGTTACATAATAGAACACTATGAATAAGGTGAATACCTTCTCCATCTGTAAAATAATTTTGGTTTTAGTCATACCAAACATCCTTCTGGTAGCACGATCCATTAAAATAAAATTATAAGCCCAGTTGAATCTTCTCTAAGGATAACAATTCTATACTTATTTGACAAATGGAAAAAAAATTGTTGGGAATAGATATTGTACAAAAACGATATGACATGTGATGCATAGTATCAGTTGATGTTATTTACCATTTTTTAGGAACTGGAATAGTCAGTGCAATTGGAACACTTAAACATTCCATTTTATTTTTTAACTTATCCTTCATAGTCATTACAACTGCTATACCACCAATCTGTTTCTTCAACATTTTGAATCTTTACAATGAAGAAAAATTATTTCTGCAGATTAGAAATTATAATTATATATCGGTTAGCATACATTTACATGTATAAAGAGTTTTGTTCAAGTTAAAAACTATGTTTTAATGCTAAAACTATTTTGAAACCTTGATATACTATGTGTCTTGCTTTCATGCTTTTCAGCCGGTTCTTTCAATGTCAAAGTGTCTCACTGGACTTGTAACAATTTTTGATGGTGTTACAACATCTAGCTGGCTTACTGTACATCCTTCTTCTTCTAGTCTGCAACAATAAACATTTTGACTTCTATTCAGATTCAAGACAGTAAGTATGTTTGAAGCATGAAAAGCATAGTCACTATCCAAATTTAAGTAGACCTTTGAAGATGATAATGTACTTTTTAAGGCATGAATCCTAGTTTGGGAACCTTGGATTTTCAGCTATAATACTAATTATATAGTAAAACGTTACTCGACGTCGCCTCACGGTGCCGTCTCGTATTTTATTACATAAGAAATTGTTACTATCATTAGAGAAATATTTAAATTTTTTTAGAACTAAATTATTTAGAAAGAATGTTAAGAAGAAAAACTATTCAATCATATTTTTCATCAATATCGTAACAATCTAATATTTTTATTTTAAAAATCAGTCTCATCTCCATCGTCAACAGTAGTAGCACACAGTTCTTTTTCATTGATATTGAGAGTTTGATTCTTCTCGGCCAATTTTGCAAGAATATTTTCCAATTTCTTGTTCATTTTGTCCTCCATTTCTGCACCTAACTCATCTCTTAGCTGTTTAAGTTGTGCAGAATTTTTTATGTCAATTGTTGACATATCTTTCCTTGTTTTCCTGGTTCTCCCACTCCTGCCAACCAGCCAATTTGGTCCATGAGCTGCAAAATTCAGTTCAGGTTCTTCCCCTTCTTGTTCACCTTCTTGCTGACCCTCATCACCATCCAAACCTTCACCCTGCCAATATTCCAAGTAATGCACAATGTAGAATTAAAAAATGAGAATTCACGATATTTGATTTTTTAACTATAATTTTTTAGTACAATAATTTGAAAAAAATAAACTAATGTGTTACCTCATCATCACCCTTGCGGGTTTTAGGGTAAATTCGGCCTTTTCTGGGTGTTGTAATGCTCTTAGTTTTCTTTTTCTAGCATTAAAAAATAGAGCGAGCCGGAAAGTAATTATGTTAGTCATCAATTTTCATAGAAAATATATAAATTGATTATGAAACAGAATTATTAATGTCCCTAATTACCATACCAGTTCTTTACCGAGCTGCGCAAAACTTGTACGACCAACATTGTGTGGATCAGAAACTTTTGACCGATTTACAGTATTCTTTCCAGCCCTGCTCTGGACACTCCCATCCCTGAACTGTTCCAATGCACTAGTACAGAATACACCTATAGCGTCGCCACCTATAGCGTCGGTTGTTGACCTATAGCGTCGCCAGTTTACCTATTGCGTCGGTTGTTTGCATTAACCGACGCCTTAGGTCATCTGCCAGAAGCTATTGCGTCGGTTGTTTGCATTAACCGACGCTATAGGTATCGCCTATAGCGTCGCTTTTTTAAGGGGCGACGCTATAGGCTATACCCAGAAGCTATTGCGTCGGTTGTTTGCATTAACCGACGCTATAGGTATAGCCTATAGCGTCGCCCTTTTAAGGGGCGACGCTATAGGCTCTACCTATAGCGTCGCCCCCTAAAATGCCGACGCTATAGGTTAATGTTTTTTTTAAAAAGAGCCTATAGCGTCGCCCATTCAAATGACCGACGCTATAGGTCAATTTTTTTTAAAAAAATAATTATTTCAAAAGTGGAATTTCACTATTACAAAATATAATCCAAAAATACCAAACAAGTCTAAACACAATTTTAATCCCATTAAAAAATAAACCATTCAATACAACCAAAATATTAACTAGTTTTACTCATTAATGTTACCCTACTTTCAATAATTTTCTATTTTTTTATATTTTTCCCCATTTTTAAACTTATTTGTCAAAGAAATCAAAAAATTAAATAAAAATAGGAAAAATGCCAATTTTTGAAAATAAATTCATACACAACAAATTAGTGATACTGACAATTTGTATGATTAATTTTACCTTACTTTCCTTAATTTTCCATTTTTTTATTTTTTTCCCTATTTTTAACTAGTTTGTAAAAGAAATAAAAAATTTAAATAAAAATAAGAAAAATGCCACTTTTTGAAAATGAATTCATACACACCGAAGTAGTCATATTCACTATTTGTGTGATGAATGTTACCCTACTTTCCTTAATTTTCCATTTTTTTTATTTTTCCCCATTTTTAACTAGTTTTTCAAATAAATCAAAAAATTAAATAAAAATAGGAAAAATTCCAATTTTTGAAAATAAATTCATACACACCAAATTAGTCATACTCACTATTTGTGTGATAAATGTTACCCAACTTTCACTAATTTTTCATTTTTTTTTATTTTTCCACCATTTTTAACTAGTTTGTCAAATAAATCAAAAAATTAAATAAAAATTGGAAAAATGACAATTTTTGAAAATAAATTCATACACACCAAAGTAGTCATACTCAATATTTGTGTGATGAATGTTACCCAACTTTCACTAATTTTTCTTTTTTATTTATTGTGATTAATCAATTCAATTATGCAAAAATCGAATTTTCTTCACATTTTTTTAATTATTTGATTGAAGATAAAATAAAAAGATATTTTTAAATGAAAACTTCTTAAATTAAAGAAATACAAATAGTGCTTTAAAATTATGAAATCTTTTTGTAATATTATATTTATATTTAATTAGTTTTTAAAATTATTGGGAGAATTATTTTCTGTATTTAATGAATTTAAAATGATTTTATGAGTTATATTGCATTTAAAATATCAAAACTTATAAAATTCATATTTAATTCATTATTGATCCTAAAATTATTCTAAAAATATGGGGAGACAACTAATTTAAATATCTACATTTTAAAAATAATATCGTGATTTTTCCTCAGGTTAATATATTTATTTTGTAATTTACAAAAATTGAAATGATTTGTTTTAAGTAAAAAGTTGAATTATAGAATTAATAAACTACTCCTGTTTCCTTTTAACCCTAAATCGCTAGTTCCCCAAAATCATATCTTCAGCTCTGTGCCTCTGTTGTCTCTCAATTTCTCTCGAACTCTCCTCTGTCTTTCTCTCTCGTTCTCGATCTATTCCGATTACTCTCTTTGACCATCACTCTCTCACAATTACTTAGTCAATCAATTTGCGATTACTCTAATTTGCTCTGGCTACTTCTCTTACTGGCGATTGTTTACGAGCTGTAGAGCGGTGATAGTGAACCGGTTCGGCGGTCCAGAGGTGATGGAGCTTCGTGATGATGTTAGTGTGCCAAATTTGAACCCTAATGAGGTCCTCGTTCGAGCTCGTGCCGTTTCGGTTAATCCTCTTGATACTAGGGTATGTCTGTCTGTCCTTTTCTCCTTTATTTTTAAGTTTCTCGATTTCGATTTTGTTTCTATTATTCGGTTTCTTGTTATTTCTATATGTGATGAATTTCGATTATGTTCCTGAGTTTGAGTTTAGTTTTTATACCTAGTGAGTGTTTGCTGATGATAACAACTGTAATCTCATGTACTACACCAGCAACAAATCACTATCTAGCAACTGATAAATTAGACCCTTATCTTTTATTTGGCTAGAAGAATTTTTACCATATACCATACGTTGATATACATTTCACCTAAAACTCATGCTAAATGGGAAGCTATTAGCCAATGACATACTCAACTGCAACAATGACCATTTTTTAGGACTTAGAAATCTCTGCAGAGTCCACTAAAATTGCATTTATCATGCAAAATAAATTTGTCCTTTATTATCAACTGAAGTATACTAGAAAGCAAATAAACATGTTTTGTCCGATAAAATGAAGGTGTTGCTGGCCGATTTCCATTAACTTAAATGAGTACATTGCTCTTCTCATCCTTGTTTCATCATAGATCATCAAACATTGGGTCAAGCAACTAACTCGCTTACGAGGCTACACAGATCAGATGGTCGAGGATGCCAATGTTGTCATGTTTACATTTGGCTCTTATCATTTAGGGGTAAGCATGTCGACAAATCTCTGTAGTATCTCATACAATCATATTTGTTGTTCTTATTTGTAATTGTTGGTTTATAGTTAAAAGTGACTAGAAACTGTAATTACTAGTATGTACTGGATTGCTAATCAGATGCTAAATGAAGAAGTTGCCCCTATTTAGAACAATTTTGGAGATGTTCTATTCTACACATATACTACTTGCATGCAACTTACTTACCTTATGGTATTTTAGGAGTGCTAGAGGCCGGAATTACAATATTACAGGTGTCGTTGGAATACAACTGAAACTTTTATTATTTTTGCTAATTGAGAAACCGAAACTTGACTTTAGCGGATACGAACTAAAGATAAATTTGAGGCATCATAGGATGTGATATTGTGATATTTCACTTAGTATCTTCTTCTATTAATTTTTTATATGATTGGAAGTTAAAAGAAGTCTTTTTCATACCAAGCCAACTAACTTAACCTCTTGTTTCTTCACAGCTCTTTCTGTTTCAAGCTTCTCCTGTTTATTTGTGTTTTTGTTATAGTTCCTTAACACTTTTGTTGTTGATTACGTTCCTCCTGACGCTTTATGTTGCTTAGTTCTGTTTGTAAGATTCTCTCAGTTGTGCATTGTTTTGAATTTTAATAGGTCCATGGTCCTTCTGATGAAATTGAAACGCTATGCGTAGGACCATCTTATGTCAATCGAGAGGTAAATCGTGGAGATTTCCGATATTTTCTCAATTTAGACAATATTTTACTATCTCTTCATGTAATGTCTGGACTTGACCCTTGAAGGAGGATTTCTTCTTTACGCTACTTAACATCTTAGAGAAGATAGAAGAAGTTACTGAACTACAGCCTCTGCCAGATGCTCATGTCCCAGTCATGAAATTCAAGTTTGATGGATTACCAATCGATCTTCTTTATGCAAGTGTTTCTCTTTTGGTTGTGCCAAATGTAAGTTTATGAAAAGTAATATTTTGTGTTAGTAGTTAACTGGTGGTAATGATATGAGTCTTCAGTATTCCTTTATCCTTCACTTATCTTTGTAGCACATTTCACCTGTATTCTTGGTTTATTACTTAGAGTCAATTTTCCATTGTACAGTTGTGAGTTGTCCCTGCTTTAAGTAGGGGATAATTTCTTTACTTGTGTAGTTGTGTGCGAACGAATACATTTTTTCTTTGCAAGTTACTGCTATTATGACGTTATTTCCTGCACGTGTGCTCAATTAAATATGATATCGACTCAAGTCCGTGTAGGGGATGACACCAACAGCTTTTTAAGCAAAAAAATGCCATGCAAAAAAAGAAACCAATGTTGTAGTTTTAATATAATAATGTATGGGGATTTCTTATTTATGAATTTGAATATCAACAGGACTTACCATTTTAGTATTGTTGTTTTGTCATACTTGTTAGCAACTAAATAGTGACCTTGACAACATTGTTGCCAGTATATATTGGTTTTGGTTTCTGTGGTGCATTTCTATTATTTAATTGCACTATTGTCGAAAAGCTTCGAGATCCAAGTATCATAATAATATTCCAGAGAAAGAAACATCAGGTGTCGACAATGTTTTGCATTCTGTGGCTGATAATATTGGACACTGCAAATCTAACGGGCCTCTCAAACCCAGGCCTCATAGTGTATCTATCTTGGAATTTGGGGCAGTTGGGGATGGGAAAGCACTAAACACACTTGCCTTTCAAAATGCCATTTTCTATCTCAAGTCCTTTGCAGACAAAGGTGGTGCCCAGCTTTATGTCCCATCCGGTAAGTGGCTTACTGGAAGTTTTAACCTTACCAGCCACCTCACCCTCTTTCTGGAAAAGGAGCATTCTTACATTTAATTAATCTTTTGTATCTATCTTTTGAGAGTTGTTGTAGACTATATGTTCTCATAGATATACACGTTAAATTCATTACACAGGTGACAATGGGACTATAGATGGTCAGGGTTCTGTGTGGTGGGAGCAGTTTAGTTCTCATTCTTTAAATTACAGCCGACCTCACCTGTGGAATTTATTAGCTCCAAGGATGTGGTGGTTTCAAATCTAACATTCTTAAACTCCCCATCCTACAACATTCATCCTGTATATTGCAGGTAATTTGCTCACCCCCTATCAGATACTTGTTTCGCTTATAATCTGTGGGTGATCAATTATGAAATTGGATGGTAAATAGTCACAGATAGATTTGCCGAACTTAGATACTTATAAATTTAGTTTTGTTGTGTCTAAATTTGGATTACTTGTGTCTAAATCTGGATTACTTGTTCCGTATGCTAAGGAAAGATCTCGTTTTGTATGCCCTTGTCAAAAAAGGTGAAAATAAGTCACAACCCAATATTCAAGTTTGTTTCTGAATGTTTTGTATCAAAACAGAAATTGACTGTAGAGGAGATCAACATCTGTGTCTTGTATACGAGGTGACTCTCTCTACTGGAACTTTCTTGAGTCAGGGCTATTATAGTGTGTTTGGTAGCCAGTCGACATATGGAATTTGTAACTAGCGGAATTGAGTAATGCCGGGGTGATGTTACATTTTGGCCTAAAAACTGCAATGTATTAGGGGTCTCTACCCACACGCGGACATAGCCAACAATATGTACGAAGCGTGGGATATGTATGCCATTGGTGGCAGTTCAAACCCAACAATCTTTAGGCAAGAGAATTACTTCAATGCACCCAATTATCTTGCACATAAACAGGTACTGCATCTTCAACACTGGCAGCTATTCTCCAACTTTTATCCACCATGTACCATTTAATTATAAGCTAAATATAAACTCATTCATGGTCGAGGCCAGAGTTGGATTGTTTATTATGTTTCAAAAGAATTATTACATCAAGCTGTATTAGTAAATTTCAAATGTTTATGTGGATTCATATTGATGTTTATGACGATTTATCAGGTAACAAAGAGAGAGGTACTGAACAATGGTTGGAAGAATTGGAAGTGGAGGTCATCTATGGACAGATTCATGAATGGAGCATACTTTGTGCAATCAGGATATGGTAGCTGCTCTCCAAACTACTCCAAGGCTCAATCATTTACTGTCGTTGATGGATCAATGGTTCCAGCAATAACATCTGATGCTGGTCCATTGCTCTGCAGTATCAACAAAGCATGCTGATATATTATCGGTCTTCATCTTTTTTGTTCGGTGAACAGAATCATCTTTGTTCCTTCATCAGTAATGTCTTTTTGTCGCGTATAACATGCATATAAGAATATGTGCAGCAATAATTTTGCAAGTCCTACATATATAGTTTTCGAGTTTTGCCGATGTTTAGGTTTTATATACACCGCTTACTTTCATTAGTCCACCTTGATCGATTTCATGGCTACCCAGCTTCTGCCCTTTTGGTGTGTTATTTAAAAATTAGTTCCCTAAGCCAGGTAGCTGATGGAGTATGTATCAATGTATCATCCTGTATACAAGCACCTGCATTGCTTTTATATATGACTAGGTGTATGTGCTCATATGTTACATTCTCAGTTCATTAGAGTAAAATTTTGTAATGGCCAGTGAAATTCCAATTTTGAAATTATTATTTTTTTTAAAAAAAAATTGACCTATAGCGTCGGTCATTTGAAAGGGCGACGCTATAGGCTTTTTTTTTTTTTAAAAAAATTTAACCTATAGCGTCGGTCATTTAAAAGGGCGACACTATAGGTTATACCTATAGCGTCAGCATTTTAAGGGGCGACGCTATAGGCTATACCTATAGCGTCGGCATTTTAAGGGGCGACGCTATAGGCTATACCTATAGCGTCGGCATTTTAAGGGGCGACGCTATAAGCTCTACCTATAGCGTCGGCTTTTTAAGGGGGCGACGCTATAAGCTATACCTATAGCGTCGGTCATTTAAATGACCGACGCCTAAAGTGGACTTTAGCGTCGCCATTTTAACCGACGCTATAGGCCTATACCTATAGCGTCCCCTGCATATACTACGCCAAACAACCGACGCTATAGGCCTATATAGGCGACGCTATAGGTCCAATCTGTAGTAGTGATGGAATTGTTAGAGGCCTGTGTTTTAACCTCTCCTCATCAGTCTCGTATTTGCTATAATATTCAGCCTTGATACGACTCTTGTGAAGCCTCCACAACTCAGCCATAGTCTTAAGTGACCAATCCTTACCTTCCTCGGGAATGATATACTTTGTCTACAATATAAGTCAAACAGAAAACTGAATTACTAATTGAAAATTTACAAAAATCATTAGAAAATAGAGCAATAAATAACAAGTACAACTTCAATTAAGAATGCGGGTTTTCACCTCGATAAATTCCCACCAACTATTTTTTCGATCATCTGGAACTACATGCCAACTGACATAGTCAAGTGGCACACATTGTCTTGCCAGTGCCCCTAAGAAACTACCATACTCAGATCTTATTTTGCTAGTTTCAGCCACTGGTTGAAGCTCGTGATTCAAGGTAAGCACCGGTCTATCTTCTAGTCTTCTTGTGAAGACAGCATTCATTTTCGTAGGTCCTCTACGCCTCTTACTTTTAGTTTTCTCTATGAGGAAGATAAACAAATACATAATTATAAATTTTACCTTAGTACGTAATTCCAGTACATATGTTTAGAAAAAGATATACCTTTAGCAAGTACAACTGTATCATTAGCATTACCATCTGCTGCTTCATCGTTACCATCTGCTGCTTCAACATTATGGTCATTAATTATATGTGTTTCCTCTTGCTCCTGTTGGGATTTCCGCAATGCTAAATATGCAGCCATTGTACCAATTCCATCATTGTCTGCCCTTGTTAATTGTTTGAATTGTTGCAAATCAGTAGGTAATGGCGGGGGAGGTGGTAAATTGTCTTCAACAACGACCTTGCAATAAAATTGATTAGTATTTAAACTTATATAAGGAAAATTAACACTTAGAACGAAAAAAAGCCAACGATCATAAAATGTAGAAAACTTCAAATATATTTATCATACCTGTGTACTCGCAGCACTCTTTACTGTTTGTGAACGGGTTGAACGAGTTGATGGTCCGATGGCGGCCTTGACTTTAGTGATCTACGTAAACATCAAAAACAGCATAAGATGACTCAATATTCATGGAAAATAGCATAAATAATTATTCCCTATGTACCTTGGGGGCTTCGTCCTCTTCACTATTTGAAAGGCTATCATGGCCCGGAACATATTCCCTTTCACAACTTGCCCATTCCTCTTCAAGTGTTTTTTTCTTAGTTTTGGGCTTTTGAAAAATATCATCTACAACTTTCTTTAGTCCACTGTTCTCTAAGTACCTTCTATTTTCTTCAGCTCTCCTCTTTCTTCCTTCTTCAAAATCCGCAACCTGAACATAAAATAGAACAGTAAGTAAGAAATTCGGAATAAAAGAATATGACATATAAGTGACCACATATGCACATAAATTTATATTTAAGGTACCCCAGGACTTACTTTTTTAGAGTTAGCATTTTGAGTCTCTGCATTTGCATTCTTTTTCTTAACATGTCCTTTAGCTCCTGCAGATGGTCCTTCAGCTCTTGTAGGTGGAACTGGAGGCCCTACCTTAGGTGCACCCTATCCATCATTAGCCGATTTGTTCTTTTCAGTCTGCTCTTGTTGAAGTCCTTGTACTTTAACTTTTTTGCGCTTCAACTGCAAATCTTTATCTAAAAAGAAAAAATGATGAAAACATATAATGATGATCCTAATATACATGAGCTAGGCTGCAAAAAAAATAATTAGGTAAGATTAATTACCTTCAGGAACTGGAGGCCCTACCCTAGGTGCAACTTCTGCACTCTATCCAGAAATCTTAGTAACCACCACACTACCATCATCAGCCAATTTTTTCTTTTCTTTTTGCTCTTTTTGAAGTCCTTGTACTGTCACAAACTTGCGTTTCAACTGCAAATCTTTACATACAAAGAAAAAATGATAAGAACAAATCTTTACATACAAAAAAAAAATGAATAGAATAAATGATAAAAATGATAAAAAAAATGTCCAGAAAAAATGATAAGAAAAAAAATAATCAGGTAAGATATACGTTCAAAAAAATTTGCCCTTGGTCTATTATAACATGAGGCTGCAATTGCTTCACCGGCTCTATTGCTTTGTCAACAACAGTGTCAATGTAGAGATCTAAATACGCACCATCTGTTAAGCCTTGTGTAAGTTCAATAGCTTCAGCATCGTTACTAACTAATTTCCAGCCCCCTCCAACTTTTTTGACATAAACTCCTCCTATTTCATTGTATCCAACATCATCCTTGACATAGTCCATAAGTGCTGTGAATGAGAACTTTTCAGAATTTATCTCGGTAGGGATCTTTGTACATGTACCACATAAGTACTTAGTTTTAAGAAACTGTCCCTTGTGGTAAAACCTGAGGAAAAAATACTCTGCCATCCTGAAAATAAAACGGAACAATAAAAATTAGTTAGAACATGAATTACTAAGGCACATGGGCACATGAATGAAATATGCAATTACATCAAACTAAAAATATGCACAAGTACAAATGCATAAAAATACCAAGTAATACAGAGATTGTCACACGTCAAAATAAAATAGAGCAAATCAAGCAGATCTTAACTTAATACCAAATCTCAGTACAATACAAGTACAAAAAGGAGTTACTCTACAAGTAACATCACATATGGAAATACAACATTTTAAGCAATAAAAATTTAAGTGGCAATTCATTAATAAAGCTCTTCCATCTCTTGCCCATCATCAACAGAAAGTTGTCGCCTCGGCACATCATCTCTGTACCAACTAAGATCTTCAGCCGTTCGATTCTCCATTTCAAAGTGTATCGGCACATCATGCATAGTAGGGCCACTGACTTCTTCAAGTACATCATTTCCTTGTTCAACATCATTGTACTCCCTTGGCATTTTTTTAACAACATAATATAAGTTTTTTTCCGTACAATCTTGAATATAGAAAACTTGTTGCACTTGCGTAGCTAGAACATATGGATCGTCTTTATGATACAATAAATTAAAATTTACTCTTGTTAGCCCACAACAGTCTTTATCCTTTTTATACCAGGAGCACTTGAACAAAACTACGAGCAATGCACCCCAATAATCAACTTCAATGATTTCTTCAATCGCTCCATAGTAAGTTACATCCCCAACTATTGGATTCTTATCTTTTGAACTTGCAAAACTGGTGGTCAGGGCTGTCGAACAGACACCGCTATTTTGTGTCATGCACTTGCCATCTCTTTGCTTTGTATGGAATCTGAACCCGTTTATTACATAACCGGTGTACTTCTTGGCTGCTCGTTGAGGCCCCCTTGCAAGACTTAATAATTCGGATGAACATCCTTCTCTTTTTTCCACCTCCTCCTTTAACCAATTATGAAATTCTTTGGTATGTGTCCGTTCTGCTTTGTACATCTTGGACTTTCCATATTTATCATAGAGGTTACGATGCTCCCTACATTTTTATTAAATGGGAAATATATCAATAGTGCTACATATTTGTACATAAACTACACTATACTTTTACAAAAACTAGGAATTAAATGGGACGTACTCAATCAATTTCTCAATTTCCATGTTCCCACTGTTGAAGAGTATGTATTGATGAGCATTAATCCATACTTTCTCTGCCAAATAAACAGCCTTTCCACCTTTGTTTCTCTTGGACCCAATGGGGTAATTCTGATTAACTAATTTGTCTTCATTAATTTGTTTTCCCCCCACATCACTTAAAAATCGAGAACAAAATGTCAAGCATTCTTCAACCATGTACCCTTCAGCTATAGACCCTTCTGGTTTGCTTCTATTACGAACGTAGGAGTTTAATCTACACAAATAGCGTTCCATTCCAAACATCCATCTGAGATGTACTGGTCCTCCCAATTCAACCTCTTTACATAAGTGAATCGGCAAATGCACCATAATGTCAAAAAATGCTGGTGGAAATATTATCTCACATTCGCAATGTATTTCTATGATTTCTTCTTGCAACTTCGGAACATCCTCCAAATCTATCACTTTGCCACATAAGCCACGAAAAAATGAACCCAACCTAATCAAAGGTATTGCCACCTCTGGTTTTAAGGTTTTAATCACAGCAAATTGTAGTAAATATTGGAGAATGAAATGTGCATCGTGACTTTTATACCCGAAGACTTTTCTTTCACTCATGTGCACACAACGACTGATATTTGATGCACATCCGTACGGCAGCCTTGCATTCTTCAACACTGAGCAGAAGTTTTCCTTTTCTTTTTTTGTCATTTCAAAACTAGCTACCGAGATTTCATAGTGTCTGTCATCATCGGCACATTTCACAGGATGAAGAACCTTACGGATGCCCATTTCTTGTAGATCAAAACGAGCATTTAGATGATCTTTCGTTTTGCCACCAATGTTCAACAAGGTCCCTAATATTTTATCATAAACATTTTTCTCTATATGCATGACATCTAGATTATGTCTAATTAAATGACCACTCCAATATGGAAATTCAAAGAAAATGGACTTCTTTTTCCATGGGCAGTCTGGAGTCTTTTTTTTTATTTGCTTCCCAAAAATATTCTTGTATCCACGTAATAGTTCTTCAATATCCGTTCCAGATAATGGAGGTGGACAAAGACCAGTTTCAACTTCACCATTAAATCTTCTCGTGTCAAACCTGTGTTTGTGATCGGGGCTGAGGAATTTTCTGTGATTAATGTAGCAAACTTTCCGACTATGCTTCAAATAGGTTGACGAGGTACAATAGTGACATCCTGGACAAGCTAGCTTACCCTTTGTGCTATAACCCGATAAAACTGCATACCCGGGAAAATCACTTATGGTCCATAGGAGGCCCGCACGTAAGGTAAATGTATTGTCACAGAATTTATCGTAAGTTTCTAAACCTACACACCAGAGTTCTTTCAACTCAGCAATTAGTGGCTGCAAATATACATCTATTTCATTACCGGGGTACACAGGTCTGGGGATTAGTGTTGAAAGAATCAGGTTTTCTGGTTTCATAATCAACCAAGGGGGCAGATTATAATTGACTAGAACAACTGGCCATGTGCTGTGATTTGAGGTCATTGATCGGTAAGGGTTGAAGCCATCTGCCGCTAAACATAATCTAACATTTCGAGGTTCCTTTGAAAAATTTGGATGTCTAGAATCCATTGACTTCCAAGCCTCAGCATCGGCTGGATGTCTTAACTTCCCATCTTTGTTTCGTCCTACTACATGCCATGTCATGAGTTCAGCGTATTCTTTACACAAGAATAGGCATTGGAGCCTTGGTTTTAATGGAAAGTATCTCATCACTTTTGCAGGGACTTTATACTTCATTTCTTCGAAGCTAGCATCCCTATTTTCGTTATCTACAGATTTCCACCTTGACACTCCACATACCTTGCATATATCTTCATTTATATTTTCAGCCCAATATAATATGCAATCGTTTGGACAAGCATGTATCTTTTGGTAATCAAGACCCAATGCCCTAATCATACTTTTGGCAGCGTTAAAACTTGGAGGCAGATTTACATCAGGAAAGGCCTCCCTTATCAACTCTAAAATACCGCTAAAGGCAGACTCGGTAAAACCATGAGTGCACTTTAATAAATAAAGTTTGACAATAAAACCTAATCGAGTAAATTGTTTAGACCCGGGATACAAAGGATGTTTCCCTTCCTCGATAACCTTATAAAAATCTTCTGCCATATCATTCATTCCATTTCTAACTCTACCTTCATCACGAATCATTTCATCAAAATATCACCTAGACCAATACCCGTATCACATTCCATCTCATCATCAGGTTTTCTAAACTTAGGGGTTGACACTTCGTATATCCAGTTAACAAATGATGAACAAGGACCATTCAATACGAGATGATCATATATATCTTCCCTAGAGTGCCAGAAACGATTACTACAATTTTTACAAGGGCATTTAAGTTCATTCCCAACTGCAAAATTATCGAATCCATTTCTAACAAAATCTGTTACCCCATTACAATATGCCTTACTATACTTTGGAAGTGATATCCAATTCATCTTTGCAAATTCACAAACCTATTATCTACACAAAGAAACATAAACAGAAAATATAGAGAAGAAGTAAATATATAAACACAACACGAACTTTAACTTACGGAAAATACATACGCATGCATAAACAGACACATTAAAACATATAAATAACAGCATCAAACAGAGTAGAAAAACAAAGCTAAAATAACAGAGCATAAAATCAACACACAAAAAAAAACAGATCCAAAACAAAGAGAGGTAACACACCTTGTTCGAAAAAACAGAGCAACGCAAACAAGTGTAATCCAAAATTTGTAAAAACAGAAAATTAAAATCAAATAAACAAAAACAAAACTTAATTAATCCCCAATTTTAACAAAAAAACATCAACCTAATTAAGCCCCAATTAATCGATGCAGAGAGATAGAGAGATGAAGAGATAACACAAAACAAAACCCAATTAATCCCTAATTTTAACAAAAAAATCTCAACCTAATTATGCCCCAATTAATTGATGCATGCATATTCGATTAGAGAGAAAACACACCTTGTTAGATCTTGAGTGTTCGAGCTTGATTGTTCGTCGAGCTGGAACCCTAGCTAGTCGCTGCCTCTTTCAATTTCCTCGAGCTCTCAGTGTTTCTGTGTTTGTGTTAGTGTTGTGTGTGTTTTGTCTGTTTTGTGTTTTGTGTGAGTGGTGTTTCTTTTTTTTTTCTTTTTCATATTTTTTTGCAATCCAGCTTAATTATCCCGCTTATGTTAGGAGAGCGGCAAAATATTCACATTATCCCGCCCAGCCCACCAATACATTTTGGCCCAACAATCTTGCTCTACAGCAACGGTTTCTAATATCGTTGCGATTGATATCAAGTTTTGTCTAACGCAACAATTTCTTAATTCAATTGCAACGCGTTTAAAATCGTTACAATAGCTTTGAAATTTCAAAATTTTTTGAGGCAATAGCAACGATTTTTGAGTTTTTTTTTCAGAGTTGGTTGCAAAAGGTGTTTTATGGTGTAGTGAAGTAACTACATTTTATATATATCATTCCACGTTATCCGAATGTACTACATTGGTCAAACAATTAAACTAAATATTTTTTCTTCTTTAATTGTAATTCAGCAAGTCATTCTACAAAGAAAATACTCAAATACCGGATGTGATTCAGAAGCTACAGAAGCTACAACTACAACATCCAAACAATATAGAACATACAATTCATCGCAAGTTTAAACCCAAATAAAACAATCCAAACTCGTTTAGAACTTTAATCAAACAATTGGATTGCAAAAAATTTATAAAAATTGAGATATGTATAAACATTGAAGAATCATTACCCATTCTTTTAAGAAGATATAAAATGCCGAACACATCATAATAATTGGAAAAGAAAATTACCCATTGACTACATGATAAAATAGAAAGATATCATTAGTGAGTATAATGAATCATTAAATCAAGAACTATAGAATAGAATCACGAAGAACCTGGTAAATACATAGATATAGAATCAAGAGAAAATGATGTAAATATAAATGGATGAATAATAGTACATGATAGAAATTCAAATTCGTGAAGGTGGAGAAGAACATGAGAAGAAGAGATCGCATAAAAGGAGGAGATTGGAGAATAAGGCAAATCAAACCTCTCTAGTCAATGCAATTCGAAAATTCTCAATAAATAAAAACATGAGATATATAACAAAACAAATTAGTTTTACCATGTTTGGGTGAAGGAGATGAGGAGAGATGCAAGCGGAAATCATTTTCGACATGAATTGTCCATCGTATAATCAACATACCATCGATAGTTAAAACAACGTATACATGAAGACCATCGATATCAACATACATGCTTTGTCCATCAGTCTTTGAAATGATGTATAAGAATTAATAATCAAGATTTGATACACAATCTTCCCCTTCAGTAATTACCAAAGATGACTCCACAAATTAAAGAATTCAAATTCAAAATAAACAGATTAGCACGAAACATGATTATAGGGAGAGAAAGTCTCAACATAATTAGTTACAATTTTGAAAAGAAGTTACCATAACAATATTTTGAAAACTGACGCAATTAAAATTAGATAGATATGGATACAACCCATTACTATATGGGTTATCCATTTTGTGGAAAAAAAGACCTAAATGTTAAATGACCAAAAAGCCTGTAAATATATATTGGATGTTTAAGAAGTGAAAGGAAAGATTAGGTAATTTTAATGTTAAATGACCAAAAAGCCTGTAAAGATATACTGGATGAGTAAAAAGTGGAAGGATAGATTAGGTAATTTTGGAATGCTAATGCTAGCACTTATTTAGAATACTAGCAATATGGCCGGTGCTTCGCACACGGGAAACTTAATTTATTCAACTTAATTTATTTATCCAATTAACTAATGATTAAAAAAAAAGCATGAAGGTTATATGAAAAAGATTATCAAAAAAACTTGCAACATTGAATAAGTCATCGACATCAACATATACTTATTAACACCATATATTTACATCATTGTTCAGTATAATTAAGTTGTATCCAAGCGCGATGAGATAACTCAAGTGGTAAGAGTTTATCTCGTCCCAGGGTCATGGGTTCGATTCTCAAAAAAAAAGTTGTGTCCTTTTAACGCATTTCTATTATCAGCTTATGATAAAATCAGAAGGCCATTTCTTTGTCACACGAAGTTTGATCCTTCATTTTATTCCGGTCACTAACAATAATTGATCAAACATATTTATTATTTGTAATGTGTGGAGAAGGAATATTAATTTGATACCATATCTTGTTTGATTATTAAATTTGATATTCATGCTAAATGTAATCAATGGATTAACAAAAAAATTAGGGACATTTAAACAAACAGATTCTAAGAAATATAGAGGATCTTATTTTTTAAATGATTTTAGGAATTATAATGATGTTTAGATTGATTTAATTTTTTTTATAAAGGAAAAATATACAAAATTCAGTGAATATATATATATATATATATATATATATATATATATATATATATATTATTTATTATTTATGTATGTATGAATTAGATATTTAATGATATAATATATAATTAATAATTAATTATATCAAATTTTACCTAAATCGATATACTATTCTATCTAAAGAAATAAAGCTCGCCTCAAGCCCTCGGCTCGGCCAGGTCTTTCCCTGTCGTTCTATTGTTTATCTCAACATTTCTTGTTCATGTGGATACCAAGTTTTTAAAGAACATGATATAAAATTTAAGACAATACAATTATCTTGCTAATTTATTATATTTGATACTCAAACAATATAAACAATAATTAAAATGTTATCAAAAATTATCTTGCTAAGTTATGAAATCAATCGATTAACAAAAATTTAGAAATAGTTTAAACAAAAAGATTATAAGAAATACACATGATCTTGTTGTTAGATGATTTTAGAAATTATAATGTTATAATGATATTATATTTTGTATTATTTGTTTGATATAAAATTAGCCATAAAATACATGATTATGTATTTTACATAATCAATTTTTAAGGAAATGATTATTAATAATTGATTACAATTTTACATAAATCAAAGGTTAAGTTATGATTGATATTAATTGATTGTAATTTACGAATTACAATTATCATGCTGGGAATTTTGCCCGCGCGCTCTAAAAATAATATATTTTTTAAATATCAATTTAAAGATTAATGTTATTATTGTTATTCACAATATTGACCTCGTCCAATGTATAGTAATATTATCAATGATAACCTAAGGTACACATGCGATTAAAAATTACAAAAAATAGTTTAACAAAACATTTTAATTTAAATTTAAAAAAATGAAAAAAATTATGTTAAATTGTAATCATATTTTCAATCGATGTCAAAAGTATCAAATAAAAACAATAACATAAATGTATAAAAAATTATAAAAAGATAGCATATTGGATATTTCAATAATCACATAAATGTATACAAAAATTTATATAAGATTCCGTTCAAAGTTTCTCGTTGTCGCCTAACGGCGACTTCTCGCATTTTAAACATTTTAAAACTGAAAATTAAAATTAAAAGATAAAAATTCAATTATGAAAATGTATTTTAAGATATTTCATGGCGGCATAAATGTATCTAATAAGTTTATAAAAATATTTGGTTTAAATTTTCTCGTCGTCGCCCTTAATTTAGATATTGTAACTAAAAAACGCAAATCGATTATGAGAAGGTATCGTATTTCATATTCCATTAATTGCATAGATGTCTATAATAAAAAATTATAAATTTAGTTCAAGGCTTCTCGCCGTCGCCTAACGGCGATGGCTCGCAATTAGAATATATTGACTCAAATTAAGCTCAACGTGTTAAATCAAATGTTGTAAACATATTTATCCGCATCGCCTTCGGGCGACGCCTCACTACCGTTATATTAATGAAAATAATAAATATTTTTAAATAATATTAAATTAAATACTTACATCAAATTTTGGAGAAGCAAATCATTTTTTCATACAATCTAATTTTTAGTTAATTTGGCATAATTGTTTTTGTTATTTATATTAATACATAACAATGTAATGTGGTTGAAGCATCAAAATTTAAATTTTTAGATAAAAATATAATGTAAAATAAGTTATTTTTAAAAATTTTAATTAAAAACAAACTCAATGGTTAAGTTATATACCGTAATAGTTTCTTGACGACCTCTCGGCTTGATTATTTAAATAAATAATAACCTACATTTGAATATTAGTAATACGCCCGTGCTTCACACACGGATTTATAAATATTATTGATTTTTTAAAAAATGATAGAAAAGAAAATTATATATTTCATTTATGTACATATTATTAGAAATTAAATTCTTAAATAGGTATTTAATAAAGATCATGACATTGTAAACATATTACAATGGAGAATGATAACTTTTAATAAAATACGACAAATACCAAATCATTAAAAACATCTGCTTAGAAATAAACCACGTCATTGTTTAAAATTCTACCTGATCATTAAAATTATAGGCTCGCACAATGGAATTCAAGCAACACCCACCTTTCTTCTTCCAACTTCAGACACCAGGAACCCGTCCTCAACATTGATTTGCAAGACATTTTTCTAGTCCTTCAATATTTTTCGTACGTTAAGAAAGGATTGCAGGAAATGTATTATGATCTCTGGATCAAGACCATACAAAAACTCCTGCCTGTCACGAATTCAACATGTATTTTCATAGCATATATGAAGAAAAGCGCTCTACGAACACCAATAAACTTCTTTTTGAGAGATTGGGGTACCTTAGCTGTAATTACAATTGGGTAGTTGCCAGCAGTCTCTCCTCTAGCAGGGTCACAAACCCTGAACCGATTTTTGTATGAAGCATCTGCAAAGATGTATTTCACATGCGTATATCACATGCTGAGATGGTCAATTTTAAATCAAGATTATAATTGATAATGTTGGACAAAAACTCAAAATGAATCCTGATTGTAATATCAATCCTATATGTTTAGACAAAACAGGACCAAAGACCACTATTAAATGGTCTAAATCAGATGTTATAAACATAGTATGAAAGTTGTAGTAATACTTTTACTAAAAAACATAGAGAACAATGGAGCAAACATCGGTGACAGGCATGTGTAGAGAATGTCAATCCATGATTCTCGATCTGCTCGTTCCACATGTAACAAAAAAATATTTGATTTATTAGTTAGGATATCTTAGTGAAGTTATAGCTATAGTATTTCCTGAAAAATCAAAGAATCACACTCATTTGAGATAGTATAATATCAAAGGACCTTTAAATTTAAAATTTTAACTTGTCTTATGGTATAAAAAAACCTTCATTTTATAGTTTCTTATATTCATGCACTAATAAGAAATCTTTATTCAAACAACCACAAACTTAAAATTTAAACAAAATTCTGTCGAAAACCCACATTCTAGAGTTAGAAACATTAATTATGATGATTATTATAGGAGGAGAAAGATTATAGCGTAACCTTTTATAACATTGCAATGACAAATTGGTATGTGATCATTGCAAGCTGCAATCCATCCCTCAAAACCAGTCTAGCAGGCTATAGAAAAGTAGCGAGAAAATTATGCAGGCAGACATGCAATAGTAAAAGAAAGAAGCTGCACTGCTGCAGGTTTTACCAAATTATAGTAGATTTGAATTTAAACGTAATCTCAACTTCAACCCGAGACTTGGTAACTAAATTACAATTTTAGACCTAATACATTCAACTAAATGAAAGCTCACTTCTAATTCATATAAGCAAACACGATACCCGAAATAAATTCACTCTGTTATTTGAAAAGAAAATATGTTTATAGATGATGACAAAAACAAATCAGCATTTAAATAAAAGTATCTTCGATACAATAGAGACATAATCAAGCACAACCACCTTTTCAACAAAACTTACACATTCCCACATTCTAAGAGATAGTCAATTATGTTATACCTAAAATCAATTATAGTGTCAGCAAATCCTGAGTAAATGATCTAACATCAAGTTGTCTGCTAGAAGATGTGACAATCAAACCTTAGTGTAAACATGTGCTGAGTACTAATTAAGTGTTGTGCTAATCATGTTTCTTTTGAAATGGGGCACTTTGTATACTAAAATATGTTCAAAAAACAGTGCACACTTAGCATAACATAATCCAAAAGGAAAAATAAATAACCACCACACATAAGAAAAAATAGCAATCATGTATAGTGTATAACATTGATATAAGAATGCATATCAATATCAAGGTCTATATAATCGAAAATAAAGATGTTAGTTGCTCAAGAAACTCAACTCACCAAAACATCCATTATTTCATACATTCCTCGTATTGCATTGCTTTGTCATCGAACTTTTCAATTTCATCTTCACCTCTGCCATAAAATCTTATTCATAAACGTCACAATAAAATCAAAGATATGACTCCTAAAATAAATTGAATAAACTATAATTCAATAAATTGTTACAAACTTAATAAAAGAGTACATGCCAAGTAAATCTAATCGATTGAATACCTGTGAAGAGTTTCATTCGGAAAACGTAACAAACACATATATTAATATCCAAAAAAAGCACAATAATATAGAGAAACAATAAAATGAAACAACACATGGATCTTCATACCTAGAATAACACTTATGTATCCATCCATATTCTCTTATTTCCATGGTAAGGATAAAACATCAATTAACATCAATATAATCAGCAAAAAAATCAAAAATACATAAAAACGTGTACCTATATTGGATGAACGATTTCTTGAACACTTAGATTCATCATCTCATCATTGTCTTCTGCATGAACCAAGCAAAAATAAGTAAACAACGAATCAATATAAACACATATAAACATAAACTTCTTTTCTTAAATCCTAAAAAATGAGATCTAAGAGACGAAGAAATAGAGAAATTAGAAAAAAAAAGAACAATCAAAGAAATATAGATATCGAATTAATATATGTTCGATATACGTTTGTTGTAATCGAGAAATACCTGCAATCAATCATTAATTTGAATTTTGAAAGTGGATAATACCGGCTATTGCACGATTCACGGGAATTGAGACTTCAATAGCGTCAGCAAGATTTGTGAAAATGGGAAGAATTGGAATTGGAATATTGATTGTTAGTTACAGAGGATTGTGAACATGTGTATTTTACCCATGTTTGTTGGATAGTCCACGACTCGATTTGTTTACCCATATTTTGCTAGTAATTTACCAAAATATCCTGAATTTTAAAAAGAATATAAAGGAAGAGGGGGATATGGTAGTAAATTCAGGATCTCTAGCACTAGCAGGAATTTATTTATATAAATGTTGCCTAAGCTATACATATACATTGAGTATAATATACTCTCAAACTAATGCAATTACAGAATTGAGTATTAGATAATAAATTAGGATCATGTCACCACCTCATAACCACCATCATCATCAACGTCCGATGCATCACCACCATCATCATCAACCTTTCATGCATCACCACCCTCCGCACCATCATCCCCACCCTCCCCAGCCAGGTCACCACCATAACCCCCACCATCATCAAGACACAATTATCGTTGTACCACTGCTTGTACCACCACCAGTGTTACTTCCAAGGTCACCACTCGGATCCTCCTCAGCCCCGCTTCTGGGTCACACAGTTGACCAATCAAATGTATTTTTTAAAGCCATTTATGCTTGTTCTCTTGTTTCTGTTTCTTCTTTATTTTTGGTTGTATAAGGTATGGTTCTATTATTGAACCTTTGCTGCAACTGCTTGTGACTTAATTGGGAGACATTCCCAATGTCACAACATTTTGTCCAAATTTGTTGTATTTTTTTTCTAAAATGATGAACGCATATTGTACACAAATTTATGTGCAGTTTATAGAATCAATAAGAATATTAGTAACATGCATACTTTGAAACATGGAATTATTAAAGACAATCGTGTATCGTTGACCTTAACTATTTCTTACACAACCATGATTTTATTAAGTGTATTATAAGATCGTAAAACAAATTTTAAGAATTTACAATATGACACTATGGTACGTACTAAATTCGAAATCCTCCCTGACCAGTGTCTTTAATTATAGGGTTAAATGGCGTTTTGGTCACTCAAGTAACTGAAAATTTTCAATTGGGTCATTAAACTCAAAAAGTTTTCAATCACATCATTATACTCTTAAAAATTTTCATTCAGGTCACTGGCCGTTAAACTCCGTTAAAAATTAGACGGAAAGCTGACTAAGTTTGGTGAGTTGGATTGAACAAATCCACCGTGGCATGTACAGTCAGCTGAAGCGGCATTTTGGTCACTCAACTGACTAAAAACTTGCAATTGGGTCATCCAACTCCAAGAAATTTTCATTCAGGTCACTAAACTAAAGATTAGTGGTTCACTCACAAAAAATTAATCGCTATTAATCTCTTGTCATTTTATATATATATATATATATATATATATATATATATATATATATATATATATATATATATATATATATATATATATATATATATATATATATATATATATATATATATATATATATATATATATATATATCTTTAGGCCATTTTAAAAAAGCAGAATTTGATGGGTTTTTCCACAATGACCAATAGATATATAAAACAAGTCGAATATGTGTGAATAGTAGTATGATCAGTTTCGGCTCGAATTTATAATTACACGTTCGTATTAGGTCCGGATTCGAATTAATATGTTTATATTTTGCTCAAATTCGGCTTGAATTCGAATGTGAATGTTTGTATTTGATTTGGTTCGACTATTATTCTGAGTTTGAGATTATTCTGAACGAATTTGAATATCCAAAATAAGTTGCAAGATATATATATAAAATGACAAGAGATTAATAGCGATTAATTTTTTTTGAGTGAAATCACTAGTCTTAGTTTAGTGACCTGAATGAAAATTTCTTCGAGTTTGATGACCCGATTGCAAGTTTTTAGTCAGTTGAGTGACCAAAATGCCGCTTCGGCTGACTGTACATGCCACGGTGGATTTGTTCAAGCCAACTCACCAAACTTAGTCAGCCTTCCGTCTAATTTTTAACGGAGTTTAACGGCCAGTGACCTGAATGAAAATTTTTAAGAGTATAATGATGTGATTGAAAACTTTTTGAGTTTAATGACCTAATTGAAAGTTTCCAGTCAGTTGAGTGACCAAAACGCCATTTAACCCTTTAATTATAATAGTTGTTCCCATTTTGAAGTAAAGTTCCTGTTATCATTGTTCTCAACAAAATGAGATGTAATTCGAGTCCAACTAAAGTTTAAACTCTTCTGTTATGATCGATCGAGCTTGACTCGGACTTGTATATTAGCTTAGTTAAATAACAATACTTTTTTGGTTTAATTTAAATGAACGGCCGGAGTTCAAGCTGGAAAATTTTGAATTTGATCCAAACTCTGATGTTATATTTTAATTTGTGGTTTATTATTATAAAATAATAGTATATAAAATCAATTAATTTTTTTGGATATACTGAATTTAAATATTAATATGTCACCTATAGAAAAAACTTTCCCGGCCAGCTCAATTTAACTTCCTATTTTTAAATAACTATCCTTTTTTTTTCAATTTAGTTATGATAATAGACTAAATTATTTAAATTTCAGACACCAAAACATTTTATTGTAGGAGCTATTCCTACGAATTTTAATCCTATCCGGCACACAATTACTGTGAACATCATATCTGGAATTATAAAAACTGATCTAGCAAATAACCAAACATAGCTAGGGTGACCGAGACTGAGTTTCATAAAGGAGAAGACTTCGATCATTGCTGACCTGTCACTCCATCCAAACAGCCAACGCAAAGATATTATATATGAATATGAAATTTGTTGATTTAAAATTTAATAATTTACAAACTTGAATTTTTTTAATATTTAATAGGTTTGCCAAAAATGACTTCAGCTTTTAAACAAAACAATGAAAAATCCATAGAGTCAAGGTCAACAGCGTGCACGTATTTTGCACTTCTATTTGATTTAGATGTTTTTTTTTTTGATAAAGCTTCATTAATTTCAATAAATACACAACTGAGACAAACCCCCAACCGGCAGCACGACCAGATTGAAAAACAAAAATAAGCTAAAACACTTGAAACATTCTTAGAACTGAAAATGAATTCAAAGACGACCCAACAAATCCAAAATGCACCAACATCCCTGAAAACAGTAATATCGCAATTGACCTTAACACATAAAAACCGTTGGTAGCCCAATGTTCAGAAGGAGCACCCCAGCTATCTACTTGCCGGTAACCAGCTATAGACTTGCCGTAAGTGAAAACTAAAACTCCCCGAGGTTGAAAAATATCCCGTTGTGAAAGGTGAGCTTTTGCAATAATTATCACTATCTCAGCCTCGATGCGGTTTTTCCAGATCTTCCGAAATCTCAATTGAAACATTCTCATCGTACGAACACAACGAAGCACAACACAACAAAACATATTAAAATATACAAACAGCATACGCATAAAACGTTACTTCGCCCAAAGCGATACCCTTCAAAAAGTCAAAGATCTCGGATTGACACCAAATTTTGATATGGTGTTAGGCAGGAGATTTTGAGTCCAAGAAATGTGTTTATTTGATATTTCGAGTTCTAAATCAGGGCAGATCTGAAACAGAAACTCGAATGGGTTTTTCGAAATTTTTGGAAAAATTCCGATTTATGGAGGAAATGAAGGGGATTTGAGAAGGTGGATGAAGGCTTGGTTGGAAAAGGAGGAGTGAGGAGGAAAAGGAGACCTCCGGCCGGTGGATAAACCACCGCCGGAGGGGAATAAACCACCGGACTAAAACTTGGACGAAGAGAGAGAGAGACTAGGAGACAGAGAGAATATTTCTTAGGCCCGGCTCCACGCGCTTTGATTTAGATGTTTTTCATTAACTCTTTTTTTCAAAATATATTGTCTTTCCAAATATTAAACTAGTACATGATCGCTCTTCTGACCAATTACATGAACTGACAAGTAAATATATAGGCTCTCTTACTTTCCCTTTAAAGTGGCTAGAGCTTGTTCCTGTTATCTCTTTACATGTTAAGCTATTCCCATATCCTTCTTTAGTTCCTCTCTTTACATGTTAACCATCATGCCCCACCACACCACCACCAGCCCCCGCCCCATAACCATCCAACCCCACCACACAACCACCAGCCCCCGCCCCATAACCATCTACCCCCACCACATCACCACCATCCTCCACCACATCACCATGATACCGTTATCATCGTGCCACCAACCCGGCCACTTCGCGACCACGACACTGTTGTTTTCGTACCACCACCAGTACTGCTTCCAAGGTCAACCCAATCATCTTCCTTGTCTACACCGTTGGTCGGCTACTCAACTCATCGCAGATACAATCCTTTTTTGCTGCTTATAATACTATTCATCGTCTTTGGTGTATTAATTGTCATTTTTTTGGTCTTGTGGCACTAGTAAGCCACTTCTTTACTTCACTGTTTAATTTCTTTGTTGTACTAGCTGTGTTTTTTTGAGTGCATGTAGCTGAGAAACATAGCTGTATCAGATCTGTTAAAATTATCTAATTTTTAGTTTCAAAATAATAATCACATCCCCAAATGGAAATAATTGCATGTAACACTACTAGAAAAGCGGCTAAATTCAACGGACAAAATTCTGTTGAATTTAGTTTAATTGCAACATGATCCCGTTGAATTTACCATAAATTCAACCGAAACCCTCCCGTTGAATACAAGGCTGTTGAAATTAGCATTTCGGTTGAATTTAAGATTAAATTCAATGACTTTCCTTTGATTTTGTTGGCACCTTTTTCAACCATTTCCCGTTGAAAAATGACCTTGGACATTTCGCCAAAATTTGAAATTTCAATTTTGAATTTCAGAAAAAATCATTTTACCGCCAATGGTAAAATCATTTTGAATTTCATAATCAACGAAATTCCGTTGATTATACATTTTGCCACGTGTTTTTGTAGATAAAATTCAACCGGATTTGGTTGATTAAAACTTTTTTTCCTCTGTTTATATCACTACAAGAAATCTGGCTATTTACGACGGTTTTTTTGAACTGAAACCGTCGTAAATGGGGTCAATTACGATGGAATATTTCCGTCGTTTTTGCTCGAGTAGAAAGTTCAAATTTTCGTCACAAATTACAATTTTCGTCACAAATTCATTTTTTGTCGCAAATTACAATTTTCGTCGTAAGTGTAAACTAGGGTCCCACATTCCACAATAAATTATTAAAGTAATAGATAACTTGCGACGCTAATTCCGTCGTTAGTTAAGTCAACACATATAAAAAAATAGCACCGGAATCTGGAAATTCCAGAAACCGGCACCAGAACATGAACACACCTAATCTCTTTCACGACCGACACCTTTCCATCCACCTCCAACCAACACCATTCTCCTCCGTTCACCTCTCCGACCAGCAATTTATCACCGTTGTTCTTCATTCTCCGTTCACCCCCTTCTATTCCATCGTTCTTCTACAGCCGTTGTTCACAACTCACCTCACCCGCTCAACCCAACAGCTCCACCACGCCCATTCTTCCCTCCATTCTCCCTTCTCGCCCAGTAGCCTTCAACACTCCGCCACTGCTGCTCCTTATCTTCGCCCGCCTCTCTCTGCCTTCACCATTCTCCACCGCCAATGCCTTTCTACTTCGAGCGTCCCCTTCTCCTATCCCCCTTCATCAACAATCACCAATATTCTCAGCATCCATTTCTCCGACCACCGCCCCATCATCCTCCGTCCAGCAACTCAACCACAACACTACCTGCAAATCGCTGCCCTCCGTTCAACCCACAGCAGCACCTATTGCCTTTAACCATCCCCACCGTTCACCTCTCACTTCACCTCCGCCTTCTCCGCCGTATGCCATTTCCACTGTCACCGCGCTGCAACCACCAACCCACCATTCCTCCTCCTGCCCATCTTCAACACCCACCTTCCCCATCGTTCCACAGCAACCAACGCACAACCCACCATGATTCCTCAAGCCGTAGTCTTCTTCTCCGTCGTCCATCCATCTTCAATACCTCCCACCACTCTACAACTCCCCAACCCCCTCGCGCCTCCGTTCACTTCACCTATCTACACTGCCGTCGTTCGCACCTCCTCTGTTCTCCATCCACTCCCTCCGTTACCATTCCTCCTTCCCTTCATTCCACCTCCACTCTCCTTTCACCTTCCGCCCTTCACAACATCATAGCACAACCCATGTGATAAATTTAATTATTGAAATCAAGGGCTATACGAACCCAACACCCAACAACCTGTTAAATCGAGAGAGAGAGAGAGAGAGAGAGAGAGAGAGAGAGAGAGAGAGAGAGAGAGAGAGAGAGAGAGAGATTTTCCGTGAGGAACACAATGTTAGACAGATAACTTGAACCGATCAGTTGAGAATGAACAAAATAGAAAATAGAGTTAAAATGGAAAATAAGAATTTGAACGGTCGAGATCTTCTAACTGCATCCAATGGTTGTAAGCAACTTAAAGAAGCACAATCCATGTGATCTAGTACTACCCAATTATAATGTGAAACGTGGCCTAAATACACACCCACTTTTAATATTTTCCATAATTATCAAATATATACACTATTATCTTTTACGTTTGATATTTATTGTATTTTAAAATTATGTAATATCTAAAATTATAATAAAATATAATATTGTTATAGAATAATAATATTTTTATAATAGTCATGATACTAATTTTATCTAATAAGTTGAAATTTTGAATAAGTTATGTTACAAATGTAAAAAAATAAGAATGTGATTGAACTAAGATATGTAAATGTGACTATATAATATTTAGAATATAATTTAGATTTTAATCAATATATATCTATTTAGGGATATTACCAAAATTTTATAAAATAAAAAATTAATTTGGATAGTAAAATTAGTAGTCAACTATTGTTTTGACTAGTACTACAAACTAGTACTTTGTCCCAGATTGTTGTTTATATTTTTTTAAAAATATTTATCGACGATGCAACCATACGAATGTCAAAATATATCTAATTTAGTGATATTACCAAAATTTTAAAAAATAAAAATTAATTTGGATAGTAAAATTAGTAGTCAACTATTGCTTTGACTAGTACTACAAACTAGTACTTTGTCCCAGATTATTGTTTTTATTTTTTAAAAATTATTTATCGACGATGCAACCATACGAATGTCAAGATATATATAATTTAGTGATATTCCCAAAATTTTAAAAAATAAAAAATTAATTTGGATAGTAAAATTAGTAGTCAACTACTGTTTTGACTAGTACTACAAACTAGTACTTTGTCCCAGATTGTTATTTTTATTTTTTTTAAAATATTTATCGACGATGCAACCGTACGGATGTCAATATATATCTAATTTAGTGATATTCCCAAAATTTTAAATAATAAAGAATTAATTTTGATAGTAAAATTAGTAGTCAACTACTGATTTGACTAGTACTATATTGACTAGTACTCGTAACTAGTAGATCAATACTATATTGACTAGTACTCGTAACTAGTGCTCTTTCCCATATTATTGTTTCTATTTTTAAAATATATTTATCGACGATCCAACCGCACGGATGTCAATATATATCTAATTTAATGATATTCCCAAAATTTTAAAAAATAAAGAATTAATTTGGTTGGAGATTTTAGTAGATCAATACTATATTGACTAGTACTCGTAACTAGTGCCCTTTCCCATATTATTTTTTCTATTTTTTAAAATATATTTCTCGACGATCCAACCATACAAGTGTCAAAACATATCTAATTTAATGATATTCCCAAATTTTCAAAAAATAAAGAATTAATTTGGTTGGAGATCTTCGTAGATCAATAGTATATTGACTAGTACTCGTAACTATTGCTCTGTCCCATATTATAGTTTTTATTTTTTAAAATATATTTCTCGATGATCCAACTGTACTGATTTTAAGACATATCTAATTTAATGATATTCCCAAATTTTCAAAAAATAAAAAAATTTATTTTGTTGGAGATCTTAGTAGATCAATACTATATTGACCAGTACTCGTAACTAGTGCCCTGTCCCATATTATTGTTTCTATTTTTTTAAATGTATTTATCGACAATCAAACCGCACGGATGTCAATATATATCTAATTTAATGATATTTCCAAATTTTCATAAAATAAAGAATTAATTTGGTTGGAGATCTTAGTAGATCAATATTATATTGACTAGTACTCGTAACTAGTGCTCTTTCACATATTATTGTTTCTATTTTTTAAAATATATTTCTCGACGATCCAACCATACGAATGTCAAGACATGTCTAATTTAATGATATTCCCAAATTTGCAAAAAATATAGAATTAATTTGATTAGAGATCTTCGTAGATCAGTAGTATATTGACTAGTACTCGTAACTAGTGCTATGTCCCATATTATTGTTTCAATTTTTTAAAATATATTTATCGACAATCAAATCGCATAAATGTCAATATATATCTAATTTAATGATATTCCCAAATTTTAAAAATATAAAAAATTAATTTGATTGGACTAATAAAAGATTTTAAAAATTTTATGCTAACTTATGACGGAATTCGTCGTAAGTTATTTGCCGCTTTTTTTTAATGAAAAATTGAATTTACCACCTATTTTTCAATGAAAAGTTGAATTTCTTGCCTGACAACTTACGACTGATTCTGTCGTAAGTTTAATTTAAGTTAAAAATATTCTTATAATATGCATAATTTTTACTTTAAAAAAAATATTGAAATTACAATTAAATTTAATTAAAATAATCGAATTTACAACGAAAATTCCGTCGTAAGTTCACTGCTAAAGGAATTTACGACGAATTTTTCGTCGTAAGTTCATTACTAGAAAAAGTAATTCATTTTGCAATTATATTAAATTAAATTAAATTAAAGTAATTCGTTGATTTTATTCTGTTGTATTTATTATTCGGTGGAGCTTTTTCAGTGAGTGGAATAAATGATTAAGTAAATTCAACGAGATACCGCTGCATTTGATTTCCGTTGATTTTATTCTGTTGATTTTAACTTTTGGTGGGAATCTTCTGTATTTCGATTCTTGGTAAGAATTTTGCTAAAACTTTTGGTGGGAATTTTGAGTGGAATACAATGTTGAATTTATATTTGTTAAAACTTTTCATGAAGAAATTAGCTAGTGGTTGTACTACTCTTGCCTCAGAGTGACACACAAAATTCAAATGCAGTGTATGAGATGTTTGTTTGTTTGAGGGAAAAAGAGGAGTGTTGATGAATTTATTGCTTAAAAATTGGAGTGATCTTTATAAATTGTCGAGGAAATTTATTTTGGTTGGTTTTATTCCGTTGATTTTAACTTTTTGTGGGAATTTGTTGAGTGGAAATTTAATTTAATGAGATAGTGTTGAGTTTATTTCTGTTGGTTTTATGCGTGGTAAAAAAAGCAATAATTAAATTCAACGAGATATTGTTGAGTTTATTACTGTTGGTTTTATTCCGTTGATTTTAACTTTTGGTGGGAATCTTCCCGTGTGGTGGAAAAAAGACATAATTAAATTCAACGAGATATTGTTGAGTTTATTTCGGTTGGTTTTATTCCGTTGATTTTAACTTTTGGTGGGAATATTCCCGCGTGGTGGAAAAAAGTCATAATTAAATTCAACGGGATACTGTTGAATTTGAATTCGGTTGATTTTATTCCGTTGATTTTAACTTTTGGTGGAAATATTCTCCCGCGTTAGAAAAAGTCATAATTAAATTCAACGGGATACTGTTGAATTTGAATTTGGTTGATTTTATTCTTTTGCATTTAGCATCCGTTGAATTTGTTCCGTTGAAAATGATGCTCAGTCAAAACTCACTGGACATTGACCATAAAAACGACGGGATCTGGTTGAATTTATCGTCTGTTGAATTTATTCCGTTGTATTTAACCTCTTTTTCCAGTAGTGTAATGATCCTATCCTTTTTTTTTTTTTTTTTTTTTTTTTTTTGTTAACTGCACTGATCGTATGTATCCATGCATTTGTTGGAATACGTTCGTTTAAAGTTGCAAGTATAACTAATTATGTGATGGAGCGGATAGAATCTTGTAAAAAGCTGACACTGTAATATTCTATAGTAATATGAAAATATAAATTATGATGTTTTTTTACATGAATAACTATATGTTTGCTGCATGAATATTCTATAGTAAAAGTCTGACACTGTAGTATTCTATAGTAATAAGAAAATATAAACTATGATGTTTAATTAAGGAACGTATTTGAATTAGATAAAGGGGGTTAAGTGCCCAATCCATGAACCGAGAGGTCATGGGTTCGATTCCTGCCGGGGGTCAAAAAAAAAAAAACCGGAAACAGCGGGTAGAGAGCATGGCTGCGTACAACCTACCCCCTCAGACCCTGCTCATGCATATACCGAGTACGTTGAGTTGAGTTGAGATTATTTGAATTAGATAAATTAGGTCAAGTAAAATATTTCTAAAAAACAATAATAAACTAGTAGCACCATGTATAAAAATTTCAAGTTTTCAACGCAGCCCCCTTCGCACATTCGACCCACGCATTCTCCATTCACCTACCATTCATCTTTCTTTTTTTTTTGAAACTTACCTACCTACCATTCATCTAAACTATATATTTCGGAACTAATTATAAGTTGACTTGCAGATTAAGCATACATGCAGAACATTTCCTTAACCATTCGAGCGACCAGTAAACATATTAATGTTAAGGATTCAAATCAATAAGATGGAACAAGGTACAAGTTTAGCCTTAACATATTTCAGTAAATTTAGTTCTTATATAATAAATACAAAATTATCATACATTAATCATAATATTCGAATAAAAATTCTGTTTTTTTATTAGTATAGTTAGATAATAATATAAATATCATAAAACTTTGAATTATATATCTTTTCCAAAAAAAATTTCACAGATGTATTGTTGGGTTCTAATCTAAACTGTTTAGGATTTGGTTAAATTGATGGACTTATATTTTATGTTTAATAAACGTTGTAATCACGTCTATGTATTCAGTCGTCCATGTCTGCATCAAGGAGCGAGTCACACGGGTTGTTTAGCCTTACTAGGAGTGTGGGAGTAGTGGAGAAATAATAGTAGTTTGTTAAAATAATATAAACTAAATTTATTTTATTATTTTAATTATCCAAAATGTTCTTGAAAATATCTAGCTTAGGCCTCATTTGTTTATCACTGAACGATACTATATGAACGGGATGAATGGGTTTTCTTTCGTTCAGACTGTTTGATAAATATTTAAAGTATTTGGATGAGTCAATTTTTCTATGGACGACACACCTTAAAAAAGTTAACTGAACCATCCATATACTTGAGGTAACTTTACTTTTGCATTATCATTTTGCACCTACTATTAGTCTCCTACACTCACGTTAAAAAAAAGAAAAAGAAAAAAATCTTTTACACTATTTTATAATATATGTTAATTTTCTTATTCTTAAATTACTACTTAAAAAATTATTTTTAATACTATCATTATTTACAAATATTTTCATTATTAATAATAAATTTATTCTCATAGATTATTAATGAAAAAAATGTATAAGAGAGTCTAGAGTTGAGAGTTGTGCATGTGGATCTTTTTTTGGATGTGGTTAGAATTTATTTTTTATCATCTCATATTCTTGGTTGGATTTTCGCTCATCCCAAAATTTATTAAAACAAATCCTTATTTATATGACATATAAGTCTAAATATTCAAAAAATTTATTCAAATCATGTGCATTATTGGAGTAAAAAACTATAATTTTAAATCCAAATTTAACGATATTAAGTTTAAATTTTTAAAATTTTGTCATTCAGAAAAAATGAAATTGAGCTAAACAAACAATATCACTCGTTCAGCATTCAGATTATTGATTCGTTCAGAATTTCAATCATTCAGAAAACATCATTCAGATTTAACAAATGACCCCTTAGTCTTTTGAGTTTCACGTTCTTTGAACTTTTGTCCTTTGAGTTCTTGTCTTTTTACCTTTCGTGTTCATAAAGAATTACTAAATTAATTAAATTGGATTTATTAGAAACCTTCTATAAGGTTCCATGTAGTCCTATAAATAGGATAATCTTCCAAACTTTGTAATCAATCAAAAATTATCTAATCATTTGAGTGAAATCACTATTTACCTACCAATAAATTATATACCAATATATATATTGATAATTGAGAAATGCATATTTTTGCATATTTTTTATTACCTATTTATTGCTTGAACTCGTATTTTAATAAATTATTTTGTTGCATTTCAGGAAATTCGAGAAAAATAATGAAATGGTAAAATAAAGAAATAAAGTGCAAGGAAGGACAAAAGAGGAAGAAAAAGGACTAAAATAAAAGAAGGAAATTTTTTATCCCACTAAGTTTTTCCTTGCAAGGTTTTAACGTGGCAGTCAATAAATGGGAAGTGTTGTATTTAATTGTCAAAGGTTTCTAGATGATGGTAGACAAACTACAGCTTAAGAATGATAGATTGTCAAAGTATACATGTGAAAGCGCAGCCGATTTTTACACTGAAAAATGATATGGCTGGCCTATAAATAGAAGGAAGAGACACCAACAACAAGCAATCACTTTACTTTACTTTCTATCTTTCTTGCCGGCCTAGTTGAATTCATTTTGCTTTCTTTTAATAGATCTTTGTTTTAGTTTAGCTTACCCTAAAATTTTGTAGCCTCCATCTTGTAAACACTTTCATTTTATTAATGCAAATTTTCATTCCAATTTTATTTTCTTGGGATTCTTCTTCTTGGTTTGAGTTTGTTGGAAAACCCAAAATTTTCTGGTTAAAAAAAATAATTTTCCGGTGAAGCTTGGTAATTTTCCGGCCAACTCCATAGATTTCGGTGAGCTCCAACATTAGAATAATTTTTGTTGGATCTTACTTGAAAATATTTTACTAACTTCAGAATAATTTAGAGCTTCATAGTGATACTTTTATTTTATTTTTCTGATAATATTTTAATAATTATGAATTTTAGAAGTTAAGTATTCTACTCTCTTTTTCATTATCTTGTTCACTACTTGCCTACACCATGCCCTAATACAACACCCAGCACTTTGTTTTTTTCATTCTTCATCCTCGCCAAACCCATTTCCTTAGTTTTTTTTTTTACTTTTCCTTATCAAACCCATCTTGCTTTCTTGTTTTTTTTCTTTCTTTTTCATTTCTTCTTTTCTTATTCACGGCCAACACAAACAACCCCTTATGTCATAGTGTGTTTAACTTTATTATTTAATCTAAGCATTGTTGCCATTCACTTTTTAATAATTACCTAGTTATTAATCATTGCCTTGATTTTTAAATCTTATTGTGATATTACTCTAAAATTATTAATTAAATTTAATCACTAGTTGCTTTAATGCTTTAATTAAACTTTTAACTAGCTTTTAATGTGCCTGGTTTGGTTTCTATTAATTAATCCGTGTTGTTAGTTTCCTTTTGATGGGCCATATTCAATTTAGGCCCAAATCCAATTTTAGTTCATGCTGGCCCATTTTATATTCGTAGCCCAAGTTAATTAGCTAGCCTATTTTCTAATATAAGCTTGCATGCTCCTCGCTTTCTATCTTTTTCTAGTCCAATTTGCATTTCAATGTTTTCATTATCTTAATTTTAATTAGTTGTTAATTTTGTCATATCTTGTTGTGCCGATGAAAGTTAGTTATATTATTTATAATTTTTTTTGTGTTTCGTTTTAAATACTGGATTAATTCTCGTAAATTTATTTTAATTGTTAATTTAGATTAAAATGACTTTTCTCAAAACCAAAAAAAAGTTCTAGTCCGCCTAAATTAGAAATTAATGATTGCGAAAAATATATAGTCATTTTGGATCGATATCTCAAATATTAAAACGATGATCGTGTGCTTGCGATTTTAATTGTCATATTTTTAGCACATCAAATTTTTGGCGCCGTTGCTGGGGACTATTATTTTTTCGCTCCTTAATTTTTAATTTTTCGGATTAGTTTTACTTTTCTTATTTTTATCTCATTTTTTTTAGGAAAGTTGGAATTTCGGGAAACTTCTCACGGAGCGTGGAGGAAATTTGGAATTTTTGGAAGCATGCTTCGGTAACCCGTATTTCTCTCTTTTCGGCCTTTTTATTTTTCAGAAAATCACAAAAAAAATTCACAAAAATCACAAAAAAAAATTAAAATTTAAAATCAAAAAAAAAAATAGTTAGAAATTACATAATTGTTGCATCATGCATTTAATCACTTAGGGCACATCATCTAGATTTTTATTTTCTTGTTTTTAATTTTCCGTACCTTATAAATTGTGGTGATTGCTGAAGGACCCAAAGGTGCATTAAATTCTTTCTTTTCCTTAGATCAGAACACGTAGTTTTGATAAGTGCATATTTTTGCATATTTTTTATTACCTATTTATTGCTTGAACTCGTATTTTAATAAATTATTTTGTTACATTTCAGGAAATTCGAGAAAAATAATAAAATGACAAAATAAAGAAATAAAGTGCAAGGAAGGACAAAAGAGGAAGAAAAAAGACTAAAATGAAAGAAGGAAATTTTTTATCCCACTAGGTTTTTCCTTGCAAGGTTTTAACGTGGCAGTCAATCTTTGAAATAACGCGCATTTGACAATAAATGGGAAGTGTTTTATTTGATTGTCAAAGGTTTCTAGATGCTGGTAGAGAAACTACAGCTTAAGAATGATAGATTGTCAAAGTATACTTGTGAAAGCTTTCACTGATTGCAGCCGATTTTTACACTGAAAAATGATATGGCTGGCCTATAAATAGAAGGGAGAGACACCAACAACAAGCAATAACTTTACTTTACTATCTATCTTTCTTGCTGGCCTAGTTGAATTCATTTTGCTTTCTTTTAATACATCTTTGTTTTAGTTTAGCTTACCCTAAAATTTTGTAGCCTCCATCTTGTAAACACTTTCATTTTATTAATGTAAATTTTCATTCCCATTTTATTTTCTTGGGATTCTTCTTCTTGGTTTGAGTTTGTTGGAAAACCAAAATTTTCCGGTTAAAAAAATAATTTTCCGGTGAAGCTTGTTAATTTTCCGGCCAACTCCATAGATTCCGGTGAGCTCCAACATTAGAATAATTTTTGTAGGATCTTACTTGAAAATATTTTATTAAATACAGAATAATTTAGAGCTTCATAGTTATACTTGTATTTTATTTTTCTGATAATATTTTAATAATTATGAATTTTAGAAGTTAAATATTCTACTCTCTTTTTCATTATCTTGTTCACTACGTTGCACCATGCCCTAATACAACACCCAGCACTTTGTTTTTTTTCATTCTTCGTCCTCACCAAACCCATTTCCTTATTTTTTTTTTTACTTTTCCTTATCAAACCCAGCTTGCTTTCTTGTTTTTTTTCTTTCTTTTTCTTTTCTTCTTTTCTTCTTTTCTTATTCACGGCCAACACAAACAACCCCTTATGTCATAGTGGGTTTAACTTTATTATTTAATCTAATCATTGTTGCCATTCACTTTTTAATAATTACTTAGTTATTAATCATTGCCTTGATTTTTAAATCTTATTGTGATATTACTCTAAAATTATTAATTAAATTTAATCACTAGTTGTTTTAATGCTTTAATTAAACTTCTAACTAGCTTTTAATGTGCCTGGTTTGGTTTCTATTAATTAATCCGTGTTGTTAGTTTCCTTTTGATGAGGCATATTCAATTTATGCCCAAATCCAATTTTAGTCCATGCTGGCCCATTTTATATTCCTAGCCCAAGTTAATTAGCTAGCCTGTTTTCTAATATATGCTTGCATGCTCCTGGCTTTCCATCTCTTTCTAGTCCAATTTGCATTTCAATGTTTTCATTACCTTAATTTTAATTAGTTATTAATTTTGTCCTATTTGTTGTGCCGATGAAAGTTAGTTAGATTATTTATAAAAAAAATTTGTGTTTCGTTTTAAATACTAGATTAATTCTCGTAACTTTCTTTTAATTGTTAATTTAGATTAAAACGACTTTTCTCAAAGTCGAAAAAAGTTCTAGTCTGCCTAAATTAGAAATTAAGTATTGCGAAAAATATATAGTCTCTGTGGATTGATATCTCAAATATTAAAAGGAAATTTACCAAGAATACTAGATTTAAAGTTTCTATTTGCAAAAATACCATCTCCTTGAATTAATTGCAATTTTACCAACCTAAGTTTTAAAATTGCAAAAATACCAACCCTAACCCTAACCCTCCCCCCTTTCCCCTTTCCCGTTTAGCCTTTCTGCGCCTGTGTACTTTTTTTTTTTTTAAGGTGGGGTGCTATTTTGGTGGATTTGAATTGCAAGGCCCCAGGGGCATATTCAACTGAATACAACCACATTCAACCAAATGCAACCACATTCAACTTTTTTTTTTTTTAAGGTGGGGTGCTATTTTGGTGGATTTGGGTTACAAGGCCCCGCAGGGGCATATTCAACTGAATGCAACCAAATTCAACCAAATGCAACCACATTCAACTTTCTTTTTTTTTTAAGGTGGGGGTGACTTTGGTGGATTTGGGTTGCAAGGCCCCGCCAGGGGCAATATACAACCAAATGCAACCACATTCAACTTTTTTTTTTAAGGTGGGGTGATTTTGGTGGATTTGGGTTGCAAGGCCCCGCCAGGGGTAATATACAACCAAATGCAACCACATTCAACTTTCTTTTTTTTAAGGTGGGGTGATTTTGGTGGATTTGGGTTGCAAGGCCCAGCCAGGGCAATATTCAACTGAATGCAACTGAAATCAGAAATTTAGTTGCATATGGTTGCATTCAGTTGCTGATTTCATGTTCCATTTTTCAGTTGTCATTTTCGACCTCATTTTAGGACTCTATATATATATATATATATATATATATATATATATATATATATACATATAGAGTTCAAAAATGAGGTCGAAAAAGACAAATGACAAATGGAACTTAAAATGAGAAATTTAGTTGCATGTGGTTGCATTTAGTTGCAATTAGTTGTATGTGGTTGCATTTAGTTGAATATGCCCTTGCGGGGCCTTGCAACCCAAATGAACCAAAATAGCACCCCACCTTAAAAAAAAAAAAAAACACCGTCTGCCAAAGAAAGAGGGGGGAGTGGGGCTAGGGTTAGCGTTAGTATTTTTGCAATTTTGAAACTTACTTAGTAAAATTGCAAATAGCTATTCTTTACAAAAGTAAATGTGCAAAAATTTACTTTTTCCTATTTATTTATCAAAAAACCTCTTATTAAAACGATGATCGTGCGCTTGTGATTTTAATTATCATATTTTTAGCGCATTAATAAGTAAAAGTTATTTTACTTACCAATAATTATGTGTGAAATACATTGGTAGGTAAACTATAACTTCAATTTCACTCAAATTTATTATTATTAAAAAATGCAATCAAAACAACTTTATTTACGTGCATAGGACAGAGAAACGTTATTAATTTTTGGCAGAAAACATTCCCGGTACATTTTCAAAATATTTTGAACTATTAATCCAAATAAATAACCGTGGATGATGTTATCCAAACTAATGTACAGCTTTGTAGTTACAGTAGGTGTCACTAACTTAAGTGCTACGATGGTCCCATTACCTCTGTTAAAGAAGTTGTAATTTTTATCAAGCACTCTTTTCCTTTCTTATTGATTTTTAATCGATTCTCTTCCCTGTCTTTCGAGCATGTTGTCTTCTCACGTATGTTATACTATGTTTTCATTTATTTATTAGTTACTCTATCTGTCCCAACAGTTCTTTGCAGTTACTATTTTGAGTCGTCCTATTCATTTCTATACATTCCAAAAATAGTAAATTTTCTCACTATTACACCCACTACCTTCCCCACTATCTCATATTTAATAATAAAAAATACTATTACACTCACTACTTTTCTCCACTATCTCAAATCTATTATTAAATATTGATAGGTCACACCACTCACTACTACAAATTTGCAATTGCATAACATTTATTTTCACACTTGCATAGCGCTTTTAAACGATATGTAAGCCACCGCTATGCAAGTACATAGGCCTTGCATAGCGCTTTTTTAGGAGCTATGCAAGTAGTCAACTTAGATAGCGCTTTTATAAATGCTACTTAATTAAGTAAGTGTTATCCAAGTACATCTTCTACTATAGCGTTTACCAAAACATCGTACAAGTTCTATTCATTATATGCAATATCTTGGATAGCTCTTTTTAAAGCGCTATGTAAGTGACAATTTTTTTTAAAAAAAAATTATATATTTATTTTTCTGCCTTCCTTTTACCTGTACTACTCTTACCATTTTCAAAAATAATAAACATACAAAAACAATAATATACTCCACAATATATTTGGTAAAAAGAAGAAATCCAAGTCATAAAATTTTGGTCACAATGCATAAATAAATTCTACTATTAAAAAAATTCCAATTTAATGCTTACATCCACAAAACAAAAATATAGGTCTGAGTTATATAATAAAAGCCTTCAGATTACAAAAGGCCGAAACATTTTACACTCAGAATATTATTAGGCACTAGCTAAGCATATTGCATAGCTGCCTATCAACTTGGTTCCTCTTCAAGTCACAAGATCTACAAAAAATACAACATGCTTAGCTTTCCCCTGAAATAGCATCAAGTGTAATTGCACTTCCATGGCAACAGATGTCAAAATTCCAGTTTATCTTCTGTTGGCCACCAACTTCACTTTGCTTTCTAATCTTTCCTAAATTGTAGCAAATAAAGATACAGCTCTGGAAGAAATCATATTCAAACGCAAAAAAAAAAATGGTGAATGATAGAGAGACAAGGGATATTTAAAAATACAGAGAAGTATAGTATAGAACGGAACAGGCAATCAATTCATAAAAAACACACCTTTAAAGCATCTAGAACATAGTGGAGTGCTGCGACTTGAACAAATTGAGGTATTGAGTGATGGACGATATTTACCAATAATTGCATAACGTTGAGTTTGATCTTTTCTCAGTATTTTTAAAATATCAAGGAGTTTACCGAAAATACAATGGTCACCAGAGATTACCAGCAGATAAACGCAATTGCATAAAATTTATAGACACACACCAACAGACTCATTTAACATACTAACATAGTTCTAAGTGACAATCAAGCTTACTTTATCAATTTTATTACCTAGTAAGATAGTAAACAATCAGAAATAACACCACAAAAGATGCCACGAGTGTCAACATTTTTTGGCTTGATATAACGTACAAAAGCACATGAAGTAACATGAAGGACTTCTCAACTTGCTGCATGCCCCTTCATCCATTATAGTCTATAATTTGTTATCAACTCAAACCACCAAATCTACCTTTTCTTGGTTCAAAGATCAACAAACAAGGCTAAAAAGAATAAAGTATGGTACCACAAGATAAAAATTTATATTCACCTTTAGATGAACTATTGCATATTCGATGGCTGCCCCTACTCCAGAGTGTTTTGTCTGCAGCTTATAAATAGAGCAAGTCATTATAAAATGTTGTTCAATAAACACCAAAGAAAAGAGAAAAAAACAAATAAACAACCAGTCAAAAATGACTGTATATAGTTGTAAAGTAAACTTGACCCTATATTTTAGGAAGTCCTCAAAATGTTTTGTAGGACAATTTTATATATTGAGCATAATCTTTCATCATTAACCTTATATAGGGTCAACTGGCTCCATTATCATAGAATATTCAAGCAATCAAGAACTGACAAACAATCAAGAACAATCATTGCTGGGATGGCAACAAAATGTGGTGTACAATGAACGTCATTGTAAAATTAAAAGTTACTTATCCACTGATACACCAGGTCATTGTTGTATGTCAGTGGAGGTCGATGATTCGAACCTCAGCTGAAATCTGAAACTGCGAGAATCTAGAGTATTGGAAATGACCATAATCAAAGAAAAATAATGTTGACTGTCAGTCATGCATGCAATTAGTGCTTTACATGGTCTTCACAGACTAAAAAAGCATGACAATTTCTACTTCTCTGTTAAATACCTTCTTTATTTTAAACATCTCACTCTTGATTTATGACTATTAAGGACTGGCTCTACATATGCATGATGCTCTGTCCATGTGACAATAGAGAAGTGATTGTCCATGTGATAAAATATTAAAAAACCCGACTCAGTGGTTGATTAGCAGCTCCGTTTCAAGATAACCACCTTAGCAATTCTTCGGACTAAAATTAAATACAAAAAAGTAATACATCAGAACCCATATATCACCAAAAAACATATATGAACTAAACCCCACAAATACCTTTTAATATTGTGAACTGAGAAGCCAAACCCCACACCAAACTTTGAAGCAGCTACAAAATTGAAACCTCAAATTAATTTATAGCGAAAACTAATTAAATGAAAATACCTAAAATTAAACCCCTAAAATTGAATCCAGTGAGAAGAACAAATCGATTGTAGAGTGATAGAGAACAGTGGGAGAGATAAACAAATCGATTGTAGTGAGAGAAAATAGTGGGAGAGAAGTAGCAGGCGATTCCCAAATGAAACTCTAGAAGTCGCGATTGAAGATAAAATCGATTGAAGTCACGATTGGAGAATAGTGTGAAACAACGATTCCCAGCAATTGAACGAAACAACGATTGTGTGAGCGATGAAGATGAACAGAGCGATTGTGAGAGAACAGAGCGATTGATTGGTAAAATGTTTAACTTAGGAGTGATTCTAACGAGTGTTTCAATAAATAATTAAAAAATGCTAAATATACGTTTAACATAGACAGCCCTTCTTAAAACGCTATAGTAGAGTTCAATAATGAATAAAAAATAAATAAAAAGTACTTAAAATATAGTAGCTTCAATAGCGCTCAGAGAAACGTTATGTAAATTTAAGCTACCATAGCGTTTGTTGAAGAAGCGCTATCTAACTAATTTTTATTTTAAATTTTGTTTATTTTATTCATTTGCATAATTACTTGCATAACGTTTTTGACAAAAACGCTCTCTAAGCGACACAATTACATTGCACTTTTAAAAAATCTCTATGCAAGCGGTGTCTCCCAAGTTCAAAATTATAGTAATTACCCACTTTTCATCACTTTACCTACTTAAATACTATACATATATATATAGGCAAGTGCTCAAATGAGAACCACTCTTAAAATGAGAACTCAGTCTCCAAAGCATATCACCAAAATCCAGCAGAATCACCAAATCGTTAAAATTAATAAAAAAAAAATAAAAATCAAGTCAGTGCTTAAATCAGCATGATGATGTCATTGCTGACATCAGCATGCTGACGTGGCTGAAATTTTCCCGCCAGAAAATTTTGCCCCGAAAAAAAAAATTTCCCGCCAAAAAAAAAATAATTTTTTTTGGCAATTTTTTTCCTACAAAAGAAATGGTGATTTGGCAGGTTTCCAGCCAAAAAATGGTGATCCAAAAATCAATTAGATTGGCGTTTTCCCTAAATACGACATTTAACCTTTAGGGTTCAACAGTTCCATTTTGGGTTTTAGAAATATTCAGAATGACGAATAAACCATATACGGACTTAGGGTTTAGGGTTGTTTACCGTAGACCCTAAACCCTAACTTATCCTGATTTTTAAAAAATCGGTGCTGATTCCCGATTTTTGAAAAATCAGGTCGCCGGACTTAGTAAAAAACAAAATTTGAATTTTAAAAATTTCCCGAAAAAATGGTGATTTGGCAAATTTTCCCGCCAAAAAATTGGTGTGTTGGCAAAATTTTCCGCAAAAAAATTGGTGATTTGGTAAATTTTCCCGCTGAAATTTTTTTTCCCCCGCAAAAAAATTTTTTTTGCCCAAAAAAAATATTTTTTATAGGCTCGACAGCCACGTCATCATGCTGATGTGAGCAGTAACGTGGCGCTAGCATGATGTCAGCAGTGGCGCTGAAAAATAATATTTTTTTGTGATTTGGTGATTCTGCTGGATTTTGGTGATTTGATTTAGGGACTAAGTTCTCAGAGGTTCTCATTAGAGTAGCTCTATATATATATATATATATATATATATTATAAAAATTAAATTATATGTAATAATGTTATATTTGATCATATTAAATTGTTAAATTCTATATTTATACAGAAATAACTTTTTGGTGTAAAAATTAGGAGTTAAAAACAATTTTATGTTAAATTTTATGGTATTATTTATTATTTTTATACAAAAAAATTTTAGCCTACATCTAAAAGCATTTCACCAATTTTTTGAATAACTTATAAGTAAAAAGAATTTACATTTTTGAAATTATTATTATTAAGTTCTCGGAGTCCTCAAAAACAGAGGATCCACTTCTACTTTGAACTTGTTTTGCGTCTGGAGATCCCTCTTTGACTCTTTTCTTCTCATATGTATTCTCCCTGTTCAGCCATTTTCATGAGAAAAAAAAAAGTATAATCAAATTATATTTTCACTATCCTTAAAATTATGATTTATAGTAATGTATAAATTAAAGTATTTTTATTAAGAGATGTACTATTTCACATTACAACTTTAAGTTAATAAAATCATTCTTAAATTACATATCAAACTATATTTAACACATTCCAAAACTAAATAAAAACATATAAAACAAATTAAATATTAAATTTCCATTTTTTATATTGTAAAGGGAAAAAATTATGTCCCATTCATTTCTATCCACTTGCTATTTTGGGGTATCCCATCATTTCTACCCATTTCAAAAATAGTAAAGTTTTAATAATAAAAAACACTATTACACCCACTAACTTTCCTCCACTATTTCAAATCTATAATATAACACTATTACACCTACTACTTTTCTCCAATATCTCAAATCTATTATTAAATATTGATAGATTTCATCACTTTATCCATTTTTCATCTAACTTTACTCATTTTTCATACATTTTCTTGGTTTCCGTGCCCAAACCCAATGGGTGTACCCATTGGGACATAGGGAGTAATTCTTTATGTAGCTAAAATATGTAATACTCCCTCCGTCCCAGCCTGTTCTTTACAGACGGCTGGGACACGGAGACCAATATATATATAGTATTTAAGTAGTTAAAGTGATGAAAAGTGGGTAAAATGGTGGGACCTATCAATATTTAATAATAGATTTAAGATAGTGGAGAAAAATAGTGGGTGTAATAGTATTTTTTATTAATAAATATGAGATAGTGGGGGAAGGTAGTGGGTGTAATAGTGAGAAAACTTACTATTTTTGGAATGTATAGAAATGAATAGAATGACTCAAAATAATAACTGTAAAGAACTGTTGGGACGGATGGAGTAACTAATAAGTAAATGAAAACGTAGTATAACATACGTGAGAAGACAACATGCTCGAAAGTCAAGGAAGAGAATCGATTAAAAATCAATAAGAAAGGAAAAGAATGCTTGATAAAAATTACAATTTCTTTAACAGAGGTAATGGGACCATCGTAGCTACTAAGTTAGTGACACCTACTGTAACTACAAATCTATACATTAGTTTGGATAACATTTGACTATACATTAGTTTGGATAACATTTGACAGGCCAGCATCTACGGTTATTTATTTGGATTAATAATTCAAAATATTTTGAAAATGTATCGGGAATGTTTTCTGCCAAAAATTAATAACGTTTCTGTCCTATGCACGTAAATAAAGTTGTTATGACTGCATTTTTTAATAATAATAAATTTGAGTGAAGTGGAAGTTATAGTTTACCTACTGTTGTGCCCAAAATTCGCCTTGGGCTTGATTTAAGACCCATTAAGATTACGGGTTCGAGTAATGTGGATATCGAAAGATAGGGTTGGACTAGGTATGGATGCTTTGGCCCAATATGTCTTGGAAATATACTGAAATATGAAGATTCTGGCATCTGGTTCGGGGGGTTCATTCATGGAGGGGTACATGTGTCTGAACCCCTGGTGGGGTACTGTTGTGTGGAGGCTTGATAGGGGTTCACCCAAGTGACAGGCTTCCAGATAGGGTACGTGTACGTACCCTGACAATTTCCAGAAATAAGCCCAGCAGTCCCGCAATTTCATAAATTGAAGAAAAATGGATAAGGGACGCTTTAATAATCTTATGGATAACTCCTAAACATCAGGAACAGGTCAACAACATCAGTTATCACAGATAATCATTATATATACATGGATTATGTATATATATGTGGATATATGATGGAAAATCATATATTTATGAAGATAATCATGGATTTATGGATAATAACCGGATAATCTTGGTTGATGGAATAACTACTGGATGATTATATCAAAACATGGCTTATCAGTCAAGTAAAGAGTCCAAACCCTAAGAACTACATGGGACTTGATTCCTATAAATATAGGATATATAGGCACTTTGCGGGGGTTGAATCTCACTTGACTCTACATGCCTTATATGGAAACATGAGCAATACACATCTCCGGCGACTTGGATGGCCGAGTAGAGGACTACTCGGCCCTTGTTGTCCGGTGACTATATATTTCCACAGAGACTATATATTTTTTGCAATCCTTAATTTCTAATTTAGGCGGACTAGAACTAACTAACTAACTTTCATCGGCATAACAAGATATGACAAATTAACAACTAATTAAAATAACGATAATGAAAACATTGAATGCAAATTGGACTAGAAAGAGATGGAAAGCCAGGAGCATGCAAGCTTATATTAGAAAACAGGCTAGCTAATTAACTTGGGCTAGGAATATAAAATGGGCCAGCATGGACTAAAATTGGATTTGGGCCTAAATTGAATATGGCCCATCAAAAAGAAACTAACAACACAGATTAATTAATAGAAACCAAACCAGGCACATTAAAAAGCTAGTTAGAAGTTTAATTAAATCATTAAAGCAACTAGTGATTAAATTTAATTAATAATTTTAGAGTAATATCACAATAAGATTTAAAAATCAAGGCAATGATTAATAACTAAGTAATTATTAAAAAATGAATGGCAACAATGATTAGATTAAATAATAAAGTTAAACACACTATGACATAAGAGGTTGCTTGTGTTGGCCATGGATAAGAAAATAAGAAAAGAAAAAGTAAGAAAAAACAAGAAAGCAAGCTGGGTTTGATAAGGAAAAGTAAAAAAAAACTAAGGAAATGGGTTTGGCGAAGGCACGTAGTGAACAAGATAATGAAAAAGAGAGTAGAATACTTAACTTTTAAAATTCATAATTATTAAAATATTATCAGAAAAATAAAATACAAGTATCACTATGAAGCTCTAAACTATTCTGAATTTAATAAAATATTTCCAAGTAAGATCCAACAAAAATTATTCTAATGTTGGAGCTCACCGGAATCTATGGAGTTGGCCGGAAAATTACCAAGCTTCACCGGAAAATTATTTTTTTTAACCAGAAAATTTGGGTTTTCCAACAAACTCAAACCAAGAAGAAGAATCCCAAGAAAATAAAATGGGAATGAAAATTTGCATTAATAAAATGAAAGTGTTTACAAGATGGAGGCTACAAAATTTTAGGATAAGCTAAACTAAAATAAAGATGTATTAAAAGAAAGCAAAATGAATTCAACTAGGCCGGCAAGAAAGATAGAAAGTAAAGTAAAGTGATTGCTTGTTGTTGGTGTGTCTCCCTTCTATTTATAGGCCAGCCATATCATTTTTCAGTGTATAAATCGGCTGCAATCAGTGATAGCTTTCACATGTATACTTTGACAATCTATCATTCTTAAGCTGTAGTTTGTTTACCATCATCTAGAAATCTTTGACAATCAAATACAACACTTCCCATTTATTGTCAAATGCGCGTTATTTCAAAGATTGACTGGCACGTTAAAACCTTGCAAGGAAAAACCTAGTGGGTTAAAAAATTTCCTTCTTTCATTTTAGTCCTTTTTCTTCCTCTTTTGTCCTTCCTTGCACTTCATTTTTTTATTTTACCATTTCATTATTTTTCTCGAATTTCCTGAAATGCAACAAAATAATTTATTAAAATACGAGTTCAAGCAATAAATAGGTAATAAAAAATATGCAAAAATATGCACTTATCACTTATCAATATATATTGATATATAATTTATTGGTAGGTATATAGTGATTTCACTCAAATGATTAGATAATTTTTGATTGATTACAAAGTTTGGAAGATTATCCTATTTATAGGACTACATGGAACCGCCTAGAAGGTTTCTAATAAATCCAATTTAATTAATTTAGTAATTCTTTATGAACATGAAAGGTAAAAAGATAAGAACTCAAAGGACAAAAGCTCAAAGAACATGAAACTCAAAAGACTAAGCTAGATATTTTCAAAAACATTTTAGATAATTAAAATAATAAAATAAGTTTAGTTTATATTATTTTAACAAACTACTATTATTTCTCCACTACTCCCACACTCAGAGTAAGGCTAAACAACCCGTGTGACACCCACACTCCTAGTAGGCTAAACAACCTGTGTGACTCGCTCCTTGCGGCAGACATAGACGACTGAATACATAGATGTGATTACAACGTTTATTAAACATAAAATATAAGTCCATCAATTTAACCAAAGCCTAAACAGTTTAGATTAGAACCCAACAATGCATTTGTGAAAAAAAGTTTGGAAAAAAATATATATAATTCAAAGTTTTATGATATTTATAATATTATCTAACTATACTAAAAAAAACAGAATTTTATTCGAACATTATGATTAATGTATGATAATTTTGTATTTATTATATAAGAACTAAAATTACTGAAATATGTTAAGGCTAAAGTTGTACCTTGTTCCGTCTTATTGATTTGAATGCTTAACATTAATATGTTTACTGGTCGCTCGAATGGTTAAGGAAATGTTCTGCATGTATGCTTAATCTGCAAGTCAACTTATAATTAGTTCCGAAATATATAGTTTAGATGAATGGTAGGTAGGTAAGTTTCAAAAAATAAGAAAGAGGAATGGTAGGTGAATGGAGAATGCGTCGGTCGAATGTGCGAAGGGGGCTGCGTTGAAAACTTGAAATTTTTATACAGGGTGCTACTAGTTTGTTATTGTTTTTTAGAAATATTTTACTTGACCTAATTTATCTAATTCAAATACGTTCCTTAATTAAACATCATAGTTTATATTTTCTTATTACTATAGAATATTACAGTGTCAGACTTTTACTATAGAATATTCATACATCAAACATATAGTTATTCATGCATCAAACATCATAGTTTATATTTTCATATTACTATAGAATATTACAGTGTCAGATTTTTACAAGATTCTATCCGCTCCATCACATAATTAGTTATACTTGCAACTTTAAACGAACGTATTCCAACAAATGCATGGATACATACGATCAGTGCAGTTAACAAAAAAAAAAAGGATAGGCTCATTACATGCAATTATTTCCGTTTGGGGATGTGATTATTATTTTGAAACTGAAAATTAGATAATTTTAACAGATCTGATACAGCTATGTTTCTCAGCTACATGCACTCAAAAAAACACAGCAAGTACAACAAAGAAATTATACAGTGAAGTAAAGAAGTGGCTTACTAGTGCTACAAGACCAAAAAAATGACAATTAATAATACACCAAAGACGATGAATAGTATTATTAGCAGCAAAAAAGGATTGCATCTGTGATGAGTTGAGTAGCCGACCAACGGTGTTGACAAGGAAGATGATTGGGTTGACCTTGGAAGCAGTACTGGTGGTGGTACGAAAACAACAGTGTCGTGGTGGCGAATTGGCGGGGTTGGTGGCACGATGATAACGGTATCATGGTGATGTGGTGGAGGATGGTCGTGATGTGGTGGGGGTAGATGGTTATGGGGCGGGGGCTGGTGGTTGTGTGGTGGGGGTGGATGGTTATGGGGCGGGGGCTGGTGGTGGTGTGGTGGGGCATGATGGTTACGGGGAGGTGACATGATGAATTGTTTACAAGTGTTGAGGGAAAGAGAGGAACTAAAAGAAGGATATAGGAATAGCTTAACATATAAAGAGATAACACGAACAAGCTCTAGCCACTTTAAAGGGAAAAGTAAGAGAGCCTATATATTTACTTGTCAGTTCATGTAATTGGTCAGAAGAGCGATCATGTACTAGTTTAATATTTGGAAAGACAATATATTTTGAAAAAAAGAGCTAATGAAAAACATCTAAATCAAATAGACGTTCAAAATAGGTGCACGCTGTTCACCTTGACTCTATCGATTTTTCATTGTTTTGTTTAAAAGCTGAAGTCATTTTTGGCAAACCTATTAAATATTAAGATTTCAAGTTTGTAAATTATTAAATTTTAAATCAACAAATTTCATATTCATATATAATATCTTTGCGTTGGCTGTTTGGATGGAGTGACAGGTCAGCAATGATCGAAGTCTTCTCCTTTATGAAACTCAGTCTCGGTCACCCTAGCTATGTTTGGTTATTTGCTAGATCAGTTTTTATAATTCCAGATATGATGTTCAAAGTAATTGTGTGCCGGATAGGATTAAAATTCGTAGGAATAGCTCCTACAATAAAATGTTTTGGTGTCTGAAATTTAAATAATTTAGTCTATTATCATAACTAAATTGAAAAAAAGGGGATAGTTATTTAAAAATAGGAAGTTAAATTGAGCTGGCCGGGTAAAGTTTTTTCTATAGGTGACATATTAATATTTAAATTCAGTATATCCAAAAAAATTAATTGATTTTACATACTATTATTTTATAGGCTTAATGACCTTTTAGCCCTCGAAGTTTTATACGAAATACCTATCAGTCCTTAATGTTTCAAAACGTTCCTTTTAGCCCCTAAAGTATTCGTAAAGGTCCAATTAACCCTTGTACCCGTACAAAAAATTGTAACGGTACGTATCGGATGGGCAAAATAGACATTACATGTGTCCGTTACAATTTTTTTTTTAATTTGTACCGGTATAAGGGTTAATAGGACTTTTCCGGATACTTCAGGGGCTAAAAGGTACAACGTATTAAACTTGAGGGTTTGATGGGTACAAAAGGTCATTACTATATCTAATAGTTTAATTCAGCTACCACTATCTCCATACCACTCGAGTAAGACTTACACTACAAGAAACAGAGTCTTTTCCGACCGTCATAAATCCGACTAACTCTTTACTGGAGCTAAATCCGACCGTGAGGTACCACGGTCGGGTTTATTTTAAATCCGACCACTTAAACCGACCAACAAGTCTTGTGGAGCCCACATTTGTTGACTGACTGGCCACGTCAGCCTAAACCGACCAATAAAACCGACCAATATTATTTGTGGATCCCACACGAACACTAAAGAATAAAACCGACCATTTAAACCGACCAACAGGTCTTCTGGGGCCCACTTCTGTTGACTGACGGGCCACGTCAGTTTAATCCGACCAATAAAACCGACCAATATTGTTTTTGGATCCCACACGAACACTAAAGAATAAAACCGACCAATATTTCCGACCGTTGTTTCAAGCCTTCCCACGTCAGACTAACCCGACCGTTAGGACGGTCGGGTTTGTGAGACACTTAAATATTTTTGTAGTTCCCGTTTTATGTTTTATTCCGTTAACTCTCTCCTCTCTCCAATTAACTCTCTCACTCACTCCTCGATCTCTCCGGCATCTCTCTCTCTCTCTCTGGTAACTCATCTCTCTCTCTCTCTGTTATATACTTACACACACGCACTGTATCTATATATTCGATTTGGGTTTTAACTTTATGGATTTATGAATTTGGGGCTAGTAAATTGATTCTCTATTATATGATTTTGTATGTCGGATTCCTTGGTTCGAATTATGTTCGATTATATGATTTTGTATGTCGGATTTCTTGGTTCGACTTATGTTCGATTATATGAGTTAGTATGTTGGATTTCTTGGTTCGAATGGATGGATTCAAATTTATTAATGGCTACAAATTTCATACTAAATCTCCCATTTTAAAAATTGAACCATGTCTGCCAAGTGCCAAATCATAAACAAGAATTATGAATTTTCTCCCAATTGATCACAATTCATAAGAAACAATTAAAGGTTCGCGACTCCTTACTTATGTTAAGCCTTCAATGATATATATTAGCAAAAATAGAGAATTCGCAATACAATCAAATAAACATATAAAAATTAGTTGCTCATGCTAGCCAAATAAAACTGACATAAACAAAGTTATGATAAGAGTTTAGAATAAAGAAAATACAATTTAAAGAATCTCTTGAAACTTGGATGGAATTTCTTCGATCCTTACTCAAGTTTTCTCACATAAAGTTGCCTTAATGTGGTCAAACATGACAGAAATCCATTGATAAGTTGTTGTAGTCCATCGGTAAATTACCAACGGACATACAATAAGGGCATACATAAAGTTATGTTTGTTCAATTTTTCGATTATATGATTTTGTTTGTTGGATTTGTTGGTTCAATTTGACACATTTGAATTTATGTTCGATTTTTATGTAATTTTGTTGTTCAATTCATTCTCTTTTTTTGAATATATAGATATGGATGGTCAAAATTACCTCTTTCCACGTTTTATGCGCCTTGTCCATCCCAGCGAATATAAACCGCAAAATAAAATGGTATGAGTAATGGTCAATTAATGTATGCATTTGAATATGTAGATATGTATGACACCTCTTTTTTCCGCAGAAAATACCACCGCCGATTTTAACACATTTTGGAGCTGAGATGCCAGAAACAGTTATATTCGAGCTTCCTAACGGTGAGAAGACCCATGTGAGATTCGATCGGGAGGATGGGATTTTTAAAAACGTATTGGGATTTTTTAAGAAATTTCGGAGCAAGTATGGTATATGCGCCGTGTTTACCTACAAGGGCAACGGGATCTTTATGGTAAATGTTTTGAATGAATATCTGACAGAGGTTGAGTATGATCCCCCGACCTATGGTAAATTTTCTATCATTTATCCTTTGTTATATATATATATATATATATATATATATATATATATATATATATATATATAGCTAACAATTAGTAATTAAATTAAGTAATTGTGTTTTTATTTTTAGATAAACTTACCATGGTTGGATGTAAGGCTTTTTCATTATGTAAGACTAAATCCCACGCAGAAAGGGGTCTCGTAGTAAGTTCACATTATCTTACTTTTAATGCATTATACGCAATACAATTTTCATCTTTTTTGATATAATTTTGGTTGATCATATACATATGTAAAAATGCAGGCCCTCTCCCCGGCTTTTTTTAAGCGATTTGCTCATCTTCTACCTTCTGAAATTACCGTTACTTTACCAAATGGCCAAACCTTCATTGGATCTTACTCACCGGAAAGCAAGATTTCTGGCTTGAGGTTTTTTGAGGAGGGAGACATTATAGTGCTTACTTATCTTGGTGATGGGCGATTTGAAGCAATTTTATTTGGTCCAAGCCTCGTGGAGAAATCATATTCTGTTAATGAATTCAAAGTAGGAATTGTACAATCACATCTCCTGAATTATTGCTATGGAATTATTGCGTTGATTGTGTTATTGGTACAGCTGGGAACCAGAACTGCAGGAAAAAAAAATTGCAGGCTTTAAACCGACCGAGTAATCCGACTGAAAGTCTTAAACCGACCGTTTTTTACCATTGCTCCCCCAGTAAACCCGACCGTATTCTTAATATTGTGGTCGGTTTAAATTAGTCGATTTTTCTTGCTCTCTGGAATGAATCCGACCGTAATGGTCGGTTGCAAACCCGACCACTTATTCCGACCGTTTTAGTCGGATTAAAACTGCATTAAATGCTCCCAACTACCTCTGCACCGATGGTGACAAAAAAGTTGATAATTCGTAATTTAAACCGACCGTTATGGTCGGATTAGAACTGACCCTAATTTATTGTTATACACCCCTTTTTCTTTCACTCTTCATTTATTGTTTTCTTGAGACATTTAGTGGTTGGAGGCTTGAATCTAGAGAAATCATGGAGAACATTGAAAGCTCATTATGGTGAAAAATCTTGGAGAACATTGAAAGCTCATTAATGGTATGTTATAAATTATGCCCACTTTTGTTTTAATTTTTTTTCATTTGTGAATATATACATACATGTTTTGTACATATTATATTTGTGAATATGTACATTAATAGTGAACAAATATACATGTTTGTACATATTCTTTAATTTTTTGTACATATTAAATTTGTCAAATATATATGTACATTATATTTGTGCATTAATTGTGTGAAATGTGAATATGTTTTTTTGTTGATTTATAGTTATGTGAAAAATGTATTATGAAATTGATATATATATATATGTCGAAACGTGATTGGATGAACCGACGTGTGGAAAATAATGTACTTTCATCGAGTAATGAATATTGGGATGGTGTGAAAGAATTTTTGGAGTTCGCGCGTAAAAATGGTATGAAGGGCGAAAAAATATTATGTCCGTGTAAGAAATGTAAAAATGCGTTGTGGGCGAAACTTGATAGTGTTGAACTTCACTTATATAAAAATGGTATTATGGAACATTATAAAGTATGGACTTCGCATGGTGAAAAAAGAGAAGTTATCAAAAAGAAAAAACGTAAGCGTACCTCGGAAGAGATTGTTGAGGAAGAGATTGTTGAAGAACCCTTTGATTTAAACGCATTATTACGAGATATTAGTGGTGAAAATCATGGTGATGCGAGTAATAGTAATGTTGAAGAACCACCAAATGCATATGCTTCTCAATTTTACAAGGATGTTAAAGATTCGGGAGCTCCAATTTATCCGGGTAACACAACTTTTACAAGAATGTCATTGACCACTCGATTGTTTCATTTTAAAAATATGGCACAATGCTCTGAAAAGGTCTTTGATTCTTCACTTGCATTGCTTGGTGAAGTTCTTCCTAAGGACCATACTTTACCGAATTCTTATTACATTATGAAAACAATGATGAATAAGTTAACTTTGGGATATGAGAAAATTGATGTATGTGAGAATGATTGTATGTTGTACTACGGTGATGATGAGAACAAGATTGTTTGTGACATTTGTGGTAAAAGTCGTTACAAAGGTAAAAAAAAGAAAAACGGAAGAGGGATACCGAACAAGGTCTTGAGATATTTTCCACTTATCCCTCGTCTACAGAGATTGTATATGTCAGAGCATACCGCTAAACACATGACATGGTACAAAAAAAGGGAAACTAAGCCAGGAGAACTTAGTCACCCTGCAGACGGAGATGAGTGGAAAGAATTTGATCGTCGTTATCCAAGATTTGCAAGGGAGAGTAGGAATATCCGTCTTGGACTTGCAACCGATGGCTTTTGCCCTTTTAGCAATTCCGGGAAAAAGGTGTACTCGGTGTGGCCGGTGATAGTGGTGGTCTACAATCTTCATCCCTCTATGGGAATGAAAAAACCGTACACTTTTATGCCTCTTTTAATTCCCGGTGAAAAGAGTCCGACCAAGAATCTAAACGTGTACCTTAGACCTCTCATAAAAGAATTAAAGGAGTTGTGGGATGTAGGGGTGGAAACATTTGATCAATCATTAAAGCAAAATTTTACCTTGAGGGCGGCGATTATGTGGACAATAACTGATTTTCCTGGGTTACGTATGGTTAGCGGATGGTCAACACATGGAAAACTCTCATGTCCGGTTTGTGGTGGAAAAATTCAAGGAATTCAATTGAAAACATGTGGAAAGTGTAGTTTTTTTGGTACAAATCGTTGTTTCTTACCCGAAGATGATCCTCTCCGTCTTCCAAGTACTAAGTTTCCATGTGAAGAAAAAAGGGTGTTTGTTGGACGCTCAAGTGGTGAGACTTTGAAGAATATTTGTGAAAATTTAGAATTTCCACCACCGGGAAGAGAAAACAAAAATAAGAAAAGCCTCGGTTTCGGAGTTGATCACAATTGGACGCACTTTTCAATGTTTTTTGAGTTGCCATATTGGTCATCACTTTCGATGCGTCATTGTATCGATGTCATGCACACCGAAAAAAATGTGTTTGACAATATTTTTTATACTATCATCAATGATACAAACAAGACGAAGGATCACAAGAAGGCAATGATCGATTGCAAGTTGATGAATGTTTTGCCCGAATTGTGGATCGAAGGTGGAAAATAGCCAAAAGCACCTTTTACACTCACAAAAAAACAACGAAAACTCATGTGTGATTGGTTTCGTTCATTGTCACTTCCGGATGGTTATGCATCAAATATAGGCCGTTGTTGTAAAGAGAATTGTACGTTTTCGGGGTTCAAATCACACGATTGTCATATTATCATGCAAAAGTTGTTGCCGCATGCGATTCGTGAGCTTCTACCTCAATATATTGTTGATGCACTATCTTCGCTTTCAAATTTCTTTCAAGACATTTGTTCTTCTACCTTAATCCGAGATGATTTAAAAATTTTGGAAAAGTCTATAGTCCGAACGATGCTCGTGCTAGAAACATTTTTTCCACCAAGTTTTTTTGATTCAATGGAGCACTTAGTACTACACTTGGCCGAAGAATGTAGGTTAGGAGGTCCCGTTAATTATCGTTGGATGTATTTTGTTGAGAGAATGATGGGATATATGAAGCATAAGGTTTGTAATAAGGCAAGGGTTGAAGGTTCAATTGCAGAACGTTATATAGAAGAGGAGATGTTGAATTTTTTCTCATTCTACTTTGATTCTAAATCGGTCACGGTTCATAATCAATTACGTCGTAACGAGGTTGTGTGTGGCACAAATGATAAAAATGAACTCGAAGTGTTCATATATCCTCATAGTACCACGGGAAAGCACAAAAATGCATATTTGACGGATGAAGAACGATTACTTGCGGACGAATATGTTTTCATGAACTCACCCGAAGTTCAACCTTACATACTAGAGTATGAAGCTCACGTGAAAGAAGAACAACCAAACACAATATCGGAAGAATTGGAGAGATTGTTAAAAACCGAATTTAGATAATGGTTTCGCACAAAGGTTGAAAACGATGATGTGAATGGTCCGCGTTTTAGATCCTTACTTTTGGGACCAGCAAAATTGGCAATGTTGTATGAAATTTGTACCGTTAATGGCTACAAATTTCATACTAAATCTTCTTCAATTGCTAGTTCCGGAGTTATGGTCAAATATAGTTCACAAAATAATGTCTTAAATGATTATTATGGTCAATTGCAAGAAATCATCAAGTTAATTTATCAAGGTGGAAAACAAGTTTACTTATTCAAATGTGATTGGTTCGATAGTGCCGGATCCGGTGTACGGATTGACCGAAATCGTGTTATTACAGTTGATGTAAGTTCACGATTACAATCAAATGAGAAATTTATCTTGGCTAGTCAAGCTACTCAAGTGTATTATGCTCCTAGTGTGTTGTATCCACAAGGTAACATATATACGGTTATTACAAGTAAAAGTCGTCCATTTGATGAATCGATAAATTCATGTAGAGAAGAAGAAGCCTTTCAAGAAAATCAATCGAGACCTTCATTTTCTTTATTTGTTGATTTCGCTCAATATGCGCCTATGACACAAAATCACCAACAAGAAGAAGACGAGGAAGAGGAAGAGGAGGAGGAAGAAGAAGAAGAGAATAATGAAGAAGGAGAAGAAGGAGAAGGAGAAGGAGAAGAAGAAGAAGAAGAAGAAGAAGAAGAAGAAGAAGAAGAAGAAGAAGAAGAAGAAGAAGAAGAAGAAGAAGAAGATGGTGATGATGATTCCGATTATGAATAAGTGTAAAATAATTGTATTTTAATCAAGTATGAGACGATGTTTGCAATTATAACTTAATGCAATTCATTAGATTGGATTTTAAATATTTCGTTCGATTGATTTTATGTATGAATAGGTGATTGTACTTGTTCAGGGTTGGATTGAATCTTTGTTATTGGTAATATTGTTAGAGGGGAATAGGTAATATAATTATTGGTAAAAAAAAAGTTCAGGATCAAAACCGAATGTTTAAGGATTAAACCAACCGTTTTTGACCATTTCGTTCAAGGAAAACCGACTTCATAAATCCGACCACAGTAGTCGGTTACTAAACCGACTACTTTTAACGATCGCTTTAACATTCAACATGTTGACTTATGGTAATCTGTGCGGTTATTTAAGAGTTTTGACTATTGAGAAACGACCATCAAAACCGACCGATTATTCAAAAATGCGGTCGGGTTTAAGTTTGAAAAAATTTCTTGTTCAATGCATCTGGTATTCCGTGCGGTTATGGGAAATGAAAAGGTGAAACCAGTCAGTGAAGGGGCGCGTCCATATGCCTATATATATCATGTAGTTTCATAAGTCATAACATATTGTGAATCTTCTCATTACATTGGTAATATATTTATATATGTTTGTATATTTTCAATTACTTTGCAAATATTACATTGGTATTTTAATATAATCTGTATCTTGCAGTCATGGATTCGATCAAGGGTTCGAGCAAGACCGAGTCGTCGAAGAAGAAGTTGCAAGAGGAGTTGAAAGAAGCAAGGATGGAGAACAAGTTGCTCCAAGAAAAAGTTGACGAACTGGCGGTACAAGTGGAGGAACTCCAGGATTCTTTGTTGGAGGCAAAAATAGAGATTGCACATTTAACAAAATTGTATAATCACCAGTTTCCTTGATTATGTAATTTGATTTTTATTTTGATTATGTATTTTAAAAACTTTTTATGATTCATTCGGACTTTGTTTTATTAGTTTTGATTGGACTTTTGTTGTATTTTAATTATGGTTTTTTTAGGCTGCATTTTTGGTTCTAGGAACCAGAAATGCAGCCTAAAAAAATAAAAAACGTAGTACAAACCCGACCGTTTAATCCGACTGCCAGGACAAAACCGACCATTACTGACCATTTCGTTCCCATTAAAACCGACCGCATTCATAATTGCTTTGGTCGGTTAAATTTGGTCGGTTTTATGGACACCAAAAAGTCTCTGGAATGAATTCGACCAATATGGTCGGTACATAAACCGACCAATAAAACCGACCGTAAGAAACCCTAACGGTCGGTCTGTAAGATACCCTAACCCATATTAAAACCGACCGTAATGGTCGGTTTATTGCTGATGTCATAAATAGCAAAACAACCATTCTCATTTCAATGATTTTCAGCCACTTTTTTATTATTAATTTTTCTAAATATGATTAGTACTAAGTTTTATGATTTAATTAAACAAAAATCAATTTTTTTTATAAAGTTACATAATTTTCAATAATTATATATTATTTTAGGCAATAAAAAACAATAAAAATAACAAACTATTAAATTTACCAACTTGAAAAATATTAAAAAAAATTTAATTTCATAGTGTTCACTTTCTTCATAAGAAACAACATTAAAAAATGTTTTCTTATTGTTTTAAAAAAATTCTAATATTGTGTAATTAATGCATAATTAAGTGTCATTTTTAAATAATATTTGTAAAATAGTGTAATACTATAATTTTGACCAATTCTCGAACTATTTATGTTGTATTGTATATAAAGTCAAGTAAAGTCTTCAGAAAAATTATTTGACAAAATTTAAGATTCGATTTATGGAGAAACGGGAGTATCATGATTATAAAGTAATACAATTCATAGACATTTATCAAAATGTCCAAAATTATCCTTTGTTAATATTTTTGTAAAAAATATGTTACAAACAAACCTTACGGATTTAAATATCACTTTAAAATGACTATTAACAATTTTTATAGTTTTAATAATTAAGTGTTTTAAATTTTTGTGTAGTATTTTTCATAAATTTGAAAATTATTATACATATAACCGACTAATATAGTCGGTTTTAAATGGAGGGAAAACGAAAAATTCTAATTTTCAGTAAAATTTCAATATCGCGCCAATATTAAAACCGACCATTCAAAACCGACCCGTAAACAAGTGAACGGTCGGTTTTGGGACTGATTAGGGTAAATAGCCGCAGTTTCCCCCTTTTCTTTTTTCTCTCTTTTTCTTGCCTTCTCCCTTTTATCTCTTTTCTCCCTTTTCTCTCTCAAGTCTCAACTGTCAAAACTCAACAATATGGGTCTCAATTATTTGATTTCTCTACTGATTGCACTTGTCTTGCTGCTTAACTACAAAACCACTGCCGAAAATCGCAAAAAAATGAGGAATCAAAGAGCTTCAAGTACAACTGAAGATGGGTTTGTAAGTGGGTTTCGAAGATGGGGTTCCATGGAGGTATCTAATTGTTTTCAAGCATGGTTGTCTCGATTTTACAACTTGTTTGTATCTACTTGTTCCAATTTTACTTGTTTTCATGGTTTAATTACTTGCATTTATATATATATATATATATATCTCTACTTGTTTCCATGGGTTTTATTTGTCTAATTCTTACTTGTTTACTTCTATTTTTGTATTTTTTTTTGCTTTTATATATGAAATTTGTTTCCGAATGACTTTGTTTTTAGATAATTTTCGAAATGGGTTTTGTTTTCGAAATGGGGTAATGACTTTGTTTTGTTTTGTTTAGGTAATTCTTTGGGCTGTGGGAATATAATTTGTTGAGGTGATGAAATAATTTTGTTGAGATGTGAATTATGCTTATATTAATTGTTGTGAATTGGTAAATGTTATATGAATTGGTAATTATAAGTACTGTGATGAAAAGTGTGTGTACGTATATATACGTGCATGCATGAGATTGTGTAATTGGTCGGATATATATACTTTATACGTTTACATGATTTTGATTTTGATTACTCTTAATTTGTAGGTTGTTTTGTGTTTTTTGTTGGTGTGTATGCTTGTTATCACTATCTCGGCACTAATGGCTAGAGTAGGTGCTAAAGGCAAGGGAAAGAAGAAGGCGCGTACTACTGCAAATACAAGTCGGCGTACGAGTCGGGGTAGACGAAGAACTAGCGGTCGTTTGAGGGACGAACCCGAAGAGGAGGATGGCGAAGATGAGCAGCAATCTGATGTTAATGAAGAGGAAGAGCGGAGGATGTTGGTTGTGCAGTAAGAAGCGGAACGGCGAGCTCGAATAATTGCAACACCAATTCGGCGTACACATTCAATCGGAATTTGGGGAACTCCACCGCCACACCCTTATGCCATAAATATATCGGATGGACAGTAAGTTTCCTCTCTCGTTGTAATTTGTTGAGTAGGCATATTAATGGACTAATTAAGCATGAATATCTTAGGGAATGGATATTTTAATGTTTGTAATGAAGTACAACCAAAACAATAGACAATTTGAATGCCCTTGATTGGTATTAAAAGACACTGCTATATATATATATTATCAAGTTGTTGTCATTGTTATTATTGAATTGTCATTGTTATTATTTGTTTTAGTATCAAGCATCCGGTGGCTAAAAAAACGATCTTACAAATCATGCGATCAACGTGGCCACGTCGTTTGTTTACCTATAGGGATATTGTGGAGAAGAACCCAAAATGGATTACGGATGTGATAGCCGAATTCAATGTAAGTCAAATACTATATATATATCTGTGTGTGTGTGTGTGTGTGTGTGTGATTATGATGAGACGAAAAAAAAGGCCATGGAAGATGCGAAGAGGTTAAACAAAACCCTTCTTGATGTTAACCCGGGTTATTTTGATGATGACTTTTGGAAGGAGCTTGTGGAGTATTGGAATAGCGGACCCCATGCTCATCGCTCTGAAGTTGGTGCCAACAACAGAAAAAAGATGAAGACTTTGCATAGTGCGGGTGCAAAGTCATTTACGGAGATGGAAGATGTATGTATTGTCATTTCTTGGTTATGTTTACTAACTTTTTGATGTTTTGTTGTAATTTTGAATACTTGTTGTGATTTGTAGGAATATGTTGAAAAGGTTGGAAAAAACCCCCCCAAGCTTGGTGATATAAGAAGACTCATTTGAAGAAAAATGGTAAACAAGTGGAGATAGATGAGCTTCCACGTGATTCGGATTTCATGACCGATGAAAGCCGATTGATTGCGGTATAAATTTAAACCTTTTCCTTCCTAATATAGTATATGTATGCTATTTATAATACTTTTAATTTTATTTTGTATATATAGGCTCGATACGCGGACATAGTCGAGCGAAACCGGGATTGGTTTGCGAGTCAACCCGGCAGAGAGGAAGAAGCTACTCATCCTATACAATGGTGGGTTGAAGCAACTGCCCCGGGGTGTGCATGACCCCCGAGAAATCAGCTTATTGGTTATCCACGGATCCCCGCGTCCACTCTCATCCCGGATATTGCTGCAAATTATCGGGCCCAACGTGTTGGTGGTGCAGGTTCTTCAAGCCAAGCTAATCAAGGCAGTGGATCGGTTATTCCGGATCCCATATTCATTAATGTAGTGAGGAATGTCTTACATGAAGCACAAGCAAATCCGGGCGCCTACCATACTCCACCAACCTTCGAACAAGTGACAAATATCGCCAATGCCGCTCTAGAAATGCAAAGGAACCCGGAAATGGGGTCACAAGCATTTTCTAATGCTATTGTTGGTGAGGTAACTCGATTGGTTGGAGAAATCCTCCAATCGATTTATAACAAATATGAAAATGCAAATGCGGAGGTAAATAAATATAAGAATTTTTCAAGTCACATTTTAGTTTAGTTATTATTATAAATGTTAGTGTAGTTTTGAATATATATTAAGTCTCGTCTACTCTTATATGTAGGCGATAAGGAGGGCTGAAGGTGGTGCCGATGATGGGGGAGGACAATGGAGGAAAGGACAATGGAGGAGAGGACAATGGAGGAGAGGACGATGGAGGAGAGGACGATGGAGGAGAAGGACATGATAATGAAGAAAAAGATCGAGGACACGATGATTTTGAAGATGAGGGTCTATGGAGGAGAGGAAGAGGGTCTGATAATGACAAAGAATAGCCGGTTGTTAGGTTTTTTAAAAAATTGCATGTAAATTAAGTTTGCTATATTTTGGAAAACTCGACTGTTTTAATGTTAATGTATGGTTTTGATGGTTGTTAATGTTAATGTAAAATTGATGGTTGTTATGTACTTGTTTTGTTGGTACTGTGTAATTGGTAATGCGTCAGTTTTGGCTGAATATTTGTTATAGGTATTATGGTACAGGGGAACCAGAACTGCAGCAAAAAAAAATTGCAGACTTAAACCGACCATTTAATCCGACTACAAAACCAAAACCGACCGTTTTTGACCATTCGGTGCCCAGAAAACCGACCAAATAATACATAAACCCGACCGTATTCATATTAAACCGACCAAATTAATAATTGCTTTGGTCGGTTAAGTTTGGTCGGTTGTCTGGGCACCAAAAAGTCTCTGGAATGAATCCGACCACTGTGGTCGGTACCTAAACCGACCAATAAAACCGACCAATATAAAAACTTTGGTCGGTTTTCTCAAGAATAAATCCGACCATTTGAGTCGGTTACTAAACCGACCATTAAAACCGACCGATAGAAATCTAACTACGTGGGCAGTGACGTGGCACTGAAGTGGGGTCGCCAGGTCAGTTGGGGCCCATCTACGTGTCACTGACATGTCAGTCCCGTGGGCCCGCCACGTCATATAGGCCCCATGACACGTGGCTCTGAAAGCCTTTTGTTGGTCAATGACAGTCAATGCTAAAACCGACCGTTATGGTGTAAAACCGACTAGGTTTAAACCGACCGTAAGTATTAAAACCGACCGTTTCTATATGAAATCCGACCGTTTGCTCGGTCGGAAATGACTCTGTTTCTTGTAGTGTTACATACACTCTTATCTCATTGCTTACCACTACCAAAATAAATATAGGGAATTCATAATGCTACATCCTATAAGCAGATCGAAGCAGAGGCCAATGCAAGGAAGGCATGAATGGGTATTAAGCCTCCATGGAGGCTGTGAAAATTAAATTGAAAATGATGTAGTAGAAACTGAGAAATTTTTGAAGTATACATGCTTGGTGCATACTAGTATAATTTCCATGTAATCAGTTTGAATAACTTTTATTCAATTAAGGTCCAACTATTTTTCATTTTAGCATTGTCTTATCTTTATAGATCTTTGAAACTATCTTGGTAGTTACAACTTTGAATGCCTTGAAAATTTACTATTGACTGTTATGGCCAATGCATGTTGAGGGTGCCGAGCTTGAATTTAATGCATAATCTACTATATAAACACCATCATTGGATGCTAGTTTCTTCACAAATCAATCTATTCTTTAGTAATTTTAGTCTAAATATTCTTTTTCTTTTGATCATGGTCGGGTGGAGCTAGTTTATAAGCAGCCAGTTAACTCCATTAATATGAGGCCTTTTAGGAGTTTCCCAAAAACAAATTCGTGCGGGCTCAGCCCAAAACGGACAATATCATTCTAATGTGGAGTTAATGCCTGCTTGGCAAGCCCAACATGCTGCAGATGGGATGTGATCACTCTAGTTGAGGTAGTGTTCCGCAAAAGCTGTTGCTGCTGCATTGTTGGTATTGGGCACATGAACCACCACACAAGAGACCCAATCCTCATTCATGATGTTATTGATCATGACAACCAGATCAGCCAACCAAAAACTAGGGTCTAGATTGTTGACCTCACGTACAGCCTCCTCATAATCACTTTCGATGAAAACTGACTTCACATCCCCCTTCTCCCAAGCCATTTTGAGCCCATAAAATATGGAACATAACTCGGCAGCGACTGACACACCCATCATCCCCATCATTCCAGCATTCCCCCTAACCCATCGACCTCTATGGTTTCTCAGCACCCTTGCATTGGCCTCTGCTTCGATCTGCTTATAGAATGTAGCATTATGAATTCCCTATATTTATTTTGGTAGTGGTGAGCAAAGAGAGAAGAGTGTATGTAAGTCTTACTCGAGGGGTATGGAGATAGTGGTGGCTGAATTAAACTAGAAGATATAGTAATGACCTTTTGTACCCATCAAACCCTCAAGTTTAATACGTTGTACCTTTTAGCCCCTGAAGTATCCGAAAAGGTCATATTAACCCTTATACCGGTACAAATTAAAAAAAAATTTATAACAGACACATGTAATGTCTATTTTACCCATCCGATACGTACCGTTACAATTTTTCGTACAGGTACAAGGGTTAATTGGACCTTTACGGATACTTCACAAGGAACGTTTTGAAACATTGAGGGCTGATAGGTATTTCGTATAAAACTTCGAGGGCTAAAAGGTCATTAAGCCTATTAAATAATAAACCACAAATTAAAATATAACATCAGAGTTTGGATCAAATTCAAAATTTTCCAGCTTGAACTCCGGCCGTTCATTTAAATTAACCCAAAAAAGTATTGTTATTTAACTAAGCTAATATACAAGTTCGAGTCAAGCTCGATCCATCATAATAGAAGTGTTTAAACTTCAGCTGGACTCGAATTACATCTCATTTTGTTGAGAACAATGATAACAGGAACTTTACTTCAAAATGGGAACAACTATTATAATTAAAGACACTGGTCAGGGAGGATTTCGAATTTAGTACGTACCATAGTGTCATATTGTAAATTCTTAAAATTTGTTTAACGATCTTATAATACAGATAATAAAATCATGGTTGTGTAAGAAATAGTTAAGGTCAACGATACACGATTGTCTTTAATAATTCCATGTTTCAAAGTATGCATGTTACTAATATTCTTATTGATTCTATAAACTGCACATAAATTTGTGTACAATATGCGTTCATCATTTTAGAAAAAAAATACAACAAATTTGGACAAAATGTTGTGACATTGGGAATGTCTCCCAATTAAGTCACAAGCAGTTGCAGCAAAGGTTCATTAATAGAACCATACCTTATACAACCAAAAATAAAGAAGAAACAGAAAAAGAGAACAAGCATAAATGGTTTTAAAAAATACATTTGATTGGTCAACTGTGTGACCCAGAAGCGGGGCTGAGGAGGATCCGAGTGGTGACCTTGGAAGTAACACTGGTGGTGGTACAAGCAGTGGTACAACGATAATTGTGTCTTGATGATGGTGGGGGTTATGGTGGTGACCTGGCTGGGGAGGGTGGGGATGATGGTGCGGAGGGTGGTGATGCATGGAAGGTTGATGATGATCGTGGTGATGCATCGGACGTTGATGATGATGGTGGTTATGAGGTGGTGACATGATCCTAATTTATTACCTAATACTCAATTCTGTAATTGCATTAGTTTGAGAGTATATTATACTCAATGTATATGTATAGCTTAGGCAACATCTATATAAATAAATTCCTCTAGTGCTAGAGATCCTGAATTTACTACCATATCCCCCTCTTCATTTATATTCTTTTTAAAATTCAGGATATTTTGGTAAATTACTAGCAAAATATGGGTAAACAAATCGAGTCGTGGACTATCCAACAAACATGGGTAAAATACACATGTTTACAATCCTCTGTAACTAACAATCAATATTCCAATTCAAATTCTTCCGATTTTCACAAATCTTGCTCACGCTATTAAAGTCTCAATTCCCGTGAATCGTGCAATAGCTGGTATTATCCACTTTCAAAATTCAAATTAATGATTGATTGCAGGTATTTCTTGATTACAACAAACGTATATCGAACATATATTAATTCGATATCTATATTTCTTTGATAGTTCTTTCTTTTTTCTTTTTTTTTTTCCTAATTTCTCTATTTCTTCGACTCTTAGATCTCATTTTTTAGGATTTAAGGAAAGAAGTTTATGTTTATATGTGTCTATATTGATTCGTTGTTTACTTATTTTTGCTTGGTTCATGCAGAAGACAATGATGAGATGATGAATCTAAGTGTTCAAGAAATCGTTCATCCAATATAGGTACACGTTTTTATGTATTTTTGATTTTTTTGGTGATTATATTGATGTTAATTGATGTTTTATCCTTACCAGGGAAATAAGAGAATATGGATGGATACATAAGTGTTATTCTAGGTATGAAGATCCATGTGTTGTTTCATTTTATTATTTCTCTATATTATTGTGCTTTTTTTGGATATTAATATATGTGTTTGTTAGGTTTTCCGAATGAAACTCTTCACAGGTATTCAATCGATTAGATTTACTTGGCATGTACTCTTTTATTAAGTTTGTAACAATTTATTGAATTATAGTTTATTCAATTTATTTTAGGAGTCATATCTTTGATTTTATTGTGACGTTTATGAGTAAGATTTTATGGCAAAGGTGAAGATGAAATTGAAAAGTTCGATGACAAAGCAATGCAATACCAGGAATGTATGAAATAATCACTACGCCATAAACGCACATACGCAATCCCCAAATAAAGTTGCAAAAGACCTGAAAAGCGTTGCGTAATGTCTTACGCAACACCAGAGGGGCGTTGCCAATACCGGCGTTGCGTAAGATCCCTAATGCAATGCTTTTTCCAAGCTATTTCAACACCACGAAAGTATTGCATAAGAGGCCTTATGCAACACCAAAAGCATGCAAACGCAACACTACATGGGGTTGCATAAGATTTTTCAGCCATGTCAGCATGCTGACATGTAACCAAGGTGCCACGTCAGCATGCTGACATGTTATTAGTGGGGCCCACAAGTGCCACGTCACAAATGGGGGGCATGCCACATCATCCGTGGGGCCCACCAAGGTGCCACGTTAGCACTGGGGCCCGCATGCCACGTCAGCAATAGGCCCACATGCCACGTCAGCAGTGGGAACCCACATGCCACGTTAGCAGTAGGGCCCACATGCCATGTCAGCAGTGGGGTCCACTATCTAACGCAACGCTATTTGAGTCTAATGCAACACTAAATTTTTTTTAAGCAACATCATTCTTTTCAAATGCAACACCATTCTTTTTTTTTTTGCAACATTAAAACTATGCTACTGCAACATCAAATAGACATCAAATGCAACGGTTTCTTATAAAAAATTTGAAATGGCTACTTTGTTCATACATAATACCAACCTGTCCAATCCAAAATAACTAAATGTCCAAAAACTAGGCACAATGATTTAGCCAACAAAAGTACTGGGAGATGGCTACAGTTTACCATTATGCCAAGTACCAACCATATTCAGTCTAACTTATAAATGTTACAAACTATAATTTACAAAGACCTATACTTGTTTGTTCATTCAAAATGGCATTACAACATCCTGGAAGAGCAACATTCTGCCTTGGATGGAAGTACTGGAGCACGGAAGATAACAACTGCATAGTTCTGAGCATATGACCAAAAGTGATGCACTGATTTATGCTGCTAAACAACAAAAAGAAAGGAATTACAGATCAAATGTTAGTAATAGTAAAAACAACCAAATTATCATGTTAAATATAGTTAAACTCTGCCAAAACCTTAAGGTGTTAGTACGAAAGTGTTTATCACTTAATACAACTAGCCAAATCTTTACATTTATAAAGAAGGATTAATTTCATTACATATCTTAATCTTGCACATATGACCGAAACGGATGGTGCTTTTTTTGGATATTAATATATGTGTTTGTTACGTTTTCCGAATGAAACTCTTCACAGGTATTCAATCGATTAGATTTACTTGGCACGTACTCTTTTATTAAGTTTGTAACAATTTATTGAATTATAGTTTATTCAATTTATTTTAGGAGTCATATCTTTGATTTTATTGTGACGTTTATGAGTAAGATTTTATGGCAGAGGTGAAGATGAAATTGAAAAGTTCGATGACAAAGCAATGCAATACCAGGAATGTATGAAATAATGGATGTTTTGGTGAGTTGAGTTTCTTGAGCAACTAACATCTTTATTTTCGATTATATAGACCTTGATATTGATATGCATTCTTATATCAATGTTATACAATATACATGATTGCTATTTTTTCTTATGTGTGGTGGTTATTTATTTTTCCTTTTGGATTATGTTATGCTAAGTGTGCACTGTTTTTTGAACATATTTTAGTATACAAAGTGCCCCATTTAAAAAGAAACATGATTAGCACAACACTTAATTAGTACTCAGCACATGTTTACACTAAGGTTTGATTGTCACATCTTCTAGCAGACAACTTGATGTTAGATCATTTACTCAGGATTTGCTGAGACTATAATTGATTTTAGGTATAACATAATTGACTATCTCTTATAATGTGGGACTGTGTAAGTTTTGGTGAAAAGGTGGTTGTGCTTGATTATGTCTTTATTGTATCGAAGATACTTTTATTTAAATGCTGATTTGTTTTTGTCATCATCTATAAACATATTTTCTTTTCAAATAACAGAGTGAATTTATTTCGGGTATCGTGTTTGCTTATATGAATTAGAAGTGAGCTTTCATTTAGTTGAATGTATTAGGTCTAAAATTGTAATTTAGTTACCAAGTCTCGGGTTGAAGTTGAGATTACGTTTAAATTCAAATCTACTATAATTTGGTAAAACCTGCAGCAGTGCAGCTTCTTTCTTTTACTATTGCATGTCTGCCTGCATAATTTTCTCGCTACTTTTCTATAGCCTGCTAGACTGGTTTTGAGGGATGGATTGCAGCTTGCAATGATCACATACCAATTTGTCATTGCAATGTTATAAAAGGTTACGCTATAATCTTTCTCCTCTTATAGTCTATTTCTAATCATTATATTACACATTTATAATTGGTAGGTCATTAGGGCGTCTTTTGCATATTTATATAATATATTAAGTACGTTCTAAGTAGAGCAATAAAAATGTATGAATTATTTTCTCATGGTTCAATTCATATGTGTTTCTGTTGAACAGTATATTGCAGATCCTTCGCAGGTTGGCTTGGGATTGAGTGGACTATTGGTGGAGGAAATGGTACATCATTAGGGAAAATCCAGAAGGTAACAAACTAACATTGCTCTCATTATTAGTCAGCTAAGCCTTTTTGTTATCTCGGTAGGAATTCCACCCGGGATGCACCCTTTAGCTCTCTGATTCTTAATGGATCTTGGAATCATGCATTCTCAAGTCTCTAAAGGCCATCTCGAATTCAATTTGTTCTATGTGTACGTATGGAACTCCCTATGCATTCTTGGATGCTCCTTTAATCTCTGGCTTGTGCTAAAAAACAAACTGCTTAGAAAGGATCAAATTCTACCGTTTGGTTTGGACATTAATCCAGCATGTATCTTTGGCATTTTTGCTGCAGAAATCATTTAAATTTGTTCTTTAGGTGCCCGTTTGCTACTTCAATTTCCTCCAGCAGTCCCTTGCCCTTTAACCGGGATCGGAAACTCTCTATTAAGGATCCTAATGGCACAATCAAGCAACACACTTTTTATAGCATTAAGTATATGTTGTATTTAGAACGAAAGTAACTTTGGAAATCATAATAATGGATATAACGCCGAGTAATTGTTTTAAAATATAATATAATAAAATTAAATTTATTTATGATATATCATTTCAATTTAAAATTTTTATTTAAATATTTCAACAATAATAAATAATTTTAAATCAATATATATGAAGGAGACTAAAATGTGACAGTTGAACCAAATCCAATGTTATATATTAGGTTACTTATTGAAGAGATTGATTTAGGTGAGAAATATATATGTTGGAGAACAATGAGAACACCATAGTTCAAGCTATTCTAAAGGGCCGCCAGTGACATCCAATACGAAAAAGTCTTATAATTATACCCTCTATCCATTCATAAAAAAAATTTAAAAAATTTAAAAATATTATTTGTTATACATGCAACCGTAATAATGTAACATATTATTTGTTATACCTCTTTTTGTTCACAACAAAATGCGAGGCGTCATCGAAGATGACGTCGAGAAATCATTAACAAATATGCTAAATTTTAATATGGAATGTATTACAATTTTAATATGCTTATTTTTTGATAAATTAATATTTTCATAAATCTAATTTTCTTCCAATAATAATAATAATAATTTTTATATAAAAAAATGTGAGACGTCGCCTCATTGCGACATCGAATAGCGTTCGACTATATAATCATTCAGCAATATTGATTGAAAAATTACAAAGTTGTGAAAAATAAATTTTACTATGATTTTTGAATCACACTTCATTCAAAACTTTAAAAAATTACAACAAATATACCCAAATACTTTTATTTTATTTTGAGTTTTTGGAACACGTTACCTTAAATACTTAATTTACTACAAAAAAATTTACATTTAATAGATTTTAAGAAGATTTTTAAAATAAAAATATTAGATTCTTACAATATTGATTAAAAATATGATTGAATAGTTTTTCTTCTTAACATTATTTCTAAATAATTTAGTTCTAAAAAAATTTAAATATTTCTTTAATGATAGTAACAATTTCTTATGTAATAAAATACGAGACGGCACCGTGAGACGACGTCGAGTAACGTTTTACTATATAATTAGTATTATAGCTGAAAATCCAAGGTTCCCAAACTAGGATTCATGCCTTAAAAAGTACATTATCATCTTCAAAGGTGTACTTAAATTTGGATAGTGACTATGCTTTTCATGCTTCAAACATACTTACTGTCTTGAATCTGAATAGAAGTCAAAATGTTTATTGTTGCAGACTAGAAGAAGAAGGATGTACAGTAAGCCAGCTAGATGTTGTAACACCATCAAAAATTGTTACAAGTCCAGTGAGACACTTTGACATTGAAAGAACCCGCTGAAAAGCATGAAAGCAAGACACATAGTATATCAAGGTTTCAAAATAGTTTTAGCATTAAAACATTGTTTTTAACTTGAACAAAACTCTTTATACATGTAAATGTATGCTAACCGATATATAATTATAATTTCTAATCTGCAGAAATAATTTTTCTTCATTGTAAAGATTCAAAATGTTGAAGAAACAGATTGGTGGTATAGCAGTTGTAATGACTGTGAAGGATAAGTTAAAAAATAAGATGGAATGTTTAAGTGTTCCAATTGCACTGACTATTCCAGTTCCTAAAAAATGGTAAATAACATCAACTTATACTATGCATCATATGTCATATCGTTTTTGTACAATATCTATTCCCAACAATTTTGTTTCCATTTGTCAAATAAGTATAGAATTGTTATCCTTAGAGAAGATTCAACTGGGCTTATAATTTTATTTTAATGGATCGTGCTACCAGAAGGATGTTTGGTATGACTGAAACCAAAATTATTTTACAGATGGAGAAGGTATTCACCTTATTCATAGTGTTCTATTATGTAACTGATGCTTATGATTTTTTCACTTCAACTTCTGAAATGTCTCAAGGAACAATGAATTTTCCGGGACCTTCAGCATTTGCAGAATTTGGTATTTCAATTTGGTTATAGAACATGAATCAATTTTTTTAATGGTCCACTAACTGCAACCATTCAGATTTGTTATTGTTTTAATTAAATTTCATATGTTTCAGAATAATGTCGTTGAATTGTTCGATAGTCGTACTACTCCAAGTTCAGCAAAATCTACTAGCAAGAAGATTAAGATGGTTTTAGCATTATCTCTCTACAAATTCTGCCATTTTATTTCCAATTCTTAGATATTCAACCAAGTAAATCTACAAACTTATGAAGTGTTATTTGTTGACAGGAGAAATGAATCACATGAATTTATGGACTTACTTTGATGATATTAAAGCCTTGAAAGCATGGTCGACATATTTGTTATTTGGAGTCGGTTATTAATACTTCATTTGGATTGTTTCTATGTTTTGATTATTATGAATTTCTCATTATTACTTTGTTATGAATTTTTGGTCCAAGTACCAAGGATGTTTTGTTTAAATGTTAAAATCTTAAGTTTGGTTTGTTTTTAAATAAAAAGGTGCTCAACGTTACTTTAGATCGGATGGAAGTACTTACTCAACATTACTATCACACGTACATGTGATATTGTTGGTTAATAGTTAGTAGAGAACAATAACATAACCGTAAAATGGTTTTACAACACAATTATTCCGAAATGAACAAAGTCATAAATGTACGATATTAGAAATTACATATAAATTTTAACATCAACTAAACAAATATCATTCAGTGTGCGAAGCACTGGCAATATTACTAGTTATATTAAAATTGCAACATTATTAAAAGATTACTTCAACTATATTATTTAGGATTTGAACTTATTTTGAGTTATTTTAAATTTCTTCAACTAAAACTTTTTATAATAACTTATTTTATAATACATTTTTATTAATATTTAAATTTCAATACTTCAACCATATTACATTGTTATGTATTATTATAGATAACAAAAAAAAATAAATAAATTATGACAACTTAAATAAACATTAAACTGTATTTCCTAAATTATATAGTTATTGGAGTAATGCACATAGTATATAAAAAATATTTATTATTTTTATTAATATAGGCGTAGCGAGGTGTCGCCGGAGGCCATGCCGAGAAATATTTTTAGAACATTTAATTTTAGTAGTTGAGTTTTATTTGATTTATTTTAAAATTTCAAAATCATTGGAAAATTACGTTAACTATATAATTTAGGAATTGAACTTATTTTGAAAATTTTAGCAGTACTAAAAATTTTGTATGAACAATTTAAAATTTATCATTCCAAATCAACTATGTAATAACATAATTAAATTGTAAGATATTTTTTGTATTCTTTTTTAATATATTAAGATAACCTTTTTGTTAAACATAATATTAAGATATTATATAAATTACTAAATTAAATTATATATTTTTAAAACTATTTTCTATCAACATAAAAGAGGTTTTTCTTTTACTAAACTTTGTAAGAGCGTTATAATTATAATACACATCTTATTGGATTTTCATAATTTAACAAAATTAAGGAATATTTTTCCCTTTAAATATATTATACAATAGTAAATAAAATGTTAAAAACAATTGTTAATTTATACAAATTGTTATGAAATAAAATAATTTATTTCTATTTATTTATCAACTATTTGTGTTCAGTTATTTGTAAAGACTTTTATCCTGCATTTTTTTAATCAACTATTGGTGTTTAGTTTATTTGTAAAGACTTTTGTAAAGACTTTTATCCCACTATAGATGTTTTTGGAATGAATGTTATTATGACGCTCTAGATTTTATTTACCAATTTTTATGGATATTTTGTATGAACATATATTCTTTAATATATATTTTTATGTTTTTTTGCATTATTAACTAATTACATAGCACACATACTTTTACCTCAATTTAATATATAAGAATAGTTCCGTGTGCGATTGCTAGTATGTGTAATGTGTATATATAAACAAAAAATATTTCTATTTTAGAAACATATACCAATTGACTTATTCAAAATTTCCGTAATTAGGAGTTTTCTGTAAGAAGCTTCGGTTTTATATATATATATATCGTTCTTAATTATGGGATTAAAGGAGTGTCGTTAGGGTTCATTAGTTTTAGTACGTCAAACTACAAAATAAGTATATTTTTTACTTAAGAATGGCATAAAATGTTTTCTTTAACTTCTGTCGGACTAAGAGAGCCCATTTGTCTTTTAAGCCCCAACTTAAAGTAATTTTGTGTTTTTGTGTAATAAGTGATTTTAAGTTAAAAATAATAGTTAAAAAGAATTTGATAGGAGATACTTATTAATTTGAACGTATTTCATACATTTAATATTATCATTTAAATTAATAATTTATCAAATTTATTTTTAGTTTAACATTTTCAATAAATCGTAAGTTATCTATTATATAAAATTATCAAAATAGATATTGAATTAAATTTTTTTATTTCACTTCCCTTTAAATAATTATTTTAAGTTTATCCAAACTAGTTCTAAAATTGTTAGGAATAAACCATTGTATGCTTTAATAAAAATTAACAAATTTTTAAATATTATTATTGATTTTAATTCTACATAGTTTTAGGAGAGTTAATAAAGAATATTGTAGAACCTTGTGTTCTTAACTGAGTTTCCTACAAATCCTATGAAATCTAATGAGTTTTAGACACAAATTTTAACTTATTTTGTAAAATTTTAATTGAATACCATTATATCTTAATGGACTATTTAAAATCTAAAACGACTATCCCTGATTTCAAAAAAAAAGTTGAAATCAATATTAAATACCATCAAATTTTAAAGTATTTTTCAAAATCCTAATTTCATTCAAAATCCAAAATTAAAATTTTTTAATAAATATTAAACCTGGTTTCTGCAAGCTTATTACACGGTAAAGAAACAATGAAAATTCACTAACAAAAATAGAGTTATATGCCATTTAACCATTTATCGTTTAAAAATCATGCAAAAATTGGATTAGGGAACTAGCTAGGCTGAGGTGGCAAACTAATCACTGCCGTGATTAGTCCAAGTACACATGATTAATTATTTTTTATTAATTTGCAAAATAACCCTATATTATACAAATAAGTATGTGTTAATATATATATATATTTTAAAATCTTTAAAATTTTAATTAAACCACATATATATATTAAACCTGGTTTTTGCACCAACACATTTTTATTAAAAAATGTGTTGTTCATGTTACCACTACGCCACAATGTTTGTGAATGTCTTAACAGTAATACATTTATACATAACTTTGGAGCTAAATTAAACTTTAAATAACTATGGAGCTAAATTAAATTTTAAACTTAGGTAATACACCAACACAAGATAAAATTCTTGAGACTTTTTAATGTATTGGAAGAAATAATAATAAAAGAAATGATATTTAAAAGAAACTATTACAATTTTAGAATTATCCAATAATAATATTATTATTATATATGTTAACACATACAAGACGATGATTATATTAAATTAGCATGTAGAAAGGTTCGTGTAACAAAATATGAGACTTTAAGTTATGATAGTCAATAATATTTTTTGAAAATTAATATTATCATCGGTTAGTCAAATCCATGTTATTTAAAAAATTAATTCTATTTCATAATTTTAGTAGGATAAACAATAATTTTTTATATCATATGTGAAATTTTTTTATATATGTGTACAAAATTAACACTGGCGATAAAATGAAATATTCAAAACAAAAGCATATATATTGCATACAAAAATTATTAAATAATAATATATAATTTATTTGATGATTCAAAATTGAACTATTAATAATTAAAGAAGACTTTTACAATAAAGCATGCATATACAAAACTCACAAGGCGAAACAATAAATTCATTGAACACATAGTCTATTTGTTCACTACAATTTGTAAACATACTTCTCTGGAAGAAGCTGTGTTTGAAAAAGAAAAGAAATGATGAATTCATTATCAAAGCATGGACAAAAGTCATTATGATCAATTTCAACTTGTGACAATAAAAGTACAAAAAATATTTATCCAACCATAATGATAAATTCTCAAGTTTGGAGAACAAAAATGTTATAAGCCCGTTACATTCACTCAGTTGAGAACTAAATTATCTGATGTTTTGAAAGTCAGACAAAAATAGGAAGAGAAATCAAGGTAAAAAATGCTTAAAATCAAGAGATTAGAAGAAAAGAAATGAAATAGTTAGAAAGATAGTTTTAAGAAGTGAAAGTGTAAGGTCTGAATAGCGTATTAGAAGATTTAAGAAGTTTTTTTTTATTTATTAAAATCATGACTAAAACCCACACCCACACTCTTAGAATGCAACATCTTGAAGTCATCAGTTTTGAAGAATTGGAAAAAAAAAAAGTTTAGTATCGTAAATGTTTTGAAAAATCATTTTAATTAGACAACACTTATTGAACACTCGAATTCTATTCAATGACCCACAATAAAATTAAAAACTTACATAATTTCTATTAGTACTTCTTATATTAGTTTCTAAATTACAAATTTGAACATATTTAAATAAGTACGCAATAGCCACATATACCATTAACAAGCAAAACTCGATGAAAATCAATTTTATACTTCAAATGACATTGATTATACACAATTTAATTTAGAAACAAAATTTAACATAGCCACCCGTGCCTTGCACGGGTTTTTATGCTAGTATATATAAACGTTAGAACAATTTAATTTTAGTAATGCCCAAAAATACAGTTAGTTTCTGGGGTTTGTATATTGTCGTATTTTCTACTGATTTAATGTCTGAAAAATAAATCTACAAACTACTTATTTTGCTTCTTTTTGGTTTCTTCATCATATGACAACAATTGTAATAGCGGAGTATCTACTCAAAGAAAACTAATAACCATACAAGAAATTTAAAAGAATTGACGAAATCCAAGCACACGATAATATATCAAGTGTAATTTATTTCTGATACATAGTTTTACGAGTACATGGTACTACACAAATATTGCCACACAACATTGAAATTCAAAATATACATGTCTGAAATGAACTAGAAGCAACGGAGTTTGACCACGAACATTTTCACGGTGACAGCAATGAGTTTGGGGAGAGTAGTCCTGCAAAGGCGAAGACGTTAAGTAGATCGACTAGTGTTTGTGGTGATCGTGATGAGGAGGATGCACGATCACAACTGGCGGTGGCGGTGGTGCGACGACAGCATGAGGAGGTTGGTGGTGGGCTGCAGAATGTGGAGGAGCCACTACAACGACAGTTGGTGCAGGGTTGTGGTTGGGGTGGTGGGGCTGGTGATGATGCGGTGGTGAAGGCATGAATTCAAAACTTGGTGACACTTGAATAATAAGGCAGAATTTGAACAAAAATTAACTTTCTGAGCGTTGATAAGCTTTTTTTGTTTGCAACTTGGGTGTAAATTTATAGGGCAAATAACTTTTTTTTTTTTTTTTGCTAAGTTAGGGCACATAACTTTTGGTTATCTAGAAGACACGTACGCGTCTCCTGATCAGTTTTTCCTGGGCGTCGACTTGAACATGGACGGTCATGGATAAGATTTGTAAGTCTTCGTAGTTAATAAGGAAGCAAAAAATCGGTTTGTCATAATATCCTCGACCTACCAGTCAATGTAATTATTAGTAAGGGTTGTCAAGATTTTTTTGTGATGTCCTGTGCCAAGCACAATAAAAAAAACGTAACAAGGTTTTTCCTTGCGTACGTTGTGATCTAGATAGATAAAAAGAGGGAAAAAGAAAAAAAGAAACGTGCAATTTTTTAATAATCAAGACCTACTACGTGATTTTTGCGTTTGGTCAGGAGAGTGAATACAAATTTGTTAGGGTGAAAATTGTGTAGAAAATGGGTATGGTAGAAGATTATTGATTCTGAAAATTACATATTTGAATTTTAGTTTGGTTGTTAGAAATGTAATGAAGAAATATATGAAAAACTGAAATTTATAAATATTATAGTCAAAATTTATAATATTGTCTAACATAAAGTTAGCAAGGAATCTTATAATACTAATCCTGTGTAGTTGGACGTTATTTCAACTTAAAATGGTGATTCGTATTAAAAGAAAATGTTAAATTAGATTAGCACTAGTTTTTTATATATGTAAACGTTAAGATAAATATATGATCTTAGTTTATAAGCTAAAATTCTAACATTTTGAGATTTTAGTAGAATTGATTATTTAACATCGTATTAAAACTTTGGATGTAGGAGGTCTTAGGTTCGAGTCCCTCCTACCCCCAAATATTCCCATTTATTGAAATACTAAATTTGTGTGCTATGGTAGGTCCAAGAAGGGACGAGATTCATTTAGTATCTAGTATGGAAAATCGGATCGATCGAACGCAGGATCAAAAAGGCACGAACAACCTAGTGATCCACTCTTTGACCCAAATAACGGGCTTCGAGTGACTGATAATTCTATTTTTCGGGCAAGCGGTTAAGAGTCTTCTTTGGATAGTAAGTATATATAAAAAATTGTGAAGTAAATATATGTAAAAAATTGTGAATCCCTCTGCTTTCTCTCTTCCATCATATCTATAAGGGAAGTGGGGGTTGGGGCGGATGGTATCTACCATGTATCTTGGTCTCATAAGTCTTACACTAGATTTTTTAGGGATAATTCGGTGGAATATAGTCTAGTAGTTGATCATGTTGATCATGTGTTATCATTTTGTGATAGTCACTTGCATACATTTGCTATATCTCTACTAATCTCTGCTAAGCAATATCTCCTATACTATACATTATTTATATCAAACTTCTATGTACTACTTATCCTTCTTCATGATTTCAATTAATTTTCAAAGACAAATATATATTATTTTTATGAATTGTTTTCTCACATGATCTTAATTGTTTTAGATTCATGTTTTACCATTTTAAATGATTAAAATCATCTAAATCATTCAAATTAATTATCACATGATTCATTTTATACTCAACCATCAACTTTAACATAATTCAGACAAGTGTAACTTTGGATGAGAACTACCTAGGACATAATAATTCCATAATAATTCTCATATTAGGTTTGTCAATTCAATATACTCTTAAATATAGTTTTGTATTACCTCTCTATACCAAAAATCAATGAGATTGGGTCATAAGTCAATCGTAATACTAATTTTAATGTATTATTATTCCCCTACATACAAAATACATTACTACGGAATCTAAATAATAATTGGATATGTAATCTCTTATATAATTCACCTTCATGTTCACAGTTTTTTCTTGCTTACCACTGCAATTTTTTATTACATAGCTGACACTCTCATTCCATTCAACTAAAGCACACTCTTCCAAGATCTTGACGCTATGTCAGAGTATACAGATGTCATCCTTGGATGGTCCAGTTTAACAAAAAAGGTTGATTGGGATTTGATGTTTGATGGTTCAAGTGCAATGAAGCCAATGTTACGATTTAACAACCATAATTAAAATAATCAATAGAAAGTTTATCATTTCTCATATAAAACAATCCCATATGTTTCGAAGATTTTTATTGAATCATGGTTGATATATAACATAGAAATGATGTACTACGTCCTTTTTAGTAGTTTGGTCTTCATTTTTCTTTTGACATTTGTTTTTTTCTATCTTAATGGTTGATCCTATTGTTTTTACTGTTCCCGAGGATCTTTTAGTGAAATTATTGCAATAGCATCAAAGGTAATATAGTATCAATAAGAAAAATTAATATTGGAGGGACTAACATTAATTTTCTCTTAAATTCAAGGTATGATACAACAACTACAAACCTTTATGGTGGATTGATCTTTAATTGATGATATGAGTTGAGACATTATGATAACTTCTAATTAAAAAGTTTATAATGAGGTGTTTTGATGTTATATATAAGTATGTTGGAAATATATAAAAGAATGATCAGAAACACATTAAGATGAGTTAAAGTCGGTTTTGTATTAAACTACAAATATAAGAGTACATATGGCTTAGCTAAAAACGGAAAAAGTTACATGCATATAAAGACAAACTATAAACTATACTACTCGACCAAGGTGGCGGCTGATAATTAGCAACTTATGTATAAGAAAAACTTATGTATATCTCATTATTTACACCTACAGTTGACTTGATTGCTGAAGAAGTTGAATGGGAAAAACAAAAGGGAATAGGCACATTTATTTAACAGGCTACGTTTTTGAGAGATAGGATATGTGTGGAAATAATTTTGTTGATTTGGACATAAATGTAATGGAGTCACCTGCTTGATTCAATTGCAGAATGAATCCCTATACTAATGAAGATTTGTTTGAAGCTTTATACATAGTACACAATCGAAGCTTTGTACATAGGACACAAAACCCATAAATCCAAGAGGGTTAAAATTCTACCAATAATCCAAAAACATCAAAAGAGACAATCCAAAAATCAAATTAAACACAAATACACAACATATTACATATGTAATTCACACACATATAGAGATGATTACACACATATATGCAAAGAGGATTAACCTGTAGATGATGATTAGAGAGATGATTACCTAGGTTTGAAATCGACCCCAGCGTAAAGATTAATGAATCGATTGAACTGCATGCTTCTTCTTCGTGAGTTCGTGGACTGCTGCTTCTTCGTGTGTTAGCAATTTGTAACTTTTTTTCCTAATTATACACGTACAAAGTAGAATAAAAATATAATAATTTATAATGACTCATTTAAAATTAAACTGATCAATTATTTTATAAGAATTAATCGGGGATTTAATATATGTGTAATTTTAGAGGTCCTAAAAAAATTCTGAAAAAATGAGTTGTCATATTTTGATTGGTTATATATATTTACATAAATATAAATATAATGGATCTAGCATGTGTTAATATGAATAACACTAATAAGAACGTGTCATGTATCATTTGGAACTATTTTGTCACCTATTTCGGTACCCCTAGCATTTTTCTTAATATATCAATGAATATTTTCGAAAATGGAAGAATTTTTAAAACAATTTTTTATTTGATACTTTTAAATATATAAAATTTGAGGAATTAAAAACTATTTTTTTATTCAGTTATGGTGAAAATCGTTTTTTTCGTTTTTGGTACTCACCCGAAAAATGAATATTACAAGAAGAAATTCTTTTGGATTGTTATGAATGGTACCCCTAAATGAACAATAAAGTGGTACCATTCATAATTTCCATTATAATAAGTCAAAAGTTTTAGGAGCACCATTAATAAAAAAGGTATCATTCATAAAAGTCAAAACCAAAAGGGTACCATTCAAAATTTTCCAATTCTTTTTATTTAAAATTATTTTGGATTCTACTATCCTCTCAAAATATTTGCAAAAATACGGTTTGTAACCAAAGGTAACATGTATATAACAAATATTCATAAAATATACTAATAAAGATTTAGACACTACGAAAGCTGTTAGCGGTTAGCGAATTTATAATTTAGTTATTTTGACTAACGGATTGAGTTAGCTGTTTTGACTAGCAGATTGAATAAGCTGTTTTTTATGAAATTGTTTGAGTTGGCATTTTAATTTGTATACTTGTAATGATTTTTCTTATTTATTCCTAATATTTTAGGAATTTTCTTGTACCCACGGGTATTTTTCTTATTTATTCCTAATATTTTAGGAATTTTCTTCTACCCACGGGTATTTTTTTTATATATTCCGAATGCTTTAGGAATTTTCTTGTGCCAACAGATATTTTTCTTATTTATTCCTAATAATTTAAAAAAATTCTTGTACCCACCGATATTTTTCTTATTTATTCATAATATTTTAATACTTTTATTGTAACCACATGTATTTTTCCAATTTTTATACCAATAAGGCTCCACGAAATTATTATTTTTAATATAACTAAAAATCTAAAAAGCGATCTTAATTATTTTTTCAGTAAAATTATAATTAATAATTAAAAAAATCATTGAAATCTTAAAAAAAAAATATTAACAGCGACAGAATTGGTAGCAAAAGATGACGTGGCATTTTTTGCTACCGCATTTGGTCGCTGATAAGATTCCCTCGCAAAAATTCAACAAGTTTTTTTGCGCCACAAAATTTGGAGCAAAATTTTTTAACAGATACGGATTAGCTACCGAATTCGGTAGCTAATGTTTTGCTTACGTGTCACTATAAACCTTGGAACAATTTGATTTTAGTAATGCCCATAAATACAGTTATTAGTTTCTGGGGTTTGTGTCTTGTCGTATTTTCTACTGACTTAATGTCTGAAAAATAAATCTACAAACTACTTATTTTGCTTCTTTTTGGTTTCTTCATCATATGACAACAATTGTAATAGCGGAGTATCTGCTCAAAGAAAACTAATAACCATGCAAGAAATTTAAAAGAATTGACGAAATCCCAGCACACGATAATATATCTAGTGACGTAATTTATTTCTGATACATAGTTTTACTAGTACATAACTCGCTACATGGTACTACACAAATATTGCCACACAACATTGAAATTCAAAAACAATACATGTCTGAAAACATGACCACATAGGTCCACAATACATAAGATGAAATGAACTAGAAGCAACGGAGCTTGACCACGAACATTTTCACGGTGACAGCAATGAGTTTGGGGAGAGTAGTCCTGCAAAGGCGAAGACGTTAAGTAGATCGACTAGTACTTGTATATATAATAGGTCTCTAGCTCAATTCAGTGCCTGTGGTGATGGGAATGGTGGTGGTTGTGGTGATCGTGATGAGGAGGATGGACGATCACAACTGGCGGTGGCGGTGGTGCGACGACAACATGAGGAGGTTGGTGGTGAGGGTGATGGTGGTGGGGGGCAGAGTGTGGAGGAGCCACTACAACGACAGTTGGTGCAGGGTGGTGGTTGTGGTGGTGGGGCTGGTGATGGTGGTGGTGATGATGCGGTGGTGAAGGCATGAATTCAAAACTTAGTGACACTTGAATAATAAGGCAGAATTTGAACAAAAATTAACTTTCTGAGCGATGAAAAGCTTTTTTTGTTTGCAGCTTTGGTGTAAATTTATAGGGCAAATAACTTTTTTTTTTTGCTAAGTTAGGGCACATAACTTTTGGTTATATAGAAGACACGTACGCGTCTCTTGATCAGTTTTTCCTGGACGTCGACTTGAACATGGACGGTCATGGATAAGATTTGTAAGTCTTCGTAGTTAATTAAGGAAGCAAAAAATCGGTGTCAAGGCCTACGTAATTGCTTTTGTCATAATATCCTCGACCTACCGGTCAATGTAATTACTAGTAATAATATATATTATGACTTATGTAGGTCGAAAACACAATTTGACAAAAGCAGACCTAAAACACAATTTGACAAAAGCAGGTCGAAATTAAAATGTCACCCGAAACGATCGAAAAAATAATTTGATGAAAGTAGGTCGAAATTAATATGCCACCCCAAATAGTCGAAATTAAATTCTAACCCAAAACGGTCGAAATTAGTAACCGACCACAACCGGTCGAATTTAGTGTTACTGGACGGGATATTCAAATTTTAGATGAAAATTTGAAATTTTAAGTGAAAATTTGGGCCGTGCTTAAAATAACCGAATTTGTTCGAAAATAAAAGGTCGAATTTAATTGGTCGAATTTAATCGATCAAATTTAACCAGTCGTAATTAGCTATTTTCGACCGTTCCTGTTAATTTCGACCAAGCTAAAAACGACCATCTCATATTCGGTCGAAAATAGCTAATTTCGACTCTATGTGGTCGAAAATAGCTAATTTCGACCGTTTCTGGAAGGTCGAATTTAGCCGAAGTTCCTGTAGTGGAGAAAATCAAACCCCTTATTTAGGGGAGAGAAAAGCAAACCCCTGTAATGCCACATTATCATTGTTTCCTTATAATATTAACATAAATCTCTTCAACACTCCCATCTCTTTTCTATATTACTTAAAATATTGAATAAATAATAATTTTTTAATTATAGGTAATAGCATTGGAGTAAAACAACTTTTTGATTTCCTATCTTTTAGGTAATTATTATTTTATTGTATTTCAGGGAAGCAAAATAGGGGTTGCCCTTGGAGATGCTCTTATTGGTGATCTAGATAGATAAAAAGAGGGAAAAAGAAAAAAAAGAAACGAAGACGTGATTTTGGCGCGTTTGGTCAGGAGAGTGAATACAAATTTGTTAAGGTGAAAATTGTGTAGAAAATGGGTATGGTATAAGATCATTGATTCTGAAAATTACATATTTGAATTTTAGTTTGGTTGTTAGAAATGTAATGAAGAAATATATGAAAAATTGAAATTTATAGATATTATAGTCCAAATTCATAATATTGTCTAACATAAAGTTAGCAAGGAATCTTATAATACTAATCTAAACCTGTGTAGTTGGACGTTATTTCAACTTAAAATGGTGATTTGTATTAAAAGAAAATGTTAAATTAGATTAGCACTAGTTTTTTATATATGTAAATGTTAAGATAAATATATGATCTTGGTTTATAAGCTCAAATTCTAACATTTTGAGATTTTAGTAGAATTGATTATTTAACATCGTATTAAAACTTTGGATGTGGGAGGTCTTAGGTTTGAGTCCCTCCTACCCCAAATATTCCCATTTATTGAAATACTGAATTTGTGTGATATGGTAGGTCCAAGAAGGGACGAGATTCATCTAGTATCTAGTATGGAAAATTGGATCGATCGAATGACAGGATCAAAAAGGCACGAACAACCTAGTGATCCACTCTTTGACCCAAATAATGGGCTTCGAGTGACTGATAATTCTATTTTTGGGGCAAGCGGTTAAAAGTCTTCTTTGGATAGTAAGTATATGTAAAAAATTGTGAAGTAAATATATGTAAAAAATTGTGAATCCCTCTGTTTTCTCTCTTCCATCATATCTATAGGGGAAGTGGGGGTTGGGGCATATGGTATCTACCATGTATCTTGGTCTCATAAGTCTTACACTAGATTTTTTCGGGATAATTCGGTGGAATATAGTCTAGTAGTTGATCATGTGTTATCATTTTGTGATAGTCACATGCATACATTTGCTATATCTCTACTTATCTCTGCTAAGCAATATCTCGTATACTATACATTATTTATATCAAACTTCCATGTACTACTTCTCCTCTTCATGATTTCAATTAATTTCCAAAGACAAATATATATTATTTTTATGAATTGTTTTCTCACATGATCTTAATTGTTTTAGATTCATATTTTACCATTTTAAATGATTAAAATCATCTAATTCATTTATATTAATTATCACATGCATGATTCATTTTATACTCAACCATCAACTTCAACATTATTCAGACAAGTGTAACTTTGGATGAAAACTACCTAGGACATAATAATTCCATTTTAGACTACCATTACAACATTATCATTGTGAGAACTACTTAGGACATAATATAATGTTTACCATGTGAAATTCTCATATTAGGTTTGTCAAATCAATATACCCTTAAATATAGTTTTGTATTACCTCTCTATACCAATAACCAATGAGATGGGTCATAAGTCAATCATAATAATAATTTTAATGTATTATTATTCCCATACATACAAAATACATTACTACGGAATCTAAATAATAATTTGATAAGTAATCTCTTATATAATTCACCTTCATGTTCACAGTTTTTTGTTGCTTACCACTGCAATTTTTTATTGCATAGCTGACACTCTCATTCCATTCAACTAAAGCACACTCTTCCAAGATCTTTACGCTATGTCAGAATTGCATAGCTGACACTCTCATTCCATTCAACTAAAGCACACTCTTGCAAGATTTTTACGCTATGTCAGAGTATACAGATGTCATCCTTAGATGGTCCAGTTTAACAAAAAAGGTTGATTGGGATTTGATGTTTGATGGTTCAAGTGCAATGAAGCCAATGTTACGATTCAACAACCATAATTAAAATAACAAATAGAAAGTTTATCATTTCTCATTTAAAACAATCCCATATGTTTCAAAGATTTTTATTGAATCATGGTTGATATAGAACATAGAAATGATGTACTACGTCCTTTTTAGCTGTTTGGTCATCATTTTTCTTTTGACGTTTGTTTTTTCCTATCTTAATGGTTGATCCTGTTGTTTTTACTGTTCCCGAGGATCTTTTACTGAAATTATTGCAATAGCATAAAAGGTAATATCTTATCAATAAGAAAAATTAATATTGGAGGGACTAACATTAATTTTCTCTTAAATTCAAGGTATGATACAACAACTACAAACCTTTATGGTGGATTGATCTTTAATTGATGATATGAGTTGAGACATTATGATAACTTCTAATTAAAAAGTTTATAATGAGGTGTTTTGATGTTATATATAAGTATGTTGGAAATATATAGAAGAATGATCAGAAACACATTAAGATGAGTTAAACTCGCTTTTGTATTAAACTACAAATATAAGAGTACATATGGCTTAGCTAAAAACAGAAAAAGTTACATGCATATAAAGACAAACTATAAACTATACTACTCGACCAAGGTGGCGGCTGATAATTAGCAACTTATGTATAAGAAAAACTTATGTATATCTCATTATTTACACCTACAGTTGACTTGATTGCTGAAGAAGTTGAATGGGAAAAACAAAAGGGAATAGGCACATTTGTTTAACAGGCTACGTTTTTGAGAGATAGGATCTGTGTGGAAATAATTTTTTTGATTTGGAGGAGTCACCTGCTTGATTCAATTGCAGAATGAATCCCTACACTAATGAAAGATTTGTTTGACGATGAGAATTCTATTGTAAGTATAACCTCTTCTTTTTCGTACGAACATGTGACTTCTCATGTACACAAGTGTATATAAGTTCATGTGCTTCTTACTTTTTGTTGTAAAATTGCTAATTACTTTAGTGTAATTAGAACATATGACCTACACAAGTGAAGAATGTCGTAGATTTATTACATTGAGCTTGGATATTACAGGGGAGGAATCAGCCTATATTATAGGAGAGGAATCATCCTATCTACGATGTATCTGATAGGGCCTTTTAAATATTAATTAAGTTACATGTATCTCATTTGTTCTCTCTGGTTAAAATTTTAAAACTGACAGTTTAGTTACGATCTTTATGAATGTAAGTCAGTCAATGTGAAGTATTGCCACAATACTTGCTGTGACTCCTTTCTAATGGTGTTGCCTATATTTTCATGCCTATATTTCATATACGGTACATCAGACATTGGCAAACAGAACATATTTGTACATTTTCTTCAAGTCTTATCTTTGGCTCTTTGTCAGACAATAAACTTTTGAGTAAATTCTTGCTAGAATTAAAAATGGAAAAAATAAAAATATAAAATATGAAAAGAAGGTATTGCACATAGATGTAGTAGTCAGGCTCTACCTCACATCAACTATTTCGGAGCTTACTTCAGCCATTATTATACTTTAAACAATACAAAAAGGCATTCAAATATTACCATATTGGAGAAGTTCATTGTTGGGAAAGAATTTATGAATGAAGAAAACATTATGAATAATTTTGACATTTTTTATGCATCTGATCTTCGTCTAACAAGTATCTAAACTTATTCAGAATTTCAACCTCATGGCACGATCAATCTAGATGATGTATGTTACTCATATATAAACATAGTGGAAAATATAATCTATAATATTCTCATTTAATTATCTTAATTATGTATTATTGTTTTTTTACAAGGGATCAATTCACAAGAGAGTGAGGCTACACCATCATTTTCAAAGTATTCGAGTAAAATGATTACCGACAGACCAAAAATAGGTTTAATTTTAAATTTTTTATAATTTCAATAGACTATTATTATTTTCTTCTTTTTCCCAATTTCTTTTCAAAATTCTATTTCAGGTTTAATGATTTGGAGCCATTGCGGGTGAATGAATTATCATTTAACCATTTCAATAATGAAGACAATATATTATTTTCTTCAATTGGAGAACATTATTTGTAAAAATATTTATTACTTTAATTGCACATTTTGATGGATTAAATAAATTTATACCATTGTCAAAATAGAAGTGTATGCTGCTCTTTTATATGAAATTTACCATATCACTATTTTATTAAATACTTATATAGCTCATTATTTATATAAATGAATAGAATATCTTTCTAACAAAAAAATCAAATATGTAAAATTTTTGATATTGTCGTTTTAAATTAAATACAAAGCCGTGTAAGAAGTACGGGCAAAATGCTAGTTTTCTTAAAAGCTTTAAGCAATTTTCCTTGACTAAAATTATATCAGTAAGATTATAAGATATTCAGTTGAAAGGTTTTAATAATTTTATTATGATTATAATTAGTGTTCTAAATAGCATTAAATATTGTAAAACAAGTCATATTTCATTAATTCATATATTTAAGAATTAGTACATTCTAATAAATTTAAATAAAATTTTCATCTCGTGTAATTTCCATTTAAAACAACAAAACTTATAGACTATTACAATTTAATTATTTTAAACATACAGTAATGTTAAAAGCAGTTTTAAAAACAAAATAATTTATAAAATATAACAAATTAGATAATATGGAATTTTTATGCAAAATTTTTAACAATCAAGAGGAAAGTTTCACATTTACATATTACTTAATTTTCCTAAATTTAATGACGGAAAATGATTTTAAAATTGCAATAGGGAGAGCTTTTAAAATTAGAGATTTAGGACCATATACTTTATTTTCATGATTTCTTTTTTGAATTTTTTTAAATTTTTAATAATTTTAAATGATTTTTTCAATTTTGACTGGTTTAGCCAATTAATCAACGTCCTGACCGACTCTTAAACGGTTTTTCAAAAAATCGTTCTTTGACCTGATTTTCGCTAAATCAAGACGGGACTCATCCGTCTAAAGATTAATCTCCGATTTTTAAAAAGAGACTACAACATGCACACACCCTCCATTTCATGTATAAATTATTTTTTTTTAATATTTTTTTTATAGTTTTATTTTAATTTGATCCTTTTCAGTATGTGACCAATTCATCCATTTAAAACTATTTATTTCATGATTTTTCGAAAAAAATTAGACATTTTCACTTTGCCTAATGCCAAGGGCCATTTAATCGATTGTGTAGACCGGTGATAGAACATTAGCTTGAGGTCATACATTATATTTCTCTGTTGAATCCTTTAAAAAAAATATTGAAAATTAACGAAGCGAAGTTTTGCATCATCAACCATGTAAATATTATATTTGTAATGTATTGGTAGGAAAATACCGAAGAATATTATCATACATTCTATTTTTTATAAAAATTAAGTTGTTAAAATTAGAATTACAAAATTTAACAACTAAGTTCAACATAGTGAATCCAACATTTAATTTCATCTAAATTTTAGCAATTAAATATAACATAAATTCATTATAGAATTATGTATATAAGGGTTGCTCAAATGAGTGCCCCTCATATTTCTTTTATTCTAAAGGGTCCCGTCACGGGCACCCAATATGAAAAAGACTTATAATTATACTCTCAATCCATTCATCAAAGAAAAATTTCAAAAAAAATAATTTTAAAAAAAACTGCTGCCACGTCATCATTTTTTTTTGAAAAAAAAATTATTTTTTTTAAAATTATTTTTTGATGAATGAATAGAGGGTAGAATTATAAGATTTTTTCGTATTGGGTGCCCCTGATGGGGCCCTTTAAAATAGATGAAATATGAGGGTGACTCATTATAAGAGAGAGTCTCATTATAAGAGGGGTCTCATTTGAGCACCTCCCTATGTATATATATATATATATATATATATATATAGGCAAGTGCTTAAATGAGAACCACTCTTAAAATGAGAACTCAGTCTCCAAAGCATATCACCAAAATCCATCAGAATCACCAAATCGTTAAAATTAATAAAAAAAAATTAAAAATCAAGTCCGTGCTTAAATCAGCATGATGATGTCATTACTGACATCAGCATGCTGACGTGGCTGAAATTTTCCCGCCAGAATATTTTGCCCCGAAAAAAAATTTCTCGCCAAAAAAAAAAAAAAAATTTTTTGGGCAATTTTTTTCCTACGAAAGAAATGGTGATTTGGCAAGTTTCCAGCCAAAAAATGGTGATCCAAAAATCAATTCGATTGGCGTTTTCCCTAAATACGACAGTTAACCTTTAGGGTTCAACAGTTCCATTTTGGGTTTTAGAAATATTCAGAATGACGAATAAACCGTATACGGACTTAAGGTTTAAGGTTGTTTACCCTAGACCCTAAACCCTAACTTATCCTGATTTTTAAAAAATCGGTGCTATCCCCGATTTTTGAAAAATCAGGTCGCCGGACTTAGTAAAAAACAAAATTTTAATTTTAAAAATTTCCCGATAAAAATGGTGATTTGGCAAATTTTCCCGCCAAAAAATTGGTGTGTTGGCAAAATTTTCAGCAAAAAAATTCGTGATTTGGAAAATTTTCCCGCTGAAATTTTTTTTTCCCCCGTAAAAAAATTTTTTTGCCCAAAAAAAATATTTTTTATAGGCTCGACAGCCACGTCATCATGCTGATGTGAGCAGTAACGTGGCGCTAGCATGATGTCAGCAGTGATGTGGCGCTGAAAAATAATATTTTTTTGTGATTTGGTGATTCTGCTGGATTTTCGTGATTTGATTTAGGGACTAAGTTCTCATTCTAAGAGGTTCTCACTAGAGTAGCTCTATATATATATGTATATTATAAAAATTAAATTATATGTAATAATGTTATATATATTTGATCATATTAAATTGTTAAATTCTATATTTATACAGAAATAACTTTTTGGTGTAAAAATTAGGAGTTAAAAACATTTTTATGTTAAATTTTATGGTATTATTTATTATTTTAATACAAAAAAATTTTAGCCTACATCTAAAAGCATTTCACCAATTTTTTGAATAACTTATAAGTAAAAAGAATTTACATTTTTGAAATTATTATTATTAAGTTCTCGGAGTCCTCAAAAACAGAGGATCCACTTCTACTTTGAACTTGTTTTGCGTCTGGAGATCCCTCTTTCATGACTCTTTTCTTCTCATATGTATTCTCCCTGTTCAGCCATTTTCATGAGAAAAAAAAAAGTATAATCAAATTATATTTTCACTATCCTTAAAATTATGATTTATAGTAATGTATAAATTAAAGTATTTTTATTAAGAGATGTACTATTTCACATTACAACTTTAAGTTAATAAAATCATTCTTACATTACATATCAAACTATATTTAACACATTCCAAAACTAAATAAAAACATATAAAACAAATTAAATATTAAATTTCCATTTTTTATATTGTAAAGGGAAAAAATTACTCCTTCTGTCCCATTCATTTCTATCCACTTGCTATTTTGGGGTATCCCATCATTTCTACCCATTTCAAAAATAGTAAAGTTTTAATAATAAAAAACACTATTACACCCACTAATTTTCCTCCACTATTTCAAATCTATAATATAAAACACTATTACACCTACTACTTTTCTCCAATATCTCAAATCTATTATTAAATATTGATAGATTCCATCACTTTATCCATTTTTCATCTAACTTTACTCATTTTTCATACATTTTCTTGGTTTCCGTGCCCAAACCCAATGGGTGTACCCATTGGGACATAGGGAGTAATTCTTTATGTAGCTAAAATATGTAATACTCCCTCCGTCCCAGCCTGTTCTTTACAGACGGCTGGGACACGGAGACCAATATATATATAGTATTTAAGTAGTTAAAGTGATGAAAAGTGGGTAAAATGGTGGGACCTATCAATATTTAATAATAGATTTAAGATAGTGGAGAAAAATAGTGGGTGTAATAGTATTTTTTATTAATAAATATGAGATAGTGGGGGAAGGTAGTGGGTGTAATAGTGAGAAAACTTACTATTTTTGGAATGTATAGAAATGAATAGAATGACTCAAAATAATAACTGTAAAAAACTGTTGGGACGGATGGAATAACTAATAAGTAAATGAAAACGTAGTATAACATACGTGAGAAGACAACATGCTCGAAAGTCAAGGAAGAGAATCGATTAAAAATCAATAAGAAAGGAAAAGAGTGCTTGATAAAAATTACAATTTCTTTAACAGAGGTAATGGGACCATCGTAGCAACTAAGTTAGTGACACATACTGTAACTACAAATCTACACATTAGTTTGGATAACATTTGACTATACATTAGTTTGGATAACATTTGACAGGCCAGCATCTACGGTTATTTATTTGGATTAATAATTCAAAATATTTTGAAAATGTATCGGGAATGTTTTCTGCCAAAAATTAATAACGTTTCTCTGTCCTATGCACGTAAATAAAGTTGTTTTGACTGCATTTTTTAATAATAATAAATTTGAGTGAAGTGGAAGTTATAGTTTACCTACTGTTGTGCCCAAAATCCGCCTTGGGCTTGATTTAAGACCCATTAAGATTACGGGTTCGAGTAATGTGGATATCGAAGGATAGGGTTGGACTAGGTATGGATGATTTAGCCCAATATGTCTTGGAAATATACTGAAATATGAAGATTCTGGCATCTGGTTCGGGGGTTCGGAGGGGTACATGTGTCTGAACCCCTGGTGGGGTACTGCTGTGTGGAGGCTTGATAGGGGTTCACCCAAGTGACAGGCTTCCAGATAGGGGTACGTGTACGTACCCTGACAATTTCCAGAAATAAGTCCAGCAGTCCCGCAATTTCATAAATTGAAGAAAAATGGATAAGGGACGCTCTAATAATCTTATGGATAACTCCTAAACATCAGGAACAGGTCAACAACATCAGTTATCACAGATAATCATTATATATACATGGATTATGTATATATATGTGGATATATGATGGAAAATCATATATTTATGAAGATAATCATGGATTTATGGATATAATAACCGGATAATCTTGGTTGGTGGAATAACTACTGGATAATTATATCAAAACATGGCTTATCAGTCAAGTAAAGAGACCAAACCCTAAGAACTACATGGGACTTGATTCCTATAAATATAGGATATATAGGCACTTTGCGGGGGTTGAATCTCACTTGACTCTACATGCCTTATATGGAAACATGAGCAATACACATCTCCGACGACTTGGATGGCCGAGTAGAGGACTACTCGGCCCTTGTTGTTCGGTGACTATATATTTCCACAGAGACTATATATTTTTTGCAATCCTTAATTTCTAATTTAGGTGGACTAGAACTAACTAACTAACTTTCATCGGCATAACAAGATATGACAAATTAACAACTAATTAAAATAACGATAATGAAAACATTGAAATGCAAATTGGACTAGAAAGAGATGGAAAGCCAGGAGCATGCAAGCTTATATTAGAAAACAGGCTAGCTAATTAACTTGGGCTAGGAATATAAAATGGGCCAGCATGGACTAAAATTGGATTTGGGCCTAAATTGAATATGGCCCATCAAAAAGAAACTAACAACACAGATTAATTAATAGAAACCAAACCAGGCACATTAAAAAGCTAGTTAGAAGTTGTTGTGGAATAAAAACTAGGTTGAAAATATTGCGGCTAGGGTTTGTATATTTAATGCAAGGGTTCGTGAGCTTCGTGCTTTAATGGCTGCTTCTGCGTTCGAGACTTAAACGGTCCTCACAGAATGCCTACGTATCTCTGTAAATTAGAGAATCAAGCCAATAAAACGTAGTTCTGAGAATGAGGGGTCAGACCCTTTATATAGGCTGAGAAGCCTTAGAATTATGGTAGGATTTGGAGACTTGATGGGCAAGTCTTTGAGGAATGTTCTAGATCTATTCCCTGTAGGAATCAGTTTCCATATCGAATTGGATGCCTTATTGGATAAGTTTGAAAGGGATATTATCCTTATCCAACTCTTATTTGCTGAGCTGTTTATTACCCTTAATATTAATTACGAAATTAATATTATATTTAGGGTTTTGGGCCCAGCTGGTGGGCCCCACGTTTAGACTATTCTCGGCTTAATTAATGCCACATTAAATGTGTCTTTAGGGCTTATTTTCAGCCCATATCATTTGCCCCCCAACTTCTTAGGAAAACTGATCAGGTTTTCGTAGAAGTTATATTTGCCTTAATCGAGACTCGGGGTCGTTTTTATCCCTTACCTGGGACTTCTTAATTTTCCTACCCTTATATGGGAGTTTTGGTTTACACTAGTGTTTCACGAGTATCGTCTTGCTTGTAAAGTGTGGAGCGACCTACACATTTACGACGATTTGCCTTATTCGAGGCTTTAACTTGTGCTTGCTTTTAGCAATTTCGGCACTTTCATAGAGTTTTTATGCATTATTAGCATATATTATTGCTCAATTTGTCAAGAAAATATTTCTATAATTTTCCTCGTATTTTTCTGTACCTTTCCTAATATTTTAGGAATTTTTATGTACCAACAGGTATTTTTTGTAATTTTTCCTAATAATTTAGGAATTTTTATGTACCAACAGGTATTTTTTGGGAATTATTTTTTAATTTCCCAACATTATTTAAAATTTTTTTAAAGTATTAACTTTTAAAAAAGTCACCTTGGCAAGAAATGTCTCCTGGGCGTGGGTACCCCCGCCAAGGAGACACCCTCCTTAGGCACGCCTAGGGGGTTTGGTCTCCTGGGCGTGGGCGACCTTTGTCCCTGGAAATGCTTCCTGGGCGTGGGTACCCCCGCCAAGGAGACACCCTCCTTAGGCACGCCTAGGGGGTTTGGTCTCCTGGGCGTGGGTATAGCCTTCTTTAAAGAAAATCAAGCTGGGCGTGGGTACCCCCGCCAAGGAGACACCTTCCTTAGGCACGCCTAGGAGGTTTGGTCTCCTGGGCGTGGGTATACCCTTCTTTAGAGAAAATCAAGCTAGGCGTGGGTACCCCCGCCAAGGAGACACCTTCCTTAGGCACGCCTAGGAGGTTTGGTCTCCTGGGCGTGGGTATACCCTTCTTTAGAGAAAATCAAGCTAGGCGTGGGTACCCCCGCCAAGGAGACACCTTCCTTAGGCACGCCTAGGAGGTTTGGTCTCCTGGGCGTGGGTATACCCTTCTTTAGAGAAAATCAAGCTAGGCGTGGGTATAGCCTTTTAATTGGGCTTCCTGCCTTTAAATTCTAACGGGATTTTATCCTATTTTCTAAAAATGTTGTAGAACATTCTAGAATTATTTCAAAATTTGAATTTCATGGGCTTCCCGCCTATTCAAAGGCCCAGTCACCTGTTAGCAGCCCATTTACTGGATATAACCGGTTGAATGACCAACCATGAACTCTATAAAAGAGTAGTGTGCATCCCTCATTTCTCATTTCACTATTCAGCAAAAACTATCATTCCCTTATCACAAATATTTTTCAAAAAAGCTCTGCTAGGGTTCTGTCGTGAGGCGATTTCCGGCGTTTTTACTCCGCCCTACTTTCCAGTTTCCGTTTAAAGATCGTTGAATCTTCATCTTCTTCAACCTCTTTTTTCAACTTTTCTGGGTTTCAAGCCTTCAAGGGAAGCATACCAATGGAGGATTCTAGCTCTTCAGGCCAGTCACAGCTCGCTAACACTTCCACCACCGCTCCACGGCTTTCAAGGGGTAAGAACCCTAAAACATCTCTTGTCCATGCCAGTGTTTTTTCCCTTAGGGATCTTTTAAATGAATTTGGTCAAGCTTTTCCAAACATGCTTCATTTAGATGCTTATGAACATAAATCGAAATATAAACAACATAGGGTAGACATTTTAGCCCAACTTTTTCATATCAATGGGCCTTATAGGGCCGTTGCTCCGGCCTCAAACGAAAGGGCTTGTCACCCAAAGCCTGGGGCCATTAGGATTTATAAAGAAACTTTTTATGCTGGTTTTCGCCTACCTCCTCCTCCTTTCGTTTACCGTCTTTTGGCCGAAGCCCGGGTTTGTCCAACCCAACTTATGCCAAATGCATGGCGTTTTATCTATTGTTTTTTGGTCCAATGTAGGAAACATGGGCTTGAGCCCAGTATCTCTGTTTTTCGATATCTATTCAAATTTGTCAATTCTTCTGATAACTCGGGCTGGGTCAAAATCCAACACCGTTCCTTGGCCCGTTCTTGTTTTGTTTCGGATTCCGCTCCTGATTCCCTTCCTAATTGGAAAAGGGAATGGTTTTATATCTTTTTGGATGGGGACGACTGGGACAACTATTTTCGGCCCAACTTCTGCAGAGCCGTTGATGGGCCTGTTAGGAGTTTAAAATTGGGCGTGGAAGAAGAGGCCGCCATAAATTTGTTAACATCGGATAATTTGCATCAATGTGCAAATTTGATTTCTGAAGATTCGTTGCAGGCCCATGGGCTAAGCGATTTGGGCCCTGAGGGTAATTCTCACCTCTTGCTTTGTTAACATTTTATGTTAGATATAATTATCTAACTTTCTTGTAATCATTTTGCAGCCAAAACTGCCCTGGGAGCGATTTTTAGGCAGAGGGAGACTGCTGCCACAGCTAGGGTGGTAACAGAGAACCCTAGGGCCAAAAGGGCCAGGACAGATGAGGCTACTCCCGCGGTGGAGCGTGTTCCTGGTTTTCTTCAAGAAAAACCAGTTCCTATTGAGGAAGACCTCACTCCCTTTACAGTGGGATGGGGTTTATGCAATAGGGACACAGCTGTAGGTGACTCCAGGGCTGCAGCTGAGTGGTCCAGGAGCGTGGTTACTCCACGGGACAGGGTCCACATTGTGGAGTCCTCTGATGACTTGCAGATTGAGCTTCTCGGGGCTCAAGCTGTTGCTTCGGTAATTTCTTATTCAACTTCTTTAATTTAATTGCATTTACTTTTCCCTTATTTACTTGTTTCCTTTGCAGATGAACGCCTACCTTCAGGCCGCTGTTCATAACCTGAAGGAGGTGCGTGCTGAAAAGACCATTGCTGAGAGGGATAGGGACAGATACTTTGATTCCTCCGAGGCAAACTTTGCTCGTTTCAGGGAGGTGGAGAAGGAGCTGGCTGCTGAGAAAGAGAAGAACAGGAAGCTTCAGCTGGAGGTGCAGCAGAACAGGGAACACATTATTGCTGACTACAAGGCTTCTAAGGACTTTCAAGATGTCCTGAATGCTGAGTATGATGCAAACTTTCCTGGCACCTTCAAGGAGTGTTGGGAAGGGATCATCGAGGAGCTGAGTGGGAAGATCGAGGGGGTATCCCTGGAGAAGTTCCCGGTACCTGCTATCCCTGGATTGACAGATACCCTGGAGATCGCTACAGAGACAGCAGTGGATGGGGACTCTCAGCCCACTCAGGATCCACCTTCTTCTCCTGGGGTAGAGACAGCAGATCCTTCTTCCACTCAGGGAGATGTAGTTATTGAGGATTTAGATGAGTAGATGGCCCTGCGTGGCTTATTTCTGTTTATCTTTATTTATTCTGAACTTTTGCCCTTCGGGGCTTATGACTTAACTCTATTTATGCAGTAGTTCCTTTTGTTTCCATGTTCTTATTTTTGCTTATTGCTCGTTAAACTTTAGAATTTCTCAAGTACTTGGCCTCCTGGCTGGTACTAAACTCATAAGTTAGTTCAACGTTTGCCTTTCGTGTTTATTTTAACAAAGAGAAGTAACTCATAAAGAAAACAATATAAATTCCACTATGCTGTCAATGGATATCAATAGAATGGGTTCAACCCTTACATAAATACTCTATCTTCTACTGGGAGCAACATGCTCTAAAATGGTTTCATTCGAACCTTATTCCTAATAAATAGATAAAAGTCCAAGCCTTTGTCAAAAGAACTTAGATATAATAAACTTTGAGGTTCACAGCATGCCAAGTTCGGGGCACCTCAACCCCGTCCAAGGTTTCTAACTTGTAGGATCCTTGCCCTAACACCTTTCTGATTAGGTATGGTCCTTCCCAGTTTGGTGCTAACTTTCCTTTCTGGCCAACTCCTGAGGCTTCAATCTTCCTTAAAACCATGTCACCTTGTCGAAAGAATCTTTCTTTAACTCTCTGGTTGTAGTGAAAAGATGCTCTCTTCTGATATTCAGCATTCTTCGCATTAGCTCCATCTCTAACCTCATCAATTAAGTCAAGGGCGAGTCTCATTCCTTCGTCATTAGTTTCTGGCTCATATGCCTCAACTCGAGGTGATGCTTGCATGATTTCTAAAGGCACAACTGCCTCGGCTCCGTAAGCCAGCAAAAATGGGGTTGTTCCAGTCGTTACCTTACAAAGTATGGGCAACAACTCATCTACCCATGTATTCCTAGAGCGTTCGACCCTCTTTTTCAGTCCATCAAGGATAATTCGATTAGCTACCTCAGCTTGCCCATTGGCCTGAGGGTGTGCCACCGAGGTAAAACGGAGCTCAATTGCATTCTCTTCACAATACTTCTTAAACTCCTCATTATTGAATTGTGTCCCATTGTCTGTCACAAGGATTCGTGGGATTCCGTATCTGCAGATGATGTTCTCCCAAAAGAACTGGGAAACTTGCTTGGTGGTTATCTTGGCCAGGGGTTTAGCCTCAATCCACTTAGTGAAATAATCAATTGCTACTATTAGGAATTTCCTCTGTGCTGAAGCCATGGGAAAGGGTCCAAGTATATCCATCCCCCACATTGCAAATGGAATGGGAGAGTTAATCGAGGTCAACATCTCAGGCGGTTGCCTCACAATTGGGGCATGCTTCTGGCATCTCTCACATCTCTTAACATAGTTTTGTGCATCAGCCAACATCTCCGGCCAATAAAACCCTAAACGAATTATCTTGTGAGCTAGGGCTCTGCCCCCCAAGTGTTGCCCACAGATCCCTTCATGAACTTCTTCCAATGCTTCTTTTGCCTCTTGAGGCCTTAAACATTTCAAGTAGGGAATGACAAACGACCTTTTATACAAGATTCCTTCGATCAAAGTGTATCTCAGTGCTCTTACTGAAAGTTTTCGTGCCTCCAAGGCATTGTCTGGGAGCCATCCGGTCTCAAGGTGTGCCTTGATAGGGTCTATCCAAGAGCCTCCTATATCGATTGGTGCCAATAACTTTGAATTAACGGTCGGGGCCTTCAAGACCTGAAAATAGACACTCCCAGCATAATTCTCTATCTCGGAAGAAGCAAATTTAGATAGGGCATCGGCCTTAATGTTTTCCTCTCTTGGAATGTGCTCAACATAGCACTCCTCAAACTGGGACATAACAGCCTTTACTACTCTCAAGTATTTTGCCATAGTCTCATCCTTGGCCTCGAATTCACCATTTACTTGTGCTACCACAAGCCTTGAATCTCCACAAACTTTGAGATTCTTGACCCTCATAATTCTGGCCAAGCCTAAACCAGCTATCAATGCCTCATATTCCGCCTCGTTGTTGGTAGTAGGGAAATCCAACTTTAAAGCGTACTCCACTGTGAACCCATCGGGGCTTTGCAAAACCAAACCTGCACCACTAGATTTTGTTTTTGATGCTCCATCAAAATAGAGCACCCAATATTCCTTTAGATCAGGTGTAAGTTCCTCTTCTTTATCCTCTTGCCCAGGGGTAGTCATTATCTCTTGCCCCCCGACTTCTTGGTTGTTAATAGTACATTCGACCACGAAGTCAGCTAATGCCTGAGCTTTGATAGCTGTCCGAGGCTTGTATGTGATGTCAAACTCTCCTAACTCAATCGCCCATTTGATTAGCCTTCCACTGGCCTTAGGGCTATGCAATATGTTCCTCAATTGCTGGTTTGTCAGAACTTGAATCTTATGTGCCTGAAAGTAAGGCCGCAGCTTTCTTGAGGCAGTTACTAATGCCAAAGCAAACTTTTCTATGGGTGAGTAATTCAACTCAGCCCCATGCAACACTTTGCTCACATAATAGATAGGTTTCTGGACCTTTTCCTCTTCCCGGATAAGGACAGCACTCAGGGCTTGTTCGGATACCGCCAGGTATAAACTAAGAATCTCCCCAGGACTTGGTTTAGTCAATAACGGGGCTTCAACCATGTACTTCTTCAGTTGCTCAAAGGCCTCTTGGCTTTCAGGTGTCCACTCAAAATTTTTCACCTTTTTTAACGCTTGGAAGAAAGGCAAACATTTGTCTCCAGACTTGGAGATGAATCTTCCTAAGGCTGCAACTCGACCTGTCAACCTCTGCACATCTCTTATAGAGCGTGGTGGCTCCATGTCTAAAATCGCCTTGATCTTGTCAGGATTGGCCTCAATGCCTCTTTTCGAAACCATCAGCCCTAAAAACTTCCCCGATCCAACGCCAAAAGCACACTTGGCGGGATTCAACATCATCTTGTGGTGCCTCAGCACTTCAAATGCCTCTCCGAGGTGCTTGATATGATCAGCCTTAAGTAGGCTCTTGACTAACATGTCATCAACATATACCTCCATGGTTCTTCCAATCAGATGGGCGAATATCTTATTCACCAATCGTTGGTAAGTAGCTCCTGCATTCTTTAGACCAAAAGCCATGACAAGATAACAAAAGACACCAAAGTCAGTTATGAAAGATACCTTAGGTATGTCATCCTTGTGCATCTTAATCTGATTATAGCCGCTGAATCCATCCATGAAGCTTAACATCTCATGTCCAGCTGTAGCATCGATCAACATATCAATCCTCGGCAGGGGAAAACAATCTTTTGGGCATGCATCATTCAGGTCAGTGAAGTCTATACACATTCTCCACTTCCCATTTGCTTTCTTGACCATGACTGGGTTCGCTAACCATTCAGGAAACTGAATCTCTTCAATAAAACCAGCTTCCAAGAGCTTATTCACTTCTTGCCTAATGGCCTCTTGCCTCTCCGGAGCAAAGTTTCTCTTCTTCTGCTTTATTGTCTTTCTTTTGGGATCAACATTTAACCTATGAGTTATGAGTCGGGGGTCAATCCCTGGCATATCAGCTGCTGTCCACGCGAACACGTCGCTATTCTTCTGTAAGAATTCTATTAACTTGCCCTTCAGGGGTTCTTTCAGAGATGCTCCAACATAAGTAACTTTTTCAGGGTCATTAGGTTCTAGAGGTATGGGAATCAAATCCTCTGCTGGCTTCCCTCTATGCTCTTCATCATCGCGGACATCCATGTCTTCAATCGGAAGGACCTGCCCCCCGGCTCCATCGGCCCTCAGTGCGGCCACATAGCAACTTCTTGCCATCTTCTGATCACCCTTCTGTTCTCCGACACCATTCCGTGTCGGAAACTTAATTTTCATATGATAGGAAGAGGCCACAGCCTTAAACGCATGAAGTCCAGTCCTTCCAAGGATTGCGTTGTATGTTGATGCTGCCTTGATCACCAAGAAATTCAACATCTGAGTCGCCTCTTTAGGCTCCTGCCCAATAGTCACGGGTAGCTGAATAGTCCCTTCAACGTTGGACTCCACTCCGTTAAACCCATATATAGGCATGTTTGTAGGAGTCAGTTGAGAGTCGTTGTAACCCATCTTTACAAATGCATCATGAAATAAAATATCCACAGAAGCCCCATTGTCTATCAAGACTCGTTTTACTTCGGAGTTTCCAATCACGGGAGTTATGACCAGCGGGTCGTCATGGGGAAATTTCACCCCCTCCAAGTCTGAATCATCGAAACCAATTACCATCTCGGTTTTAGCACGCTTCGGGGCTTCTCCCACAATGTGCATTACTTCTCTAGCATAAGCTTTTCGAGAATTCTTAGTCGTGCCGGCTGCTGTCGGGCCTCCCCAGATCATATTGATAACTGCCCTTCGGGGCTGGGGATTGCGATCATGGTTGTCCTCCCTCCTATTATTATCTCTCCTTTCATTGTCTCTTCTGTCATTGTCCCTTCTCTGGTTCCCACGGTCATCACCCTTGGTGAACTGACTTAGTTTTCCTCTTCGTATCAAGAACTCAATCTCATCCTTGAGTTGCCTACAATCGTCGGTGTCATGTCCCACATCTTTGTGGAACCTGCAGTATTGCTCCTTATTTCGCTTAGCTGGGTCTCCTCTAAGTGGCTTCGGCCATCGGAAATCCTTTTCCTTTTCAATGTCCAACAGGATCTGGCTTCTTGGGGCATTAAGTCTGGCATACTCTGAAAACCTTGGACCCGAGTTCTTTTTTGGAGCAGGTTCAGAGTCTCTGCTAGCTCGGGGATACTTGTCCCTAGCATCGTACTCTTGTTCTTGCTTCCGCTTGTTCCCTCCATTGCCCAACGTGGCTTCTTTCTTGATGCTGTCCTCAGCTTTTATATACTTGTCCGCCCTTCGTTGAAGTTCATCCATGCTTTCAGGGGGGTGTTTTGCCAACGACCTCTTAAAAAAGAGATCCGTGGTTCCATGCTGCAAGGCTACCATGGCCACCTTATTTTCCAAATCGGTTATATTCAGAGTTTCCTTAGTGAATCGCTTGATGTAATCTCTTAAGTTCTCATTCTTTCCCTGTGTCACATACATAAGGGATGCAGAGCTTTTCTCATGAATTCTTCCGCTAATGAATTGACTGACAAAAGCGGTACTCAATTCCTTGAAAGAGCTAATAGAGTTTGGAGGTAAACGACTATACCAACGTTGCGCCATGCCCGACAGGGTTTGGGGAAACGCCCTACACTTAAGGGCATCGTTGGCAGGCTGCAGTAACAAGGCGCTCGTAAACGTTCTCACATGAGTTGCGGGATCCCCCGTTCCATCGTAAGCTTTGATCGTGGGCATCTTAAACTTTCGGGAAATATGTGCATTCATTACCTCCTCAGTGAATGGAGGGGTCGGATCATCCAGATCTCCTTGTAGCATCAAATCTCTAGGATTATTCTTGGGGGGTTCCACCCTGATAGTTCCTCTGGTTGGGGCTTCAGCCTTTCGGTGTCTCCTTGAAGACCTCTCCAGATCTATGAAGGGAATCCCTCCTGAAGTCGGAGGAGGTCGAGTCTGATTAGGGTTCTGTCTCTCTAGTTCCCTTGCTTGGTCGTCCTTCAGCTTCTGAATCTCGGCTTCATAAGCCTTAATTTTCTCTGCGATTGTTAAAGGACCATCTCGGTTCGATGGATTCCTCCCTAGAGGTTCCTTACTAGCGCGTCGCCTCCTTGGGGCTTCGTCTCGATCATCGTCTTCAGACGACGAGTCTCCGGTATAAGGACCAGAGTAATCATAGTATCCTGGTTCAGGAGGAGCCGGGCCTCTAAGATAAGGGGATTGTTGTTGCCCATGAATCAACCGAGCATGACCGCTTGGTCCTGGATCCCTTGGATCTTGGGGGTAATTAGGCAGCCCATACATTGGGTTGGTGTTGACAGGGAGCGAAGAAGTGGAGAGACTGTGATGCGGCGGGCGGCTACTCAGAGGGAGAGGAGAGACCACCATCTGAAGCGGGTTAGTCTCCTGTCCTAGAGGGACGATTTCAGGTTGAGATCTTTCAGCGGGGGGATCCGTCCCTTGTGGTTGAGAGGCCTGACTACGAGGGTTTGTTTCCGTCAATGGGGGTACAGACCCTGGCCCTGTACCAACAGGAGGAGCAGTGATTGGTGGAACGATGGTTCCGGAGGTAGCCTCGGTTGAGATTGGTGTTGTTCTTCGAGTGGTAACCATGGTTAATGTCTTCGTCCCACAGACGGCGCCAAATGTTGTGGAATAAAAACTAGGTTGAAAATATTGCGGCTAGGGTTTGTATATTTAATGCAAGGGTTCGTGAGCTTCGTGCTTTAATGGCTGCTTCTGCGTTCGAGACTTAAACGGTCCTCACAGAATGCCTACGTATCTCTGTAAATTAGAGAATCAAGCCAATAAAACGTAGTTCTGAGAATGAGGGGTCAGACCCTTTATATAGGCTGAGAAGCCTTAGAATTATGGTAGGATTTGGAGACTTGATGGGCAAGTCTTTGAGGAATGTTCTAGATCTATTCCCTGTAGGAATCAGTTTCCATATCGAATTGGATGCCTTATTGGATAAGTTTGAAAGGGATATTATCCTTATCCAACTCTTATTTGCTGAGCTGTTTATTACCCTTAATATTAATTACGAAATTAATATTATATTTAGGGTTTTGGGCCCAGCTGGTGGGCCCCACGTTTGGACTATTCTCGGCTTAATTAATGCCACATTAAATGTGTCTTTAGGGCTTATTTTCAGCCCATATCAGAAGTTTAATTAAAGCATTAAAGCAACTAGTGATTAAATTTAATTAATAATTTTAGAGTAATATCACAATAAGATTTAAAAATCAAGGCAATGATTAATAACTAAGTAATTATTAAAAAATGAATGGCAACAATGATTAGATTAAATAATAAAGTTAAACACACTATGACATAAGAGGTTGTTTGTGTTGGCCGTGGATAAGAAAATAAGAAAAGAAAAAGAAAGGAAAAAACAAGAAAGCAAGCTGGGTTTGATAAGGAAAAGTAAAAAAAAACTAAGGAAATGGGTTTGGCGAAGGCACGTAGTGAACAAGATAATGAAAAAGAGAGTAGAATACTTAACTTTTAAAATTCATAATTATTAAAATATTATCAGAAAAATAAAATACAAGTATCACTATGAAGCTCTAAACTATTCTGAATTTAATAAAATATTTCCAAGTAAGATCCAACAAAAATTATTCTAATGTTGGAGCTCACCGGAATCTATGGAGTTGGCCGAAAAATTACCAAGCTTCACCGGAAAATTATTTTTTTTAACCGGAAAATTTGGGTTTTCCAACAAACTCAAACCAAGAAGAAGAATCCCAAGAAAATAAAATGGGAATGAAAATTTGCATTAATAAAATGAAAGTGTTTACAAGATGGAGGTTACAAAATTTTAGGGTAAGCTAAACTAAAACAAAGATGTATTAAAAGAAAGCAAAATGAATTCAACTAGGCCGGCAAGAAAGATAGAAAGTAAAGTAAAGTGATTGCTTGTTGTTGGTGTCTCTCCCTTCTATTTATAGGCCAGCCATATCATTTTTCAGTGTAAAAATAGGCTGCAATCAGTGATAGCTTTCACATGTATACTTTGACAATCTATCATTCTTAAGCTGTAGTTTGTCTACCATCATCTAGAAATCTTTGACAATCAAATACAACACTTCCCATTTATTGTCAAATGCGCGTTATTTCAAAGATTGACTGCCACGTTAAAACCTTGCAAGGAAAAACCTAGTGGGATAAAAAATTTCCTTCTTTCATTTTAGTCCTTTTTCTTCCTCTTTTGTCCTTCCTTGCACTTCATTTTTTTATTTTACCATTTCATTACTTCTCTCGAATTTCCTGAAATGCAACAAAATAATTTATTAAAATATGAGTTCAAGCAATAAATAGGTAATAAAAAATATGCAAAAATATGCACTTATCACTTATCAATATATATTGATATATAATTTATTGGTAGGTATATAGTGATTTCACTCAAATGATTAGATAATTTTTGATTGATTACAAAGTTTGGAAGATTATTCTATTTATAGGACTACATGGAACCGCCTAGAAGGTTTCTAATAAATCCAATTTAATTAATTTAGTAATTCTTTATGAACATGAAAGGTAAAAAGATAAGAACTCAAAGGACAAAAGCTCAAAGAACATGAAACTCAAAAGACTAAGCTAGATATTTTCAAGAACATTTTAGATAATTAAAATAATAAAATAAGTTTAGTTTATATTATTTTAACAAACTACTATTATTTCTCCACAACTCCCACACTCAGAGTAAGGCTAAACAACCCGTGTGACACCCACACTCCTAGTAAGGCTAAACAACCTGTGTGACTCGCTCCTTGCGCCAGACATAGACGACTGAATACATAGATGTGATTACAACGTTTATTAAACATAAAATATAAGTCCATCAATTTAACCAAAGCCTAAACAGTTTAGATTAGAACCCAACAATGCATTTGTGAAAAAAAGTTTGGAAAAAATATATATAATTCAAAGTTTTATGATATTTATAATATTATCTAACTATACTAATAAAAAAACAGAATTTTATTCGAATATTATGATTAATGTATGATAATTTTGTATTTATTATATAAGAACTAAAATTACTGAAATATGTTAAGGCTAAAGTTGTACCTTGTTCCGTCTTATTGATTTGAATGCTTAACATTAATATGTTTACTGGTCGCTCGAATGGTTAAGGAAATGTTCTGCATGGATGCTTAATCTGCAAGTCAACTTATAATTAGTTCCGAAATATATAGTTTAGATGAATGGTAGGTAGGTAAGTTTCAAAAAATAAGAAAGATGAATGGTAGGTGAATGGAGAATGCGTGGGTCGAATGTGCGAAGGGGGCTGCGTTGAAAACTTGAAATTTTTATACAGGGTGCTACTAGTTTGTTATTGTTTTTTTAGAAATATTTTACTTGACCTAATTTATCTAATTCAAATACGTTCCTTAATTAAACATCATAGTTTATATTTTCTTATTACTATAGAATATTACAGTGTCAGGCTTTTACTATAGAATATTCATACATCAAACATATAGTTATTCATGCATCAAACATCATAGTTTATATTTTCATATTACTATAGAATATTACAGTGTCAGATTTTTACAAGATTCTATCCGCTCCATCACATAATTAGTTATACTTGCAACTTTAAACGAACGTATTCCAACAAATACATGGATACATACGATTAGTGCAGTTAACAAAAAAAAAGGATACGCTCATTACATGCAATTATTTCCGTTTGGGGATGTGATTATTATTTTGAAACTGAAAATTAGATAATTTTAACAGATCTGATACAGCTATGTTTCTCAGCTACATGCACTCAAAAAAACACAGCAAGTACAACAAAGAAATTATACAGTGAAGTAAAGAAGTGGCTTACTAGTGCTACAAGACCAAAAAAATGACAATTAATAATACACCAAAGACGATGAATAGTATTATTAGCAGCAAAAAAGGATTGCATCTGTGATGAGTTGAGTAGCCGACCAACGGTGTTGACAAGGAAGATGATTGGGTTGACCTTGGAAGCAGTACTGGTGGTGGTACGAAAACAACAGTGTCGTGGTGGCGAATTGGCGGGGTTGGTGGCACGATGATAACGGTATCATGGTGATGTGGTGGAGGATGGTCGTGATGTGGTGGGGGTAGATGGTTATGGGGCGGGGGCTGGTGGTTGTGTGGTGGGGGTGGATGGTTATGGGGCGGGGGCTGGTGGTGGTGTGGTGGGGCATGATGGTTACGGGGAGGTGACATGATGAATTGTTTACAAGTGTTGAGGGAAAGAGAGGAACTAAAAGAAGGATATAGGAATAGCTTAACATATAAAGAGATAACACGAACAAGCTCTAGCCACTTTAAAGGGAAAAGTAAGAGAGCCTATATATTTACTTGTCAGTTCATGTAATTGGTCAGAAGAGCGATCATGTACTAGTTTAATATTTGGAAAGACAATATATTTTGAAAAAAAGAGCTAATGAAAAACATCTAAATCAAATAGACGTTCAAAATAGGTGCACGCTGTTCACCTTGACTCTATCGATTTTTCATTGTTTTGTTTAAAAGCTGAAGTCATTTTTGGCAAACCTATTAACTATTAAGATTTAAAGTTTGTAAATTATTAAATTTTAAATCAACAAATTTCATATTCATATATAGTATCTTTGCGTTGGCTGTTTGGATGGAGTGACAGGTCAGCAATGATCGAAGTCTTCTCCTTTATGAAACTCAGTCTCGGTCACCCTAGCTATGTTTGGTTATTTGCTAGATCAGTTTTTATAATTCCAGATATGATGTTCACAGTAATTGTGTGCCGGATAGGATTAAAATTCGTAGGAATAGCTCCTACAATAAAATGTTTTGGTGTCTGAAATTTAAATAATTTAGTCTATTATCATAACTAAATTGAAAAAAAAAGGATAGTTATTTAAAAATAGGAAGTTAAATTGAGCTGGCCGGGTAAAGTTTTTTCTATAGGTGACATATTAATATTTAAATTCAGTATATCCAAAAAAATTAATTGATTTTACATACTATTATTTTATAGGCTTAATGACCTTTTAGCCCTCGAAGTTTTATACGAAATACCTATCAGTCCTCAATGTTTCAAAACGTTCCTTTTAGCCCCTGAAGTATTCGTAAAGGTCCAATTAACCCTTGTACCGGTACAAAAAATTGTAACGGTACGTATCGGATGGGCAAAATAGACATTACATGTGTCCGTTACAATTTTTTTTTTAATTTGTACCGGTGTAAGGGTTAATAGGACTTTTCCGGATACTTCAAGGGCTAAAAGGTACAACGTATTAAACTTGAGGGTTTGATGGGTACAAAAGGTCATACTATATCTAATAGTTTAATTCAGCTACCACTATCTCCATACCACTCGAGTAAGACTTACACTACAAGAAACAGAGTCTTTTCCGACCGTCATAAATCCGACTAACTCTTTACTGGAGCTAAATCCGACCGTGAGGTACCACGGTCGGGTTTATTTTAAATCCGACCACTTAAACCGACCAACAGGTCTTGTGGAGCCCACATTTGTTGACTGACTGGCCACGTCAGCCTAAACTGACCAATAAAACCGACCAATATTATTTGTGGATCCCACACGAACACTAAAGAATAAAACCGACCACTTAAACCGACCAACAGGTCTTGTGGGGCCCACTTCTGTTGACTGACGGGCCACGTCAGTTTAATCCGACCAATAAAACCGACCAATATTATTTGTGGATCCCTCACGAACACTAAAGAATAAAACCGACCAATATTTCCGACCGTTGTTTCAGGCCTTCCCACGTCAGACTAACCCGACCGTTAGGACGGTCGGGTTTGTGAGACACTTAAATATTTTTGTAGTTCCCGTTTTATGTTTTATTCCGTTAACTCTATCCTCTCTCCAATTAACTCTCTCACTCACTCCTCGATCTCTCCGGCATCTCTCTCTCTCTCTCTCTGGTAACTCATCTCTCTCTCTCTCTGGTAACTCATCTCTCTCTCTGTTATATACTTACACACACGCACTGTATCTATATATTCGATTTGGGTTTTAACTTTATGCATTTATGAATTTGGGGCTAGTAAATTGATTCTCTATTATATGATTTTGTATCTCGGATTCCTTGGTTCGAATTATGTTCGATTATATGATTTTGTATGTCGGATTTCTTGGTTCGAATTATGTTCGATTATATGAGTTAGTATATTGGATTTCTTGGTTCGAATGGATGGCTTCAAATTTATTAATGGCTACAAATTTCATACTAAATCTCCCATTTTAAAAATTGAACCATGTCTGCCAAGTGCCAAATCATAAACAAGAATTATGAATTTTCTCCCAATTGATCACAATTCATAAGAAACAATTAAAGGTTCGCGACTCCTTACTTATGTTAAGCCTTCAATGATATATATTAGCAAAAATAGAGAATTCGCAATACAATCAAATAAACATATAAAAATTAGTTGCTCATGCTAGCCAAATAAAACAGACATAAACAAAGTTATGATAAGAGTTTAGAATAAAGAAAATACAATTTAAAGAATCTGTTGAAACTTGGATGGAATTTCTTCGATCCTTACTCAAGTTTTCTCACATAAAGTTGCCTTAATGTGGTCAAACATGACAGAAATCCGTTGATAAGTTGTTGTAGTCCATCGGTAAATTACCAACGGACATACAATAAGGGCATACATAAAGTTATGTTTGTTCAATTTTTCAATTATATGATTTTGTTTGTTGGATTTGTTGGTTCGATTTGACACATTCGAATTTATGTTCGATTTTTATGTAATTTTGTTGTTCAATTCATTCTCTTTTTTTGAATATATAGATATGGATGGTCAAAATTACCTCTTTCCACGTTTTATGCGCCTTGTCCATCCCAGCGAATATAAACCGCAAAATAAAATGGTATGAGTAATGGTCAATTAATGTATGCATTTGAATATGTAGATATGTATGACACCTCTTTTTTCCGCAGAGAATACCACCGCCGATTTTAACACATTTTGGAGCTGAGATGCCAGAAACAGTTATATTCGAGCTTCCTAACGGTGAGAAGACCCATGTGAGATTCGATCGGGAGGATGGGATTTTTAAAAACGTATTGGGATTTTTTAAGAAATTTCGGAGCAAGTATGGTATATGCGCCGTGTTTACTTACAAGGACAACGGGATCTTTATGGTAAATGTTTTGAATGAATATCTGACAGAGGTTGAGTATGATCCCCCGACCTATGGTAAATTTTCTATCATTTATCCTTTGTTATATATATATATATATATAGCTATCAATTAGTAATTAAATTAAGTAATTGTGTTTTTATTTTTAGATAAACGTACCATGGTTGGATGTAAGGCTTTTTCATTATGTAAGACTAAATCCCACGCAGAAAGGGGTCTCGTAGTAAGTTCACATTATCTTACTTTTAATGCATTATACGCAATACAATTTTCATCTTTTTTGATATAATTTTGGTTGATCATATACATATGTACAAATGCAGGCCCTCTCCCAGGCTTTTTTTAAGCGATTTGCTCATCTTCTACCTTCTGAAATTACCGTTACTTTACCAAATGGCAAAACCTTCATTGGATCTTACTCACCGGAAAGCAAGATTTCTGGCTTGAGGTTTTTTTAGGAGGGAGACATTATAGTGCTTACTTATCTTGGTGATGGGCGATTTGAAGCAATTTTATTTGGTCCAAGCCTCGTGGAGAAATCATATTCTGTTAATGAATTCAAAGTAGGAATTGTACAATCACATCTCCTGAATTATTGCTATGGAATTATTGCGTTGATTGTGTTATTGGTACAGCTGGGAACCAGAACTGCAGGAAAAAAAAATTGCAGGCTTTAAACCGACCGAGTAATCCGACGGAAAGTCTTAAACCGACCGTTTTTTACCATTGCTCCCCCAGTAAACCCGACCGTATTCTTAATATAGTGGTCGGTTTAAATTAGTCGGTTTTTCTTGCTCTCTGGAATGAATCCGACCGTAATGGTCGGTTGCAAACCCGACCACTTATTCCGACCGTTTTAGTCGGATTAAAACTGCATTAAATGCTCCCAACTACCTCTGCACCGATGGTGACAAAAAAGTTGATAATTCGTAATTTAAACCGACCGTTATGGTCGGATTAGAACTGACCCTAATTTATTGTTATACACCCCTTTTTCTTTCACTCTTCATTTATTGTTTTCTTGAGACATTAAGTGGTTGGAGGCTTGAATCTAGAGAAATCTTGGAGAACACTGAAAGCTCATTATGGTGAAAAATCTTGGAGAACATTGAAAGCTCATTAATGGTATGTTATAAATTATGCCCACTTTTGTTTTAATTTTTTTTTCATTTGTGAATATATACACACTACATGTTTTGTACATATTATATTTGTGAATATATACATTAATAGTGAACAAATATACATGTTTGTACATATTCTTTAATTTTGTGTACATATTAAATTTGTCAAATATATATGTACATTATATTTGTGCATTAATTGTGTGAAATGTGAATATGTGTTTTTGTTGATTTATAGTTATGTGAAAAATGTATTATGAAATTGATATATATATATATATATATATATATATATATATATATATATATATATATATATATATATATATATATATATATGTCGAAACGTGATTGGATGAACCCACGTGTGAAAAATAATGTACTTTCATCGAGTAATGAATATTGGGATGGTGTGAAAGAATTTTTGGAGTTCGCGCGTAAAAATGGTATGAAGGGCAAAAAAATATTATGTCCGTGTAAGAAATGTAAAAATGCATTGTGGGCGAAACTTGATAGTGTTGAACTTCACTTATATAAAAATGGTATTATGGAACATTATAAAGTATGGACTTTGCATGGTGAAAAAAGAGAAGTTATCAAAAAGAAAAAACGGAAGCGTACCTCGGAAGAGATTGTTGAGGAAGAGATTGTTGAAGAACCCTTTGATTTAAACGCATTATTACGAGATATTAGTGGTGAAAATCATGGTGATGTGAGTAATAGTAATGTTGAAGAACCACCAAATGCATATGCTTCTCAATTTTACAAGGATGTTAAAGATTCGGGAGCTCCAATTTATCCGGGTAACACAACTTTTACAAGAATGTCATTGACCACTCGATTGTGACATTTTAAAAATATGGCACAATGCTCTGAAAAGGTCTTTGATTCTTTACTTGCATTTCTTGGTGAAGTTCTTCCTAAGGACCATACTTTACCGAATTCTTATTACATTATGAAAACAATGATGAAGAAGTTAACTTTGGGATATGAGAAAATTGATGTATGTGAGAATGATTGTATGTTGTACTACGGTGATGATGAGAACAAGATTGTTTGTGACATTTGTGGTAAAAGTCGTTACAAAGGTAAAAAAAGAAAAACGGAAGAGGGATACCGAACAAGGTCTTGAGATATTTTCCACTTATCCCTCGTCTATAGAGATTGTATATGTCAGAGCATACCGCTAAACACATGACATGGTACAAAAAAAGGGAAACAAAGCCAGGAGAACTTAGTTACCCTGCAGACGGAGATGAGTGGAAAGAAGTTGATCGTCGTTATCCAAGATTTGCAAGGGAGAGTAGGAATATCCGTCTTGGACTTGCAACCGATGGCTTTTGCCCTTTTAGCAATTCCGGGAAAAAGGTGTACTCGGTGTGGCCGGTGATAGTGGTGGTCTACAATCTTCATCCCTCTATGGGAATGAAAAAACCGTACACTTTTATGCCTCTTTTAATTCCCGGTGAAAAGAGTCCGGCCAAGAATCTAAACGTGTACCTTAGACCTCTCATAAAAGAATTAAAGGAGTTGTGGGATGTAGGGGTGGAAACATTTGATCAATCATTAAAGCAAAATTTTACCTTGAGGGCGGCGATTATGTGGACAATAACCGATTTTCCTGGGTTAGGTATGGTTAGCGGATGGTCAACACATGGAAAACTCTCATGTCCGGTTTGTGGTGGAAAAATTTAAGGAATTCAATTGAAAACATGTGGAAAGTGTAGTTTTTTTGGTACAAATCGTTGTTTCTTACCCGAAGATGATCCTCTCCGTCTTCCAAGTACTAAGTTTCCAAGTGAAGAAAAAAGGGTGTTTGTTAGTCGCTCAAGTGGTGAGACTTTGAAGAATATTTGTGAAAATTTAGAATTTCCACCACCGGGAAGAGAAAACAAAAATAAGAAAAGCCTCGGTTTCGGAGTTGATCACAATTGGACGCACTTTTCAATGTTTTTTGAGTTACCATATTGGTCATCACTTTCGATGCGTCATTGTATCGATGTCATGCACACCAAAAAAATGTGTTTGACAATATTTTTTATACTATCATCAATGATACAAACAAGACGAAGGATCACAAGAAGGCAAGAATCGATTGCAAGTTGATGAATGTTTTGCCCGAATTGTGGATCGAAGGTGGAAAAAAGCCAAAAGCACCTTTTACACTCACAAAAAAACAACGAAAACTCATGTGTGATTGGTTTCGTTCATTGTCACTTCCGGATGGTTAAGCATCAAATATAGGCCGTTGTTGTAAAGAGAATTGTACGTTTTCGGGGTTCAAATCACACGATTGTCATATTATCAAGCAAAAGTTGTTGCCGCATGCGATTCGTGAGCTTCTACCTCAATATATTGTTGATGCACTATCTTCGCTTTCAAATTTCTTTCAAGACATTTGTTCTTCTACCTTAATCCGAGATGATTTAAAATTTTTGGAAAAGTCTATAGTCCGAACGATGCTCGTGCTAGAAACATTTTTTCCACCAAGTTTTTTTGATTCAATGGAGCACTTGGTACTACACTTGGCCGAAGAATGTAGGTTAGGAGGTCCCGTTAATTATCGTTGGATGTATTTTGTTGAGAGAATGATGGAATATATGAAGCACAAGGTTCGTAATAAGGCAAGGGTTGAAGGTTCAATTGCAGAACGTTATATAGAAGAGGAGATGTTGAATTTTTTCTCATTCTACTTTGATTCTAAATCGGTCACGGTTCATAATCAATTACGTCGTAACGAGGTTGTGTGTGGCACAAATGATAAAAATGAACTCGAAGTGTTCATATATCCTCTTAGTACCACGGGAAAGCACAAAAATGCATATTTGACGGATGAAGAACGATTACTTGCGGACGAATATGTTTTCATGAACTCACCCGAAGTTCAACCTTACATACTAGAGTATGAAGCTCACGTGAAAGAAGAACAACTAAACACAATACCGGAAGAATTGGAGAGATTGTTAAAAACCGAATTTAGATCATGGTTTCGCACAAAGGTTGAAAATGATGATGTGAATGGTCCGCGTTTTAGATCCTTACTTTTGGGACCAGTAAAATTGGCAATGTTGTATGAAATTTGTACCGTTAATGGCTACCAATTTCATACTAAATCTTCTTCAAGTGCTAGTTCCGGAGTTATGGTCAAATGTAGTTCACATAATAATGTCTTAAATGATTATTATGGTCAATTGCAAGAAATCATCAAGCTTATTTATCAAGGTGGAAAACAAGTTTACTTGTTCAAATGTGATTGGTTCGATAGTGCCGGATCCGGTGTACGGATTGACCGAAATCGTGTTATTACAGTTGATGTAAGTTCACGATTACAATCAAATGAGAAATTTATCTTGGCTAGTCAAGCTACTCAAGTGTATTATGCTCCTAGTGTGTTGTATCCACAAGGTAACATATATACGGTTATTACAAGTAAAAGTCGTCCATTTGATGAATCGATAAATTCATGTAGAGAAGAAGAAGCCTTTCAAGAAAATCAATCGAGACCTTCATTTTCTTTATTTGTTGATTTCGCTCAATATGCGCCTATGACACAAAATCACCAACAAGAAGAAGACAAGGAAGAGGAAGAGGAGGAGGAAGAAGAAGAAGAGAATAATGAAGAAGGAGAAGAAGGAGAAGGAGAAGAAGAAGAAGAAGAAGAAGAAGAAGAAGAAGAAGAAGAAGAAGAAGAAGAAGATGATGATGATGATGATTCCGATTATGAATAAGTGTAAAATAATTTTATTTTAATCAAGTATGAGACGATGTTTGCAATTATAACTTAATGCAATTCATTAGATTGGATTTTAAATATTTCGTTCGATTGATTTTATGTATGAATAGGTGATTGTACTTGTTCAGGGTTGGATTGAATCTTTGTTATTGGTAATATTGTTAGAGGGGAATAGGTAATATAATTATTGGTAAAAAAAAAGTTCAGGATCAAAACCGACTGTTTAAGGATTAAACCGACCGTTTTTGACCATTTCGTTCAAGGAAAACCGACCGTCTTCATAAATCCGACCACAGTAGTCGGTTACTAAACCGACTACTTTTAACGGTCGCTTTAACATTCAACATGTTGACTTATGGTAATCTGTGCGGTTATTTAAGAGTTTTGACTGTTGAGAAACGACCATCAAAACCGACCGATTATTCAAAAACGCGGTCGGGTTTAAGTTTGAAAAAATTTCTTGTTCAATGCATCTGGTATTCCGTACGGTTATGGGAAATGAAAAGGTGAAACCAGTCAGTGAAGGGGCGCGTCCATATGCCTATATATATCATGTAGTTTCATAAGTCATAACATATTGTGAATCTTCTCATTACATTGGTAATATATTTATATATGTTTGTATATTTTCAATTACTTTGCAAATATTACATTGGTATTTTAATATAATCTGTATCTTGCAGTCATGGATTCGATCAAGGGTTCGAGCAAGACCGAGTCGTCGAAGAAGAAGTTGCAAGAGGAGTTGAAAGAAGCAAGGATGGAGAACAAGTTGCTCCAAGAAAAAGTTGACGAACTGGCGGTACAAGTGGAGGAACTCCAGGATTCTTTGTAGGAGGCAAAAATGGAGGTTGCACATTTAACAAAATTGTATAATCACTAGTTTCCTTGATTATGTAATTTGATTTTTATTTTGATTATGTATTTTAAAAACTTTTCATGATTCATTCGGACTTTGTTTTATTGGTTTTGATTGGACTTTTGTTGTATTTTAATTATGGTTTTTTTAGGCTGCATTTCTGGTTCTAGGAACCAGAAATGCAGCCTAAAAAAATAAAAAATGCAGTACAAACCCGACCGTTTAATCCGACGGCTAGGACAAAACCGACCATTACTGACCATTTCGTTCCCATTAAAACCGACCGCATTCATAATTGCTTTGGTCGGTTAAATTTGGTCGGTTTTATGGACACCAAAAAGTCTCTGGAATGAATCCGACCAATATGGTCGGTACATAAACCGACCAATAAAACCGACCGTAAGAAACCCTAACGGTCGGTCTGTAAGAAACCCTAACCCATATTAAAACCGACCGTAATGGTCGGTTTATTGCTGATGTCATAAATAGCAAAACAACCATTCTCATTTCAATGATTTTCAGCCACTTTTTTATTATTAATTTTTCTAAATATGATTAGTACTAAGTTTTATGATTTAATTAAACAAAAATCAATTTTTTTTATAAAGTTACATAATTTTCAATAATTATATATTATTTTAGGCAATAAAAAACAATAAAAATAACAAACTATTAAATTTACCAACTTGAAAAATATTAAAAAAATTTAATTGGGATATTTATGAAAATAGCTATGTTTTTAACATTTGTTTTTAAATTTACCGTTACTAAAATACTGTTTCAATTCTATATTACCTTTTTTTTAAAATTACGGTGGGCTTCAATTTTAAGCTTATCTTTTTTTAAAAATACGACCTTATATTTGGGGGTTATAAGTTGTTCTCTTCTCGCTTCATCTCGATGCCTTCTTCATTCACGAGCGACTGAACGAGCTTCATCTCCTTAAATCTGGACAAGCATGGCTGCTCCTCATGTCTTCACCCCACTGCCTCCTCCTCCTTGGATCGGGGTCGCAGGCCAAGCCGACGTCTTCTCCGGCGAATCCTTTTCTTTCCGACGTCTTCTCCGAACTTCACTCCAACCTCCATAACCACCGCCATACCACCGTCTCTCTGAGCTTCCTATTCGACGGATCCTTTTCTTGCTGCCAATTCATGGAGGATGCTCTCTCTCTCTCTCTCTCTCTCTCTCTCTCTCTCTCTCTCCCTCCTCTTATTAGCATGTTTGGTTGTGTATGTATAAGTCGTTTGTGTGTTAATTGTAGATTTAAGTTAGTGTAATTATCGAATTGTATCAAATTGATATTGTTTTTGAATTATATTAGGTAAAATTAGTATGGATCTTGTGAATTAGTCTCGAATACTGAATTAGTGTGAATTAGTTGTTACTTATACATGCCCCGTGGGGATGGTGATGTTGTATAAGCTAAAAAGATCCTGCATGAAACTAATAACAAAAAACTGATGACGATATAAGATTAATGTATCCAAATCATTTAGATGTTATTAGTCCGAGTTTTATTGAACTTCTTGATTTTCTTTTTGGTTTTAACATTATGATTCACTATAGGTGGCTGCAAATTGTATTGCAATGGTTCCATCAAATTAGATATTCGACAAGTAAAACTACTTCTGAGTGCTTCCGCCACTCTGTGTGTTCCACGGTCCCAAGCACACATTCAACTTCTAGTTTGTACCCATGCGAATAGATGTAGATTGATTTTTATTTGATGTTCATTTTATTTACAGTTCTTTAGAGAAAGATCAACCTTATATCTTTCGCGTTGGATCTGGGCAAGTAATCTCAAATCTTAGGTTCTGTACTTCTGCTTATTTGTAATGAAAAATAAGTTTCTGGGTCCTGAGCTGATCCCATTCTAAATTACTTATATCTTTAATCTGGACCACCATAACACTATTTTACATTCTCAATGAAGTTAGTTGCTCTAGTTGATCAATTGAGGTAGTGACCCACTCTAACACTAGTTTTTTCTGTTCTTTTTTGCTAAACACGTGCCACGAGGCAAGTATGTTGTAGTAGCCTCCATTCTTGTTCTGCTCAAGGTTTTCCCATTCACTCCAAGATATATCATTCCGGTCTGCTTAGACAGGCCCCGTAGGGGCAGTTTTAAATGTTTGCCATGAAAGGGGTGATTTATGAAAAGCGTGGCATCGATGTTGTCACGGGTACTCATGTCAAGTCTCATTTCACCAAGCCTGATTGGCAAAAGTTCTACCAGGGCATTGTGATGTCGAAAAGCTTTTGATAATTACCTTTACAACACCCTCTTGTTTCAAGATTAAGACGGTGAATTGGCAGATTTAGCTACTGTTAGTGCTAGAAACAACTATGAAATATGGAATATGATAGCAGAAGCAATGAGTAAAGTTGGCTGAAAAGGTGTGGTGACCCTGGAAGAGGGAAAAAGTGTGGAAAACAGTTTATATATAGTTAAATAAATGCAATTTGATCACGTTTACATCTCACCATACTTTGTAACTGATAATGAAATGTATAATGTGTGTATAGTACTTGTATGTAAAGATGGCATTCCATGGTCAATTAATTAGTCTTTTGTTGGGAATTTGATGTAACCAGTATATATATTGTATCTAGCTTGATGCTATAATACTCTGTAGCATTTGCTTGTTTGTTCTGTTCAATTGGATGATATTGGTGTAAGATGACAATGTTGCCTCTCTCAATTTACATGCATATGTTATTTCTATGTTTGTTTTTATATTTCCATACTAGCTAGCTTCTCCTATATCTTGATATTTGCTGATTCATTGGGTGTTTGGTTTAGAGATATTGATGATAATGTCTCAACTCCACGTTTGATTTGTAACAACCATTATCACTCTTGTCATTCTAAGAAAGGATGTGCTCTCTTTTTTCTTTATTTATTCTGTTCCAAATCTACCAGAGATTCAAGTAATGTTGATTGAAATATGACACTTGATTTTATGGTATTATGAAGACAATATGATTTTAAGTGGAATAGGTCCCGCAGGGGCACCCATCTCAAGAGTAAGAGTTAATTATTTGTATCAGTTGCAACCATGTTTGCAACTCCTGCAACCTTGTTTGTAATTTTTACAACCTCGGTTGCAACTTCTGCAACCATGGTTGCAAAGGTTGCAAATATGGTTGCAGCAGTTGCAACCAAAGTTACAACCTCAATTGCAACTTCTCAATATCAGTTGCAGAATTTAGAAATGTATCGTGTGATACACATTCCAGAATATATCGTGTGATACGCATTTCCAGAATGCGTATCCGCTACTTGACAAAATCATTTTCAACTTCATTTGCAAATATGGTTGCATCAGTTGCAACGAATGTTGCAATAATTACAAACATAGTTGTAACTTTTGCAACCTCAGTTGCAATCCTATTGGCAACTTATCAATAATAGTTGCAATCCTATTTTTAACTTATGCCTTTCAATATAGTACTGGTGAGCTAAGGAAACTAGTACTTTTAAAAGATTGTATTTCAAAAGACAATATGATTTCCTGTAAGGTAGGTCCCGCAGAGGCACCTTTCTAAAAATTCAGATTGACCTACGGTTGTTTGCATACTTAACATATTTAACTATTTTTATCAGTTGCAACCTTTGCAACCTTGTTTGCAACTTCTGTAACCATGGTTGCAAAGGTTGCAAACATGGTTGCAACCACAGTTGAAGAAGTTGCAAACATGTTTGCAACTTATTTGTATCAGTTGAAACTTATCTCAAAGTTACCCAAAGTTTGCTTGATTGATGTAGACCTCATGTTGTTGCGGCTGTAGTAGATATGCATGCAAAGTGTGGGAATATGAAGATTTTTGATAATGTGAGTTGTGCATTATGTGCAGGAGTTACTACAACTGCACAAATCTAGGATGCCCTGTGAGGAAACATATCGAGGGAGCAGCTCTAAAAGGTTGGACTTCTTGTTTTCTCATGATTCTCCTGCATTATATGTTAAGATGTTATCAATCTGAGCAGCGACGGTGAGTTGTGAAAAGCATGGCATCGATGTTTTCACGGGTACTCATGTCAAGTCTCACTTCGTAAAGCCTGATTGGCGAAAGGTCTACCAGGGCATTGTGATGTCGAAAAGCTTTTGATAATTACTTTTATAGCACTCTCTTGTTTCAGGATTAATACGGTGAATTGACGGATTTAGCTACAGTTAGTACCGGAAACAACTATGAAATAGGAAATATGATAGCAGAAGCAATGAGTAAAGTGGGCCGAAAAGGTGTGGTGACCCTGGAAGAAGGAAAAAGTGCAAAAAACAGTTTACATATAGTTGAATGAATGCAACTTGATCGCGGTTACATCTTACCATACTTTGTAACTGATAGTCAAATCTATAATGTGTGTATGGTACTTGTATGTAGAGATGACATTTTATTATCTACTCTTTTGCTATAACAGGCCCCGCAGGGGTACCCATCTTAATAGCCATATTCAAGTATTTCTATCAGTTGTAACTTTTGCAACATCAGTTGCAACTTCTGAAACACTTTGCAACCTTGGTTGCAACTGCTGCAACCATATTTGCAACCATTGCAGCCGTGGTTGCAGAAGTTGCAACATAGGTTGCAAAACGTTGCAACAATTGCAAACATGGTTGCAGAAGTTGCAAACATGGTTGAAAAGGTTATAAGTTAATGTTTAGTTGCAACTTTCATTATCTTTTATATTTTCACCATTTGATAGGAAAGTAATTAATATATCATTCCATATGTTATATGAGTATAAATACATAAATTCTGATCATAACTAATCTCGAACCAGCACTACAAATAATACGATGATTCAAACTATAATCCTCAGATGGTAATATGAAGACAATATGATTTGATGTGGAATAGGCACTGCAAGGGCATCCATCGCAAGAGTCGGAGTTAATTATTTTTATCAGTTGCAACATTTGCAACCATGTTTGTAACTTCTGCAACCATGTTTGCAACTTCTGCAACCATGGTTATAAAGGTTGCAAACACGGTTGCAACCATTATTATAAAAGTTACAAACATGTTTGCAACAATTTTGTGACTTATGCCACAACATTTGCAACTTATACAAAAGTATTTGCAACTTATCAATATCAGTTGCAACACTATTTGTAACTTATCAATACCAGTTGAAACACTATTTGCAACTTATCAATATCAGTTGCAACCTTTGCAACCATGTTTGAAACTATTGCAATTTTGTTTGCAACTTATGCAACCATGGTTGCAAAGGTTGCAACTGATACATAGAATAATAAATAAATAAATTATTCCAACTCCACATTTGAAACAACTCTAGTTAATATTATGAAGATACCAATTTCTTAATCAACTTTTTCACAAATAACTATATTGCAAGTTACGTCTAAATCCTCACAAATAGGATCCTTCAAAGAAGTAAGCCATCATTGTACAACAAATGTAAGCTGTAAAACAATTAAGTTACTGATATACAGAGACCTCAAGTTCAATGATCTTTCATCCTACACTATCCCATAGCTATACTAAGCTCAGATTCTAGTACGATTAGCACGGGAAGAAACATTGGTTTCAGAAATAACCAGCAAACTTGCTTAAGCTTTCTGTTTTATAAGCTGCAAGTGCTTTACTAAATCATCCCTCCTGGTCTTTCCAAATGGATCCACTTGTGTACACTGCTGTTCGACATAGTGTCATGATGACTAAACAATGGAACATCTTGAAGCAAAGAGTCTCCACAATCAATAATGATATTCTTCGAAACTCGAAGCCCGAAGACGGAGATGCCTGCAACCTTGAGGCTCGAAGCTTGAAGACGGGGATGTGCCCCTGCGGGGCCGTAACATATAAGAGAGAAGATTCAGTGATGGTTGCTTTGAATAAAATTTGAGTAACTATTTTAGAGTAGTTGCAACCATGATTCATATTAACTTGCAAATCTTTCCACCCAACACTTCCCATTTCCCTCAAGCATTCACTCAACACCTTCAATGCATCATTATACATCCCCATCCCTCATCAACCCATCCACCACCACATCAAAAGACACCAGCATAAACAGTTAACATGGCCACAATTACAAGCCTACAAAATCGCCTCTAATAAGTACAAAATACACCAATTTAAACCCTCCTGATGCCATCAAAAGACCAGCTTAAAACCCCATATCAGGACCATTCTACGCAAATTAATAACCAACAAAACCCCTGCCAATAAAGACTCAGCAGCACCACTCACAGACCACACCTCGCAACAACAAAATGGCATCAAAACAAAGCTATCTGGGAACTTCAAAATAACAGCAGAATAATTCGACACTCCATCCTGCGACAAGCAACTTAAATCATAGCCCGGGCCAACATTTACATTCCAAAATCCATATCCTGAACCAATACTACGACAATCCAAACCACATCAAATTGCACCTAAACGAATTCCCACCCCCAATTCAGGTTTCCTATCAACTTCTCCACCCCCAATTCAGGTTTCCCATCATCGCAATACGACTTAACTAACAACCGAATCCTTATCCAGTAAAAACCATATCTCTCCTGCATTTCATCAAACAGTTGGTACACTTAATCAAAAAACTTGGAATGATTACAAGCAGACAACAAAGCATTAAACGAAACAGCACTTCTCGGCGTACCCAAATCACCCATTTGATCATACATTCTCTTGACAGAATTAAACATACCAGCAAGCCCTTAAGACCTCTTCATTTTGTCTCCACCACCTCCTTCTCATCTTCCTTTTCTCTCCACCACCCCCTCTACTTTCTCCGGTGACGGAGATGTCTTCAACCTCGAAGCTCGCATATATACATACATAATACACATAAATATACTTATAAATCTCAGTCGTAGTCGGAGATTAGTACAGACTACACAGAGACGAGAGAGAGAGAGAGAGAGAGAGAGCGAGCACCTTCGTCTTCTCCGACGATTGTGACGGCGTTGTGCCCCTGCGGGGCCACTCAACAGAAGGAGATGAAGCTCGGAAGTTAAGCTCGATAGTGAACAACTGAGATTGAAAAGATCGTATTTTTAAAATAAATGAAATTACGGATAGTAGCGGCCAAATTTTACAAAGTTGGGCTGTGTATTTTTAAAAACCCAATAGTTAATATGGGTAGTTTTGAAAGAAGCCCAATTTAATTTCATAGTGTTCACTTTCTTCATAAGAAACAACATTAAAAAATGTTTTCTTATTGTTTTTAAAAAATTCTAATATTGTGTAATTAATGCATAATTAAGTGTCATTTTTAAATAATATTTGTAAAATAGTGTAATACTATAATTTTGACCAATTCTCGAACTATTTATGTTGTATTGTATATAAAGTCAAGTAAAGTCTTCAGAAAAATTATTTGACAAAATTTAAGATTCGGTTTATGGAGAAACGGGAGTATCATGATTATAAAGTAATACAATTCATAGACATTTATCAAAATGTCCAAAATTATCCTTTGTTAATATTTTTGTAAAAAATATGTTACAAACAAACCTTACGGATTTAAATATCACTTTAAAATGACTATTAACAATTTTTATAGTTTTAATAATTAATTGTTTTAAATTTTTGTGTAGTATTTTTCATAAATTTGAAAATTATTATACATATAACCGACTAATATAGTCGGTTTTAAATGGAGGGAAAACGAAAAATTCTAATTTTCAGTAAAATTTCAATATCGCGCCAATATTAAAACCGATCATTCAAAACCGAACCGTAAACAAGTGAACGGTCGGTTTTGGGACTAATTAGGGTAAATAGCCGCAGTTTCCCCCCTTTTCTTTTTTCTCTCTTTTTCTTGCCTTCTCCCTTTTCTCTCTTTTCTCCCTTTTCTCTCTCAAGTCTCAACTGTCAAAACTCAACAATATGGGTCTCAATTATGTGATTTCTCTACTGATTGCACTTGTCTTGCTGCTTAACTACAAAACCACTGCCGAAAATCGAAAAAAAATGAGGAATCAAAGAGCTTCAAGTACAACTGAAGATGGGTTTGTAAGTGGGTTTCGAAGATGGGGTTCCATGGAGGTATCTACTTGTTTTCAAGCATGGTTGTCTCGATTTTACAACTTCTTTGTATCTACTAGTTCCAATTTTACTTATTTTCATGGTTTAGTTACTTGCATTTATATATATATATATATATATATATATATATATATATATATCTACTTGTTTCCATGGGTTTTATTTGTCTAATTCTTACTTGTTTACTTCTATTTTTGTATTTTTTTTGCTTTTATATATGAAATTTGTTTCCGAATGACTTTGTTTTTAGATAATTTTCGAAATGGGTTTTGTTTTCGAAATGGGGTAATGACTTTGTTTTGTTTTGTTTAGGTAATTCTTTGGGTTGTGGGAATATAATTTGTTGAGATGATGATATAATTTTGTTGAGATGTGAATTATGCTTATATTAATTGTTGTGAATTGGTAAATGTTATATGAATTGGTAATTATAAGTACTGTGATGAAAAGTGTGTGTACGTATATATACGTGCATGCATGAGATTGTGTAATTGGTCGGATATATATACTTTATACGTTTACATGATTTTGATTTTGATTACTCTTAATTTGTAGGTTGTTTGGTGTTTTTTGTTGGTGTGTATGCTTGTTATCACTATCTCGGCACTAATGGCTAGAGTAGGTGCTAAAGGCAAGGGAAAGAAGAAGGCGCGTACTACTGCAAATACAAGTTGGCGTACGAGTCGGGGTAGACGAAGAACTAGCGGTCGTTTGAGGGACGAACCCGAAGAGGAGGATGGCGAAGATGAGAAGCAATCTGATGTTAATGAAGAGGAAGAGCGGAGGATGTTGGTTGTGCAGCAAGAAGCGGCACGGCGAGCTCGAATAATTGCAACACCAATTCGGCGTACACATTCAATCGGAATTTGGGGAACTCCACCGCCACACCGTTATGCCATAAATATATCGGATGGACATTAAGTTTCCTCTCTCGTTGTAATTTGTTGAGTAGGCATATTAATGGACTAATTAAGCATGAATATCTTAGGGAATGGATATTTTAATGTTTGTAATGAAGTACAACCAAAACAATAGACAATTTGAATGCCCTTGATTGGTATTAAAAGACACTGCTATATATATATATATTATCAAGTTGTTGTCATTGTTATTATTGAATTGTCATTGTTATTATTTATTGTAGTATCAAGCATCCGGTGGCTAAAAAAACGATATTACAAATCATGCGATCAACGTGGCCACGTCGTTTGTTTACCTATTGGGATATTGTGGAGAAGAACCCAAAATGGATTACGGATGTGATAGCCGAATTCAATGTAAGTCAAATACTATATATATATATATATATATATATATATATATATGTGTGTGTGTGTGTGTGTGTGTGTGTGTATGTGTGTGTGATTATGATGATGCTTATCTTCTCTCTTTTTTGTAGCAATATTATACACACAAGGAGGATGTACAAACCGACGAGGGTGCTTATGAGAGTATTTATAAGCATGTTCAAAGAGAACTTAAGCACACCTTAAATGAGACGAAAAAAAGGCCATGGAAGATGCGAAGAGGTTAAACAAAACCCTTCTTGATGTTAACCCGGGTTATTTTGATGATGACTTTTGGAAGGAGCTTGTGGAGTATTGGAATAGCGGACCCCATGCTCATCGCTTTGAAGTTGGTGCCAACAACAGAAAAAAGATGAAGACTTTGCATAGTGCGGGTGCAAAGTCATTTACGGAGATGGAAGATGTATGTATTGTCATTTCTTGGTTATGTTTATTAACTTTTTGATGTTTTGTTGTAATTTTGAATACTTGTTGTGATTTGTAGGAATATGTTGAAAAGGTTGGAAACCCCCCCCCCCCAAGCTTGGTGATATAAGAAGACTCATTTGAAGAAAAATGGTAAACAAGTGGAGATAGATGAGCTTCCATGTGATTCGGATTTCATGACCGATGAAAGCCGATTGATTGCGGTATAAATTTAAACCTTTTCCTTCCTAATATAGTATATGTATGCTATTTATAATACTTTTAATTTTATTTTGTATATATAGGCTCGATACGCGGACATAGTCGAGCGAAACCGGGATTGGTTTGCGAGTCAACCCAGCGGAGAGGAAGAAGCTACTCATCCTATACAATGGTGGGTTGAAGCAACTGCCCCGGGGTGTGCAAGACCCCCGAGAAATCAGCTTATTGGTTATCAACGGATCCCCGCGTCCACTCTCATCCCGGATCTTGCTGCAAATTATCGGGCCCAACGTGTTGGTGGTGCAGGTTCTTCAAGCCAAGCTAATCAAGGTAGTGGATCGGTTATTCCGGATCCCATATTCATCAATGTAGTGAGGAATGTCTTACATGAAGCACAAGCAAATCCGGGCGCCTACCATACTCCACCAACCTTCGAACAAGTGACAAATATCGCCAATGCCGCTCTAGAAATGCAAAGGAACCCGGAAATGGGGTCACAAGCATTTTCTAATGCTATTGTTGGTGAGGTAACTCGATTGGTTGGAGAAATCCTCCAATCGATTTATAACAAATATGAAAATGCAAATGCGAAGGTAAATAAATATAAGAATTTTTCAAGTCACATTTTAGTTTAGTTATTATTATAAATGTTAGTGTAGTTTTGAATATATATTAAGTCTCGTCTACTCTTATATGTAGGCGATAAGGAGGGCTGAAGGTGGTGCCGATGATGGGGGGAGGACAATGGAGGAGAGGACAATGGAGGAAAGGACAATGGAGGAGAGGACGATGGAGGAGAAGAACATGATAATGAAGAAGAAGATCGAGGACACGATGCTTTTGAAGATGAGGGTCTATGGAGGAGAGGAAGAGGGTCTGATAATGACCAAGAATAGCCGGTTGTTAGGTTTTTAAAAAATTTCATGTAAATTAAGTTTGCTATATTTTGGAAAACTCGACTGTTTTAATATTAATGTATGGTTTTGATGGTTGTTAATGTTAATGTAAAATTGATGGTTGTTATGTACTGGTTTTGTTGGTACTGTGTAATTGGTAATGCGTCAGTTTTGGTTGAATATTTGTTATAGGTATTATGGTACAGGGGAACCAGAACTGCAGAAAAAAAAATTGCAGACTTAAACCGACCATTTAATCCGACTACAAAACCAAAACCGACCGTTTTTGACCATTCGGTGCCCAGAAAACTGACCAAATAATACATAAACCCGACCGTATTCATATTAAACCGACCAAATTAATAATTGCTTTGGTCGGTTAAGTTTGGTCGGTTGTCTGGGCACCAAAAAGTCTCTGGAATGAATCCGACCACTGTGGTCGGTACCTAAACCGACCAATAAAACCGACCAATATAAAAACTTTGGTCGGATTTCTAAAGAATAAATCCGACCATTTGAGTCGGTTACTAAACCGACCATTAAAACCGACCGATAGAAATCTAACTACGTGGGCAGTGACGTGGCACTGAAGTGGGGTCGCCAGGTTAGTTGGGGCCCATCTACGTGTCACTGACATGTCAGTCCCGTGGGCCCACCACGTCATATGGGCCCCATGACACGTGGCTCTGAAAGCCTTTTGTTGGTCAATGACAGTCAACACTAAAACCGACCGTTACGGTGTAAAACCGACTAGGTTTAAACCGACCATTCTAAACCGACCGTAAGTATTAAAACCGACCGTTTCTATATGAAATCCGACCGTTTGCTCGGTCGGAAATGACTCTGTTTCTTGTAGTGTTACATACACTCTTATCTCTTTGCTTACCACTACCAAAATAAATATATGGAATTCATAATGCTACATCCTATAAGCAGATCGAAGCAGAGGCCAATGCAAGGAAGGCATGAATGGGTATTAAGCCTCCATGGAGCCTGTGAAAATTAAATTGAAAATGATGTAGTAGAAACTGAGAAAATTTTGAAGTATACATGCTTGGTGCATACTAGTATAATTTCCATGTAATCAGTTTGAATAACTTTTATTCAATTAAGGTCCAACTATTTTTCATTTTAGCATTGTCTTATCTTTATAGATCTTTGAAACTATCTTGGTAGTTACAACTTTGAATGCCTTGAAAATTTACTATTGACTGTTATGGCCAATGCATGTTGAGGGTGCCGAGCTTGAATTTAATGCATAATCTACTATATAAACACCATCATTGGATGCTAGTTTCTTCACAAATCAATCTATTCTTTAGTAATTTTAGTCTAAATATTCTTCTTCTTTTGATCATGGTCGGGTGGAGCTAGTTTATAAGCATCCAGTTAACTCCATTAATATGAGGCCTTTTAGGAGTTGCCCAAAAACAAATTCGTGCGGGCTCAGCCCAAAGCGGACAATATCATTCTAATGTGGAGTTAATGCCTGCTTGGCAAGCCCAACATGCTGCAGATGGGATGTGATCACTCTAGTTGAGGTAGTGTTCCGCCAAAGCTGTTGCTGCTGCATTGCTGGTATTGGGCACATGAACCACCACACAAGAGACCCAATCCTCATTCATGATGTTATTGATCATGACAACCAGATCAGCCAACCAAAAACTAGGGTCTAGATTGTTGACCTCACGTACAGCCTCCTCATAATCACTTTCGATGAAAACAGACTTCACATCCCCCTTCTCCCAAGCCATTTTGAGCCCATAAAATATGGAACATAACTCGGCAGCGACTGACACACCCATCATCCCCATCATTCCAGCATTCCCCCTAACCCATCGACCTCTATGGTTTCTCAGCACCCTTGCATTGGCCACTGCTTCGATCTGCTTATAGGATGTAGCATTATGAATTCCCTATATTTATTTTGGTAGTGGTGAGCAAAGAGAGAAGAGTGTATGTAAGTCTTACTCGAGGGGTATGGAGATAGTGGTGGCTGAATTAAACTAGAAGATATAGTAATGACCTTTTGTACCCATCAAACCCTCAAGTTTAATACGTTGTACCTTTTAGCCCCTGAAGTATCCGTAAAGGTCATATTAACCCTTATACCGGTACAAATTAAAAAAAAATTTGTAACAGACACATGTAATGTCTATTTTACCCATCCGATACGTACCGTTACAATTTTTCGTACCGGTACAAGGGTTAATTGGAACTTTACGGATACTTCAGGGGCTAAAAGGAACGTTTTGAAACATTGAGGGCTGATAGGTATTTCGTATAAAACTTCGAGGGCTAAAAGGTCATTAAGCCTATTAAATAATAAACCACAAATTAAAATATAACATCAGATTTTGGATCAAATTCAAAATTTTCCAGCTTGAACTCTGGCCGTTCATTTAAATTAAACCAAAAAAGTATTGTTATTTAACTAAGCTAATATACAAGTTCGAGTCAAGCTCGATCGATCATAATAGAAGTGTTTAAACTTCAGCTGGACTCGAATTACATCTCATTTTGTTGAGAACAATGATAACAGGAACTTTACTTCAAAATGGGAACAACTATTATAATTAAAGACACTGGTCAGGGAGGATTTCGAATTTAGTACGTACCATAGTGTCATATTGTAAATTCTTAAAATTTGTTTAACGATCTTATAATACACATAATAAAATCATGGTTGTGTAAGAAATAGTTAAGGTCAACGATACACGATTGTCTTTAATAATTCCATGTTTCAAAGTATGCATGTTACTAATATTCTTATTGATTCTATAAACTGCACATAAATTTGTGTACAATATGCGTTCATCATTTTAGAAAAAAAATACAACAAATTTGGACAAAATGTTGTGACATTGGGAATGTCTCCCAATTAAGTCACAAGCAGTTGCAGCAAAGGTTCATTAATAGAACCATACCTTATACAACCAAAAATAAAGAAGAAACAGAAACAAGAGAACAAGCATAAATGGCTTTAAAAAATACATTTGATTGGTCAACTGTGTGACCCAGAAGCGGGGCTGAGGAGGATCCGAGTGGTGACCTTGGAAGTAACACTGGTGGTGGTACAAGCAGTGGTACAACGATAATTGTGTCTTGATGATGGTGGGGGTTATGGTGGTGACCTGGCTGGGGAGGGTGGGGATGATGGTGCGGAGGGTGGTGATGCATGGAAGGTTGATGATGATGGTGGTGATGCATCGGACGTTGATGATGATGGTGGTTATGAGGTGGTGACATGATCCTAATTTATTACCTAATACTCAATTCTGCAATTGCATTAGTTTGAAAGTATATTATACTCAATGTTTATGTATAGCTTAGGCAACATCTATATAAATAAATTCCTCTAGTGCTAGAGATCCTGAATTTACTACCATATCCCCCTCTTCCTTTATATTCTTTTTAAAATTCAGGATATTTTGGTAAATTACTAGCAAAATATGGGTAACACTACTACAAATATAGGCAAAGGAACCGCTAATAAGAGACCACCTTATTCAAATAATTGATTACTCAATAAAAGAAACCACACTTTTTCAAAAAACGATCTCTAATAATATAAGTAAAGAGACTTCTTATTTAAATAAGTGGTTATTTAGTAAAAGAAACCTCACTTTTTATAAAAGAGATCTCTTATAATACATGAAAAGAGACCTCTTTAATTAAAAAGATGGTTTCTTATCATTTTTTAATATTATTTATTTTCTATGGCTTCCGTTAATAGTAGACATCTCATCTTTTACGCATATCGTTCAAGAAAATCTTCTTATCATATTCTTCATGTATCATCTCTCTCTCATTGCAACTCAAAAAAATCTTAACGGCGACTTTCAAAATTCGCCAATCGTTTGCTTCTCCGACCAATCGATATACATATTCTTGTACCTCTTGCTATGTACATCAAGATCCATATAGATTTTGCTTCGTTTCGTTCTCGTTTCAATCTCCGATTGCAAACTGGCGATTTCGGTTTTCGGGGGCTACTCCACCGTCTCTTAATCAAATCATATACCCGTGCTTCTCTTGTCCTATACTTCAATTTCTATACAGTTTTGTCTCCGATTTAATTCACAAATCTCAAATCCATTCAAGCCCTAGTTTCTATGATTTAGGGATTCAGGTCAAAGGATTTTGATGCTTGATTAGTTCAAGATTTGGGGATTTTCCGTGTAAGTTCCGTGTAAGTTTTGCAGAAATCTCTCTCTCTCTCTCTCTCTCTCTCTCTCTCTCTCTCTTTCTCTGTTTCTCCCTTTTTTTGATCATTTGTATATTCGGTGATTTGTATATTTGGTGATTTGTTGATTTGATTTTCATGGTTATTAATCTATATGTATTTATATGATACTTGTTTTCTACTGTTAAATTACATTTGTTCCTTGTAATTCATACATGCTTGAATCATGGGCACATAACGTCTAGTTCCAAGTAAATCATTAGATATACATAAGAAAACAACAGGACATCAATTACAGTCAGTATCCACATAATCAATACAGGCATACATACTCAAAATCTTAGTAAATGTGTCGCATATCCGAGCTTCATGTGTAACTGTAACTCCTCTACCCTCTAAACATCACAGAATCTTCCACCATGAAATAAAGGATTGCAGGGTAACTACAAAGCCAATTAACTCTCTGCAATTCGTTCATGCACGTGATATTTACTATCAGATTACCTTCCATTGTATATTTGTTAGCTGCCAATATTTCTAACATCTTCTAATGCTTCACCATTCGGAGAAAATTGAAATGTCAGTTCTCCACCATACTGAGGTCGTAACTCGTAATTCATAACTATCTATTAGTTAAACTGTTGTTGCCTATCTGTTTGTAGCGTTATAGGTTACAGGCTTTTATGATGCATTTTCTTTCTTCCATATTAATACTGTCAAGTCCTTAGTGCTCCAATAGGTCAAGGTTACGGTCTCACTGAAACTTGTGCTGGAGCAACGTTCACCGAGTATGATGATACATCTGTTGGTCGTGTTGGGTCTCCAATTCCCTGCTCCATTATCAAGGTAAAACTAATGATAATATAGCTTGAGATTTTAGTCACTAGCAAGTTTCAAAGACCGTTCATTTTTGTTCCCTGTGGCCTATTATAGCTTTAAAGTAATGCAGTATAACTTAGTGTATTCTTTCTATATCTGGATGTAGTGTTTAAGTATGCTAAACAATAAATGCTTTCATTGATTTACAATTGCCAACTTCGTACAAACCAGTGGGGGAGCCAGAGATGTAGTTAGGGGGGCCAAAATTCATACTAAACGACATATATGTATTTTGTCATTTATTTATTAATTTAGAACTAAAAACAAATTAGTGAGAAAAACAATAAAATTTAACAAAAGTTAAAACGAATATAAATTTTATAAAGATATAATATGCTGTTTTCTATAATATCATTAACATACTTTAAAAGTTAAAAAAAGAAGTGTTAGGAATGTACTCTCAGCATAGGTGGTTCCGCCCCTGTATATAACTGTGAAGTAGCAGATGGTTTGTTAGGGTTACTGTGTTAAGGGCATCCTTCTACAGTGTTAATAGATAACTAGCGTTCTACCCATGCTCTGCAGTCCCTGTTTCTCCTATATAACATTTGTTCCTTGTTTTCTATATATACATCTAATTTGAAGAGATAGGGTTTATGTTCCTTGTCTTCTGTTTAGTCTTCATGATATAACATGTAGTGTGTGTTTTTGGTGTTCCCTTTAACTTTTCAACGTACATATCAAAAGTAGGTTACCATTGTGACAGTTTGGGTTGTTATATCTTTCTCTATACTGTGAAGCAAAGTAAATCAGATATTTTGTTTAAGCATGCTAATTCAGTTTAGTATTACTCTTAGGCAAGTCAGAAACCTTCATGTGGTCATATATGTTTTGCGTATTTATTAATTTTCGCTAATTTTTTTAGCTGGAGTCCTGCAGGGTACAAGCCATCAGTTTTACATATTCATTTCGTAAACGTGTACTGTATATATTTACATCTATATGTATCACATCAAATACGGGTACTTCTGTTTAGTTTCACGAAAATTTTCCAGTAGCATAAATGAACAGTCTTCTGCACATAGTACTATTGTTAGTGGAATACTCTTTTGTAAATGACTTTCAATTGGATGTTTTTGCTTTTCAAATATGTGGGAGGAAGTCTTAGCTATTGGTTTCTTAGGTCATGACTCATGAATGTATCAGTTAGCTATTCTTTCGTGGAACTTGAGTTCAGAACTCAGTTTCAAATAACTTCCTTAAAGAAGCCTGTTAATAGAATTGCTATCCTGCCATCTACTTTTAGGTGAGTAATTGTTTTTTTTTCTATTGCATATGATATGCCTTTCTATTATATTCTGTTTGTGTAGACCATATCTCTAGATGACAAGATTAGCTGAAGAATAACATATCCGGTTAATCCCTTGTGTTACATCTGTTTAGCTTTTATTATCTGCTTAGTGATGAAAGCTTATCTGTCTGCAGAGGAAAGGGACCAGAGAATTTCGGAGTTACAATGAGTGAAGCTGTCCAAGGGAACAACTCTTATGACTCAGCAGGTTTCCCTTTGAAGCGAAAACGAGGTCGCCCACGAAAAGATAAAAGCTTATATCGTGGATTAAGTGTTCGCCCAAGAGAGCATGAGAACCTACTTCGCATCGAAAATGCTAGCGTGCCACCTGGACTTCCATTGCTCAAAGGAGTGCATGTTAATCCAGTTGAGGATGCAAGTAGTAAGGTAGGCCAGGCAGTTACAGGTGTTGTAGAGTCGGTATTCGATGCTGGTTATCTGATTGCTGTTAAAATTGGAAATTTAAATATCACTTTAAGGGGTGTTGTTTTTAAGCCTGGACATTATGCTCCTGTTACGGCACAGAATGATGTGGCTCCGCATCTTCAGATGACCAGAGTGAACGATGTGGCTCCGCGTCGTCAGTGTATATATGCTTTCAATTGGATGTTTTTGCTTTTTAGTTTTAACTGGTGAAGGGCATAACTGTAGTGTAGATGTGTAGTATGTACATGTTTCATGTTCTCTTTTGCTAGGTTTGCAAGTCCAGCTAGCCCAGAATCTCAAGTAATTGTATTTGGTGAATGGTAATTGTATTTTCGTAATTAGCCAAGTTACAATTCTGTATATGTACACATTTTGTTTTTGTAGTTGTATATCTGTGCACATTTATAATATTAGTGTATTCATTAGTTAGTTATTTTTTCATAATATTCTGTAAATATAAGAATATTATTATAATAATTAATAATAATAATCTCAATGACAATTAATAATATAAAAATAATTATTAATTTGAGAAATTTAATCCTATTCAGAGCAAAGAGATCACCTTTTAGAGACAACCGATTTTTTTAGAGAAATCAAATAGACCACTTATTGGCCTATGTGGTTTCTTTACTAGAACCAGATAGACCATCTAATCTAAATAAGTGGTTTTTTTCCTTCCATCTAAGAGACCACTTTTCTGAAATAGCTGGTCTGGTATTTCTATTTAAGAAACCCCCTCAAAGAAGAGGTCTCTTATCCTAAGAGACCATGGTCTCTAAGATGGTTTTCAGGTGGTCTCTTTAGGCTTTTTTGTAATAGTGTAAACAAATCGAGTCGTGGACTATCCAACAAACATGGGTAAAATACACATGTTTACAATCCTCTGTAACTAACAATCAATATTCCAATTCAAATTCTTCCCATTTTCACAAATCTTGCTGACGCTATTAAAGTCTCAATTCCCGTGAATCGTGCAATAGCTGGTATTATCCACTTTCAAAATTCAAATTAATGATTGATTGCAGGTATTTCTTGATTACAACAAACGTATATCGAACATATATTAATTCGATATCTATATTTCTTTGATTGTTCTTTCTTTTCTTTTTTTTTTTTCTAATTTCCCTATTTCTTCGTCTCTTAGATCTCATTTTTTAGGATTTAAGGAAAGAAGTTTATGTTTATATGTGTCTATATTGATTCGTTGTTTACTTATTTTTGCTTGGTTCATGCAAAAGACAATGATGAGATGATGAATCTAAGTGTTCAAGAAATCGTTCATCCAATATAGGTACACGTTTTTATGTATTTTTGATTTTTTTGGTGATTATATTGATGTTAATTGATGTTTTATCCTTACCAGGGAAATAAGAGAATATGGATGGATACATAAGTGTTATTCTAGGTATGAAGATCCATGTGTTATTTCATTTTATTGTTTCTCTATATTATTGTGCTTTTTTTGGATATTAATATATGTGTTTGTTAGGTTTTCCGAATGAAACTCTTCACAGGTATTCAATCGATTAGATTTACTTGGCATGTACTCTTTTATTAAGTTTGTAACAATTTATTGAATTATAGTTTATTCAATTTATTTTAGGAGTCATATCTTTGATTTTATTGTGACGTTTATGAGTAAGATTTTATGGCAGAGGTGAAGATGAAATTGAAAAGTTCGATGACAAAGCAATGCAATACCAGGAATGTATGAAATATTCACCACGCTATAAACGCACATACGCAACCCCCAAATAAAGTTGCAAAAGACCCGAAAAGCGTTGCGTAACGTCTTACGCAACACCAGAGGGGCGTTGCCAATACCGGCGTTGCGTAAGATCCCTAATGCAACGCTTTTTCCAAGCTATTTCAACACCACGAAAGTATTGCATAAGAGGCCTTATGCAACACCAAAAGCATGCAAACGCAACACTACATGGGGTTGCATAAGATTTTTCAGCCATGTCAGCATGCTGACATGTAAGCAAGGTGCCACGTCAACATGCTGACATGTTATTAGTGGGGCCCACAAGTGCCACGTCACAAATGGGGGGGCATGCCACATCATCCATGGGGCCCACCAAGGTGCCACGTTAGCACTGGGGCCCGCATGCCACGTCAGCAATAGGCCCACATGCCACGTCAGCAGTGGGAACCCACATGCCACGTTAGCAGTAGGGCCCACATGCCATGTCAGCAGTGGGGTCCACTATCTAACGCAACGCTATTTGAGTCTAATGCAACACTAAATTTTTTTTTTAAGCAACACCATTCTTTTCAAATGCAACACCATTCTTTTTTTTTTGCAACATTAAAACTATGCTACTGCAACATCAAATAGACATCAATTGCAACGGTTTTTTTATAAAAAATTTGAAATGGCTACTTTGTTCATACATAATACCAACCTGTCCAATCCAAAATAACTAAATGTCCAAAAACTAGGCACAGTGATTTAGCCAACAAAAGTACTGGGAGATGGCTACAGTTGACCATTATGCCAAGTACCAACCATATTCAGTCTAACTTATACATGTTACAAACTATAATTTACAAAGACCTATACTTGTTTGTTCATTCAAAATGGCATTACAACATCCTGGAAGAGCAACATTCTGCCTTGGATGGAAGTACTGGAGCAGGGAAGATAACAACTGCATCGTTCTGAGCATATGACCAAAAGTGATGCACTGATTTATGCTGCTAAACAACAAAAAGAAAGGAATTACAGATCAAATGTTAGTAATAGTAAAAACAACCAAATTATCATGTTAAATATAGTTAAACTCTGCGAAAACCTTAAGGTGTTAGTACGAAAGTGTTTATCACTTAATACAACTAGCCAAATCTTTACATTTATAAAGAGGGATTAATTTCATTACATATCTTAATCTTGCACATATGACCGAAACGGATGGTGATTAAGAGATGCGAAATGGATGGTGATGAAGGAGAAATTCACAAGTCTGAGGTTAGGTAGTGACAAACCTTCCATGTTCTCCTGGCTGTATGCAGAGCATGACATTTTTGTCTGCTAGAACTGCACTTACGGGTATCACTCCTCCACCTAATGCTTTTCCAAGTATCTGAACCAAACACATTATGTCAAACACAAACACACGCACATGCACATAACTTACTGCTCTTAGTTGAGCTGTGTATGTACAGGTCAGTCTTTCAGTGTCCGACTGTCTGTCTCTGCCTATGTTAGTGTACGTTCGTAACTGTGCATTTTTGTCTCTGTACTCAGGCACGCATGTGTTATGTGTAGACAGCAGTTTATTAAAAATTCAGAGTTGCATCTTAAACAACAGAGTTGCATCTTAAACTAACACTTGTATTTCTAGTTGTGTGTTACTGTGTGTGACAAATCAGAGTTAGTGTGGATTAGTGTGCAGCAGCTTCATGACAAAATATTTGTGAGAAAGTAAAGATATTTAATCGAGTTTGTGGTTGTAGTATGTTTCGATAGCAGTGAAAGAACATAACTTGTCATAACATCAGAAATTAAGATGCATGTAAGAAGAGATGAAAAATCTTACAACAACATCAGGCCGAACTTCTTCCCAGTCACAAGCCAGCATTCTTCCTGACCGTGCAATACCACTTTGTATCTCATCTGCAATCATTAGTATATTATACTTTGAGCACAGATCTCTAACAGATTTCAGGTACCCATCTGGAGGAATTATAACCTGCCAATAAAAGATAAAGTTACATCCTTCCTGTTACAAACTTTGTAGATGGCAACAACAAAAAAGAGCACTTAACTGGCAAATGATATAGAGAGAAAGAACAGTCCCATAATTAATTACACAAATTTGCAATTTGTGGACACAGTGACAGAATTGTAACTACTTGAGCTGCAAAAATTATATCTGGAAGACTTGATGCATAGTTAAATACTTAAACGTGATATTATTAAGGTATGTAGCGTAGATTATAAAGTTTTATCAGTTAATCCTTAATCATACATGAAATATATGATCAGAGAACAGTTGCAGAATAATACCCCAGCCTCTCCTTGAATGGGTTCAAATAGAAATCCTGCAATCTGATCTCCTTTTTCTGGACGACATAAAAAACAAATAATAAGTCATAATAGCAGATTGTAAAAAAGTATATTTCATACTTAGTACTCAGTACTGACTAGAAATAAATATGTCATGGTCCTGATGACCAAGGTAAGTGCTTAATACTGATTACACAAAATCTAGTACTAACAAGATCGTTACATTATTAAGGTTAGAGTGAAAGAAGCTCATGGTAGGAAGCATAACAATACTTTGACTGTGTTTGACATCATTCAGATGGACTCTTCTTTACTAACCTTTAAATACTTTCTCAAGTGCAGCTATATCTCCAAAGTCAACTTTAAGATGCCCAGGTAACAGAGGCCAAAACTCACGGGTTGCCTCGTTGTCACAGCTCATTGATACAACCGCCAACGTTCGTCCATGGAAGCAACCACAACATGACACAATGATAGCCTGAATAAATCACTGAAACATTATTATATGATCTTAAATAGCAGACTAGGAAGTAGTCGTGACATTTCTTCTGTTACTAATCATTTCTTACTGCCTCCTTTCATGTTACCATTTCACTTGCAATCCCACCACAAAGTGCTTTTAATTTCTACAGCTTGCATCATGAATATCATTTTCACTACAATTAGAAAGACTAAATTGCAAGCCACTGAATTACTAGATCTGAGTATACATTTCAATACAGAGACGTTTATTCTAAATCAGAAAACTAAACAATCGAACCTTGTTGATACTCATCGTACAAAATAATTATGGCGACAATGAGAAAGAATTGTATAACATTTAAAGTCGACCTAATGTTTCAATATCTGACTCAAATTATACCATCTTTCGATGATCCCAGTCCAAGACAACTTATAAAACACAGCAGCACCACCCCAAAATGTACACCATATTCATTACCAAATACTTGAATAGATAGCTATTACACTCATTTTTGGCTGTTTACAGTGACTTGTAAACAAACTTCGGGGTCCAAGTGTTGTACCTTTGGGCTCACTACATAATCTAGCAGTGTCCAGTTACGTAATCAACAATGACAATTTTATACTCTAGTCGGAAGTTCAGCAAATACAAATGTTGACAATAACTCCATACGTAGACAGAGCCACTCAATAGCTGATAGGCTGTAGAAAAATGACAAGAACCAGTAACGAAGGTCATTCAGGAATATAAGCACTGGCTGCAATGTACAACCAAAATGGATCACATAAAAAGACACTACTGCTTCACATAAAAATCATATAGTTTATCAGAATGCACCGAGCTTAAAACACATACCAAAAATCTCTAACTAGAATCTTAGAAGTAAATTTGAAAGCAGATTGGCAGTAAAAAAGAACCAACAGTACATGATTCTTAACAACAATCTACAACAAAAACCCATAAACAACAACTCGAATCTAAGAATCCAAGTAAGGACCAAAAACACTGACTTGAAAGTACAAATCTTTAACAATAATGCACAAACTTGAAAACCCCACAAACAAATAAAAGAACTCAACACAAATCCACAAGAAATAGAAGAAAAAAAAAGGAGACAAACCTTGTGAATTAAATCATAACACAGCTCGAACACCTTCAATTAAAGTGAGAGGGACAAGAGAGTGAGTGGAGAAACCCAACGAGGGAGGAGAGACATGAGAGAATGGGAGAGAATGACTGAGTGGGAGAGAATGAAGCCCCAATTTGTTTCCCCCAATTTGTTTTGAACCAATTTTTGGTTTGCCGCTCTCCATTATTTCAATTATTTCATTTGCCGCTTTCAATAATTCAATACTTCAATAATTCAATGCTACAACTACGTGTTCCTCCCTTTATTTTTAATTGTCCAAAAATTAATATGTAACAATCCAAAATTTGTTATTTTTTACAATAAACTTTTTAATCATTTAAATCAAAATAGAATTAACATCCGGGACAAGAAAAGTTAAGAAGAATGTCTAATTTAACCGATTTGACTTTTATAAAATCAAACCAAATAAATCGAGAATTTTTTTAAGAAATTACCACATTACTAAATTCGTTAGCTGTTAACATCCGTACGGTTGGATCATCGAATTTTTTTTTTAAAAAAATACAATCATCATTCGAGACAAGACTATTTAAAAGAAAAGTCCACCTTGACCGGTTTGACCATTATAAAACCAAACCAAATACATGTAGGAATGTTTTTGAAAAATTACCGCATCACTAAAATCGTTATATCATGACATCCGTACGATTGGAACGTCGAAAAAATAATCTAAAAAAATAGATTCATCATTCGGGACAAGACAAGTTAAAAGGAAAGTCCACTTTGACCGGTTTGACCGTTATAAAACCAAACCAAATACATGTAGAATTTTTTTTTGAAAATTACCGCATCACTAAAATCGTTATATCATGACATCCGTGCGACTGGAACGTCGAAAAAATAATTTAAAAAAATAGATTCATCATTCGGGACAAGACTAGTTAAAAGGAAGGTCCACTTTGACCGGTTTGACCGTTATAAAACCAAACCAAATAAATATAGGAAATTTTTTGAAAAATTACCACATCACTAAAATCGTTATATCTTGACATCCGTGCGATTGGAACGTCGAAAAAATAATTTAAAAAAGTAGATTCATCAATCGGGACAAGACTAGTTAAAAGGAAGGTCCACTTTGACCGGTTTGACCGTTATAAAACCAAACCAATTAAATATAGGAATTTTTTTTGCAAAAGTACCACATCACTAAAATCGTTATATCTTGACATCCTTGCGATTGCAACGTCGAAAAAATAATCTAAAAAAATAGATTCATCATTCAGGACAAGACTAGTTAAAAGGAAGGTCCACTTTGACCAGTTTGACCGTTATAAAACCAGACCAAATAAATATAGGAAATTTTTTTGCAAAATTACCACATCACTAAAATTGTTATATCTTGACATCCGTGCGATTGGAAGGTCGAAAAAATAATCTAAAAAAATAGATTCATCATTCGGGACAAGACTAGTAAAAAGGAAGGTCGACTTTGACCGGTTTGACCGTTATAAAACCAAACCAAATAAATATTGGAAATTTTTTGAAAAATTATCACATCACTAAAATCGTTATATCTTGACATCCATGCGATTGGAACGTCGAAAAAATAATTTAAAAAAATAAATTCATCATTTGGGACAAGACTAGTTAAAAGAAAGACCTACTTTGACCGGTTTGACCGTTATAAAACCAAACCAAATAAATATAGGAAATTTTTTGAAAAAATACCACATCACTGAAATCATTATATCTTGACATCCGTGCGATTGGAACATCGAAAAAATAATTTAAAAAAATATATTCATCATTTGGGACAAGACTAGTTAAAAGAAAGGTCCACTTTGACCGGTTTGACCGTTATAAAACCAACCCAAATAAATATAGGAAATTTTTTGAAAAATTACCACATCACTAAAATCATTATATCTTGACATCCGTGCGATTGGAACGTCGAAAAAATAATTTATAAAAATTGATTCATCGTTCGGGACAAGACTAGTTAATAAAATAAAAAAATATCTAATGCAACACTTCAAACAGCAAATGCAACAGTACTGATATCTAATGCAACACTTCTGCCACGTAAGCAAATGCCACGTCAGCATAGGTGGGTCCCACTTCTGCCACACCAGCAATTGTGGGTCCCACAATTTCCATGTCAGCATGGTGGGCCTCCTACCACGTCACCCTTGTGGGGCCCACACTGCCACGTCAGGAGTGGTGGGACCCACACCTGCCACGTCATATTTTTTTAAAAAATATATATATATATAACTAATGCAACACTTCAAAGAGCAAATACAACACTACTGATATCTAATGCAACGCTTCTGCCACGTAAGCAAATGCCACGTCAGCATAGGTGGGTCCCACTTCTGCCACGTCAGCAATTGTGGGTCCCACAATTTCCACGTCAGCATGGTGGGCCTCCTGCCACGTCACCCTTGTGGGGCCCACACTGCCATGTGAGGAGTGGTGGGACCCACACCTGCCACGTCATATTTTTAAAAATATATATATATATATATATCTAATGCAACACTTCAAAGAGCAAATGCAACACTTCTGGTATCTAATGCAACGCTTCTGCCATGTCTGCGAATGCCACGTCAGCATAGGTGGGTCCCACTTCTGCCACGTTAGCAATTGTGGGTCCCACAATTGCCACATCAGCACATGTGGGTCCCACTTCTGCCACGTCACCATTTATTAAAATAAAAAAATATCTAACGCAACACCAGTAGTTAGTGTTGCATGATGTGAAACACTATGGGTAATACGCAACACTAAATTATATCTAACGCAACACCAGTTCAGCTCAGTTGCAAAAGACCCAAAATTTCTATCTAACGAAACGCTTTCTGTGCAACGCTTTGTAAAAAGGGTTGCGTATGTGCGTTTATGGCGTAGTGAATGGATGTTTTGGTGTGTTGAGTTTCTTGAGCAACTAACATCTTTATTTTCGATTATATAGACCTTGATATTGATATGCATTCTTATATCAATGTTATACAATATACATGATTGCTATTTTTTCTTATGTGTGGTGGTTATTTATTTTTCCTTTTGGATTATGTTATGCTAAGTGTGCACTGTTTTTTGAACATATTTTAGTATACAAAGTGCCCCATTTAAAAAGAAACATGATTAGCATGGACACTTAATTAGTGCTCAGCACATGTTTACACTAAGGTTTGATTGTCACATCTTCTAGCAGACAACTTGATGTTAGATGGAATTCCCATCTGGCCTGCTGTTAACATTTACTCAGGATTTGCTGATACTATAATTGATTTTAGGTATAACATAATTGACTATCTCTTAGAATGTGGGACTGTGTAAGTTTTGGTGAAAAGGTGGTTGTGCTTGATCATGTCTCTATTGTATCGAAGATACTTTTATTTAAATGCTGATTTGTTTTTTTCATCATCTATAAACATATTTTCTTTTCAAATAACAGAGTGAATTTATTTCGGGTATCGTGTTTGCTTATATGAATTAGAAGTGAGCTTTCATTTAGTTGAATGTATTAGGTCTAAAATTGTAATTTAGTTACCAATTCTCGGGTTGAAGTTCTTATTACGTTTAAATTCAAATCTACTATAATTTGGTAAAACCTGCAGCAGTGCAGCTTCTTTCTTTTACTATTGCATGTCTGCCTGCATAATTTTCTCGCTACTTTTTTATATCCTGCTAGACTGGTTTTGAGGGATGGATTGCAGCTTGAAATGATCACATACTAATTTGTCGTTGCAATGTTATAAAAGGTTACGCTATAATCTTTCTCCTCCTATAATAATCATCATAATTAATGTTTCTAACTCTAGAATGTGGGTTTTCGACAGAATTTTGTTTAAATTTTAAGTTTGTGGTTGTTTGAATAAAGATTTCTTATTAGTGCATGAATATGAGAAACTATAAAATGAAGGTTTTTTTTATACCATAAGACAAGTTAAAATTTTAAATTTAAAGGTCCTTTGATATTATACTCTTTCAAATGAGTGTATTCTTTGATTTTTCAGGAAATACTATAGCTATAACTTCACTAAGATATCCTAACTAAGAATTCAAATATTTTTTTGTTACATGTGGAACGAGCAGATCGAGAATCATGGATTGACATTCTCTGCACATGCCTGTCACCCATGTTTACTCCATTGTTCTCTAGGTTTTTTGGTAAAAGTATTACTACAACTTTCATACTATGTTTATAACATCTGATTTAGACCATTTAATAGTGGTCTTTGGTCCTGTTTTTTCTAAACATATAGGATTGATATTACAATCAGGATTGATTTTGAGTTTATGTCCAACATTATCAATTATAATCTTGATTTAAAATTGACCATCTCAGCATGTGATATACGCATGTGAAATACATCTTTGCAGATGCTTCATACAAAAATCGGTTCAGGGTTTGTGACCCTGCTAGAGGAGAGACTGCTGGCAACTACTCCACCGCTCTTATAAGTACCCAATTGTAATTACAGCTAAGGTACCCCAATCTCTCAAAAAAAAGTTTGTTGGTGTTCGTAGAGCGCTTTTCTTCACATATGCTATGAAAACACATGTTGAATTCATGACAGGCAGGAGTTTGTGTATGGTCTTGATCCAGAGATCATAATACATTTCCTGCAATCCTCTCTTAACGTACGAAAAATATTGAAGCACTAGAAAAATGTCTTGCAAATCAGCAAGGTGGGTGTTGGAAGAAGAAAGGTGGGTGTTGCTTGACTTCCATTGTGCGAGCCTATAATTTTAATGATTAGGTAGGTTGATGTGGAGCAACCAACCTGTTTCATCTTCTTCCTATTTATAGGTTCTTTGCATTTGATTTTCTCCAGGTATCGATATAGTTACGCTAATTTCTGAACAACATTTGTATAAATTGACATTGTTTTTCTTAATGTATAGTATATGTACATGTACTTTTCAAAGTATATATGATGCACAATAGGTTTTGCTGATCTGGAGAATTTTTATGCTGAATGGTAGATTGTAGGTTGGGATAGTTCAAGTCCAGAAGTCCTTATGGTTGTGGAAGAACTGTCGATTCAAGTCCTTATGGTTGTGGAAGAATTGTCGTTACAAATGGCTAGCTTTACAAAAAGATGAGTACTAAAAAAGTTACAGGCTTTGAGGGCGGATAAGCAAGAGTATATCATAATGGTTCTCTGGCACCTTGGTATTTTCTACCTATTGGAGTAATGTACATAGTATAAAAAAAATCTACTTCTCCAAATTTTGATGTAAGTAAATATTTAATTTAATATCATTTAAAAATATTTTTTATTATTATTAATATAGGCGCGAGGCGTCGCCGAAGGCGATGCCGAGAAATATTTTTATAACATTTGATTTTTACAATTGAGTTTAATTGAATTATTTTAAAATTTCAACATCATTCAAATATTACATCAACTATATAATTTAGAAATTGAACATATTGTGAAAATTTTAGCAGTACTAAAAAATATGTAGCATCCCAAAATCCGGGGTACAGATATGGGGCCACTAACTATAAACAATATTATACATCTCTGAATACAAACAACATAAACTAATAAAAACCCCTTAACCAAGATCGCATACAGGTTATGGTATGAAACAAACTATCAAATTATTTTATTACAATCCAACCTCAGAATAAAAATGTTATACAATTTTTACGAATAGACAAATTACTGTCTAACTACATATCCGACCTTGACAATTCCCAATCCATTATTTGGAAAAGTCCATAACTCGAACGACTCCTCTCGCTGTCTATAGAGCAATACCAACTGGCCAGTAGGTTCTCTGATTATCTCTAACCACTGGAGAAGTAAACAAAAGCAAGAGTGAGCCAACAATGCTCAGCAAGTGTAAATAGTGATAACAATTTCAATAACGATGACAATTCTGATAAACAAAAGAGTTTCATCTCATTCTATGAAGAATCAGTTATATCGACTTTTCGATTACCACGAGGGCCAATAAACCTCCCTTCATAAGGTGCATCAAGAACTAGAACTGATAAAAGTTCTGATATCGAAATATTATTAAAACAGACATCCAAGGAGTCAAGAACTAAACATCACAATTTCAGAGTATAGATTAGAATTGGAATTTTTATTTATTTAAAAAAAACATCAAGGTTAGGCTGCTGATCAGTCACGCACTAACCCCGGACAAATGCACACAGCAATGTCCTTAATTGGATCCATGGCACACATTGGCCTTAACTTCTGACCACGAATCTGGTCTTACCCCGAAAGGTTTAACACCCCAAGGGCCACTTTTAAAAACATTTCCAATTCTAAATCATCCACACTAGGTGTCGGAACAATCGACAACCTTTTCCAACCAACGACTGGAAAACTCACGTTCCAGAACAACAATAACTCGTAATTAAGATTCAATAAGGAAACAACAATATCTTCTAGCATCGACAAGTTCGATACAATACAGGGTGATAAATGAATAATCAAAATATTCAATGGATATCAACAAGTTCGATAATGAATGGAACAGGGAATATAAAGAACGATAATTCGAATAGGTATCGACAAGATAGATATGAGTATTGAGGCACATTGTCATTGACTTGATTAAAGAGTAAATCGACTTGGGCAACGATAAGAGATATAAATTGCAACCAGATTATCATCATATGAAATTCTACGCTAGGGCGAGGACATAGGCAAGCACTACGCTTTTAATAAAATTTTCAACACATTGCAAGGCTTAACTGACATAAACGATTAAAGTAGTTTAAACGATTATTTGTAAAATAATTTCAGGATAGTTAGTCGCAATCAGTTTGAAGGAAACATTTTCATAAAGGGGTCCACTGGAGAAATTATGTGAAAAATCAAGAATTTTATTAACAGGTATTCGTGAAAATTTTAAACTTGGATCCTCTTTATTTAGAACGTCTTTTAAACATTTTTGAAGAAAATAAAAGAAATAGTATTCAGTTGAGGAATCCAATGTCATAGCTTGAGTAAAGTATTTAAGCGGGAAAGATTATATTTAAGGTTCTTTTAAAAACTTGGTATTCGAATTAGGGGTAGGGAAAATAAACATTTCCATGCTAACTGGGAAGTATATCATTTTCTAAACACATTTGACCAAACTACATTATACGACAAAAGGAATGAATTGCATCACTTGAAAGATAAGTGAAGAGCAAACACTTGCCTCGATTCACGGAGTTCTCGACCTTAACATCGATCCATAATTCAGTTTCACGACATTTCTTTACTTGCTAGCCTTTTATTTGGCCCTACTTCCATTTCTACTTCGTAACTCACTAACTTCCACGTCAATACATCCGTCGGCTTTGATACTTGTCCTTCTATTCGTCTTTCTTTTTAACTGTGCACCGCTCTTGGCCATTTCTCTTTCGGTTCCGATCCGAAAATCAAGCCACCGGAGAAAATCTCCACCATCTCTTTCCCTTCTCTCTCTCTCTCTCTCTCTCTCTCTCTCTCTCTCTCTCTCTCTCTCTCTCTCTCTCTCTCTCTCTCTCTCTCTCTCTCACTCACTCTCTATACCAACTGCCTTCGCTCACTGCCATCACGCCATCACAAGCCCGCCACAGTCTCTCGCAGTCGACCTTTTTCCGGCCGTTGCTGCTACCCGCCACACAGCCCCACCCCGCTTGCACACACACTCAAAATTGTTCCTACACACACACATACACACGGTTATATATATATATATAATCAATTTCCAATCCCCCCCCCAATCTCCCTTCTTTCTTTTTCAATCACTTTCCCCGTTTTTTTTTCTTCTACTGCTTTCTTGAAGCTCCTCTGCTGGGCTGTGTTTTCTTCTTAATGGGCTTGGCCCGTTTCTAATGATAGCTACTATTAACACTCATTTCGGGCCCAATTACACTAATAAACGACTTCTATAAATCACAATTAAATAGAACATTCGGAAAATTACACTTTTTATTTTTAAAATAAAGAATATAAAATTACGAGCACGCACATATTTTTAAAATATTTTTCAGATAAAAAATGAATTAAATATGAATTTTTCAAGTTTTGATCCTTTAAATACAATTAAACTTCTTAAAATCATTTTAAAATACTTAGACATCTAAAATAATTCACCCAAAAATTTTAAAATCTCTATAAATATATAAGGATAATATTAAAAGAGATTTCACGATTTTAATTAATTCCATTAATTTTATAAAATTTCCAGAGGATCAAAAATGTATAATTTAAACACATTTAAATCCTCAAAAATACAAATAAAAATATACCGACCTTCACAGCTCATACCAATCAACACATAAACACAACTTCACATATTTTCCACCTTTACAACAATATTCACATAATATAATTCATAATTTATAATAAATAAATAATTTTAAATTCGAAATTTTCTAGGGCGTTATATCCTTCCCCCCTTAATAGGATTCTGTCCTCAGAATCAATCCTAAGCACCCAAATCACATTACCTCTCAAATATTTTGCTTCCACTTCCCAGGTTGTATCTTTCAACCTCTAGGATTCCATCATACCATCTCATAAATTTACAAGCCACTCCTTGAGCCCTCAATTTTCCGAATTAACCTTAAGCTTTGGTTTCCGAGTCTTTTTAACTCTAAACGTTTATCACACGAGCACGAATATCTTTTCCTCGAAAATCAATATGACTTTTTCGCATAATGAACTATACCCTGCGCCAAAACTATATTACCACGCCAATCCTTCGCAATAATACCACCGTGCAATTTGCCTCAATTTATAACGACCTACACTTGGTATAATTCCCACACTTTTCTTATAACCACACGATTTCAAATAGAATTTCGAGAAAAGAATGTCAAGAAATCCTCCGATCGCTTCCAATCCACTTTTCAAGTACTGTGTTAATCGAGAAGGGAATAATTAAAAAGTTTCTTTCTGTCTTTGGTCCCATATTTTTACCGAGTACCCAATCGGGAATCTTAATATCATTTCGTCCATTCTCAGTCGCATCCTTGCAATCGAATACTATAGCCAACCACATACGTCCTTAGATGCACATCAAGCATAATTCAATTAACAACTCGATTCTCATTCTTATAAAATATTCTGGTTTGCTAAGTCTTTTGAAGTATAGCCTTGATTATTTGCAGCTCTTGAAAGCTAATATATACCTGTCACCTTGACTGTGACTTCACTCAATACAAGAACAAGATTGGAATATCCAATTTATTACTAATTCTCCCGAGGTCATAATTTCACTCGATACTAGTCACGAAACAATTCTCCACAATTTCCAACAAGCTCCTCCCACTTAACATGCATCACCACTTATTTACATCTCCTAAAACAACCCTTCCTCAGACAAAATTTTGAGTAAAAGAATATCAAGAAATCCTCAATCATTCTTACTCCTCCTTCACGTACAATGTTACTCGAGAAGGGAATAATCGGAAAACTTCTATCCATCCTTCATCTCATTGTTTTACTGAGTAACCGTTTCGAACTGCTGACTTTTTATTTTCCTTAAATCATATATATCTTATTCATAATACACTATCCCACGCCCTCTGAAATCAACTTTCTAATCACCACTCTGCATTCTTGACGAGTCTTCGAATTTGACTCTACACATTACATTTTCAACATTTAATACCACTCACATTAACCACAAAATCATAACATCCGATATTCACATTAAAACTCCCATGAAAAATTCTCTTTCTTTTCTTAGAACCTTTTCATGGTCATTCCCGATTGACTTCCACACTCTTCTCAGGTTCCCGAACGTATTGAGATGTCATTTATGAATGTAATTAACTTCTTCGTTCGAATGTTGTTTGAAATCTTATTCATAAAAAAAATGCTTCGTCAAACCGTTTCCTCTCCGATATCTCTTTGGGCATAATAACTTCACAAATTTAATATAACAATTCCTTGATCATCCTAATCGTTAAGACTTTTATGCCTGTCTTCATTCTCAAAACTCCGCTTTTAATCTTCTTGAAAATCAAGGTCTCATTTACTCGTTCCCACCGTTTGCTAGTATTTTATTTTTATTTTTTTTGTTAGGAAATAATTCTAATCTTGAATCATACTCAACCCTTTTTATAGTCATGACCATCCACTTCCTGCTAACTTCCTTCATAATCATATTCAATTTCATGATTCTTGATAATCTTAAATGCGATCCTTTCATTCTTTCCATAATTCCACTAAGATTGATGTGATACTATTTCTGGCAAAAATCCTATCTTTCCATGCCCATAACAGTTAGATTTAACTTCTGACTCTGCTACTTATTACCACACTACCTTTCTAGTTACCGCCACAACTTTTCACATTTATCTTAATAAAACCTCTAAGGATTCTTTTCCGAATCTTATTTTCTGGTCATGGGGTCTCGTTAATTTCTGCTAATTCTCATTCTATAGGCAACTACGGTGCCCTTACTCTTCTAACTCCAATTCTTCGGAATTCCACATTCTTCCTTTAGCTAATTTTGTGTGTCTTTTGTTTACACTATTCTGAAAACTTCCTAGCTCTTCTGTCTTTTTCTTATTTCCATTTTATTCCATCTTGGCCAACTTTCCTCCATCCTTGATAATCATAACTTTTTAGTCAGGCTCATACAAGTTGATTACTCTTCACAATCACCTTACCCCCCATTTAGTCTTAGTTCTTCTTGATATTCCTACAAACCATTCTGTTGCACTTCACTCTGATTTATTCAAGTTAGCCTTCTTGATTCTAAAATCTTAGGTCTAACGACTGATTTAAAACATTCAAAATCTTATGACATCCCGTTTACTACTTCTTCCATACAACAGATGTTTACAAATAATCTTCCTTCAGCATTGTACAACTTATATCCAATATCTCCATTTCCATTCTCTTTTCGCCCTTTAACAACATTTACAACCATGGGCTCTTATTTACTGTCCTTTTTCTTTTATTCAATTCTCATTAGCCTCATATCTTGTCCATGTCTTATCGATCCAATAAATATTCCAACTTGACATGATATATCTGTCTTAATCACCAAATTCATAAACTCGCATCACCACTTCTTCGTCAATGCAGTTGTAGTTTTAATCATTCCAGACGTCGTCACATCTATCTTCGCATCTCTTCATCATTAGGAATTTTTGAAAACATCAAATTTCTGACAAAGGAGATCAATAAAATGAATGGGGCATCAAGTATGAATATACACTGGGTTTATTTGATAAAACTTTTATAAAGGAATTATACCGAGAGATCAATATGATCTTTTGAACTATTTTCAGGTTGCATTTGTCACTTGGTTAACCACCACAGTACATAAAGATGGCCAGTCCTTAGTACTTTCATGACAAACACAATCAGTGGCGTCCCACCGGACTTCTATCGCAAAGATAAAATGTCCCTGAATCCCCTATCTGTATAGGTAGTTCATCTCAGCTGGAATAGAGAAAAATCAAGTATTCATGAAAATGGAAGGAATTCAAGTGTTTCAAAAATTTTCAAGTAAAGCTGGATCAAATACCATCTGAAAATATATATATTTATTTCCAAAAGAATGGGATTAAATTCGAATAAATCTGATATAGAAGACTTATCATCAATGGATATATAGAAGACTTTTCAATAGATGCTTCAATGATTGATTAAGCAACATTTAAGAAATTCCTAATTATTCATAGTCTCACTCTCGTCGACTAAGCACTAATATACTTAGCTGCCAAACCGGCCTGACAATCATGAGTTGAATAAATAAGAAGATCTCAATTCATTCTCGATTTTTGAACCGTCACTGGGCAACGAATGCCTCAGCAACAATACTAACCGAGAATTAATTTATGACGATAATTCAAAGAAGAATAGGAAATTTCTTTAAACAATGAATTTGAATGAATCAACGATTAAGGATACACGACTACGCTCAACTTCCAATTCTTGCATATAATCGCTTCCCACTTCGCATTCTTAACCTTTTCATACCATCTCCGAAACGTTCACATCGAAACGATTCTACGCAAAATCTCGGGATAACGTCCCCCGGACTGATAGCTCCAGTTGTCCACTTAGCTTATGCCGCTTCGGGTTTGCTGTTTGGCTACTAGCTCAATCCTTAAACGATTCGAACTTCTACTCGCGCGATATGCCGAAAGACCAATTAACGTCGCGACCTTGCCGAAGTATCCTAACGCGATCCTTACCCTAAAACGTTCTACCCGACTCCTACCTTATACTCGTACCCTAACCCTCCTAATCTGTTTCAGTTACCATAACCTGTAGCTCTCATACCAACTTGTAGCATCCCAAAATCCGGGGTACAAATATGGGGCCACTAACTATAAACAATATTATACATCTATGAATATAAACAACATAAACTAATAAAAACCCCTTAACCAAGATCGCATACAGGTTATGGTATGAAACAAACTATCAAATTATTTTATTACAATCCAACCTCAGAATAAAAATGTTATACAATTTTTACGAATAGACAAATCACTGTCTAACTACATATCCAACCTTGACAATTCCCAATCCATTATTTGGAAAAGTCCATAACTCGAACGACTCCTCTCGCTGTCTATAGAGCAATACCAACTGGCCACTAGGTTCTCTGATTATCTCTAACCACTGGAGAAGTAAACAAAAGCAAGAGTGAGCCAACAATGCTCAGCAAGTGTAAATAGTGATAACAATTTCAATAACGATGACAATTCTGATAAATAAAAGAGTTTCATCTCATTCTATGAAGAATCAGTTATATCGATTTTTCGATTGCCACGAGGGCCAATAATCCTCCCTTCATAAGGTGCATCAAGAACTAGAACTGACAAGAGTTCTGATATCGAAATATTATTAAAACAGACTTCCAAGGAGTCAAGAACTAAACATCTCAATTTCAGAGTATAGATTAGAATTGGAATTTTTATTTATTTAAAAAAAACATCAAGGTTAGGCTGCTGATCAGTCACGCACTAACCCCGGACAAACGCACACAGCATGTCTTTAATTGGATCCATGGCACACATTGGCCTTAACTTCTAACCACGAATCTGGTCTTACCCCGAAGGGTTTAACGCCCCAAGGGCCACTTTTAGAAACATTTCCAATTCTAAATCATCCACACTAGGTGTCGGAATAATCGACAACCTTTGCCAACCAACGACTGGAAAACTCACATTCCAGAACAACAATAACTCGTAATTAAGATTCAATAAGGAAACAACAATATCTTCTAGCATCGACAAGTTCGATACAATACAGGGTGATAAATGAATAATCAAAATATTCAACGGATATCAACAAGTTCGATAATGAATGGAACAGGGAATATAAAGAACGATAATTCGAATAGGTATCGACAATATAGATATGAGTATTGAGGCACATTGTAATTAACTTGATTAAAGAGTAAATCGACTTGGGCAACGATAAGAGATATAAATTGCAACCAGATTATCATCATATGAAATTCTACGCTAGGGCGAGGACATAGGCAAGCACTACGCTTTTAATAAAATTTTCAACACATTGCAAGGCTTAACTGACATAAACGATTAAAGTAGTTTAAACGATTATTTGTGAAATAATTTCAGGATAGTTAGTCGCAATCAGTTTGAAGGAAACATTTTCATAAAGGGGTCCATTGGAGAAATTATGTGAAAAATCAAGAATTTTATTAACAGGTATTCGTGAAAATTTTAAACTTAGATCCTCTCTATTTAGAACGTCTTTTAAACATTTTTAAAGAAAATAAAAGAAATAGTATTCAGTTGAGGAATCCAATGTCATAGCTTGAGTAAAGTATTTAAGCGGGAAAGATTATATTTAAGGTTCTTTTAAAAACTTGGTATTCGAATTAGGGGTAGGGAAAATAAACATTTCCATGCTAACTGGGAAGTATATCATTTTCTAAACACATTTGACCAAACTACATTATACGAAAAAAGGAATGAATTGCATCAATTGAAAGATAAGTGAAGATCAAACACTTGCCTCGATTCACGGAGTTCTCAACCTTAACATTGATCCATAACTCAGTTTCACGACATTTCTTTACTTGCTAGCATTTTATTTGGCTCTACTTCCATTTCTACTTCGTAACTCACTAACTTCCACGTCAATACATCCGTCGGCTTTGATACTTGTCCTTCTATTCGTCTTTCTTTTTACCCGTGCACCGCTCTTGGCCATGTCTCCTTTCGGTTCCGATCCGAAAATCAAGCCACCGGAGAAAATCTCCACCATCTCTTTCCCTTCTCTCTCTCTCTCTCTCTCTCCTGCCATCTCTCTCTCTATACCAATTGCTGCTGCCTTCGCTCACTGCCATCACGGCGCCACAAGCCCGCCACAGTCTCTCGCCGTCGACCTTTTTCCGGCCGTTGCTGCTACCCGCCACACAGCTCCACCCCGCTTGCACACACACTCAAAATTGTTCCTACACACACACATACACACGTATATACACGGTTATATATATATAATCAATTTCCAATCCCCCCAATCTCTCTTCTTTCTTTTTCAATCCCTTTCCCCATTTTTTTTTCTTCTACTGCTTTCTTGAAGCTTCTCTGCTGGGCTGTATTTTCTTCATAATGGGCTTGGCCCGTTTCTAATGATAGCTACTATTAACACTCATTTCGGGCCCAATTACACTAATAAACGACTTCTATAAATCACAATTAAATAGAACATTCGGAGAATTACACTTTTCATTTTTAAAATAAAGAATATAAAATTATGAGCACGCACATATTTTTAAAATATTTTTCGGATCAAAAATGAATTTTTCAAGTTTTGGTCCTTTAAATACAATTAAACTTCTTAAAATCATTTTAAAATACTTAGACATCTAAAATAATTCACCCAAAAATTTTAAAATCTCTATAATATAAGGATAATATTAAAATAGATTTCACGATTTTTAATAATTCCATTAATTTTATAAAATTTCTAGAGGATCAAAAATGTATAATTTAAACACATTTAAATCCTCAAAAATACAAATAAAAATATACCACCTTCACAGCTCATACCAATCAACATATAAACACATAAACACAACTTCACATATTTTCCACCTTTACAACAATATTCACATAATATAATTCATAATTTATAATAAATATATAATTTTAAATTCGAAATTTTCTAGGGCGTTATAACATAATTAAATTGTGCGATATATTTTGCAAATGTTTTTTTACTATATTAAGATTACTTATTTTGTTCAACATAATATTAATTTATTATATAAATTAATAAGTTAGATTATATATTTTTAAAACACTTTTGTTAGTCACAAAAGAATTTTTTTATGTAATAATTTTGCACGTCTTAAAATAATTTTGAAAATAAAATAATTTTGCACGTCTTAAAATGAAAAGTAAAAACAATGTTTAAAGTTTAAATTTAAACTTTATCATAAGTTTAAATATAAAGATAAATTTGAAGTTGTTCAGAGTAATAAAGACCACATTATCATTAAAAAAAAAAGTAATAAAATGAAATTATGAGCAATGAAATGAACATTTTGGATTAAAATTTTTGTGACAAAATTATATTCATTTAAAAGGTGAGCAATGAAATAAGCATTTTGGATCGAATTTTTTTGATAAAGTCATATTCATTTAAAAGGCTTTAGATTGGATTAGATATTTGATCTTTTGAGAAGCTTACATATATCTAAGATGGACGGAGTATATCGATTTTTTAGTTAATAATACCATTATGTTTTTGTTTCTTTTTCATCATGTTAATCAAAACATTATATCATTCTCCATTACAAGATTTAGAAAAGTGAGAAATCAAGATTATTGATGTCATATTCAACTGTAAATATATTTTTTATACATATTTTATGTAATATAAATGTGAGAAGTTAAGGTTGTAAAATGTGAGAAATTTAATTTACTCATCCAATGTGATGACTAAAATGTGATAAATTTAATAAGAAAATTAAAATGATCACATATATTTATACATAATAATCTATAATATCTAATATTGCATGTTTTTGATAATAATATTCTTATTTTTGTTTATATCAAAGAAGTGAAATTGTTCATAGATAAAGTATATTTGCAATATTCAAAATTTGAAAGATTGGATAGAAACTATTTCAACGGGATCATATTAATAATATCATGTATTATTAACACAAAATGTTAGAATTTTAAACAATGACGTGGTTTATTTCTAAGCAGATGTTTTTAATGATTTGGTATTTACCGTATTTTATTAAAAGTTATCATTCTCGATTGTAATATGTTTACAATGTCATGATCTTTATTAAATACCTATTTAAGAATTTAATTTCTAATAATATGTACATAAATGAAACATATAATTTTCTTTTCTATCATTTTTAAAAAAATCAGTAATATTTATAAATCCGTGTGTGAAGCACGGGCATATTACTATTATTCAAATGTAGGTTATTATTTATTTAAATAATCAAGCCGAGAGGTCGTCAAGAAACTATTACTGTATATAACTTAACCATTGGGTTTGTTTTTAATTAAAATTTTTAAAAATAAATTATTTTACATTATATTTTATATAAAAATTTAAATTTTGATACTTCAACCATATTACATTGTTATGTATTAATATAAATAACAAAAACAATTATGCCAACTTAACTAAAAATTAGATTTTATGAAAAAATGATTTGCTTCTCCAAAATTTGATGTAAGTATTTAATTTAATATTATTTAAAAATATTTATTATTTTCATTAATATAACGGTAGTGAGGCGTCGCCCGAAGGCGATGCGGATAAATATATGTACAACATTTGATTTAACACGTTGAGCTTAATTTGAATCAATATATTCTAAATAAGTGCTAGCATTAGCATTCCAAAATTACCTAATATATCCTTCCACTTTTTACTCATCCAATATATATTTACAGGCTTTTTGGTCATTTAACATTAAAATTACCTAATCTATCCTTCCACTTCTTAAACATCCAATATATATTTACAGGCGTTTTGGTCATTTAACATTTAAGTCTTTTTTTCCACAAAATGGATCACCCATATAGTAATGGGTTATATCCATATCTATCTAATTTTAATTGCGTCAGTTTTCAAAATATTGTTATGGTAACTTCTTTTCAAAATTGTAACTAATTATGTTGAGACTTTCTCTCCCTATAATCATGTTTCGTGCTAATCTGTTTATTTTGAATTTGAATTCCTTAATTTGTGGAGTCATCTTTGGTAATTACTGAAGGGGAAGATTGTGCATCAAATCTTGATTATTTATTCTTATACATCATTTCAAAGACTGATGGACAAAGCATGTATGTTGATATCGATGGTCTTCATGTATACGTTGTTTTAACTATCGATGGTATGTTGATTATACGATGGACAATTCATGTCGAAAATGAATTTCGCTTGCATCTCTCCTCATCTCCTTCGCCCAAACATGGTAAAACTAATTTGTGTTGTTATATATCTCATGTTTTTATTTATCGAGAATTTTCGAATTGCATTGACTAAAGAGGTTTGATTTGCCTTATTCTCCTATCTCCCCCTTTTATGCGATCTCTTCTTCTCATGTTCTTCTCCTCCTTCACGAATTTGAATTTCTATCATGTACTATTATTCATCCATTTATATTTAGATCATTTTCTTTTGATTCTATATCTATGTATTTACCAGGTTCTTCGTGATTCTATTCTATAGTTCTTGATTTAATGATTCATTATACTCACTAATGATATCTTTCTATTTTAACAGGTAGTGAATGGGTAATTTTCTTTTCCAATTATTATGATGTGTTCGGCATTTTATATCTTCTTAAAAGAATGGGTAATGATTCTTCAATGTTTATACATATCTCAATTTTTATAAATTTTTTGCAATCCAATTGTTTGATTAAAGTTCTAAACGAGTTTGGATTGTTTTATTTGGGTTTAAACTTGCGATGAATTGTATGTTCTATATTGTTTGGATGTTGTAGTTGTAGCTTCTGTAGCTTCTGAATCACATCCGGTATTTGAGTATTTTCTTTGTAGAATGACTTGCTGAATTACAATTAAAGAAGAAAAAATATTTAGTTTAATTGTTTGACCAATGTAGTACATTCGGATAACGTGGAATGATATATATAAAATGTAGTTAATTAAAGATAAAAAAGAATAATGTAGAATCATTAAGCATATTTTAGGATGGAAAACATGTAACATTGATGCGGCCGTGTTTTAGATCAATGGCGGCAGCTCATTTTGATTTATTTTAAGATATGAAATTGGTTCGTTTTTAGCAGGTTCTGGTGAAAATCTAGGAGGTGTTATGGATCGAGTCAAACTTTTATTGCAAAATCAAGGAGAATTGTTAAAAATGGGACAGCTTAAGAGGCCATATACAGGTATTGGTGATTGCTTCAGAAGATTTTTGAGTGAAGAAGGTGTGTTGTCGTTCTGGAGAGGTCACCAGGCAAATGTCATACGCTATTTTCCAACTCAGGTGACTACTTTTCATTGTACCAAATTTGCTTATAATTTATTCTACACTGATTCTGCTTTCTTAAAGTTTTACTCATATGTTTTTATTCATCGCCTGTGGAATGTTAGTGTGAATGCTTTAATTTAAGTACATGTGTAACTATAATTGTGTTTTCTTCCTACAACTTTATTTTAGCTATTTTGTTTTTGGATTGGCTTTAAACTACAACATCGCTATGACACATAACACTTAAAACTAAATCAGTGAACCACAAACATAACTTTGTTTTTTATATCAGGCATAAATTGCTTCAAAGATCAACATACTATTAGCGTGTGAGCCAAATTCTATTTTCATTAGCTGCAACTTGAATGTACGTTCTGCACTACCTAGATAACGAATCCATGTTTACTGTTGAATTGATTAATAATATCACTACATAATTTCTTAATTATTGTCCTTCGACAACCATATCTGTTTTGTATACTACTGTTGTGGTATATGAAAACACAAACATGTCTGCTACAGACATTATATGCTCTACTAATTTTATCTTATATGTATACAGGAGTGTAATGGAGAGTTAATTTTTCTTATATCCTCTTAACACCTTTCATTTTAAAGTGCAAGCGGATTCTTACTTCCATCTCATTTGTATATGTAGTTAAGTATGTTTCCGGTGAGTTTAATTCAGCCTCAGGCTTTATTTGACCGGAGCATGACTAAGTATCACCAATAACGTATTTGTTCGAGGTGTTTTAATATAATATAGACATAATTAATATCCTTGGACAGTCTGGATATTTCTGTATATAATTAGTTGTTAGAGATTACCTCTCACTTAGCCTAACACACAAATAACAATGTATGAGTATTTTCACGGATGAACAAGCTTGAATAAATCAATGAAAAAGCTTAACCTTCTTATTCTCTGAGATTTCTTCATGGAAAAGTAGAGGTTGATTTGGATGGCAAGGTCGGTATTAAGTCACTTGCTAAGGATCACCGGGATGAAACTCTCAAAGGTACAATAGGCAATCTTTTTGATAATATTTTTTCCTAATTCTATCAATAATAAAAGGCCTGGAAGACTAAGGATGAAGGATTTAGTACCAAATAAATATCCATGTAAATGAGTTAAAGTAAGGTTTTAGCAATTCTGTTGGAATTTTAGGCATTCCATTATTAGCATTAAATTCAACAAATAGTGAACAGGTAGTGATATATTGAATTTTTTACAGGTCCAATATAGTGACCTTTGTAATATAGTTCCTGAGTTTTATTCTGAAGAACCAGGTAGCTTTTTCAATTTCTATTGTCAAGACAATATATAGTAGTATAATGAACATTTATAAAATTGAAATTGCAGCTTCAATACTCCTATAATTACTTTGATACATGTGTACATAATATAACCATAGTCCATAAAAAAAGCATGCCAGCTTTTATTGTTTTTTATATGGTACGGAAATATTGGTTTTTCATTTGAATGTAGGCAGAGGTACCTTGAATTTGGACTTTTTGTTATGGTTAATTGGGGTCCATTGCACATCTCTAAGGATCATTGGAAACTTGATATATATTTTTGACAGTCATTATATGTTACTGCAGCTCTATTGGATTTTCTTTCATTCAGTGAGTTATATGTTAAGACATTATTGTTCATTGTATGTTACCGACGTTAGAGAACTCTTTGGACTAAAACATGTCTAAAAAATAAGTAAAAATTAATAGGGTTTGACTAGACAAAATTTCATCATTTTTATCTAAGTTTGTAGTCTCTTAGATTACTCTGAATAGATTAATAGTCAAATTAAAGGTTGATTGCATTTGGGTTTCTTCTTATAGCTTATAGCTTCTGGGGTTGTTGACTCTGTAGAATGAAGTTATAAACAAGCCGTACACCAGAACACATGGCAGAGACCAATTACCATGCTTAGAGTAGTTAACTTCTTACTGCAAGAAAGGTTATGTGCATGTCTGGCATGTAAGTTCTTTTAAAATTTAAATTTAAGATCTATATTTTGATGTTTTATGATTGGTTCTAACAATATATTTACAGCTTTTAGTTTGCTTTATTAGTAGATGTGTACTGTTATTATAAGGTTAATGATGTGTTTGATTTTTATTCATTAGTTTTCATAATTCAGTAAGTTGGAGTTTCAGCTTAACAGGAAACGAGACCTGAGTATAAAATTGTTGTCGGTAGTATAGTTTTCTTATAGTCTATTTCTGATCATTATATTACACATTTATAATTGGTAGGTCATTAGGGCTTCTTTTGCATATTTATATATTATATTAAGTATGTTGAGGTTCTAAGTAGAACAATAAAAATGTATGAATTATTTTTTCATGGTTCTATTCATATGTGTTTCTGTTGAACAGTATATTGCAGATCCTTCGCAGGTTGGCTTGGGATTGAGTGGACTATTGGTGGAGGAAATGGTACATCATTAGGGAAAATCCAGAAGGTAACAAACTAACATTGCTCTCATTATTAGTCAGCTAAGCCTTTTTGTTATCTCGGTAGGAATTCCACCCGGGATGCACCCTTTAGCTCTCTGATTCTTAATGGATCTTGGAATCATGCATTCTCAAGTTTCTCTAAAGGCCATCTCGAATTCAATTTGTTCTATGTGTATCCATTTCCTTGGTATCAGTCCGTATGGAACTCCCTATGCATTCTTGGATGCTCCTCAATCTCTGGCTTGTGCTAAAAAACAAACTGCTTAGAAAGGATCAAATTCTACCGTTTGGTTTGGACATTAATCCAGCATGTATCTTTGGCATTTTTGTTGCAGAAATCATTTAAATTTGTTCTTTAGGTGCCCGTTTGCTACTTCAATTTCCTCCATCAGTCCCTTGCCCTTTAACCGGGATCGAAAACTCTCTATCAAGGATCCTAATGGCACAATCAAGCAACACACTTTTTATAGCATTAAGTATATGTTGTATTTAGAACGAAAGTAACTTTGGAAATCATAATAATGGATATAACGCTACTAAAGTGATCCAGAGTTTGTCCAAGTGCAAATGGTTTTTGATTAGACCTTCGCAGCCAAGAAGTTTCAAAACAATGCTAAAACAGACACATGGCTTCAGTAGTTGATTTATTTTTTGGCTTAGTTTATCTGGCTAAGTTTTACTTGATATTTAGACTGTAGCTTTGTCCTTTAGGCTTTGTTCTCCTGGGCTATGCCCTATGTAGGTTGTAATAAAATGAGATATGTAATAGAGATAACAATCCAGGTGTAGGGGGCATCATGATTCATGATGAATTAACACGGTAGAAGCATTTATACATATTCTTGGCAAAACTAAAGGAGAGTGTTCAAATAAGAAGCTCATAGTGATATGTACAGATTCTAAAGAGATTATTGAGTTTTTTCCCTCCAACAAATGATGAATAATGCTCACAGTGTTGAGGAAACATGTCCCAACTTATTTAGCAATTTTTTCCCAACACAGTTCAATTAAGCAGTCAAAATTTAATTGAGTGTTCTCATTATTTTTGCTTTGGTAAAAAGTTTTGTCTTCCAGATAAGTATCGACCATGGCCTTATTTTCTAATATTTTGGTAAATATAAACCATCTTGAGATGTAAGAGTAGAAAGTATATTGATTTTTTCTGTTAGAAAATTAATAAAATGAATGTTACATAAATCTGAAATATTCAAAATTCAAAAACTTGACGTTATTTATGTTGTTTCAAATTGCTATTTATTGATATAAAATTCGTAATGTTTTATTATAGTGAGCTATGGATATTACCTACGCTCTTCTGGGTCCAATTGGTGTCGAAGAAAGTCATGATCATGTCACAAGTATAACTTTGGCTCCAAAAAATAATTTGTAAAGAAATTGTTTTTTATTAATTTCATATTTGTTTAATTTTTCTAAAGAACTTAATAAATATAGGAAAATTTATTACTTAAAGAAAAAAAGAAAGAAAATTGTAAATTCTGGAAAATAATTTTTGACATTTATTTGCTCATAGAAAAATTAAATATTATTTTTAAGGAGCAAAAGTTTTTTGAAAATCTTATTAATTTTTAAAAAATGACTCGCCACTTTATTAAAAGAGGAAAATATTTTACAAATCGAATAATTCCTTACTATTTTTAAAAATTCATTTTTGTATTGTTTGTGTCAAATTAATCTTAGTGTAACTTGGTGGTACTTTTTTATAAGTTAATAGAATATTAAGAGTAGCAAAGGTTATTTGATCTTCATTAACTCAAGTTCTAGATCAAAGTTATTATATTATTTGATTGTATCGAAATTGGTCAAAGTTATTATGAGTCTAGGCGATGCCGAGTAATTGTTTTAAAATATAATATAATAAAATTAAATTTATTTATGATAAATCATTTCAATTTAATTTTTTTTTAAATATTTCAACAATAATAAATAATTGTAAATCAATATATATGAAGGAGACTAAAATGTGACCGTTGAACCAAATCCAATGTTATATATTAGGTTACTTATAGAGATTGATTTAGGTGAGAACATGTATATGTTGGAGAACAATGAGAACACCATATTTCAAGCTATTCTAAAGGGCCCCGCCAGGGACATCCAATACGAAAAAGTCTTATAATTCTACCCTCTATCCATTCATAAAAAAAATTAAAAAAATTAAAAATATTATTCGTTATACATGCAACCGTAATAATGTAACATATTATTTGTTATACCTCTTTTTGTTCACAACAAAATGCGAGGCGTCGTCGAAGATGACGCCGAGAAATCGTTAATAAATATGCTTAATTTTAATATGGAATGTATTACAATTTTAATATGTTTATTTTTTGATAAATTAATCTTTTCATAAATCTAATTTTCTTCCAATAATAATAATAATAATTTTTATATAAAAAAATGTGAGACGTCGCCTCATTGCGACATCAAATAACGTTCGACTATATAATCATTCAGCAATATTGATTGAAAAATTACAAAGTTGTGAAAAATAAATTTTACTATGATTTTTAAATCACACTTCATTCAAAACTTTAAAAAATTACAACAAATATACCTAAATACTTTTATTTTATTTTGACTTTTTAGAACACGTTACCTTCAATAATTAATTTACTACAAAAAAATTTACATTTAATAGATTTTAAGAATATTTTTAAAATAAAAATATTAGATTGTTACGATATTGATGAAAAATATGATTGAATAGTTTTTCTTCTTAACATTATTTCTAAATAATTTAGTTCTAAAAAAATTTAAATATTTCTCTAATGATAGTAACAATTTCTTATGTAGTAAAATACGAGACGGCACCGTGAGGCGACGTCGAGTAACGTTTTACTATATAATTAGTATTATAGCTGAAAATCCAAGGTTCCCAAACTCGGATTCATGCCTTAAAAATAAGTACATTATCATCTTCAAAGGTGTACTTAAATTTGGATAGTGACTATGCTTTTCATGCTTCAAACATACTTACTGAATCGGAATAGAAGTCAAAATGTTTATTGTTGCAGACTAGAAGAAGAAGGATATAAAGTAAGCCAGCTAGATGTTGTAACACCATCAAAAATTGTTACAAGTCCAGTGAGACACTTTGACATTGAAAGAACGGGCTGAAAAGCATGAAAGCAACAAGGTTTCAAAATAGTTTTAGCATTATAACATAGTTTTTAACTTGAACAAAACTCTTTATACATGTAAATGTATACTAACCGATATATAATTATAATTTCTAATCTGCAGAAATAATTTTTCTGCATTGTAAAGATTCAAAATGTTGAAGAAACAGATTGGTGGTATAGCAGTTGTAATGACTGTGAAGGATAAGTTAAAAAATAAGATGGAATGTTTAAGTGTTCCAATTGCACTGACTATTCCAGTTTCTAAAAAATGGTAAATAACATCAACTGATACTATGCATCACATGTCATATCGTTTTTGTACAATATCTGTTCCTAACAATTTTTTTCCCATTTGTCAAATAGATATAGAATTGTTATCCTTAGAGAAGATTCAACTGGGCTTATAATTTCATTTTAATGGATCGTGCTACCATAAGGATGTTTGGTATGACTGAAACCAAAATTATGTTACAGATGGAGAAGGTATTCACCTTATTCATAGTGTTCTATTATGTAACTGATGCTTATGATTTTTTCACTTCAACTTCTGAAATGTCTCAAGGAACAATGACTTATGCGGGACCTTCAGCATTTGCAGAATTTGGTATTTCAATTTGGTTATAGAACATGAATCAATTTTTTTAATGGTCCACTAACTGCAACCATTCAGATTTGTTATTGTTTTACTTAAATTTCATATGTTTCAGAATAATGTCGTTGAATTGTTCGATAGTCGAACTACTCCAAGTTCAGCAAAATCTACTAGCAAGAAGATTAAGATGGTTTTAGCATTATCTCTCTACAAATTCTGCCATTTTATTTCCAATTCTTAGATATTCAACCAAGTAAATCTACAAACTTATGAAGTGTTATTTGTTGACAGGAGAAATGAATCACATGAATTTATGGACTTACTTTGATGATATTAAAGCCTTGAAAGCATGGTCGACATATTTGTTATTTGGATTGTTATTTGGAGTCGGTTATTAATACTTCATTTGGATTGTTTCTATGTTTTGATTATTATGAACTTTTCATTATTACTTTGTTATGAATTTTTGGTCCAAGTACCAACAACGTTACTTTAGATCGGATGGAAGTACTTACTCAACATTACTATCACACGTACATGTGATATTGTTGGTTAATAGTTAGTAGAGAGAACAATAACATAACCGTAATATGGTTTTACAAAACAATTATTCCAAAATGAATAACGTCATAAATGTACGATATTAGGAAATTACATATAAATTTTAACATCAACTAAACAAATATCATTCCGTGCGAAGCACGGGCAATATTACTAGCTATATTAAAATTTCAACATTATTAAAAGATTACTTCAACTATATTATTTAGGATTTGAACTTATTTTGAGTTATTTTAAATTTCTTCAACTAAAACTTTTTATAATAACTTATTTTATAATACATTTTTATTAATATTTAAATTTTAATACTTCAACATATTACATTGTTATGTATTATTATAGATAACAAAAAAAATAAATAAATTATGACAACTTAAAAAAACATTAGACTGTATTTCCTAAATTATATAGTTATTGCAGTAATGCACATAGTATATAAAAAATATTTATTATTTTTATTAATATAGGCGTAGCGAGGTGTCGCCGGAGGCGATGCCGAGAAATATGTTTAGAACATTTAATTTTAGTAGTTGAGTTTTATTTGATTTATTTTAAAATTTCAAAATCATTGGAAAATTACGTTAACTATATAATTTAGGAATTGAACTTATTTTGAAAATTTTAGCAGTACTAAAAAATTTGTATGAACAATTTAAAATTTATCATTCCAAATCAACTATGCAATAACATAATTAAATTGTAAGATATTTTTTGTATTTTTTTTAATATATTAAAATAACCTTTTTGTTAAACATAATATTAAGATATTATATAAATTACTAAATTAAATTATACATTTTTAAAACTCTTTTCTATCAGACATAAAAGAGGTTTTTCTTTTACTAAACTTTGTAAGAGCGTTATAATTATAATACACATCTTATTGGATTTTCATAATTTAACAAAATTAAGGAATATTTTTCCCTTTAAATATATTATACAATAGTAAATAAAATGTTAAAAACAATTGTTAATTTATACAAATTGTTATGAAATAAAATAATTTATTTGTATTTATTTATCAACTATTTGTGTTCAATTATTTGTAAAGACTTTTATCCGGCATTTTTTTAATCAACTATTGGTGTTTAGTTTATTTGCAAAGACTTTTGTAAAGACTTTTATCCCACTATAGATGTTTTTGGAATGAATGTTATTATGACACTCTAGATTTTATTTACCAATTTTTATGGTTATTTTGTATGAACATATATTCTTTAATATATATTTTTATTGTTTTTTGCATTATTAACTAACTACATAGCACACATACTTTTACCTCGAATTTAATATATAAGAATAGTTCCGTGAAGCACGGGCATATTGCTAGTATGTATAATGTGTATATATAATAACAAAAAATATTTCTTTTTTAGAAACAGATACCAATTGACTTATTCAAAATTTCCGTAAATTATACAGAAGACTGTGTGTTTTTAAATGATGTGTAATTAGGAGTTTTCTGTAAGAAGCTTCGGTTTTCTATATATATTGTTCTTAATTATGGGATTAAAGGAGTGTCGTTAGGGTTCATTAGTTTTAGTACGTCAAACTACAAAATAAGTATATTTTTTACTTAAGAATGGCATAAAATGTTTTCTTTAACTTCTGTCGGACTAAGAGAGCCAGTTTGCCTTTTAAGCCCCAACTTAAAGTAATTTTGATTTTAAATTGAAAAATGTGTTTTTGTGTAATAAGTGATTTTAAGTTAAAAATAATAGTTAAAAAGAATTTGATAGGAGATACTTATTAAATTGAACGTATTTGATACATTTAATATCATCACTTAAATTAATAATTTATCAAATTTATTTTTAGTTTAACATTTTTAATAATTCGTAAGTTATCTATTATATAAAATTATCAAAATAGATATTGAATTAAAATTTTTTATTTCACTTCCCTTTAAATAATTATTTTAAGTTTATCCAAACAAGCTCTAAAATTGTTTGGAATAAACCATTGTATGCTTTAATAAAAATTAACAAATTTGTAAATATTTAGGAGAGTTAATTCTACATAGTTTTAGGAGAGTTAATAAAAAATATTGTAGAACCTTGTGTTCTTAACTGAGTTTCCTACAAATCCTTTGAAATCTAATGAGTTTTAGACACAAATTTTAACGTATTTTGTAAAATTTTAATTGAATACCATTATATCTTAATGGACTATTTAAAATCTAAAACGACTATCCCAGATTTCAAAAAAAAAAGTTGAAATCAATATTAAATACCATCAAATTTTAAAGTATTTTTCAAAATCATAATTTCATTCAAAATCCAAAATTAAAATTTTTAAAGATTTTAAAAAATATATATATTTTAAGATTAGGATATATTAACACATACTTATTTGTACAATATAGGGTTATTTTGGCAAATTAATAAAAAATAATTAATCATGTGCACTTGGACTAATCACGACAGTGATTAGTTTGCCACCTCAGCCTAGCTAGTTCCCTAATCCAATTTTTGCATGATTTTTAAAAGATAAATGGTTAAATGTGTGAGTAAAAAAATATAATGGTTATTCTTCAAATTGGAGAAAAGTTAAATGTATTTTTTGGCATATAACTCTATTTTTGTTAGTGGATTTTCATTGTTTCTTTACATGTTGTTCATGGGAATCGAACTTGAGTCTATTTATGCATGCTCTTAACACTAAACCACAATGTCACATGTGTTTTCAAACCATACACGTGAATGTCGTTTAAGAGTAATACATTTGTAAATAACTGTAATAACCGCAAATTTTCGAATAATATTTTATACTCGTTATTTAAATTTATTTAGGGTCAAGGCAGTAATATACTTAATTAACGTATTTTTGGTTAGATTTTTAAAATATTATATTCGTATGTAAACAAATATTTATTATATCTATTTATTTATAATTATTAGGTATTTATTAAAATAAGAATATTTAGGAAAATAGGATTTTAATTTTGGACGGATATTAAATTTTTTATCGCAGAATTTATTTTTTAGAAAGCGAATTTGGGTCTCGTTATAATTATCCAGCAGGAAAACGACGATATTAATGTCACCGTTTTAACTGTTCGAATCGTTAATTACGAAGGAGGAGGCAACAAATTCTAATTTTCGAAACACAACATATTCTGTACAAACACCCGACATTCCTTACTAAACACAATTTATTCCTTTACAAAACACAAAGTTTCTTTTACAAAACACTGCACTCTTTTTATAAAACCAAAATGTCCCAGTACTTCTTTTTATTTTTCTAAACCGCACGTTTTGTCTGCTTTAGTGTTTAAACACAGAATTTAAAACAGAATGAGCCAAATACTGTATAAAAAAAACAAAGCACAACACAAAGTCTTATTCTCTCTGCAAAACCAAATCCTCTCTTTTATTTCTCTACACCGCCAGAAACACAAAACCAATTCATTACTCTCTAATAACAAAACTCGAACCATATATATAACCAAGAGTATCCAACAGGTAGTTCTTTCTTTTCTTTCTTTTCGTTCTTTTTGTTTTTCTTGTTTGACTTCTTTCCCATTCCTTCAATTCTGCACCATCTGGGCGTTCGATTTAGGTGTATTGTGCTTGTACTGGAGTCGTAAGAGAGATTAGAGGTGAGTCGTGTCTATGTGTAAATCGGAAATTTGGGGGAAAGGGGTACAGCGTGTGGGTTTGTACTGCGATTGTGGTGGGTTGTTAGTATCGAATTAAGAGGGTGAGGGAGTACAGATAGGGAGATTACTGTTTGGGGTGTTGTCGGAGGGAATGAAAACAGAGAGTTAAGAGATGGTTCAGTGTTGGTGTGTAACCGGAGAAGAGGTCGGTGAGAGAGAGGAGTGCAGCTTGTGGTGGCGGTATTTGGAAACAAGGAAGTGGAGTTGGGTATGTTATGGTTGTTATTGACGGAGGTATAAGGGAGGAGGAACAATTGTGGGTTGTGTTCGACTGAGTTTGAAGAGGGGGGATGAGTAGTATAGTTGTTGCTGTGTATTGTTTTGTTATGGGTGTGTGTGTGTTGTCGCCGTAGAGTGAATGAGAGGGGTATGTGGTGTTGATGTCGAATAGAGGAAGGAATAAGGAGACTGTGTGCTGTGAGTGTTGCTGCAAGGCTCGTTCGAGAAATTGTAGTTTAATTTCCGAGCGAGGTTTTGGTGGTTGTAGAACTAAGGACATTGAAATCGTTGCTGTTGTGTAAGATTTTCGTGAGTTTTGGTTGTACTGAGATAGTGAAGGAGTGTTGTGTGTGGTTATTTTGGCCGGTGGACTAGTCGGTTGGGGGAGGTGTTCAACTTTTGATAACAGGAAAAGAGGGAGAAAGAGTGGGAGAGAGAGTGAGAGGGACAGGGGAGAGAGATTTCGAGAGAATAGTGCAGAGAGATTTCGGGTAATTCTGTCTGCCTGTTTCGAGGAATAAACGAAATAAAAACGTAACAATAAATAAATATAAATATACATATTTATTTATTTATAAAATAAATAGAGAGATAATAACAAAAGAAGTTAAATATTATTAATTGAGAGAAATGATTTAATTAATAAAATGAAAAAGGGTGAAAAATGTTAAAAATTAGTTTATTATCTAAATTGTGAGAAATGAGAATATTTTTTTTAAAATAAAAGGAGTTTGATAAAAATGGAGTAATTATTTATTATTTTGTTAAAAATAGTCATTTGATGATTTTTGGACAAAATTGAAAGATTTATTATTTGTAACAGTAAAATGAAGGATGATTGGAATAAAATTATGATTTTATATTAATGGAAGTACGATTTTCTATAAATAGAAATAATAATAATTGCGGATTTAAATTGTATAAAAATAGATTATTGGATTATTTTGTTTGAGAATAATTAGTGGTATAATCAGTTACGAGACTTAAGATACGGAGTATCGCCGTAGCCCTATTTGTCGTTTTAGCGAGACTTACGGATATTAAATTATTATATTTTAGAGATTTGATTTCTGAGTTTGAAAGAAAGTTATTACCCGGGGATTCAATTTCCGTTAAGTACGTTAGGGATTTTCGGGAAATATTTTAGTATTTAAATATTATATTATCGGATCAGGTATATTCCTTTTTGACGATTCGCTCACGTATTTTCTGGTTGACATTGTTAGTGCCTAATTCTCGAGCCGTAGACCGAAGTCAAGCCCACGGGTAGAGTATAATTTTATCTGCATTTTTCTGCACTTCGAGATCGAGGCAAGTTCCTTCTGACCCTCACTCCTTTTGAATGATTTCGAGATATGCTGAGATATTATGATATTGAATTATCTGTTTAAATTGCTAGTTCGTGATAAAATATTCTGTTATCAAAGTATTTATTTAGAAATTATAGAAATGCTCTCTAAAACTTATAGAACGTAATTTGATCGAATTCTAGGGCACCTTATTGTTCGAGATGACCCTTAAATATTATTCAGTTATAATTACACTCATATATCGAGGTAGTTAGATCTTCATTGACTTCAAACAGATCTATTGTTCATATCCGTTAAACTTTATTTCGACAATTAAATTTGATTCATTGTTCGAATCAAAGTAGATATACGCAGAATAGTGAAGTTATGAAGGGTATATCATCAGAAGTTCCTCTAAAATACCTACTCCAACGTATTTAGAAGTTTCATTCCATATCAGGTCGTTCTTATTATTCCAAGACGACTCCACAAGATTTATTCCGATCCGCAAACCTTTCTTGTTCAAGGTTGCTACTTTATTGTCTTGAATTGACATATTGTTTGTGTCAATACAATAAATTAATTCCTTTTGAGATTATTGTGACGGCCTATTGTCCAGGTCGGTTTTGTACAAAGTATAGACTGGCGATCGGCAAGAAGTGAATAGGAATCCAAATCAATCCATTTTATTCGGAGGAATAATCGTATAATCCACTGGTCAACATGGGAGATGGCCCATGGGTTTCTTTCAGATCAACACGGGGAAAACATAAACTCGTGGTATCGAAAGAGAATATTTATATTTTGGCACAAATGTTGCCAGGTTGACTTTTTCAACCACCTTAACGCTAGCAGAATGATATTGTGATACTTGCGACATAGTAGTGATCGTGCTATGTGGTATCACGGGTGTGCGGTACTTGCGACACAACGGTTGATCGCGCTGTGGGGTATCGTAGAGGCGGAAGACCAGTATCTCAAGTTTTCAATTTCAACTTCTTTGTTATGAGATAGATTGTTATTGTCTATCAGTAAGTGTTATCATTATCAAGACACATTGCCTGCAAATGAGAATCTTCCTTGATCAAAGTTGATTTCTTTCCATTTTTCCATTATTAGTGAGAGAGCGAGTCAGTGGACTTGCTGAGCACCTAGTTGCTCACTCTTGTTGTTAATATTGTTTTTCAGTAAAGTTGGAAAAAGGCGAAACCTCTCGTTTCAAGGGGAAGGAGATAATGCACCAGAGCACGAAGTCAAACTAGTATGCTTTCCTCTAAGGCGACGACCCTGTCGAAGACTGCCTATGTTTGGCGTATCTAACGATATCTTGTATAATTATTATTATGTTGTACTATTCAGAGATTTGTCGATGCTTGGACTTGTGGGATGGAACCGCTGTTGTACGATAAAGCCTTTATGATATTTATATATTGTAATTGTTCTTGGATTAAGACAGGTATTGAAGGTAAGTGGCGACCCAGGTCCACAGATGGTGAATTTTGGGGGCGTCACAGCTTGGTATCAGAGCGTTAGTTATATTTTTAGGAATCGTACGAGCCTAGAATTATAACGCGACGTGAGAATTTAGAGATATAATACAACGTTGATATTTTAGCACTAAGTGCCCCACACCGTATATTTATACCTTTATCTAATCGATTTGGAACCTGGTTATAACTGAGACTTTTTGTGCCTATTTGTAGATGTCGACATCCGGACCAGCTGACATTCGTTCCACCCGAGATAGATCCCCTACACCTTACCCGCACGGGTTACGAGATTCCAGTTCGGGTTCAGACAGTGATCCATCAGAGGAGTACATGCCGCTTGATAGCGTTTCGGAGGACTCTTCGGTTCAGATTCTTACACCTTCTCCTCCGTAGGTGATAGATCTAGCAGATTCCCCAGACCAGATCATAGAGGTAGTTGATTCACCTATCCCGGTGACTGTTGTAGAGACTCCTACTCTTGTTGCTGAGCAGCCAGATCAGACTCCAGCTCCTGAGGCGTACAGGCATGAGACACCCGAGCCGTTTCTATCCGAGCCGATTGTGGAGGGCCAGTTTTTGCCCATTCGCACCGGAGTAGCGGCACCTACTTCATCTGTGCCAGTCTATGTGATGACTTCAGCAGCTCCTACCATACCCGATTACATGCTTCCATCAGTCGGAGATGCTCCAGCTTGTGACACGGCTCCACCTGCACCTACCATCCATATCCCGGCTCCAGTGGTGATGATATCTTCTGCCCCAGCTTTTCCAGCTCAGCCTGCCGGTATGCCTACACAGCCTATAGTAGGTAGAGAGCCAGTGCCCTGGATTGTTCATGATCACCTTTACCAGCAGTTTCGCTGGGTTTGGGCGCGCTACGAGGAGATTTTTGCTACGAGGGATGCCATTCTGCGATTATTGTCAGTGGATCCTATTACAGTTCACGGAGGTGGTAGTCTACTTGTGAGGGATGTATCCATGGAGATCGTACATCAGATCTCTATCTCTATCTTGACAGGGCTGCAGACTGATATTTCAGCTTTACCATCTTCCAGCACCGGAGCTGTGGACCGTAGCACTGTTGCCGACATGATCACTAGAGCTGTTGAGGAGTTTCACAGGCGTGTCATTGAGATGTTCGGCCATTGAGATCACTACCGATGTTGTAGCTTGGGTTTTTCACTATGTTGGGAGGATAGACTTCTGTTAGGTTGCTTATGTTTGTATCTAGATGTCGTAGATTGATCTGCACCCTGTTGATTTAGTAGTTGGATGTATTAGCTGACTTGAGGACTTTGGTTGTAGCCTTTGATTTTACCTGATGTACTAGTTGAACTTATATGTTGTTATCCGTACTTTTACGCTTTTGTCTGTTTCAGATTTATTATTACTGTTGCGCTCTATTAGTAGCACCTCTGTTTAATAAAAAAAAAATATGATCTTTTTAAATGTCGCATAATATAAATTTTCCGTAATTCCAGAAATTGACATATAACCTTGTGGATTTACAGCACCAGCATTGATACTCTGATCTGTATATATATCTCACTCTATTTAACCAGAATCTATATTTTTAATCTTAATAGAAAAAGATGCCAAGAAGAGGTAGACCCCGCAAGAACCAAGAGGTACCCCCAGCAGAGGACCAGCATGAAGTTGATCCTCAACCAGAACCCGAAACAGAACCTGAACCAGGGCGAGTACCCGCAGCGCAACCCAATCCAAATGAACCTATGAATTTACTTGTGGAATTCCTGAGGCAATATACACAGAACCCTCCACCAAGGCAAAGAATACCCCAAAACAGAGTTGATCAACCCCCTGCACCACCAACTAATAATGCAGTTACTTTTAAATCCTTCAAATCCTTAAACCCCCCTGAGTTCAAAGGTACCACTGATCCGATTGAAGCAAGGATCTGGTTGCGAGAGATAGAAAAGACCTTTGAGATTGTAGGAGTGGAGGAAGAAAAGAAAACCATCTTTGCAGCTTTCATGCTAAAGGGAGAAGCGAGTTATTGGTGGGAGTCAAAAAGAGCCATAGAAGGGAACGCAGTCATACCTTGGGCTAGGTTCACCCAACTATTTTTGGAAAAATATTTTCCTAAGTATTTGGAAACCCAGATGGAAATCAAATTTTTGGAACTGAAGCAAGGCAATATGACTGTGGCTGAGTATGAAGCCAAATTTTCGGAACTCTCAAGATTCGTTCCTTACCATGTGGATACCGAAGAAAAGAGGGCTAAACGTTTCCAGCTAGGGCTGAAACCGTGGATCCAGAATCGAGTTGCGGTACTAGAACTCACCAACTATGCGACTTTGGTTAGAAGGCATCCATTGTCGAAAGTGGTTCTGAATTGTACTCGAAGGATAAGGATATCAAGAAAAGAAAGTTTCAGAATCATGGATCTAGTTTTGAGAGAAAGCTTGGTGATCGAAATGGAAACAAACCGTTTGTGAGACGGGAAGAGAGAAGCAATGACGTAAGGAGATTTGGGAACCAGGACACTAGGGGGAACAACCAGAAGTTCAGACCCCCTCAGACAGCAAATTTACTTCAGGGAAGGCCGCCATTACCAGAATGCGGCACTTGTGGAAGGAAGCACCCAGGACCGTGTAACCTTGCCAGCATTGTGTGCTACACTTGTGGACAGAAAGGCCATTATTCTTCCAACTGCAAGGAGAGAGAGAAGGCAACTACTTGTTTCAAATGCGGGAAGAAGGGACACATAGCACGAGATTGCAGGTCACCACCAAAGGAGACCACTGTACCTAGATTGATGGCACCTCCTAGCAACAAGCCAACTGCCCGTACTTTCAACATGACAGTGAAGGATGCTATTGCCGATAACGATGTGATTGCAGGCACGCTTTTGGTAAATTCTGTATATGCATGTGTTTTAATTGACTCGGGAGCAACAAGATCTTTCATATCGGAGAGTTTTATGAACAAACTAAATATTCAGTCTGTACCGTTAGGAGAGACCTTGATTATAGAAGTAGCAAATCAGGAAAAAGTTCCTGTAGATCAGATATGCCCAGATTGCGGAATCGAAATTCAAGGACAACGCTTCGATGCAAATCTTCTTTCCTTTAACCTAGGGGAGTTTGATATAATTCTTGGAATGGATTGGTTAGCACGATACGATGCGCAAATCAACTGTCGGCGTAAGTGGGTTAGTTTAAAGGCATCGGACGGCAAAAGAATACATTTTCGCGAAAGGAAACCGACCCGTAATTTTCTGACTATGATCCAAGCAAAGAAGCTACTAAGGCAAGGATGTCAAGCATACTTAGCTCATGTGGTTGATAGCGAGAAGCAAGCCCCTACTATTGACGAAATTCCTGTAGTGAATCAATTTGAGGATGTCTTTCCTGAAGAATTACCAGGATTACCTCCTGACCGAGAAATAGAATTCACTATCGATCTTGCCCCTGGAACTGCACCGATTTCAAAAGCACCATACCGAATGGCCCCAGTTGAGATGAAGGAGTTGGCCACACAACTGCAAGAACTATTAGACAAAGGCGTAATTCGACCCAGCGTGTCCCCTTGGGGAGCTCCAGTGTTATTTGTGAAGAAGAAAGACGGATCTATGAGATTGTGCATAGATTATCGAGAACTAAAGAAGATGACGATCAAGAATAGATACCCCTTGCCACGAATTGATGATTTGTTCGATCAGCTTAAGGGAGCAGCTTATTTTTCTAAGATTGATCTTAGATCGGGCTATCACCAGTTGAAGATCAAACCTGAAGATGTACCAAAGACGGCCTTTAGGACTCGTTATGGACATTACGAATTTCTAGTGATGCCATTTGGATTGACGAATGCTCCAGCTGCTTTCATGGATTTGATGAATCGCGTATTCAAGAAATATTTGGACAAGTCCGTAATTGTATTTATTGATGACATCTTGATTTACTCTAAGAATCAAGAAGAACACGCAGAGCACCTCCGAATAGTGTTGGAAACTTTACGCAAGGAAAGGTTATATGCGAAATTCTCTAAGTGCGAATTTTGGCTAAGAACAGTGCAATTCCTAGGACACATTGTGAGCAGTGAAGGAATTTCGGTTGACCCTGCGAAAGTGGAGGCTGTTGCAAATTGGGAAAGGCCAAAGACTCCAACAGAAGTAAGAAGCTTTCTTGGGCTAGCAGGATATTATCGGAGATTTGTAATGGATTTTTCAAAGATAGCTACACCATTGACTAAGCTTACCAGAAAGAATGAGAAGTTTGAATGGACTCCCAAGTGTGAAGAAAGTTTTCAAGAACTTAAGAGACGATTAACATCTGCCCCGGTTTTGACGTTACCAGACGATACGGGAAATTTTGTAATCTATAGTGATGCTTCCCATAAGGGTTTAGGATGCGTATTGATGCAGCATGGAAAAGTAATTGCTTATGCTTCTCGACAGTTAAAAGATTATGAGATAAGATACCCAACTCACGATCTCGAATTAGGTGCGATTGTTTTTGCATTAAAGATCTGGAGACACTATTTATATGGAGAAAAGTGTGAGATTTACACGGATCATAAGAGTCTAAAATATATCTTCACCCAGAAAGAATTGAATATGAGGCAGAGGCGGTGGTTAGAATTAATCAAGGACTATGATTGTTCGATTAATTACCATCCAGGGAAGGCCAATGTGGTGGCAGACGCGTTAAGTAGAAAAGAAAGACTTGAGATGGTAGTATCGTCAAAGGAATTGATCAAAGAAATTGAGAGATTTGACTTGGAGATTAAGATTCCTGTTCAAACCAATGAAAGAGTATATGAAATCTCCTTACAACCAGAATTAATCGAAAAGATTCGTCGTTGTCAAGAGAAAGTGATGGAAGAAGAGAGGGATCAGTTAACAGGAGAAGAATTTCAAAGTCCAAAGGATATCAAGGGAATTAAAAGATTTGCTTCTAGAATTTGGATACCGAATGTTGCAGAATTAAAAGAAGAAATTTTGAGCGAAGCACATAATTCGAGGTACTCTATTCATCCCGGGAGCACGAAGATGTATCAGGATATCAAGCAAAACTATTGGTGGCCAAACATGAAAAGAGAGATTGCAGAATGGGTAAGTAAGTGTTTAACCTGTCAGAAAGTGAAGGAAGAACATCAACGACCAAGTGGACTTTTACAACCCTTAGAGATACCCGAATGGAAATGGGAGCATATTACCATGGATTTTGTCGTAGGATTGCCCCGAACTAGAGCCAGCCATGATGTAATTTGGGTTATTGTTGACCGACTCACTAAGTCTGCGCATTTCCTACCAATCAGTGATAAGTACTCTGTTGAAAGATTGGTGAACCTATACCTAAAGGAAATTGTGGTTCGTCATGGGGTGCCCGTTTCAATTGTATCTGATAGGGATGCCCGTTTTACTTCTCGATTTTGGAAAAGTTTTCAAGAATGTCTTGGCACGAAGTTGAATCTGAGTACTGCATATCACCCCCAGACCGACGGACAAAGTGAAAGAACAATTCAAGTAGTTGAAGATATGTTAAGAGCCTGTGCAATTGATTTTAAAGGAAGTTGGGATGAGCATTTGCCCCTGGTCGAGTTTGCTTACAACAATAGTTACCATTCCAGCATAGGCATGGCACCATACGAAGCGCTATACGGAAAAAAGTGCAGATCACCGTTATACTGGGATGAAGTAGGGGAAGGAAAGATACTAGGGCCAGAACTACTTTAACAAACTAAGCAAGCAACCGAAGTGATTCGAAGAAGGTTAGTTGCAGCTCAGGATCAGCAGAAGAAGTATGCGAATCAAAAGAGAAAGGACAAAGCATTCGAAGTGGGAGATAAAGTGATGCTGAAAGTTTCACCTTGGAAAGAAGTTATGAGATTCGAAAAGAAAGGCAAATTGAGTCCCAGATATATAGGACCTTTTGAGATCCTCAAGAAAATAGGACCCCTAGCTTACCAGTTGGCCCTACCTCCAGACCTCCAGCATATTCATGACGTATTTCATGTTTCTGCGTTAAGAGAATACCATTCCGATTTCAGACACGTCATAACCTACGATCCAGTGGAAATTCGTCCTGATCTGACATACGAAGAGCAACCAGTACAGATTCTAGATCACAAGGTGCAAGAGTTAAGGACTAAGCAAATAAATCTGGTGAAAGTACTTTGGAGAAATCATCAAGTGGAAGAAGCTACGTGGGAATTAGAAAGTGAAATGCGGAATAATTACCCTGAGTTATTTAGTGCCTAGTTTTGATTCCGAGGACGGAATCCTATAAGGGGGGAAGGCTGTAATAACCGCAAATTTTCGAATAATATTTTATACTCGTTATTTAAATTTATTTAGGGTCAAGGCAGTAATATACTTAATTAACGTATTTTTGGTTAGATTTTTAAAATATTATATTCGTATGTAAACAAATATTTATTATATCTATTTATTTATAATTATTAGGTATTTATTAAAATAAGAATATTTAGGAAAATAGGATTTTAATTTTGGACGGATATTAAATTTTTTATCGCAGAATTTATTTTTTAGAAAGCGAATTTGGGTCTCGTTATAATTATCCAGCAGGAAAACGACGATATTAATGTCACCGTTTTAACTGTTCGAATCGTTAATTACGAAGGAGGAGGCAACAAATTTTATTTTTCGAAACACAACATATTCTGTACAAACACCCGACATTCCTTACTAAACACAATTTATTCCTTTACAAAACACAAAGTTTTTTTTACAAAACACTGCACTCTTTTTATAAAACCAAAATGTCCCAGTACTTCTTTTTATTTTTCTAAACCGCACGTTTTGTCTGCTTTAGTGTTTAAACACAGGATTTAAAACAGAATGGGCCAAATACTGTATAAACAAAACAAAGCACAACACAAAGTCTTATTCTCTCTGCAAAATCAAATCCTCTCTTTCATTTCTCTACACCGCCAGAAACACAAAACCAATTCATTACTCTCTAATAACAAAACTCGAACCATATATATAACCAAGAGTATCCAACAGGTAGTTCTTTCTTTTCTTTCTTTTCGTTCTTTTTGTTTTTCTTGTTTGACTTCTTTCCCATTCCTTCAATTCTGCACCATCTGGGCGTTCGATTTAGGTGTATTGTGCTTGTACTGGAGTCGTAAGAGAGATTAGAGGTGAGTCGTGTCTATGAGTAAATCGGAAATTTGGGGGAAAGGGGTACAGCGTGTGGGTTTGTACTGCGATTGTGGTGGGTTGTTAGTATCGAATTAAGAGGGTGAGGGAGTACAGACAAGGAGATTACTGTTTGTGGTGTTGTCGGAGGGAATGAAAACAGAGAGTTGAGAGATGGTTCAGTGTTGGTGTGTTACCAGAGAAGAGGTCGGTGAGAGAGAGGAGTGCAGCTTGTGGTGGCGGTATTTGGAAACAAGGAAGTGGAGTTGGGTATGTTATGGTTGTTATTGACGGAGGTATAAGGGAGGAGGAACAATTGTGGGTTGTGTTCGGCTGAGTTTAAAGAGGGGGGATGAGTAGTATAGTTATTGCTGTGTATTGTTTTGTTATGGGTGTGTGTGTGTGTTGTCGCCGTAGAGTGAATGAGAGGGGTATGTGGTGTTGATGTCGAATAGAGGAAGGAATAAGGAGACTCTGTGCTGTGAGTGTTGCTGCAAGGCTCGTTCGAGAAATTGTAGTTTAATTTCCGAGCGAGGTTTTGGTGGTTGTAGAACTAAGGAAGGACATTGAAATCGTTGCTGTTGTGTAAGGTTTTCGTGAGTTTTGGTTGTACTGAGATAGTGAGGGAGTGTTGTGTGTGGTTATTTTGGCCGGTGGACTAGTCGGTTGGGGGAGGTGTTCGACTTTTGATAACAGGAAAAGAGGGAGAAAGAGTGGGAGAGAGAGAGAGAGAGAGAGACAGGGGAGAGAGATTTCGAGAGAATAGTGCAGAGAGATTTCGGGTAATTCTGTCTGCCTGTTTCGAGGAATAAACGAAATAAAAACGTAACAATAAATAAATATAAATATACATATTTATTTATTTATAAAATAAATAGAGAGATAATAACAAAAGAAGTTAAATATTATTAATTGAGAGAAATGATTTATTTAATAAAATGAAAAAGGGTGAAAAATGTTAAAAATTAGTTTATTATCTAAATTGTGAGAAATGAGAATATTTTTTTTAAAATAAAAGGAGTTTGATAAAAATGGAGTAATTATTTATTATTTTGTTAAAAATAGTCATTTGATGATTTTTGGACAAAATTGAAAGATTTATTATTTGTAACAGTAAAATGAAGGATGATTGGAATAAAATTAGGATTTTCTATTAATGGAAGTACGATTTTCTATAAATAGAAATAATAATAATTGCGGATTTAAATTGTATAAAAATAGATTATTGGATTATTTTGTTTGAGAATAATTAGTGGTATAATCAGTTACGAGACTTAAGATACGGAGTATCGTCGTAGCCCTATTTGTCGTTTTAGCGAGACTTACGGATATTAAATTATTATATTTTCGAGATTTGATTTCTGAGTTTGAAAGAAAGTTATTACCCGGGGATTCAATTTCCGTTAAGTACATTAGGGATTTTCGGGAAATATTTTAGTATTTAAATATTATATTATCGGATCAGGTATATTCCTTTTTGACGTTTCGCTCACGTATTTTCTGGTTGACATTGTTAGTGCCTAATTCTCGAGCCGTAGACCGAAGTCGAGCCCACGGGTAGAGTATAATTTTATCTGCATTTTTCTGCACTTCGAGATCGAGGCAAGTTCCTTCTGACCCTCACTCCTTTTGAATGATTTCGAGATATGCTGAGATATTATGATATTGAATTATCTATTTAAATTGCTAGTTCGTGATAAAATATTCTGTTATCAAAGTATTTATTTAGAAATTATAGAAATGCTCTATAAAACTTATAGAACGTAATTTGATCGAATTATAGGGCACCTTATTGTTCGAGATGACCCTTAAATATTATTCAGTTATAATTACACTCATATATCGAGGTAGTTAGATCTTCATTGACTTCAAACGGATCTATTGTTCATATCCGTTAAACTTTATTTCGACAATTAAATTTGATTCATTGTTCGAATCAAAGTAGATATACGCAGAATAGTGAAGTTATGAAGGGTATATCATCAGAAGTTCCTCTAAAATACCTACTCCAACGTATTTAGAAGTTTCATTCCGTATCAGGTCGTTCTTATTATTCCAAGACGACTCCACAAGATTTATTCCGATCCGCAAACCTTTCTTGTTCAAGGTTGCTACTTTATTGTCTTGAATTGACATATTGTTTGTGTCAATACAATAAATTAATTCCTTTTGAGATTATTGTGACGGCCTATTGTCCAGGTCGGTTTTGTACAAAGTATAGACTGGCGATCGGCCAGAAGTGAATATGAATCCAAATCAATCCATTTTATTCGGAGGAATAATCGTATAATCCACTGGTCAACATGGGAGATGGCCCATGGGTTTCTTTCAGATCAACACGGGGAAAACATAAACTCGTGGTATCGAAAGAGAATGTTTATATTTTGGCACAAATGTTGCCAGGTTGACTTTTTCAACCACCTTTACGCTAGCAGAATGATATTGTGATACTTGCGACATAGTAGTGATCGTGCTATGGGGTATCACGGGTGTGCGGTACTTGCGACACAGCGGTTGATCACGCTGTGGGGTATCGTAGAGGCGGAAGACCAGTATCTCAAGCTTTTCAATTTCAACTTCTTTGTTATGAGATAGATTGTTATTGTCTATCAGTAAGTGTTATCATTATCAAGACACATTGCCTGCAAATGAGAATCTTCCTTGATCAAAGTTGATTTCTTTCCATTTTTCCATTATTAGTGAGAGAGCGAGTCAGTGGACTTGCTGAGCACCTAGTTGCTCACTCTTGTTGTTAATATTGTTTTTCAGTAAAGTTGGAAAAGGGCGAAACTTCTCGTTTCAAGGGGAAGGAGATAATGCACCAGAGCACGAAGTCAAACTAGTATGCTTTCCTCTAAGGCGACGACCCTGTCGAAGACTGCCTATGTTTGGCGTATCTAACGATATCTTGTATAATTATTATTATGTTGTACTATTCAGAGATTTGTCGATGCTTGGACTTGTGGGATGGAACCGCTGTTGTACGATAAAGCCTTTATGATATTTATGTATTGTAATTGTTCTTGGATTAAGACAGGTATTGACGGTAAGTGGCGACCCAGGTCCACAGATGGTGAATTTTGGGGGCGTCACAATAACTATGTAGCTAAATTAAACTTAGGTAAAACACCAACACATTTTTATTAAAAAAGGTGTTGTTCATGGGAATCTATCAAGTAACTTATGCATCCTCTTACCACTACGCCACAATGTGTTTATAAATCATACATGTAATATGTGAATTTCTTAACAGTAATACATTTATAAATAACTTTGGAGCTAAATTAAACTTTAAATAATTATGGAGCTAAATTAAATTTTAAACTTAGGTAATACACCAACACAAGATAAAATTCTTGAGAGTACTTTTTAATGTATTGGAAGAAATAATAATAAAAGAAATGATATTTAAAAGAAACTATTACAATATTGGAATTATCCAATAATAATATTATTATTATATATGTTAACACATAGAAGACGATGATTATATAAAATTAGCATGTACAAAGGTTCGTGTAACAAAATATGAGACTTTAAGTTATGATAGTCAATAATATATTTTGAAAATTAATATTATCATCGGTCAGTCAAATCCATGTTATTTAAAAAATTAATTCTATTTCATAATTTTAGTAGCTTAAACAATAATTTTTTATATCATATGTGAAATTTTTTTATATATGTGTACAAAATTAACATTGGTGATAAAATGAAATATTCAATACAAAAGCATATATATTGCATACTAAAATTATTAAATTATAATATATAATTTATTTGATGATTTAAAATTGAACTATTAATAATTAAAGAAGACTTTTACAATAAAGCATGCATATACAAAACGCACAAGGAGAAACAACAAATTCATTGAACAGATAGGTATATTTGTTCACTACAATTTGTAAAGATACTTCTATAGAAGAAGCTGTGTTTGAAAAAGGAAAGAAATGATGAATTCATTATCAAAGCACGGACAAAAGCTGTGTTTGAAAAAGGAAAGAAATGATGAATTCATTATCAAAGCACGGACAAAAGTCATATGATCAATTTCAACTTGTGACAATAAAAGTACAAAAAATATTTATCCAACCATAAATGATAAATTCTCAAGTTTGGAGAACAAAAAATGTTATAAGCCCATTCACTCAGTTGAGAACTAAATTATCTGATGTTTTGAAAGTCAGACAAAAATAGGAAGATAAATAAGGTAAAAAATGCTTAAAATCAAGAGCTTAGAAGAAAGAAATGAAATAGTTAGAAAGATAGTTTTAAGAAGTGAAAGTGTAAGGTCTGAATAGCGTATTAGAAGATTTAAGAAGTTTTTTTTTTATTTATTAAAATCATGACTAAAACCCACACCCACACTCTTAGAATGCAACATCTTGAAATTGGAAAAAAAAAAGTTTAGTATCGTAAATGTTTTGAAAAATCATTTTAATTAGACAACACTTATTAAACACTCGAATTCTATTCAATGACCCACAATAAAATTAAAAACTGACATGATTTCTATTAGTACTTCTTATATTAGTTTCTAAATTACAAATTTGAACATATTTAAATAAGTACGCAATAGCCACATATACCATTAACAACCAAAACTCGATGAAAATCAATTTTATACTTCAAATGACATTGATTATACACAATTTAATTTAGAAACAAAATTTAACATAGCGACCCGTGCCTCGCACGGGTTTTTATGCTAGTATATATAAAGGTTAGAACAATTTGATTTTAGTAATGCCCAAAAATACAGTTAGTTTCTGGGGTTTGTATCTTGTCGTATTTTCTACTGATTTAATGTCTGAAAAATAAATCTACAAACTACTTATTTTGCTTCTTTTTGGTTTCTTCATCATATGACAACAATTGTAATAGCGGAGTATCTACTCAAAGAAAACTAAAAACCATACAAGAAATTTAAAAGAATTGACGAAATCCAAGCACACGATAATATATCAAGTGTAATTTATTTCTGATACATAGTTTTACGAGTACATAACTCTACATGGTACTACACAAATATTGCCACACAACATTGAATACATGTCTGAAAACATGACCACATAGGTCTACAATACATAAGATGAAATGAACTAGAAGCAACGGAGTTTGACCACGAACATTTTCACGGTGACAGGAATGAGTTTAGGGAGAGTAGTCCTGCAAAGGCGAAGACGTTAAGAAGATCGACTAGTGTTTGTGGTGATCGTGATGAGGAGGATGGACGATCACAACTGGCGGTGGCGGTGGTGTTACGACAACATGAGGAGGTTGGTGGTGGGGAGCAGAGTGTGGAGGAGCCACTACAACGACAGTTGGTGCAGGGTTGTGGTTGGGGTGGTGGGGCTGGTGATGATGCGGTGGTGAAGGCATGAATTCAAAACTTGGTGACACTTGAATAATAAGGCAGAATTTGAACAAAAATTAACTTTCTGAGCGTTGATAAGCTTTTTTTATTTGCACCTTGGGTGTAAATTTATAGGCCAAATAACTTTTTTTTTTTTTTTTTGCTAAGTTAGGGCACATAACTTTTGGTTATATAGAAGACACGTACGCGTCTCCTGATCAGTTTTTCCCGGGCGTCGACTTGAACATGGACGGTCATGGATAAGATTTGTAAGTCTTCGTAGTTAATAAGGAAGCAAAAAATCGGTTTGTCATAATATCCTCGACCTACCAGTCAATGTAATTATTAGTAAGGGTTGTCAAGATTTTTTTGTGATGTCCTGTGCCAAGCACAATAAAAAAAAACGTAACAAGGTTTTTCCTTGCGTACGTTGTGATCTAGATAGATAAAAAGAGGGAAAAAGAAAAAAAGAAACATGCAATTTTTTAATAATCAAGACTTACTACGAAGACGTGATTTTTGCGTTTGGTCAGGAGAGTGATTAGAAATGTGTTAGGGTGAAAATTGCGTAGAAAATGGGCATGGTAGAAGATCATTGATTCTGAAAATTACATATTTGAATTTTAGTTTGATTGTTAGAAATGTAACGAAGAAATATAAGAAAAACTGAAATTTATAGATATTATAGTCCAAATTCATAAAATTGTTAACATAAAGTTAGCAAGGAATCTTATAATACTAATCTAAAACCTGTGTAGTTGGACCTTATTTCAACTTAAAATTGTGATTCGTATTAAAAGAAAATGTTAAATTAGATTAGCACTAAGTTTTTTATATATGTAAATGTTAAGATAAATTCATCAAACTTCCATGTACTACTCTCCTTCTTCATGATTTCAATTAATTTCCAAAAAAAAATATATATTATTTTTTTGAATTGTTTTCTCACATGATCTTAATTGTTTTAGATTCATGTTTTACCATTTTAATTGATTAAAATCATCTAAATCATTTATATTAATTATCACATGATTCATTTTATACTCAACCATAAACTTTAACATTATTCAGACAAGTGTAACTTTGGATGAGAACTACCACTACAAGAAAAACGGGCTTTTCCTAACGATTATTTCCTACCGAATCATTTCCTACCGACCAATTCCTACCGATTTTCAAGTCAAATGGCCATTTCCTACCGGACCCCTGACCGGTAGGAAATGATGACTCAATTCCTACCAAAGTTAGTAGGAAATGAGTCGAGTGGGACCCGCAAGGCCACGTCAATGTCTGTCCCCAATGAAACGACGTCGTTTCATTCACACCATTTCCTACCGTCTCAATTCGGTAGGAAATGAGTGACTTATTTCCTACCGACATCGGTAGGAAATGAGTGATGTGGGCCCCAAGTGCCATGTGACAGTGCCATTTTATATTTAGCATTTCCTACCGCGTGTAGGCGGTAGGAAATGCCTCGCCTATTCACCAGCAAATGTCTACTAGGCGGCTTCTAATTGGTTGACGTGTCAGGTGGACATTTCCTACCGATAAGCGGTAGGAAATGAGCTGTGCCGAAAATTAAAATCTTTTCTACTAAATAAAATTTTTTTAATTACATTAAAAATTTAAAGAAAAATAGGAAAAAAGATGAAATTCGAATTAAAATACATAAAAACGCAAATATTAATACTCACTATTTTTGTGATGCATGTCACACTAGATTCACTAATTTTATTTTATTTTTGACTTTAACCCCTAAACTAGTTTTCGTTCCGGATTTTTGATTCAATTATTTTGAAAAAGATTTTCGACGATCGAACTGTACGGGAGTCAAGATGAATATTTTTAAATCTTATTCCAAAATTTTTAAAATTTAATAAATTTATTTGATTAGGTAATTTAACGTTAACTAGTAATTTGACTTTACCCTTATTTATTACAAAATAATTTCAACCTTTTTAATTTATTTTTTTAAACTCGTTGTACAATAGTACGCGTAGTTCCAAAACAAAATGATGCACTTACAAATTAATTTTTTTAAATAAAATTATTTACCATCTTTAACAACTTATCTTCCACAACTTATGGTTCTAGTTTAGGTGTTAGATTTAGGGTTACTAGGGTTGGACTTTATTTTTTTTTAAAAAAAAATTATGAACGATTTAACCATACAGATCTCATTATCACTGTAAATTAGTCATGTGTGAAAAAAATTGTGATTTTTAAAATTCATTTAACGTGATTTTATAAGGAAAAACGCCTACTTTAATAATAATTTGTACTAATTCATTTTTCAAGTTATATTTTTTAACGATCCAACCGTGAGAATTTCAAGATAAATATGAATTAGTGACATTTGCAAAAAATTGTGATTTTTAAAGTTCATTTGTAAGGACTTTTTAAAGAAAAGTTGATAAACAAGGTATTGTGGTTATATAATTCTTGAGTGACATTAAAACAAAAGAAACATCTTGGCATAATGGTTGGATGTAGTACAAATTTCGTTGGAGATGGGGGTTCAAATCCTTGCTGTCTCATTTTTCATTTTTTTTCTATTTCCAACCGGTTTATGGTAGGAAAAGGTATCACGCTGTAGGAAATGATATTTCACGAAAATTCAAAATGAGCGCCAGAACCAAAAATTCGAAATTAGCGCCCAAACCAAATTTCAAAAATTGTGCCCAAAGTCATTTCCTACCGATTATCGGTAGGAAATGTGCTTTGCCGAAAATTAAAATTTATCTACTAAATAAAAATAAAAATTTGTGAATTACATTAAAATTTAAATAAAAATATGAAAAAAGATAAAATTCGAATTAAAATACATAAAAATGTAAATATTAATACTCACTATTTTTTTGATGCATGTAACACTAGATTCACTAATTTTACTTTATTTTTGACTTTAACCCCTAAACTAGTTTTCGTTCCGGATTCTAGATTCGATTATTTTGAAATAGAATTTGGACGATCGAACCGTACGGGAGCCAAGATCAATCTTTTTAAATGTCATTCCAAAATTTTAAAAAATAATAAATTTATTTGATTAGGTCATTTAACGGTCAACTAGTACTTTGACTTTAATCTCTAAACTAGTTTTCGTTCCCGATTCTTGATTCGAATATTTTGAAATAGAATTTCGATGATCGAACCATACAGGAGTCAAGATCAATATTTTTTAATGTTATTCCAAAATATTAAAAAAATAATAAATTTATTTGATTAGCTAATTTAACGGTCAACTAGTAATTTGACTTTAACCCCTAAACTAGTTTTCGTTCCCGATTCTTGATTCGATTATTTTGGAATAAAATTTTGACGATCGAACTGTATGGGAGTCAAGATCTATCTTTAAATGTTATTCCACAATTTTAAAAAAATAATAAATTTATTTGATTAGGTCATTTAATGGTCAACTAGTACTTTGACTGTAATCCCTAAACTAGTTTTCGTTCCCGATTCTTGATTCGAATATTTTGAAATAGAATTTCGATGATCGAACCATACAGGAGTCAAGATCAATCTTTTTTAATGTTATTCCAAAATTTTTAAAAAATAATAAATTTATTTGATTAGCTAATTTAACGGTCAACTAATAATTTGACTTTAATCCCTAAACTAGTTTTCCTTCCCGTTTCTTGATTCGATTATTTTGAAATAGAATTTCGATGATCAAACCGTATGGGAGTCAAGATTAATATTTTTAAATGTCATTCAAAAATTTTAAAAAAATAATAAATTTATTTGATTAGGTAATTTAACGGTCAACTAGTACTTTGACTTTAATCCCTAAACTAGTTTTCGTTCCCAATTCTTGATTCGAATATTTTGAAATAGAATTTCGATGATCGAACCATACAGGAGTCAAGATCAATAATTTTTAATGTTATTCCAAAATTTTAAAAAAATAATAAATTTATTTGATTAGCTAATTTAACGGTCAACTAGTAATTTGACTTTAAGCCCTAAAGTAGTTTTCGTTCCCGATTCTTGATACGATTATTTTGAAATAAAATTTTGACGATCGAACCGTACGGGAGTCAAGATCAATCTTTTTAAATGTCATTCCAAAATTTTAAAAAAATAATAAATTTATTTGATTATGTAATTTAAAGGTTAACTAGTAATTTGACTTTAACCCCTAAACTAGTTTTCATTCCCGATTCTTGATTCCGTTATTCTGGAATAGAATTTCGCCGATCGAACCGTACGGGAGTCAAGATCAATATTTATAAATCTTATTCTAAAAATTTTAAAATTTAATAAATTTATTTGATTAGGTAATTTAACGGTCAACTAGTAATTTGACTTTAACCCTTATTTATTACAAAATAATTTCAACCTTTTTTTATTTATTTTGTTAAACTCGTTGTATGTTAGTACACGTAGTTCCAAAACAAAATGATGCATTTACAAATTAATTTTTTAAAAAAATATTATTCACCATCTTTAACAACTTAGCTTCCACAACTTATGGTTGTAGTTTAGGGGTTAGATTTAGGGCTACTAGGATTGGAATTTATTTTTTTTTTAAAGTTTTTTTGAACGATTTAACCGTACGGATCTCAATATCACTGCAAATTAGTCATGTGTGAAAAAAAATTAAGATTTTTAAAATTCATTTGACGCGATTTTATAAGGAAAAACCCATATTTTAACAATAATTTGTACTAATTCATTTTTCTAGTTATATTTTTTAACGATTCAACCATGGGAATTTCAAGATCACAATGAATTAGTGACATTTGCAAAAAATTATGATTTTTAAAGTTCATTTGTAAGGACTTTTTAATGAAAAAGTGATAAACAAGGTATTGTGATTATATAATTCTAGAGTGACATTAAAACACAAGAAACACCTTGGCATAGTGGTTGGAGATAGTACAAATTTTTCTGGAGATGGGGGTTCGAATCCTTGCTGTCTCATTTTTCATTTTTTTCCATTTTGGTATCGTGCGGTAGGAAATGATAATTCACGAAAAATTCAAAATGAGCGCCTAAACCAAAAATTCGAAATGAGCGCCCAAACCAAAATTCAAAAATTGCGCCCAAAGTCATTTCCTACCGCTAGATGGTAGGAAACATAAAAATGCGGTAGGAAATTTGTATTTCAGATTTATAAAAGAATACCTTTCTTCATTCCCTTTCATTTCAACTCTCTTCTCCACCTCTTCATCTTATACCACTGAAAATTTTTAGTTTCAATCTTTAATATATATCATTAGCAACCACATACATAATCTCTTTCATTGTTCACATCTTGATTATTAGGTAAAATTTATCCCATACTTAGTTTGTTGTTTGATTATTTCACATCCTAGTACTACTTACTTATTTTTGCTTCTTATGTAAATTGTAGGTACTTGATGAGGATAACAAGACTATTATATATAAATCTAACTTCATGGATGAGGGAAAAGACAAATGGGCCAAGAAAATTGGTGTGAAGACAATGATGGTGGGTGGAAATAAATGATCATTGTAGATAAGGAGAAAGATGTTGAAGGCAATGGTTAATTAAGTTTGTATAAAATGTTCTTGATTTCTTGTTATTTTAAATAATTTATAACTTTTGAATATTATGATTGTAATAAGGGAGAACGATTTTTATGGTTATGATATATGTTTGAATTTTCTTTATATGATGAATGCGTTTTTGTTGTGCTTGCGTTTTTATGGTTGCATTTTTGTAGTTTTTATTACGATTTGAGCATTTTGTTGTAAATGAAAATTAACAAGACCAATTTTTTTTTTAAAACCAAGTATTTCCTACCGTCTTCAAGCCATTTCCTACCGTTTTACCATTCAAAACCCAGTATTTCCTACCGTCTTCAAGCCATTTCCTACCGTTTTACCATTCAAAACCCAGTATTTCCTACCGTTTTCAAGCCATTTCCTACCGCATTCATAAGGATGGTAGGAAATGTCTGGTAGGAAATATTGGAACTCGGTAGGAAATGAACGGTAGGAAATGGCTTTTTATTTTACTTCTGAAATAATTCCTACCAACTTGTTAAAGGATGGTCGGTAGGAAATGGGCTGCCAGCATGTCACAAAAATACACGTGGCGTATGACGTGGCGTATGACGTGGCAGCTGACTTGGAAGGCCACGTCAGCATGGGGGACCCACGTTTGACCCGGTCACCATCATTTCCTACCAAAGTCATTTCCCACTTAAGCATTTCCTACCGAAGGGGTCCGGTAGGAAATGGCACATTTCCTACCGATTTTGGGCCTTTTCCTACTGATTTGACGGTAGGAAAAGGCCATTTTTCTTGTAGTGTACCAAGGACATAATAATTCCATTTTAGACGACCATTACAACATTATCATTGTGAGAACTACTTAGGACATAATATACTGTTTACCATGTGAAATTCTCATATTAGGTTTGTCAAATCAATATACTCTTAAATATAGTTTTGTATTACCTCTCTATACCAATAACCAATGAGATAGGGTCATAAGTCAATCGTAATACTAATTTTAATGTATTATTATTCCCCTACATACAAAATACATTACTACTGAATCTAAAAAATAATTGTATAAGTAATCTCTTATATAATTCACCTTCATGTTCACAGTTTTATGTTGCTTACCACTGCAATTTTTTTATTACATAGTTGACACTCTCATTCCATTCAACTAAAGCACACTCTTCCAAGATCTTGACGCTATGTCAGAGTATACAGATGTCAACCTTGGATGGTCCAGTTTAACAAAAAAGGTTGATTGGGATTTGATGTTTGATGGTTCAAGTGCAACGAAGCCAATGTTACGATTCAACAACCATAATTAAAATAACCAATAGAAAGTTTATCATTTCTCATATAAAACAATCCCATATGTTTCGAAGATTTTTATTGAATCATGGTTGATATAGAACATAGAAATGATGTACTACGTCCATTTTAGCTGTTTGGTCTTCATTTTTCTTTTAACATTTGTTTTTTCCTATCTTAATGGTTGATCCTGTTGTTTTTACTGTTCTCGAGGATCTTTTAGTGAAATTATTGCAATACCATCAAAGGTAATATCGTATCAATAAGAAAAATTAATATTGGAGGGACTAAATTCAAGGTATGATACAACAACTACAAACCTTTATGGTGGATTGATCTTTAATTGATGATATGAGCTGAGACATTATGATAACTTCTAATTAAAAAGTTTATAATGAGGTGTTTTGATGTTATATATAAGTATGTTTGAAATATATAGAAGAATGATCACAAACACATTAAGATGAGTTAAACTCGGTTTTGTATTAAACTACAAATATAAGAGTACATATGACTTAGCTAAAAATAGAAAAATTTACATGCATATAAAGACAAACTATACTACTCGACCAAGGTGGCAGCTGATAATTAGCAACTATCCCTATTGTTTCTCTACTACATTCCTACTAACGCACCAACACTCCATGACCTGATCAACTACGTCTTACCCGCCTATACCAGCTGACTTATTCAAACATAAATAAATAAACGTTTAGATTAAATTCCAACATACTCCCCTTTAATCTAAACTAAACTAAAAGATCTTTAACACCCAATAAGCTTCTCATTTTCTCAAACTTGCACTACAAGAAAAAATGGACCACACAACGGTTTTTCTCCGTCTTGTAAAGCACCGGAAAATCGTGGTCTATCTCGATGCCGTCTGTTACGCGTATCAGACAACACCAGCATAACCGTTATTTGTGTTGCACAAAGGTAACAGACGTGGTTTCAAAACTGTTATATGAAAGCTGGTATAGACAATAGTTTCACAAGAAACTATTGTCTAATTTCACGTAGCACAAGTGTTCCTTGGAGTGAAACTATTGTCAAATTTCACGTAGCTCAAGTGTTTCTTGGAGTGAAACTATTGTCTAATTTCACAGATGTCCATGGTTTATAAAATATAATCTATTGTTTCTTTATGGTATAGACAATGGTCTTTTTGTAACAGAAGTGTTTTGTGAAATATAGTTCGACAACGTTTTAATTTCATTCGTAACTACACCATACTTTCTTTGTTTACTACATGTTGTCTAAATGTACAAGACACTACGTTTTTATTTTTCCAAAATCAATGTGTAAATGTGTAACCTACAACATTTTTATTTCGTTATTATGTTGTATATGTTTTAAGTACACAACACTTGTTGTGCTTACTATATGTTATCTGCATGTATAAGACACGTGATGGTTTTTTTATAAATCTTGGGTATTAAAAAGCATTGTCTCTTACATAGAATAACAAGTATTCCTGACAATGCCCTAATTGGCTAAATACTAGAAAAATCAAAATATTACCAAAATTAAAAATACACAACTTGTCCACAAAACTAAAATAAAAGGACAAAATCAAAGCCCTATCATATATACTAGAACTTATCCATTGAACTGTTGCTGCCTCTACTTCTTGAATTGTTGAATTGTTGAACCATTAGGTTACAGTCACTCATCAAGAAGCATTCTCAGCAACATCAGCAGCTGCTGCTGTGTTTGCTAAGCGAAGCACATCCATGGCCTCAACGACCTTTTTCTTTAATACGTTCGAGGATTCAATTTGATGAAGTACCTCTGTTTGCTCCATCTCCAGCAACATACTAGTAACTTTTCCTGCATTCTCCAGCAACATACTAGTAACTTTTCCTGCATGCTCATGCTCTAAATGCTGCACGAGAGGATATAAATACTCGCCCAACATCTGAAATTTCAACACCATTAACATACATGAATTTTGTAGAGCATCGTATCAATGCTTGTAAACAAAGAAAAAAAATGTAGGATTAATATAAGACGATGGCAAAGATATAGTACCACTATTTGATTTTTAGGTTTAGCAGAAGCTAGAGCTGAAGTGAGTGTTGGCGGCTTTGGCACTGGACCAGCACGCTGGGCATCAGGAGGTGCTAGAATAGAAGCATAGTGATTTTTTTTTGTAGTGTTAACTTACTGTAAACGCAGACCGCTAGCCATTCATTCACTATTCTAACCCAAGTACTGGTCCAACCAACATCAATTGCCCACCTGATGCATTAGATCATCTTGCATCAGTAGGCTGTAAGTGATTTATCTTTTGGTTCCAACACTTGAGAATTTTTAAGATTTTCTAGTTTTAACGTTTCTCCACCAAATTTTCTACGTTTTGACATAAATTTTAACCTCAAGAGCAACGAGTTTGTGGTAACTCCCACTGAACTGAAACCCATAAGATCTCCCACAATTGATGGAGTAAGCATGGTCCTGCTGATAGGCAGCAGCACACCAGCTGCAATTGGAATTCCGACCTGGTTTTGATAAAGATTAGTTTTCAGACGATTAATGGTTGATGGCTCTGTAGTATATACTATAAGTATGTGAACCGGCCTAAGATATAAGATGGACAAATGAAGCAAACACTAACAAGCAATCCTAAAACTTGCACCCAAGTAACATTCATTTGCCAGTGATGGTGGTCCAAGTAACATCCAACACAACATTGACATCAAAAAGTAAGGACCAGGTCAAAAAAGAATAGTTTTACATGTCATCATGATGAGCTAATGCATCAGTAGGCTGTAAGTTTTTTAAACCAATCTATTAGAACTAATCTACGAGATTCGAGGACTTACTTTGCAGCGACATAATGAGTATTCCAACTAATTAATAACATTGCAAAGTACATGGCACCAGTGGTAAACACAAGATGAAAGAAACCATGGCCATATGGAACCTCATCTTTGTCTTCAGCCTCTTCTTTGCCATGATACGGAGCAATCATAAATCCATCTTTGGCAAGTTTGATGGCTGGCTGGAACAAAGTCTTCCAAGGCAATCATCCATGTCTTAACCAAGCTTCATAAAGACCAGCTAGCTCGCCAGGTACAGATAATAACACCTAAAATGCAAAGCAGATCTTACAAACAACAAGCTGCAAATACAAGATTTTAAACTCCGATAGGTATATACATATGAATAAAAGAGGTCATATTTTTTAGATGAGATGAAACAGTAAAGAAAATCAAGAAGTTAACTAACCAGCATTGAGAAACCAGGAAGTGGAAGAATCAATAAGTGAGTAGGGTAGATAGGGCTTAGTAACCTTATGAATACTCCATTTAAAAAAGCAGGTAGTGTAGTTGACAATGACTCAATGTTATAAATGAGTATATGCATAAGTGGCCAAGATAGATTGTGTCCCATTAAGAGAATCTCAATCACCAAACTTATAACTAATTCGAGAACTCTTATTTTCTCTAGCCACAAGATTACTTTAAAGATGTACTTTTGACTATAATTAAAGTTGTATCTCCACTGTCCTAGAAAAATGACTATTAATCAATCACTTGGTGCATTCTTGTGCAGTTAAAGATCGATAATGGAATGTTGAAACTAAAATTCATGTCTATAACAATGCATAATGGCATGACTAAGTTGAATGTTTAATTTACCAGGTGGAGTGCTACAACAAAGTCTCCGATCATGAATATGCTTCACATCAATGCCAATGAACCAAGCTCCAAAAGAAACGTCTTCATTAGCATACTTGTGTAGCCAAATAAGTAGCCAAATCTTTTGAAACCACATACAACTGTCCAGTAGCAAGTCGGAAATACTTCTCCTCAAATTTCGTGTATTCAGGTTCATGGTATCTAACTCCTGTGTACAATAAAAAGTGTGTAATTGATTAAACGGTAGTAAATTAGGACTAGCACATCTCAGCATTTCAATTAGTAGAATTCGTGATAAATTTTACCAAGACTATTAGTATCTTCTAGCTTAAAATTATTGATCTGCATTGTAGCATTAAACATTGTAGCAAGTTTAACACAAATAGACTTACTTCTGAGCAAGGACTAGACCAGACTTCATACATCCAATGTATATTCGGGGCTTTTTGCGATGTCTAATTAAGGTTTGTCCTAGTGTTGCTGCACAATACAATAAAATGAAGCTGAATTAAGAGGATAAATTGCTACAGATATCATAAGCCTTGCAAAATAAATAGGCTTAATGAGCTTTTGGCCCTTCAAGTTTGCACACTTATACCCATAAAGCCCTAACATTTAAACTCATTCCTTTTTGCCACCCGAACTTCACAAATGTACCTTTCAGCCACTTTACCGTGTCAGAGTAAATATCGGATTATATCGGTAGGTGTAAAATACACATTTTATATTCCAATAAATTAGATCTTTACGATTGACTTTTTACGTTTTAAAATTAAAAAAAAAATCTTTTCTCTCTTAATAATTCCACCCACCCTTTCCCAATTTCTTCCCCCTCATCTTTTCTCTCGTTTTTCTCTCCAAATCTCTTTCCCTCTACCTTCACCACCACCACCTGAAAACACTACCTCCACGCCGATTTTTTTTGAAGCCTAATAGCCCAGCATGAAGCCATCTTCTCCCCTGTGCCTCTCTCCCTCTCTCTTTTTCTCCGACCAACTCTCTCTCATAATTTCTCTTCGTTTTTGGCATTAAAACGATCCTAGCTCTCATTCTCCTCTTTCATTAAAACGATCCTAGCTCTCATTCTCCTCTTTCATTCCACTCTATCTTCGTTCTCCCTCTCTCTATCTAGTTACCTACAAACACCCACCGCCTGTTACTCTCCATCCAACACAGCCACACCTTCACCTCTATCCTTCAACAACCATCCTTCCCTTCTTTCCCCAACAACCTACCACTGCTCTCCCCTTCACTGCACCACCACCAATCCTGCCGGCCATTCCCGCCGGATCTCCACCACTCTTCTGTTTCTCCATTCGCCATCGAACAACTCCCTTTCTCCACCATACCTCCCCTTTTAAACACCTCCGTTGTTCCGCCCCTCTTCCGTTATTCTTTATCCTCCGACTAACTCTTCTTCCTCCCTTCACCCCCGAACCCACCACTCCTGCCATTCACCCCTGCAATTAACCTACAGCCCCAATCACGCAATAATCATTCAAACCCACCTCGCAACAATTTTCTCTGCCGCGTCAACAACCCTCTTGATCACCACCACTCCGGCACCAGTCTCCACAGCCCTTCATCATCCTTAAAAATCAAACCCTAACTTTTTACTATTTGTAGAAAACGGAATTAACATCCAAAACTGAATAGAGGATGAAGAAATGGAGGTTTTGATTACCATATCTTGCAATTACAGAGACTCAAAAAAGATAAAAGAAAGAATAGGGTGGGAGAGATTGAGAAGCGAGAGAGAGAGTTTACGGGGTGAGAGGAAAAAGGAGAGTCGAGAGTTTAGAAAGAAAAAAGACACAGCCCAGAAGCCTATATATTATTATTAATATAATAAAATTAATCTTAAGTAAATTTGATTAATAATTAATTAATTCAATTAAATTAGGTGAAATGTCTGTCATACCCCTACCGATATAACCCGATATGTCCATCTTACCCGGTATAGGACAAAAAGGTACATTTATGAAGTTCGGGTGGCAAAAAGGAACGAGTTTAAACGTTAGGGCTTTATGGGTATAAGTGTGCAAACTTGAAGGGCCAAAAGGTCATTAAGCCAAATAAATCTGTAAGACAGGCCTGTCACATACCCTAACCCTTAGCAGCCTTGGCCTTCCTCTCCGCCTTAACCTTGGCCTCAACCATCGCCTTACTCATCAATCCTGACACAATCTTAGCAGCACAAAGCAAAACCCTAGCCGCAAACACAACAAATAATCAAACACACAACAAATTTCTACAAAAAAACCTCATAGTCATACCAGTCTTAACCTAAAAAAACCCATCAATACCCCATTATCAAACCACCCATATCTCAAAAACACACACACTATTCAAAAAACAAAACAAGAAAATAACCAACTGAGCCAGTGGAGGAAGGTTATATGTACAATTCATCAGCCAATCAAGCAAAATACAGTAAGCAAGAGAGCAAATCGAACAAATAAAGGAGATAAAAGAGAAAATCGAGTCTTCTTAACAGCTAATCGAGCAGAGAAAATATAAATCGAACTAGCAACGATTTTTATATTCTGATTTGAATTGAACAGACGAACAATTGAGGGTTTAGGTTTTGATTTTCATGAAGTGGATAAGTGTGACTATTTGAGTGTGTGTGTTTCAGCGTGAGTTGTTTGTGTGAGAAGAATGAGGGGGAATGAGAAGAGGGTAAAATTTTTGTTAAGGGGGGAAACAAATTATTAGCAAAAGGAGGGGAATGAGGGAGAACAGAGAAGGGGAAAAGAAATTGAAATGAAATTTGTTAGGCGGTGAAATGAAATTTGTTAGAGTGAGTAGTATTTTAAAAGATTTACATTTTAAAATCATATAAGATAAATTTAAAAAAAATTTATTTTTTGTGTACATTATTAAAATAATTGGATATTAACATCCGTACGGTTGTATCATCAAAAAATTAATTTTAGAAAATAATATGTATAATCAGGACGAGACTATTTAGAGTGGGTATTACTTTTAGGATGTTTTATATTAAAAAATCATACAAGATTAATATTAAATATTCTAATTTTTTGAATGATTTATTCGATGATCGAACCATACGAATGTTAATAAACACTCATTTTAGTGTTGAGAAAAAATAATCAAAAAAATGAAAAGGTTGGGTTGTACAAGATATTAACAAAAATATAGTAAAAGTGTTGCTTCATGTAATGGGGAACGATCCAGATTTACTAAATAATTTTTAATGATATATCCAGCAACATTTCTCGACGATCCAAACGTATGGATGTCAAGATATATCTAATATATTGATATTTCCAAATTTTCAAAAAATAAAAAATTGATTTGGATAGAGATCTTAGTAGATCACAAGTATATCGACTAGTACCCGTAACTAGTTCTTTGTCACGGTTTGATATTTCTATTTTTTTTAAAAATATTTCTCGACAATCCAACCTTAAGGATGTCAAGATATGTCTAATATAATGATATTCACAAATTTTAAAAAAATACAAAATTAACTTGGTTTGTAAAATTTAATATTTAATAAACGAATTGGTCTTGCTAAAAGAAGTGGTTATTTGTCAAATACCGTTGTCTCGAATGATACCAGACAACAATTTTGGATAAATAAACTGTTGTATGATAACAGACAATGGTATTTTAATAAATACATTTGTAATGTGAAGCTTTAGACAACGATATGTTATAAAGATACCGTTGTCTGACACTAGTTATGTTTTCTTGAACATAAATATAAATTAACTTAATAAATTTGAAATTTTTTAATGACATATTCAATCAAATTTCCCGACGAGCCAAACGTACGGATGTCAAGATATATCTAATATATTGATATTCCCAAATTTTCAGAAAATAAAAAATTGATTTGGTTGGAGATCTTAGTAGATCACTAGTATATTGACTAGTACCCATAACTAGTGCTTTGTCACGGATTGTTGTTTCTATTTTTTTAAAAAAATTTCTCGACAATCCAACCTTAAGGATGTCAAGATATGTCTAATATAATGATATTCACAAATTCTCAAAAAATACAAAATTAACTTGGTTTGTAAAATTTAATATTTAATAAACGAATTGGTCTTGCTAAAAGAAGTGGTTATTTGTCAAATATCGTTGTCTCGAATGATACCAGACAATGATTTTGGATAAATAAACCGTTGTCTGATAACAGATAACGGTATTTTAACAAATACAGTAGTAATGTGAAGCTTCAGACAACGATATGTTATAAAGATACCGTTGTCTGAAACTAGTTATGTTATTTTGAACATAAATATAAATTAACTTAATAAATTTGAAATTTTTTAATGATATATTCAGTCACAGCTCTCGACGATCCAAACGTACGGATGTCAAGATATATCTAATATACTGATATTTTTAAATTTTTAGAAAAATAAAAAATTGATTTGGTTGGAGATCTTAGTAGATCACTAGTATATTGACTAGTACCCGTAAATAGTTCTTTGTCACGGATTGTTATTTTTATTTTTTTAAAAATATTTCTCGACAATCCAACCTTAAGGATGTCAAGATATATCTAATATGATGATATTGACAAATTATCAAAAAATAAAAAATTAACTCTTTGTAAAATTTAATATTTAATAAACGAAGTGGTCTTCCTAAACAAAGTGGTTATTTGTCAAATACCGTTGTCTCGAGTGATACAAGACAACGATTTTGGACAAATAAACCATTGTCCGATAACAAACAACGGTATTTTAACAAATACAGTTGTATTGTGAAGCTTCAGACAACGATATATTATAAAGATACCGTTGTCTGACACTAGTTATGTTTTTTTGAACATAATTATAAATAAACATAATAAATTTGAAAAATTTTAGTGATATATTCGATAAACATATATATTTTTATTCTTAATCTAACGGCAAATATTTAATCTCATTTCAATTTAAGGGCTCTTATTTCGCCACCTTAGCAATCCAGGTGAAAGATTTTCCACCAAACACGTGCTTGCACATCAGACAACGGTTTATTTGTAAAATGCTTGTATAGATAAGTTTATGACAATAGTTTAAATTTGAAAAAGCTTGTCTGAATGTGTTGAAGACAACGGTTTAATATACAAACCCGTTGTGTGAACAAATATATATATATATATATATATATATTCTTAATCTAATATATCTAATCTCAGTTCAATCAAGGGCTCTTATTTCGCCACCTCAGCAATCCAGGTGAAAGATTTTCCACCAATCACATGTTGTCACTTAAGTCAACGGTTTATTTGTAAAACTCTTGTATAAATAAGTTTATGACAACAGTTTAAATTTATAAAAGCTTGTCTGAAAGTGTTGAAGACAACGATATTTTAACTAATAAAGTTGTAATATGAAGTTTCTGAGAACGATATGTTATAAAGATACCGTTGTATGACACTAGTTATGTTTTTTTGAACATAAATATAAATTAACTTAATAAATTTGAAATTTTTTAATGATATATTCAGTCACAGCTCTCGACGATCCAAATGTACAGATGTCAAGATATATCTAATATATTGATATTCCCAAATTTTCAAAAAATAAAAAATTGATTTGGTTGGAGATCTTAGTAGATCACTAGTATATTGAGTAGTACCCGTAGCTAGTGCTTTGTCACGGATTGGTGTTTCTATTTTTTTAAAAATAATTCACAACAATCCAACCTTAAGGATTTCAAGATATATCTAATATAATGATATCCACAAATTTTCAAAAAATAAAAAATTAACTTGGTTTGTAAAATTTAATATTTAATAATCGAAGTGGTTATTTGTCAAATACCGTTGTCTCGAATGATACCAGACAACGATTTTGGACAAATAAACGGTTGTCTGATAACAGACAACGGTATTTTAACTAATACAGTTGTAATGTGAAGCTTTAGAGAACGATATGTTATAAAGATACCATTGTCTGACACTAGTTATGTTTTCTTGAACTTAAATATAAATTAACTTAATAAATTTGAAATTTTTTAATGATATATTCAATCAAATTTCTCGACGATCCAAACGTACGGATGTCAAGATATATCTAATATATTGATATTCCCAAATTTTTAAAAAATAAAAAATTGATTTGGTTGGAGATCTTAGTAGATCACTAGTATATTGAGTAGTACCCGTAACTAGTGCTTTGTCACGGATTGTTGTGTCTATTTTTTTAAAAATAGTTCTCGACAATCCAACCTTAAGGATTTCAAGATATATCTAATATAATGATATTCAAAAATTTTCAAAAAATAAAAAATTAACTGTTTGTAAAATTTAATATTTAATAAACGAAGTGGTCTTGCTAAACGAAGTGGTTATTTGTCAAATACCGTTGTCTCGAGTGATACAAGACAACGATTTTGGACAAATAAACCGTTGTCCGATAACAAAAAAGGTATTTTAACAAATACAGTTGTATTGTGAAGTTTCAGACAACGATATGTTATAAAGATACCGTTGTCTGACACTAGTTATGTTTTCTTGAAATAATTATAAATTAACTAAATAAATTTGAAAATGTTTAATGATATATTCAATCAAATTTCTCGACGATCCAAACGTACGGATGTCAAGATATATCTAATATATTGATATTCCCAAATTTTCAAAAAATAAAAAATTGATTTGTTTGGAGATCTTAGTAGATCACTAGTATATTGAGTAGTACCCGTAACTAGTGCTTTGTCACGGATTGTTGTGTCTATTTTTTTAAAAATAATTCTCGACAATCCAACCTTAAGGATTTCAAGATATATCTAATATAATGATATTCACAAATTTTCAAAAAATACAAAATTAACTTGGTTTGTAAAATTTAATATTTAAAAAACGAAGTGGTTATTTGTCAAATACCGTTGTCTCGAATGATACCAAACAACGATTTTGGACAAATAAACCGTTGTCTGATAACAGACAACGGTATTTTAACTAATACAGTTGTAACGTGAAGCTTCATAGAATGATATGTATAAAGATACCGTTGTCTGACACTAGTTATGTTTTTTTGAACATAAATATAAATTAACTTAATAAATTTGAAAATTTTTAATGACATATACAGTCACAGCTCTCGACGATCCAAACGTACGGATATCAAGATATATCTAATATACTTATATTCCCAAATTTTTAAAAAAGAAAAAATTGATTTGGTTGGAGATCTTAGTAGATCACTAGTATATTGACTAGTACCTAGTTATTTGTCACGGATTGTTATTTTTATTTTTTTTAAAATATTTCTCGACAATCCAACCTTAATGATGTCAAGATATATCTAATATGATGATATTGACAAATTTTGGAAAAATAAAAAATTAACTGTTTGTAAAATCTAATATTTAATAAACGAAGTGGTCTTGCTAAACGAAGTGGTTATTTGTCAAATACTGTTGTCTCGAGTGATACAAGACAAAGATTTTGGACAAATAAACCATTGTCCGATAACAAACAACGGTATTTTAACAAATACAGTTGTATTGTGAAGCTTCAGACAACGATATACTATAAAGATACCGTTGTCTGACACTAGTTATGTTTTTTTGAACATAATTATAAATAAACATAATAAATTTGAAAATTTTTAGTGAAATATTCGATAAACATATATATTTTTATTCTTAATCTAACGGCTAATATTTAATCTCATTTCAATTAAGGGCTCTTATTTCGCCACCTTTGCAATCCAGGTGAAAGATTTTCCACCAATCACGTGCTTGCACATCAGACAACGGTTTATTTGTAAAATGCTTGTGTAGATAAGTTTATGACAATAGTTTAAATTTGAAAAAGCTTGTCTGAATGTGTTGAAGACAACGGTTTAATATACAAACCCGTTGTGTGAACAAATATATATATATATATATATATATATATATATATATATATATATATATATATTCTTAATCTAATATATCTAATCTCAGTTCAATCAAGGGATCTTATTTCGCCACCTCAGCAATCCAGGTGAAAGATTTTCCACCAATCACATGTTGTCACTTAAGTTAACGGTTTATTTGTAAAACTCTTGTATAAATAAGTTTATGACAACAGTTTCAATTTATAAAAGCTTGTCTGGAAGTGTTGAAGACAACGATATTTTAACTAATAAAGTTGTAATGTGAAGTTTCAGAGAACGATATGTTATAAAGATACCGTTGTATGACACTAGTTATGTTTTTTTAAACATAAATATAAATTAACTTAATAAATTTGAAATTTTTTAATGATATATTCAGTCACAGCTCTCGACGATCCAAACGTAAAAATGTCAAGATATATCTAATATATTGATATTCCCAAATTTTCAAAAAATAAAAAATTGATTTGGTTGAAGATCTTACTAGATCACTAGTATATTGAGTAGTACCCGTAACTAGTGCTTTGTCACGGATTGGTGTTTCTATTTTTTTCAAAATAATTCTCGACAATCCAACCTTAAGGATTTCAAGATATATCTAATATAATGATATCCACAAATTTTCAAAAAATAAAAAATTAACTTGGTTTGTAAAATTTAATATTTAATAAACGAAGTGGTTATTTGTCAAATACCGTTGTCTCGAATGATAACAGACAACGATTTTGGACAAATAAACGGTTGTCTGATAACAGACAACGGTATTTTAACTAATACAGTTGTAATGTGAAGCTTCAGAGAACGATATGTTATAAAGATACCATTGTCTGACATTAGTTATGTTTTCTTGAACATAAATATAAATTAACTTAATAAATTTGAAATTTTTTAATGATATATTCAATCAAATTTCTCGACAATCCAAATGTACGGATGTCAAGATATATCTAATATATTGATATTCCCAAATTTTTAAAAAATAAAAAATTGATTTGGTTGGAGATCTTAGCAGATCACTAGTATATTGAGTAGTACCCGTAACTAGTGCTTTGTCACGGATTGTTGTGTCTATTTTTTCAAAAATAATTCTCGACAATCCAACCTTAAGGATTTCAAGATATATCTAATATAATGATATTCACAAATTTTCAAAAAAATAAAAAATTAACTTGGTTTGTAAAATTTAATATTTAATAAACGAAGTGGTTATTTGTCAAATACCGTTGTCTCGAATGATACCAGACAACGATTTTGGACAAATAAACCGTTGTCTGATAACAGACAACGGTATTTTAACAAATACAGCCGTAACGTGAAGCTTCAGAGAAAGATATGTATAAAGATACCGTTGTCTGACACTAGTTATGTTTTTTTGAACATAAATATAAATTAACTTAATAAATTTGAAATTTTTTAATGACATATTCAGCCACAACTCTCGACGATCCAAACGTACGGATATCAAGATATATCTAATATACTGATATTCCCAAATTTTTAAAAAAGAAAAAATTGATTTGATTGGAGATCTTAGTAGATCACTAGTATATTGACTAGTACCCGTAACTAGTTCTTTGTCACGGATTGTTATTTTTATTTTTTTAAAAATATTTCTCGACAATCCAACCTTAAGAATGTCAAGATATATCCAATATGATGATATTGACAAATTTTGAAAAAATAAAAAATTAACTGTTTGTAAAATTTAATATTTAATAAACGAAGTGGTCTTGCTAAACGAAGTGGTTATTTGTCAAATACTGTTGTCTCGAGTGATACAAGACAAAGATTTTGGACAAATAAACCATTGTCCGATAACAAACAACGGTATTTTAACAAATACAGTTGTATTGTGAAGCTTCAGACAACGATATATTATAAAGATATTGTTGTCTGACACTAGTTATGTTTTTTTGAACATAATTATAAATAAACATAATAAATTTGAAAATTTTTCGTGATATATTCGATAAACATATATATTTTTATTCTTAATCTAACGGCTAATATTTAATCTCATTTCAATTAAGGGCTCTTATTTCGCCACCTTTGCAATCCAGGTGAAAGATTTTCCACCAATCACGTGCTTGCACATCAGACAACGGTTTATTTGTAAAATGCTTGTGTAGATAAGTTTATGACAATAGTTTAAATTTGAAAAAGCTTGTCTGAATGTGTTGAAGACAACGGTATAATATACAAACCCGTTGTGTGAACATATATATATATATATATATATAATCTAATATATCTAATCTCAGTTCAATCAAGGGATCTTATTTCGCCACCTCGGCAATCCAGGTGAAAGATTTTCCACCAATCACATGTTGTCACTTAAGTCAACGGTTTATTTGTAAAACTCTTGTATAAATGAGTTTATGACAACAGTTTAAATTTATAAAAGCTTGTCTGGAAGTGTTGAAGACAACGATATTTTAACTAATAAAGTTGTAATGTGAAGTTTCAGAGAACGATATGTTATAAAGATACCGTTGTATGACACTAGTTATGTTTTTTTGAACATAAATATAAATTAACTTAATAAATTTGAAATTTTTTAATGATATATTCAGTCACAGCTCTCGACGATCCAAACGTACAAATGTCAAGATATATCTAATATATTGATATTCCCAAATTTTCAAAAAATAAAAAATTGATTTGGTTGAAGATCTTAGTATATCACTAGTATATTGAGTAGTACCCGTAACTAGTGCTTTGTCACGGATTGGTGTTTCTATTTTTTTAAAAATAATTCTCGACAATCCAACCTTAAGGATTTCAAGATATATCTAATATAATGATATCCACAAATTTTCAAAAAATAAAAAATTAACTTGGTTTGTAAAATTTAATATTTAATAAACGAAGTGGTTATTTGTCAAATACCGTTGTCTCGAATGATACCAGACAACGATTTTGGACAAATAAACGGTTGTCTGATAACAAACAACGGTATTTTAACTAATACAGTTGTAATGTGAAGCTTCAGAGAACGATATGTTATAAAGATACCATTGTCTGACACTAGTTATGTTTTCTTGAACATAAATATAAATTAACTTAATAAATTTGAAATTTTTTAATGATATATTCAATCAAATTTCTCGACGATCCAAATGTACGGATGTCAAGATATATCTAAAATATTGATATTCCCAAATTTTTAAAAAATAAAAAATTGATTTGGTTGGAGATCTTAGCAGATCACTAGTATATTGAGTAGTACCCGTAACTAGTGCTTTGTCACGGATTGTTGTGTCTATTTTTTTAAAAATAATTCTCGACAATCCAACCTTAAGGATTTCAAGATATATCTAATATAATGATATTCACAAATTTTCAAAAATTAAAAAATTAACTTGGTTTGTAAAATTTAATATTTAATAAACGAAGTGGTTATTTGTCAAATACCGTTGTCTCGAATGATACCAGACAACGATTTTGGACAAATAAACCGTTGTCTGATAACAGACAACGGTATTTTAACTAATACAGTTGTAACGTGAAGCTTCAGAGAATGATATGTATAAAGATACCGTTGTCTGACACTAGTTATGTTTTTTTGAACATAAATATAAATTAACTTAATAAATTTGAAAATTTTTAATGACATATTCAGTCACAGCTCTCGACGATCCAAACGTACGGATATCAAGATATATCTAATATACTAATATTCCCAAATTTTTAAAAAAGAAAAAATTGATTTGGTTGGAGATCTTAGTAGATCACTAGTATATTGACTAGTACCCGTAACTAGTTCTTTGTCACGGATTGTTATTTTTATTTTTTTAAAAATATTTCTCGACAATCCAACCTTAAGCATGTCAAGATATATCCAATATGATGATATTGACAAATTTTGAAAAAATAAAAAATTAACTGTTTGTAAAATTTAATATTTAATAAACGAAGTGGTCTTGCTAAACGAAATGGTTATTTGTCAAATACTGTTGTCTCGAGTGATACAAGACAAAGATTTTGGACAAATAAACCATTGTCCGATAACAAACAACGGTATTTTAACAAATACAGTTGTATTGTGAAGTTTCAGACAACGATATATTATAAAGATACCGTTGTCTGACACTAGTTATGTTTTTTTGAACATAATTATAAATAAACATATTAAATTTGAAAAATTTTAGTGATATATTCGATAAACATATATATTTTTATTCTTAATCTAACGGCTAATATTTAATCTCATTTCAATTAAGGGCTCTTATTTCGCCACCTTAGCAATCCAGGTGAAAGATTTTCCACCAAACACGTGCTTGCACATCAGACAACGGTTTATTTGTAAAATGCTTGTGTAGATAAGTTTATGACAATAGTTTAAATTTGAAAAAGCTTGTCTGAATGTGTTGAAGACAACGGTTTAATATACAAACCCGTTGTGTGAACATATATATATATATATATATATATATATATATATATATATATATATATTCTTAATCTAATATATCTAATCTCAGTTCAATCAAGGGATCTTATTTCGCCACCTCAGCAATCCAGGTGAAAGATTTTCCACCAATCACATGTTGTCACTTAAGTCAACGGTTTATTTGTAAAACTCTTGTATAAATGAGTTTATGACAACAGTTTAAATTTATAAAAGCTTGTCTGGAAGTGTTGAAGACAACGATATTTTAACTAATAAAGTTGTAATGTGAAGTTTCAGAGAACGATATGTTATAAAGATACCGTTGTATGACACTAGTTATGCTTTTTTGAACATAAATATAAATTAACTTAATAAATTTGAAAATTTTTAATGACATATTCAGTCACAGCTCTCGACGATCCAAACGTACGGATATCAAGATATATCTAATATACTAATATTCCCAAATTTTTAAAAAAGAAAAAATTGATTTGGTTGGAGATCTTAGTAGATCACTAGTATATTGACTAGTACCCGTAACTAGTTCTTTGTCACGGATTGTTATTTTTATTTTTTTAAAAATATTTCTCGACAATCCAACCTTAAGCATGTCAAAATATATCCAATATGATGATATTGACAAATTTTGAAAAAATAAAAAATTAAATTTTTGTAAAATTTAATATTTAATAAACGAAGTGGTCTTGCTAAACGAAATGGTTATTTGTCAAATACTGTTGTCTCGAGTGATACAAGACAAAGATTTTGGACAAATAAACCATTGTCCGATAACAAACAACGGTATTTTAACAAATACAGTTGTATTGTGAAGTTTCAGACAACGATATATTATAAAGATACCGTTGTCTGACACTAGTTATGTTTTTTTGAACATAATTATAAATAAACATATTAAATTTGAAAAATTTTAGTGATATATTCGATAAACATATATATTTTTATTCTTAATCTAACGGCTAATATTTATTCTCATTTCAATTAAGGGCTCTTATTTCGCCACCTTAGCAATCCAGGTGAAAGATTTTCCACCAAACACGTGCTTGCACATCAGACAACGGTTTATTTGTAAAATGCTTGTGTAGATAAGTTTATGACAATAGTTTAAATTTGAAAAAGCTTGTCTGAATGTGTTGAAGACAACGGTTTAATATACAAACCCGTTGTGTGAACATATATATATATATATATATATATATATATATATATATATATATATATATATATATATATATATATATATATATATATATATATATTCTTAATCTAATATATCTAATCTCAGTTCAATCAAGGGATCTTATTTCGCCACCTCAGCAATCCAGGTGAAAGATTTTCCACCAATCACATGTTGTCACTTAAGTCAACGGTTTATTTGTAAAACTCTTGTATAAATGAGTTTATGACAACAGTTTAAATTTATAAAAGCTTGTCTGGAAGTGTTGAAGACAACGATATTTTAACTAATAAAGTTGTAATGTGAAGTTTCAGAGAACGATATGTTATAAAGATACCGTTGTATGACACTAGTTATGTTTTTTTGAACATAAATATAAATTAACTTAATAAATTTGAAATTTTTTAATGATATATTCAGTCACAGCTCTCGACGATCCAAACGTACAAATGTCAAGATATATCTAATATATTGATATTCCCAAATTTTCAAAAAATAAAAAATTGATTTGGTTGAAGATCTTAGTAGATCACTAGTATATTGAGTAGTACCCGTAACTAGTGCTTTGTCACGGATTGGTGTTTCTATTTTTTTAAAAATAATTCTCGACAATCCAACCTTAAGGATTTCAAGATATATCTAATATAATGATATCCACAAATTTTCAAAAAATAAAAAATTAACTTGGTTTGTAAAATTTAATATTTAATAAACGAAGTGGTTATTTGTCAAATACCGTTGTCTCGAATGATACCAGACAACGATTTTGGACAAATAAACGGTTGTCTGATAACAAACAACGGTATTTTAACTAATACAGTTGTAATGTGAAGCTTCAGAGAACGATATGTTATAAAGATACCATTGTCTAACACTAGTTATGTTTTCTTGAACATAAATATAAATTAACTTAATAAATTTGAAATTTTTTAATGATATATTCAATCAAATTTCTCGACGATCCAAATGTACGGATGTCAAGATATATCTAAAATATTGATATTCCCAAATTTTTAAAAAATAAAAAATTGATTTGGTTGGAGATCTTAGCAGATCACTAGTATATTGAGTAGTACCCGTAACTAGTGCTTTGTCACGGATTGTTGTGTCTATTTTTTTTAAAAATAATTCTCGACAATCCAACCTTAAGGATTTCAAGATATATCTAATATAATGATATTCACAAATTTTCAAAAAATAAAAAATTAACTTGGTTTGTAAAATTTAATATTTAATAAACGAAGTGGTTATTTGTCAAATACCGTTGTCTCGAATGATACCAGACAACGATTTTGGACAAATAAACCGTTGTCTGATAACAGACAACGGTATTTTAACTAATACAGTTGTAACGTGAAGCTTCAGAGAATGATATGTATAAAGATACCATTGTCTGACACTTGTTATGTTTTTTTGAACATAAATATAAATTAACTTAATAAATTTGAAAATTTTTAATGACATATTCAGTCACAGCTCTCGACGATCCAAACGTACGGATATCAAGATATATCTAATATACTAATATTCCCAAATTTTTAAAAAAGAAAAAATTGATTTGGTTGGAGATCTTAGTAGATCACTAGTATATTGACTAGTACCCGTAACTAGTTCTTTGTCACGGATTGTTATTTTTATTTTTTTAAAAATATTTCTCGACAATCCAACCTTAAGCATGTCAAGATATATCCAATATGATGATATTGACAAATTTTGAAAAAATAAAAAATTAACTGTTTGTAAAATTTAATATTTAATAAACGAAGTGGTCTTGCTAAACGAAATGGTTATTTGTCAAATACTGTTGTCTCGAGTGATACAAGACAAAGATTTTGGACAAATAAACCATTGTCCGATAACAAACAACGGTATTTTAACAAATACAGTTGTATTGTGAAGTTTCAGACAACGATATATTATAAAGATACCGTTGTCTGACACTAGTTATGTTTTTTTGAACATAATTATAAATAAACATATTAAATTTGAAAAATTTTAGTGATATATTCGATAAACATATATATTTTTATTCTTAATCTAACGGCTAATATTTAATCTCATTTCAATTAAGGGCTCTTATTTCGCCACCTTAGCAATCCAGGTGAAAGATTTTCCACCAAACACGTGCTTGTACATCAGACAACGGTTTATTTGTAAAATGCTTGTGTAGATAAGTTTATGACAATAGTTTAAATTTGAAAAAGCTTGTCTGAATGTGTTGAAGACAACGGTTTAATATACAAACCCGTTGTGTGAACATATATATATATATATATATATATATATATATATATATATAATCTAATATATATAATCTAATATATATATATATATAATCCAGGTGAAATTATATATATATATATAAATTAGTGAAATTATATATATATATATAATCTAATATATCTAATCTCAGTTCAATCAAGGGATCTTATTTCGCCACCTCAGCAATCCAGGTGAAAGATTTTCCACCAATCACATGTTGTCACTTAAGTCAACGGTTTATTTGTAAAACTCTTGTATAAATAAGTTTATGACAACAGTTTAAATAATAATTGGATAAGTAATCTCTTATATAATTCACCTTCATGTTCACAGTTTTTTGTTGCTTACCACTGCAATTTTTTATTACATAGTTGACACTCTCATTCCATTCAACTAAAGCACACTCTTCCAAGATCTTGACGCTATGTCAAAGTATACAGATGTCAACCTTAGACGGTCCAGTTTAACAAAAAAGGTTGATTGGGATTTGATGTTTGATGGTTCAAGTGCAACGAAGCCAATGTTACGATTCAACAACCATAATTAAAATAACCAATAGAAAGTTTATCATTTCTCATATAAAACAATCCCATATGTTTCGAAGATTTTTATTGAATCATGGTTGATATAGAACATAGAAATGATGTACTACGTCCATTTTAGCTGTTTGGTCTTCATTTTTCTTTTAACATTTGTTTTTTCCTATCTTAATGGTTGATCCTGTTGTTTTTACGGTTCTTGAGGATCTTTTAGTGAAATTATTGCAATACCATCAAAGGTAATATCGTATCAATAAGAAAAATTAATATTGGAGGGACTAAATTCAAGGTATGATACAACAACTACAAACCTTTATGGTGGATTGATCTTTAATTGATGATATGAGCTGAGACATTATGATAACTTCTAATTAAAAAGTTTATAATGAGGTGTTTTGATGTTATATATAAGTATGTTTGAAATATATAGAAGAATGATCACAAACACATTAAGATGAGTTAAACTCGGTTTTGTATTAAACTACAAATATAAGAGTACATATGACTTAGCTAAAAATAGAAAAATTTACATGCATATAAAGACAAACTATACTACTCGACCAAGGTGGCAGCTGATAATTAGCAATTATCCCTATTGTTTCTCTACTACATTCCTACTAACGCACCAACACTCCATGACCTGATCAACTACGTCTTACCCGCCTATACCAGCTGACTTATTCAAACATAAATAAATAAACGTTTAGATTAAATTCCAACATACTCCCCTTTAATCTAAACTAAACTAAAAGATCTTTAACACCCAATAAGCTTCTCATTTTCTCAAACTTGCACTACAAGAAAAAATGGACCACACAACGGTTTTTCTCCGTCTTGTAAAGCACCGGAAAATCGTGGTCTATCTCGATGCCGTCTGTTACGCGTATCAGACAACACCAGCATAACCGTTATTTGTGTTGCACAAAGGTAACAGACGTGGTTTCAAAACTGTTATATGAAAACTGGTATAGACAATAGTTTCACAAGAAACTATTGTCTAATTTCACGTAGCACAAGTGTTCCTTGGAGTGAAACTATTGTCAAATTTCACGTAGTGTTTCTTGGAGTGAAACTATTGTCTAATTTCACAGATGTCCATGGTTTATAAAATATAATCTATTGTTTCTTTATGGTATAGACAATGGTCTTTTTGTAACAGAAGTGTTTTGTGAAATATAGTTCGACAACGTTTTAATTTCATTCGTATGTTGTATTTCTTATAACTACACCATACTTTCTTTGTTTACTACATGTTGTCTAAATGTACAAGACACTACGTTTTTATTTTTCCAAAATCAATGTGTAAATGTGTAACCTACAACATTTTTATTTCGTTATTATGTTGTATGTGTTTTAAGTACACCACACTTGTTGTGCTTACTATATGTTATCTGAATGTATAAGACACGCGATGGTTTTTTTATAAATCTTGGGTATTAAAAAACATTGTCTGTTACATAGAATAACAAGTATTCCTGACAATGCCCTAATTGGCTAAGTACTAGAAAAATCAAAATATTACCAAAAATTAAAAATACATAACTTGTCCACAAAACTAAAATAAAAGGACAAAATCAAATCCCTATCATACTAGAACTTGTCCATTGAACTGTTGCTGCCTCTACTTCTTGAATTATTGAATTATTGAACTTGTCCATTGAATTAGCTCCATGTAAGTTTTGCTTATAGATATCAGCAACCATTAGGTTACAATCACTCATCAAGAAGCATTCTCAGCAACATCAGCAGCTGCTGTGTTTGCTAAGCAAAGCACATCCATCGCCTCAGCGACCTTTTTCTTTAATACGTTCGGGGATTCAATTAGATAAAGTACCTCTGTTTGGTCCATCTCCACCAATATACTAGTAACTTTTCCTGCATGCTCATGCTCTAAATGCTGCACGAGAGGATATAAATTCTCGCCCAACATCTGAAATTTCAACACCATTAACATACATGAATTTAGTAGAGGATCTTATCAATGCTTGTAAACAAAGAAAAAAATTGCAGGATTAATATAAGACGATGGCAAAGATATAGTACCACTATTTGATTTTTAGGATTGGCAGAAGCTAGAGCTGAAGTGAGTGTTGGCGACTTTGGCACTGGACCAGCACGCTGGGCATCAGGAGGTGCTACAATAGAAGCATAGTGAATTTTTTTTTGTAGTGTTATCTTAATGTAAACGCAGACCTCTAGCCATTCATTCACTATTCTAACCCAAGTGCTGGTCCAACCAACATCAATTGTCCACCTGATGCATTAGATCATCATGCATCAGTAGGCTATAAGTGATTTATCTTCTGGTTCCAACACTTGAGAATTTTTAAGATTTTCCACCTTAAACGTTTCTCCACCAAATTTTCTATGTTTTGACATAAATTTTAACCTCAAGAGCAATGAGTTTGTGGTAACTCCCACTGAACTGAAACCCATAAGAGCTCCCGCAATTGATGGAGTAAGCATGGTCCCGCTGATAGGTAGCTGCACACCTGGTGCAATTGGAATTCCGACCTGGTTTTGATAAAGATTAATTTTCAGACGATTAATGGTTGATGGCTCTGTAGTATATACTATAAGTATATGAATTGGCCTAAGATATAAGACGGACAATTGAAGCAAACACTAACAAGCAATCCTAAAACTTGCACCCAAGTAACATACATTTGCCAGTGATGGTGGTCCAAGTAAGATCCAACACAACATTGACATCACAAAGTAAGGTCCAGGTCGAAAAAGAATAGTTTTACATGTCATCAAGATGATCTAATGAATCAGTAGGCTGTAAGTGTTTTAAACCCATCTATTAGAATTAATCTATGAGATTCGAGTACTTACTATGCAACGACATGATGAGTATTCCAACTAATTAATAACATTGCAAAGTACATGGCACCAGTGGTAAACACAAGATGAAAGAAACCATAGCCATATGGAACCTCATCTTTGTCTTCAGCCTCTTCTTTGCCAAGATACGGAGCAATCATAAATCCATCTTTGGCAAGTTTGATGGCTGGCTGGAACAGAGTCTTCCAAGGAAATCGTCCATGTCTTACCCAAGCTTCATAAAGACCAGCTAGCTCACCAGGTACATATAATAACACCTAAAATGCAAAGCAGACCTTACAAACAACAAGCTGTAAATACAAGACTTTAAACTCATATAGGTATATACATATAAATAAAAATAGGGCATATTTTTTAGATTAGATGAAACAGTAAAGAGAATCAAGAAGTTTACTAACCAGCATTGAGAAACCAGGGAAGTGGAAGAATCAATAAGTGAGTAGGGCAGATAGGGCTTAGTAACCTTGAGAATACTCCATTTAAAAAAGCAGGTAGTGTAGTTGACAATGACTCAATGTTATAAATGAAAGTATGCATAAGTGGCCAAGATATAATGTGTCCCATTAAGGGAATCTCAATCACCAAACTTATAACTAATTGGAGAACTCTCATTTTCTCTAGCCACAAGATTACTTTACAGATGTACTTTTGACTCTAATTAAAGTTGTATCTCCACTGTCCTAGAAAAATGACTATTAATCAATCACTTGCTGCATTCTTGTGCAGTTAAAGATCGATAATGGAAGGTTGAAACTAAAATTCATGTCTATAACAATGCATAATGGCATGACTAAGTTGAAGGTTTAATTTACCAGGTGGAGTGCCACAACAAAGTCTCCGATCATCATTATGCCCCACATCAAGGCCAATGAACCAAGCTCCAAGAGAAACGTCTTCATTAGCATACTTGTGTAGCACATGCCTGAGATAAGTTTGAACATGTTGGATGTCAGATTCAGTTAAATGGTTAAAATAAATTCATGTTATTTTTACACACAAATGAAAAGTTACACTTACTGAATAACTGCAATAAAAAAAATGAAACTTACTCAAACTAAGAAACTCACACACACGCAGGAGTCGAACCCCTGACCTCCTTAGTGGCTCAACCACTACACCAACATGTTGTTGGCTACTGAATAACTGCAATATAAGTAGCCAAATCTTTTGAAACCACATACAACTGTCCAGTCGCATGTCGGAAATACTTTTCCTCAAATTTCCAGTATTCAGGTTCATGGTATCTAACTCCCCTGTACAATAAAAAGTGTGTAATTGATTAAACGGTAGTAAATTAGGACTAGCACATCTCAGCATTTCAATCAGTAGAATTCATGATAAATTTTACCAAGGCTATTAGTATCTTGTAGCTTAAAATTAGTGATCTACATTGTAGCGTTAAACATTGTAGCATGTTTAACACAAATAGATTTACTTCTGAGCAAGGACTGGACCAGACTTCATACATCCAATGTATATTCGGGGCTTTCTGCGATGTCTAATAAAGGTTTGTCCTAGTGTTGCTGCATAATACAATAAAATGAAGTTGAATTAAGAGGATAAATTGCTACAGATATCATAAGCCATGCAAAATAAATATCTGTAAGACACTGTCACATACCCTAACCCTTAGCAGCCTTGGCCTTCCTCTCCGCCTTAACCCTGGCCTCAACCATCGCCTTACTCATCACCCCTGACACAATCTTAGCTGCACAAAGCAAAACCCTAGCTGCAAACACAACAAATAATCAAACACACAACAAATTTCTACAAAAAAATCTCATAGCAGTCTTAACCTAAAAAAACCCATCAAAACCCCATTATCAAACCACCCATATCTCAAAAACACACACTATTCAAAAAAACAAAACAAGAAAATAACCAACTGAGCCAGTGGAGGAAGGTTGTATGTAAAATTCATCAGCCAATCTAGGAAAATACAGTAAGCAAGAGATCAAATCGAACAAGTAAAGGAGAGAAGAGAGCAAATCGAGCCTTCTTAACAGCTAATCGAGTAGAGAAAATATCAATCGAACTAGCAACGATTTTTATATTCTGATTTGAATTGAACAGACGAAATCGAGGGTTTAGGTTTTGATTTTGATGAAGTGGATAAGTGTGACTGTTTGAGTGTGCGTGTCTTCAGCGTGAGTTGTTTGTGTGAGAAGAATGAGGGGGAATGAGAGGAGGGTAAAATTTTTGTTAAGGGGGGAATGAGGGAGAACATTGAGGGTAAAATGAAATTGAACTGAAATTTGTTAGGCGGTGAAATGAAATTTGTTAGAGTGAGTAATATTTTAAGAGATTTACATTTTAAAATCATATAAGATAAATTTAAAAAAAATAATTTTTTGTGCGCATTATTACAATTATTAGATATTAACATGTACGGTTGGATCATCAAAAAATTAATTTTAAAAAATATTATGTAAAATCGGGACGAGACTATTTAGAGTGAGTATTACTTTTGGGAGGTTTTATATTAAAAAATCATACAAGATTAATATTAAATTTTATAATTTTTTGAATTATTTATTCGATGATTGAACCATACAAATGTTAATAAACACTCATTTTAGTGTTGAGAAAAAATAATCAAAAAATTAAAAGGTTGGGTTGTACAAGATTTTAACAAAAATGTAGTAAAAGTGCTGTTTCATGTAATTTGGGGAACGATCCAGATTCACTAAATAATTTTTAATGATATATCCAGTCACATTTCTCGACGATCCAAACGTACTGATGTCAAGATATATATAATATATTGATATTCCCAAGTTTTCAAAAAATAATTTTTTTTAAAGATTTAAAAAATATATATTTTTTTTAAGATTAGGATATATTAACACATACTTACTTGATAATATTGGATTATTTTGGCAAATTAATAAATAATAATTAATCATGTGCACAGACTAATCACGGCTGTGATTAGTTTGCCACCTCAGCCAAATCTGGTTTGTTCTCTAATCCAATTTTTGCATGATTTTTAAAAGCTAAATGATTAAAATTGTGAGTAAAAATATATAATGATTATTTTGCAAATTGAAGAAAAGTTGAATGTATTTTTTGGCATATTACTCTATTTTTGTTAGTGGATTTTCATTGTTTCTTTACCGTGTAATAAGCTTGCAGAAACCAGGTAGTTAATATATATAAACGTTAGAACAATTTGATTTTAGTAATGCCCAAAAATACAGTTAGTTTCTGGGGTTTGTGTCTTGTCGTATTTTCTACTGATTTAATGTCTGAAAAATAAATCTACAAACTACTTATTTTGCTTCTTTTTGGTTTCTTCATCATATGACAACAATTGTAATAGCGGAGTATCTGCTCAAAGAAAACCAATAACCATGCAAGAAATTTAAAAGAATTGACGAAATCCAAGCACTCGGTATATAATATATCTAGTGACGTAATTTATTTCTGATACATAGTTTTACTAGTACAGAACTCGCTACATGGTACTACACAAATATTGCCACACAACATTGAAATTCAAAAACTATACATGTCTGAAAACATGACCACATAGGTCGACAATACATAAGATGAAATGAACTAGAAGCAACGGAGCTTGACCACAAACATTTTCACGGTGACAGCAATGAGTTTAGGGAGAGTAGTCCTGCAAAGGCGAAGACGTTAAGTAGATCGACTAGTACTTGTATATATAGTAGGTCTCTAGCTCAATTCAGTGCCTGTGGTGATGGGAATGGTGGTGGTTGTGGTGATCGTGATGAGGAGGATGGACGATCACAACTGGCGGTGGCGGTGGTGCGACGACAACATGAGGAGGTTGGTGGTGAGGGTGATGGTGGTGGGGAGCAGAGTGTGGAGGAGCCACTACAACGACAGTTGGTGCAGGGTGGTGGTGGGGCTGGTGATGGTGGTGGTGATGATGCGGTGGTGAAGGCATGAATTCAAAACTTAGTGACAGTTGAATAATAAGGAAGAATTTGAACAAAAATTAACTTTCTGAGCGTTGATAATTGATAAGCTTTTTTTGTTTGCAACTTGGGTGTAAATTTATAGGGCAAATAACTTTTTTTTTTTTTTTGCTAAGTTAGGGCACATAACTTTTGGTTATATAGAAGACACGTACGCGTCTCTTGATCAGTTTTTCCTGGACGTCGACTTGAACATGGACGGTCATGGATAAGATTTGTAAGTCTTCGTAGTTAATTAAGGAAGCAAAAAATCGGTGTCAAGGCCTACGTAATTGCTTTTGTCATAATATCCTCGACCTACCGGTCAATGTAATTACTAGTAATAATATATATTATGACTTATTTAGGTCGAAAACACAATTTGACAAAAGCAGACCTAAAACACAATTTGCAGAATGTGGAGGAGCCACTACAACGACAGTTGGTGCACGGTTGTGGTTGGGGTGGTGGGGCTGGTGATGATGCGGTGGTGAAGGCATGAATTCAAAACTTGGTGACACTTGAATAATAAGGCAGAATTTGAACAAAAATTAACTTTCTGAGCGTTGATAAGCTTTTTTTGTTTGCAACTTGGGTGTAAATTTATAGGGCAAATAACTTTTTTTTTTTTTTGGCTAAGTTAGGGCACATAACTTTTGGTTATCTAGAAGACACGTACGCGTCTCCTGATCAGTTTTTCCTGGGCGTCGACTTGAACATGGATGGTCATGGATAAGATTTGTAAGTCTTCGTAGTTAATAAGGAAGCAAAAAATCGGTGTCAAGGCCTACGTAATTGCTTTTGTCATAATATCCTCAACCTACCAGTCAATGTAATTATTAGTAAGGGTTGTCAAGATTTTTTGTGATGTCCTGTGCCAAGCACAATAAAAAAAAAACGTAACAAGGTTTTTCCTTGCGTACGTTGTGATCTAGATAGATAAAAAGAGGGAAAAAGAAAAAAAGAAACGTGCAATTTTTTAATAATCAAGACCTACTACGAAAACGTGATTTTTACGTTTGGTCAGGAGAGTGAATACAAATTTGTTAGGGTGAAAATGGGTATGGTAGAAGATCATTGATTCTGAAAATTACATATTTGGATTTTAGTTTGGTTGTTAGAAATGTAATGAAGAAATATATGAAAAACTGAAATTTATAGATATTATAGTCCAAATGCATAAATTGTCTAACATAAAGTTAGCAAGGAATCTTATAATACTAATCTAAAACCTGTGTAGAGTTGGTAACGGTCTTTTCCTACCGTTTATTTCCTACCGACGCATTTCCTACCAACCATTTTCTACCGTTTTTCAAGTCAAACGACTATTTCCTACCGGACCCATAGCCGGTAGGAAATGCCTCCACATTTCCTACCGAAGTTAGTAGGAAATGAGTCGAGTGGGACCCGCAAGGCCACGTCAATGTCCGGCCGTAATGAAACGACGTCGTTTCATACCATTTCCTACCGTCTCACTACGGTTGGAAATGAGTGACACATTTCCTACCGACATCGGTAGGAAATGAGTGTTGTGTGCCCCAAGTGCCATGTGGCAGTGCAGCTTTATGTGTAGCATTTCCTACCGCGTGTAGGCGGTAGGAAATGCCTCGCCTATTCACCAGCAAATGTCTACTTGGCGGCTTCTGATTGGTTGACGTGTCGGTGGACATTTCCTACAGATGACCGGTAGGAAATGAGCTGTGCAAAAAATTAAAATCTTATCTACTAAATAAAAATAAAATTTGTGAATTACATTAAAAATTTAAATAAAAAATAGGAAAAAAGATAAAATTCGAATTAAAATACATAAAAACGCAAATATTAATACTCACTATTTTTGCGATGCATGTCACACTAGATTCACTAATTTTATTTTTTACTTTAACCCCTAAAATAGCTTTCGTTTCGGATTCTTGATTCGATTATTTTGAAATAAAATTTTAACGATCGAACCGTACGGGAGTCAAGATCAATCTTTTTCAATGTTATTCCGAAATTTTAAAAAAATAATAAATTTATTTGATTAGGTAATTTAACGGTCAACTAGTACTTTGACTTTAACCCCTAAACTAGTTTTCGTTCTCGATTCTTGATTTGATTATTTTGAAATAGAATTTCGACGATCGAACCGTACGGGAGTCAAGATCAATCTTTTTTAATGTTATTCCAAAATTTTAAAAAATAATAAATTTATTTGATTAGCTAATTCAACGGTCAACTAGTAATTTGACTTTAATCCCTAAACTAGTTTTCGTTCCCGATTCTTGATTTGAATATTTTGAAGTAGAATTTCGATGATCGAACCGTACAGGAGTCAAGATCAATATTTTTAAATGTTATTCCAAAATTAAAAAATAAATAAATTTATTTGATTAGCTAATTTAACGGTCAACAAGTAATTTGACTTTAATCACTAAACTAGTTTTCGTTCACGATTCTTGATTCGATCATTTTGAAATAGAATTTCGACGATCGAACCGTACGGAAGTCAAGATCAATCTTTTTAAATGTTATTCCAAAATTTTTAAAAAATAATAATTTTTTTTGGTTGGGTAATTTAACGGTCAACTAGTAATTCGAGTTTAACCACTAAACTAGTTTTCGTTCCCGATTCTTGATTCGATTATTTTGAAATAGAGTTTCGACGATCGAGCCGTACGGGAGTCAATATCAATCTTTTTAAATGTTATTCCAAAATTTTAAAAAAATTTGATTAGTTAATTTAAAGGTCAACTAGTTATTTGACTTTAACCACTAAACTAGTTTTCGTTCTCGATTCTTGATTCCACTATTTTGAAATTGAATTTCGACGATGAACCATACGGGAGTCAAGATCAATCTTTTTAAATCATATACTAAAATTTTAAAAATTTTAAAAATTTATTTGATTATGTAATTAAACGGTCAACTTGTAATTTGACTTTAATCCCTAAACTAGTTTTCTTTCCCGATTCCTGATTCGATCATTTTGAAAAAGAATTTCGATGATCGAACCGTACGGAAGTCAAAATCAATCTTTTCAAATCATATACTAAAATTTTAAAAATTTTAAAAATTTATTTGATTATGTAATTAAACGGTCAACTAGTAATTTAACTTTAATCCCTAAACTAGTTTTCGTTCCCGATTCTTGATTCGATCATTTGAAATAGAATTTTGATGATCGAACCGTACGAAAGTCAAGATCAATCTTTTTAAATCATATACTAAAATTTTAAAAATTTAAAAAATTTATTTGATTATGTAATTAAACGGTCAACTAGTAATTTGACTTTAATCCCTAAACTAGTTTTCGTTCCCGATTCTTGATTCGATCATTTTGAAATAGAATTTCGACAATGAACCCATACGGGAGTCAAGATCAATCTTTTTAAATCATATACTAAAATTTTAAAAAAATTAAAAATTTATTTGATTTTGTAATTAAACGGTCAACTAGTAATTTGACTTTAATCCCTAAACTAGTTTTCGTTCCCGATTCTTGATTTGATCATTTTGAAATAGAATTTCGACGATCTAACCGTACGAAAGTCAAGATCAATCTTTTTAAATGTTATTCCAAAATTTTGAGAAAATAATAAATTTTTGTGGTTGGGTAATTTAACGGTCAACTAGTAATTTGACTTTAACCACTAAACTAGTTCTCGTTCCCGATTCTTGATTCGATTATTTTGAAATGGAATTTCGATGATCGAACCGTACGGGAGTCAAGATCAATCTTTTTAAATGTTATTCCAAAATTAAAAAAAAATATAAATTTATTTGATTAGTTAATTTAAAGGTCAACTAGTTTTTTGACTTTAACCTCTAAACTAGTTTTCGTTCCCGATTCTTGATTCCATTATTTTGAAATTGAATTTCCACGATGAACCATACGGGAGTCAAGATCAATCTTTTTAAATCATATACTAAAATTTTCAAAATTTTAAAAATTTATTTGATTATGTAATTAAACAGTCAACTAATAATTTGACTTTAATCCCTAAACTAGTTTTCGTTCCCGATTCGTGATTCGATTATTTTGAAAAGAATTTCGACGATCAAACCGTACGGGAGTCAAAATCAATATTTTTAAATCTTATTCCAAAATATTTAAAATTTAATAAATTTATTTGATTAATTAATTTAACGCTCAACTAGTAATTTGACTTTAACCCTTATTTATTACAAAATAATTTCAACCTTTTTTATTTATTTTGTTAAACTCGTTGTATATTACTGCGCGTAGTTCCAAAAGAAAATTATGCACTTTTTTAAAAAATTATTCACCATCTTTAACAACTTAGCTTCCACAACTTATGGTTGTAATTTAGGGGTTATATTTAGGGTTACTAGGGTTGGACTTTATTTTTTGAAAAAAAGTTTTTTGAACGATTTAACCATACGGATCTCATTATCACTGCAAATTAGTCATGTGTGAAAAAAATTGTGATTTTTAAAATTCATTTGACGTGATTTTATAAGGAAAAACCCCTATTTTAACAATAATTTGTACTAATCCATTTTTCTAGTTCTATTTTTTAACGATCCAACCATGAGAATTTCAAGATCACTGTGAATTAGTGACATTTGCAAAAAATTGTGATTTTTAAAGTTCATTTGTAAGGACTTTTTAATGAAAAAGTGATAAACAAGGTATTGTGGTAATATAATTTTAGAGTAACATTAAAACACAAGAAACACCTTAGCATAATGGTTGGAGGTAGTACAAATTTCGCTGGTGATGTGGGTTCGAATCCCCGCTGTCACATATTTCATTTTTTTTTCCATTTCCTACCGGTTTATGGTAGGAAATGATATCATGCGGTAGGAAATGATAATTCACGAAAAATTCAAAATGAGCGCCTAAACCAAAAATTCGAAATGAGCGCCCAAATTAAAATTCAAAATGGCGCCCAGAGTCATTTCCTACCGCAAGTCGGTAGGAAATGATAATTCACGAAAAATTTAAAATGACCGCCTAAACGAAAAATTTGAAATTAGCGCCCAAATCAAAATTCAAAATGGCGCCCAAAGTCATTTCCTACCGCAAATTGGTAGGAAATATAGAAGTGCGGTAGGAAATGTGTAATTCAGATTTATAAAACAATAACTTTCTTCATTCCCCTTCACTTCAACTCTCTTCTCCACCTCTCCATCTTTTTATATTCTTATCAACTCTTTTCATTTTTTTCATCTCGATTTTCATCTTCATCACCATTATTTAGGTACAAATCTTTACCCTCTTTTATATATCCATTTGATTTACATATAATATGTGTGTGTTTGTGTTAGTTCAATTTGAATAATATTTGTATGTTTGAATTACATATAGTATTCTTCAATTTGATTAGTTCAAACTTTCATTTTGTTTGCTATTTGAGCTCATTAACTTTCATTTGTGTATGTATATATGTATAATTTTTTGTTTCGTTTTTTATGTAAATTGTTAGGACTTGATACAAATTAAAAGAACTTTTCGGAAGAAGGCTAAAGAGAACTATTCGGATGAAGGCGATGTTGAAGGCAATGACAAAGACAATTATGATGACCACTTCAAGAGTGATTAGTTTAGGTTTTTAAATTTTTATTTTGCTTTGTTGTAATGGTTGTATTTTAGTACATTTGTACAAATATTTTGTAGATGTAACTTTAATTTGTTAATTTTATGGTGATGAAGGCGGATTACGATTTATGATAGATGTTTGATTTTTGGTTTTGATTGTATGCTTGTGAATTAGATATTGATTTTGTTATGCAATGTGTATGCTTTTGAATCAATGAAGAACATTTATTTTTAAAAAATTTGCCCAGTATTTCCTACCGCCTTCAAGCCATTTCCCACCGTTATTACAATTCGAAACCTAGTATTTCCTACCGTCTTCAAAACATTTCCTACCGCATTCATAAGAACGGTAGGAAATAATGAATAGCGGTAGGAAATGCCATTTTACAAGGTGTCTGGAACAATTCCTACCGAAGTGTGCAAAAGTGGTCGGTAGGAAATGGCTCTGCACTTGCTACAATTTCCACGTCAGCAGCTGACGTGGCTGATGACGTGTGCGGGGCCCGCCCACGTGTCATATGACATGGCATCTGACATGTCGCCACGTCATCGTCCAAGATGACATGTGGGTCCCCGCCATGTGGCATGCCACATCATCATGTGGGACCCACGTTGACCCGGTCAATATCATTTCCTACCAAAGTCATTTCCCACTTAAGCATTTCCTACCGCACGGGGGCGGTAGGAAATGTGACATTTCCTACCGATTTTGGGCCTTTTCCTACCGATTTGACGGTAGGAAAAGGTCATTTTTCTTGTAGTGTTATTTCAACTTAAAATGCTGATTCGTATTAAAAGAAAATGTTAAATTAGATTAGCACTAGTTTCTTATAACATTTTGAGATTAGTCACTCAAATTCTAACATTTTGAGATTTTAGTAGAATTGATTATTTAACATCGTATTAAAACTTTGGATGTGGGAGGTCTTAGGTTCGAGTCCCTCCTACTCCCAAATATTCCCATTTATTGAAATATTGAATTTGTGTGCTATGGTAGGTCCAAGAAGGGACGAGATTCATCTAGTATCTAGTATGGAAAATCGGATCGATCGAACGCCAGGATCGAAAAGGCACGAACAACCTAGTGATCCACTCTTTGACCCAAATAATGGGCTTCGAGTGACTGATAATTCTATTTTTCGGGCAAGCGGTTAAGAGTCTTCTTGGGATAGTAAGTATATGTAAAAAATTGTGAAGTAAATATATGTAAAAAATTGTGAATCCCTCTGCTTTCTCTCTTCCATCATATCCATTGGGGAAGTTGGGGTTGGGGCGGATGGTATCTACCATGTATCTTGGTCTCGTAAGTCTTACACTAGATTTTTTAGGGATAATTCGGTGGAATATAGTCTAGTAGTTGATCATGTGTTATCATTTTGTGATAGTCACATACATACATTTGCTATATCTCTACTTATCTCTGCTAAGCAATATCTCCTATACTATACATTATTTATATCAAACTTCCATGTACTACTTCTCCTTCTTCATGATTTCAATTAATTTCCAAAGACAAACATATATTATTTTTATGAATTGTTTTCTCACATGATCTTAATTGTTTTAGATTCATGTTTTACCATTTTAAATGATTAAAATCATCTAAATCATTTATATTAATTATCACATGATTCATTTTATACTCAACCATCAACTTTAACATTATTAAGACAAGTATAACTTTGGATGAGAACTACATAGGACATAATAATTCCATTTTAGACGACCATTACAACATTATCATTGTGAGAACTACTAAGGACATAATATACTGTTTACCATGTGAATTCTCATATTACGTTTGTCAAATCAATATACTCTTAAATATAGTTTTGTATTACCTCTCTATACCAATAACCAATGAGATGGGTCATAAGTCAATCGTAATACTAATTTTAATGTATTATTATTCCACTACATACAAAATACATTACTACGGAATCTAAATAATAATTGGATAAGTAATCTCTTATATAATTCACCTTCATGTTCACGGTTTTTTGTTGCTTACCACTGCAATTTTTTATTGCATAGCTGACACTCTCATTCCATTCAACTAAAGCACACTCTTCCAAGATCTTGACGCTATGTCAGAGTATACAGATGTCATCCTTGGATGGTCCAGTTTAACAAAAAAGGTTATTGGGATTTGATGTTTGATGGTTCAAGTGCAATGAAGCCAATGTTACGATTCAACAACCATAATTAAAATAACCAATAGAAAGTTTATCATTTCTCCTATAAAAAAATCCCATATGTTTCGAAGATATTTATTGAATCATGGTTGATATAGAACATAGAAATGATGTACTACGTCCTTTTTAGCTGTTTGGTCATCATTTTTCTTTTGACATTTATTTTTTCCTATATTAATGGTTGATCCTGTTGTTTTTACTGTTCCCGAGGATATTTTAGTGAAATTATTGCAATAGCATCAAAGGTAATATCGTATCAATAAGAAAAATTAATATTGGAGGGACTAACATTAATTTTCTCTTAAATTCAAGGTATGATACAACAACTACAAACCTTTATGGTGGATTGATCTTTAATTGATGATATGAGTTGAGACATTATGATAACTTCTAATTAAACAGTTTATAATGAGGTGTTTTGATGTTATATATAAGTATGTTGGAAATATATAGAAGAATGATCAGAAAGACATTAAGATGAGTTAAACTCTATTTTGTATTAAACTACAAATATAAGAGTACATATGGCTTTGCTAAAAACAGAAAAAGTTACATGCATATAAAGACAAACTATACTACTCGACCAAGGTGGCGGCTGATAATTAGCAACTATCCATATTGTTTCTATACTACATTCCTACTAATGCACCAACACTCCATGACCTGATCAACTACGTCATACCCGCCTATACCAGCTGACTTATTCGAACATCAATAAATAAACGTTTAGATTAAATTCCAACATACTCCCCTTTAATCTAAACTAAACTAAAAGATCTTTAACACCCAATAAGCTTCTCATTTTCTCAAACTTGCACTACAAGAAAAAATGGACCACACAACGGTTTTTCTCCGTCGTGTAAAGCCCTGGAAAACCGTGGTCTATCTCGATGCCGTCTGTTACGCGTATCAGACAACACCAGCATAATCGTTGTTTGTGTTGCACAAAGATAACAGGCGTGGTTTCAAAACTGTTGTATGAAAGCTGGTATAGACAATAGTTTCACAAGAAACTATTGTCTAATTTCACGTAGCACAAGTGTTTCTTGGAGTGAAACTATTGTCTAATTTCACGTAGCTCAAGTGTTTCTTGGAGTGAAACTATTGTCTAATTTCACAGATGTCCATGGTTTATAAAATATAATCTATTGTTTCTTTATGGTATAGACAATGGTCTTTTTGTAACAGAAGTGTTTTGTGAAATATAGTTCGACAACGTTTTAATTTCATTCGTATGTTGTATTTGTTATAACTACACCATACTTTCTTTGTTTAGTACATGTTGTCTAAATGTACAAGACACTATGTTTTTATTTTTCCAAAAGCATTGTGTAAATGTGTAACCTACGACATTTTTATTTCGTTATTATGTTGTATATGTTTTAAGTACACAACACTTGTTGTGCTTACTATATGTTATCTGCATGTATAAGACATGTGATGGTTTTTTTATAAATCTTGGGTATTAAAAAGCATTGTCTCTTACATAGAATAACAAGTATGCCTGACAATGCCCTAATTGGCTAAATACTAGAAAAATCAAAATATTACCAAAATTAAAAATACACAACTTGTCCACAAAACTAAAATAAAAGGACAAAATCAAAGCCCTATCATATATACTAGAACTTTTCCATTGAACTGTTGCTGCCTCTACTTCTTGAATTGTTGAATTGTTGAACCATTAGGTTACAGTCACTCATCAAGAAGCATTCTCAGCAACATCAGCAGCTGCTGCTGTGTTTGCTAAGCGAAGCACATCCATGGCCTCAACGACCTTTTTCTTTAATACGTTCGAGGATTCAATTTGATGAAGTACCTCTGTTTGCTCCATCTCCAGCAACATACTAGTAACTTTTCCTGCATGCTCATGCTCTAAATGCTGCACGAGAGGATATAAATACTCGCCCAACATCTGAAATTTCAACACCATTAACATACATGAATTTTGTAGAGCATCGTATCAATGCTTGTAAACAAAGAAAAAAAATGTAGGATTAATATAAGACGATGGCAAAGATATAGTACCACTATTTGATTTTTAGGTTTAGCAGAAGCTAGAGCTGAAGTGAGTGTTGGCGGCTTTGGCACTGGACCAGCACGCTGGGCATCAGGAGGTGCTAGAATAGAAGCATAGTGATTTTTTTTTGTAGTGTTAACTTACTGTAAACGCAGACCGCTAGCCATTCATTCACTATTCTAACCCAAGTACTGGTCCAACCAACATCAATTGCCCACCTGATGCATTAGATCATCTTGCATCAGTAGGCTGTAAGTGATTTATCTTTTGGTTCCAACACTTGAGAATTTTTAAGATTTTCTAGTTTTAACGTTTCTCCACCAAATTTTCTATGTTTTGACATAAATTTTAACCTCAAGAGCAACGAGTTTGTGGTAACTCCCACTGAACTGAAACCCATAAGATCTCCCACAATTGATGGAGTAAGCATGGTCCTGCTGATAGGCAGCAGCACACCAGCTGCAATTGGAATTCCGACCTGGTTTTGATAAAGATTAGTTTTCAGACGATTAATGGTTGATGGCTCTGTAGTATATACTATAAGTATGTGAACCGGCCTAAGATATAAGATGGACAATTGAAGCAAACACTAACAAGCAATCCTAAAACTTGCACCCAAGTAACATTCATTTGCCAGTGATGGTGGTCCAAGTAACATCCAACACAACATTGACATCAAAAAGTAAGGACCAGGTCAAAAAAGAATAGTTTTACATGTCATCATGATGAGCTAATGCATCAGTAGGCTGTAAGTTTTTTAAACCAATCTATTAGAACTAATCTACGAGATTCGAGGACTTACTTTGCAGCGACATAATGAGTATTCCAACTAATTAATAACATTGCAAAGTACATGGCACCAGTGGTAAACACAAGATGAAAGAAACCATAGCCATATGGAACCTCATCTTTGTCTTCAGCCTCTTCTTTGCCATGATACGGAGCAATCATAAATCCATCTTTGGCAAGTTTGATGGCTGGCTGGAACAAAGTCTTCCAAGGCAATCATCCATGTCTTAACCAAGCTTCATAAAGGCCAGCTAGCTCGCCAGGTACAGATAATAACACCTAAAATGCAAAGCAGATCTTACAAACAACAAGCTGCAAATACAAGATTTTAAACTCCGATAGGTATATACATATGAATAAAAGAGGTCATATTTTTTAGATGAGATGAAACAGTAAAGAAAATCAAGAAGTTAACTAACCAGCATTGAGAAACCAGGAAGTGGAAGAATCAATAAGTGAGTAGGGTAGATAGGGCTTAGTAACCTTATGAATACTCCATTTAAAAAAGCAGGTAGTGTAGTTGACAATGACTCAATGTTATAAATGAGTATATGCATAAGTGGCCAAGATAGATTGTGTCCCATTAAGAGAATCTCAATCACCAAACTTATAACTAATTGGAGAACTCTTATTTTCTCTAGCCACAAGATTACTTTAAAGATGTACTTTTGACTATAATTAAAGTTGTATCTCCACTGTCCTAGAAAAATGACTATTAATCAATCACTTGGTGCATTCTTGTGCAGTTAAAGATCGATAATGGAATGTTGAAACTAAAATTCATGTCTATAACAATGCATAATGGCATGACTAAGTTGAATGTTTAATTTACCAGGTGGAGTGCTACAACAAAGTCTCCGATCATGAATATGCTTCACATCAATGCCAATGAACCAAGCTCCAAAAGAAACGTCTTCATTAGCATACTTGTGTAGCCAAATAAGTAGCCAAATCTTTTGAAACCACATACAACTGTCCAGTAGCAAGTCGGAAATACTTTTCCTCAAATTTCGTGTATTCAGGTTCATGGTATCTAACTCCTGTGTACAATAAAAAGTGTGTAATTGATTAAACGGTAGTAAATTAGGACTAGCACATCTCAGCATTTCAATTAGTAGAATTCGTGATAAATTTTACCAAGACTATTAGTATCTTCTAGCTTAAAATTATTGATCTGCATTGTAGCATTAAACATTGTAGCAAGTTTAACACAAATAGACTTACTTCTGAGCAAGGACTAGACCAGACTTCATACATCCAATGTATATTCGGGGCTTTTTGCGATGTCTAATTAAGGTTTGTCCTAGTGTTGCTGCACAATACAATAAAATGAAGCTGAATTAAGAGGATAAATTGCTACAGATATCATAAGCCTTGCAAAATAAATAGGCTTAATGAGCTTTTGGTCCTTCAAGTTTGCACACTTATACCCATAAAGCCCTAACATTTAAACTCATTCCTTTTTGCCACCCGAACTTCACAAATGTACCTTTCAGCCACTTTACCGTGTCAGAGTAAATATCGGATTATATCGGTAGGTGTAAAATACACATTTTATATTCCAATAAATTAGATCTTTACGATTGACTTTTTACGTTTTAAAATTAAAAAAAAATCTTTTCTCTCTTAATAATTCCACCCACCCTTTCCCAATTTCTTCCCCCTCATCTTTTCTCTCGTTTTTCTCTCCAAATCTCTTTCCCTCTACCTTCACCACCACCACCTGAAAACACTACCTCCACGCCGATTTTTTTTGAAGCCTAATAGCCCAGCATGAAGCCATCTTCTCCCCTGTGCCTCTCTCCCTCTCTCTTTTTCTCCGGCCAACTCTCTCTCATAATTTCTCTTCGTTTTTGGCATTAAAACGATCCTAGCTCTCATTCTCCTCTTTCATTAAAACGATCCTAGCTCTCATTCTCCTCTTTCATTCCACTCTATCTTCGTTCTCCCTCTCTCTATCTAGTTACCTACAAACACCCACCGCCTGTTACTCTCCATCCAACACAGCCACACCTTCACCTCTATCCTTCAACAACCATCCTTCCCTTCTTTCCCCAACAACCTACCACTGCTCTCCCCTTCACTGCACCACCACCAATCCTGCCGGCCATTCCCGCCGGATCTCCACCACTCTTCTGTTTCTCCATTCGCCATCGAACAACTCCCTTTCTCCACCATACCTCCCCTTTTAAACACCTCCGTTGTTCCGCCCCTCTTCCGTTATTCTTTATCCTCCGACTAACTCTTCTTCCTCCCTTCACCCCCGAACCCACCACTCCTGCCATTCACCCCTGCAATTAACCTACAGCCCCAATCACGCAATAATCATTCAAACCCACCTCGCAACAATTTTCTCTGCCGCGTCAACAACCCTCTTGACCACCACCACTCCGGCACCAGTCTCCACAGCCCTTCATCATCCTTAAAAATCAAACCCTAACTTTTTACTATTTGTAGAAAACGGAATTAACATCCAAAACCGAATAGAGGATGAAGAAATGGAGGTTTTGATTACCATATCTTGCAATTACAGAGACTCAAAAAAGATAAAAGAAAGAATAGGGTGGGAGAGATTGAGAAGCGAGAGAGAGAGTTTACGGGGTGAGAGGAAAAAGGAGAGTCGAGAGTTTAGAAAGAAAAAAGACACAGCCCAGAAGCCTATATATTATTATTAATATAATAAAATTAATCTTAAGTAAATTTGATTAATAATTAATTAATTCAATTAAATTAGGTGAAATGTCTGTCATACCCCTACCGATATAACCCGATATGTCCATCTGACCCGGTATAGGACAAAAAGGTACATTTATGAAGTTCGGGTGGCAAAAAGGAACGAGTTTAAACGTTAGGGCTTTATGGGTATAAGTGTGCAAACTTGAAGGGCCAAAAGGTCATTAAGCCAAATAAATCTGTAAGACAGGCCTGTCACATACCCTAACCCTTAGCAGCCTTGGCCTTCCTCTCCGCCTTAACCTTGGCCTCAACCATCGCCTTACTCATCAATCCTGACACAATCTTAGCAGCACAAAGCAAAACCCTAGCCGCAAACACAACAAATAATCAAACACACAACAAATTTCTACAAAAAAACCTCATAGTCATACCAGTCTTAACCTAAAAAAACCCATCAATACCCCATTATCAAACCACCCATATCTCAAAAACACACACACTATTCAAAAAACAAAACAAGAAAATAACCAACTGAGCCAGTGGAGGAAGGTTATATGTACAATTCATCAGCCAATCAAGCAAAATACAGTAAGCAAGAGAGCAAATCGAACAAATAAAGGAGATAAAAGAGAAAATCGAGTCTTCTTAACAGCTAATCGAGCAGAGAAAATATAAATCGAACTAGCAACGATTTTTATATTCTGATTTGAATTGAACAGACGAACAATTGAGGGTTTAGGTTTTGATTTTCATGAAGTGGATAAGTGTGACTATTTGAGTGTGTGTGTTTCAGCGTGAGTTGTTTGTGTGAGAAGAATGAGGGGGAATGAGAAGAGGGTAAAATTTTTGTTAAGGGGGGAAACAAATTATTAGCAAAAGGAGGGGAATGAGGGAGAACAGAGAAGGGGAAAAGAAATTGAAATGAAATTTGTTAGGCGGTGAAATGAAATTTGTTAGAGTGAGTAGTATTTTAAAAGATTTACATTTTAAAATCATATAAGATAAATTTAAAAAAAATTTATTTTTTGTGTACATTATTAAAATAATTGGATATTAACATCCGTACGGTTGTATCATCAAAAAATTAATTTTAGAAAATAATATGTATAATCAGGACGAGACTATTTAGAGTGGGTATTACTTTTAGGATGTTTTATATTAAAAAATCATACAAGATTAATATTAAATTTTCTAATTTTTTGAATGATTTATTCGATGATCGAACCATACGAATGTTAATAAACACTCATTTTAGTGTTGAGAAAAAATAATCAAAAAAATGAAAAGGTTGGGTTGTACAAGATATTAACAAAAATATAGTAAAAGTGTTGCTTCATGTAATGGGGAACGATCCAGATTTACTAAATAATTTTTAATGATATATCCAGCAACATTTCTCGACGATCCAAACGTATGGATGTCAAGATATATCTAATATATTGATATTTCCAAATTTTCAAAAAATAAAAAATTGATTTGGATAGAGATCTTAGTAGATCACTAGTATATCGACTAGTACCCGTAACTAGTTCTTTGTCACGGTTTGTTATTTCTATTTTTTTTTAAAATATTTCTCGACAATCCAACCTTAAGGATGTCAAGATATGTCTAATATAATGATATTCACAAATTTTAAAAAAATACAAAATTAACTTGGTTTGTAAAATTTAATATTTAATAAACGAATTGGTCTTGCTAAAAGAAGTGGTTATTTGTCAAATACCGTTGTCTCGAATGTTACCAGACAACAATTTTGGATAAATAAACTGTTGTATGATAACAGACAATGGTATTTTAATAAATACATTTGTAATGTGAAGCTTTAGACAACGATATGTTATAAAGATACCGTTGTCTGACACTAGTTATGTTTTCTTGAACATAAATATAAATTAACTTAATAAATTTGAAATTTTTTACTGACATATTCAATCAAATTTCCCGACGAGCCAAACGTACGGATGTCAAGATATATCTAATATATTGATATTCCCAAATTTTCAGAAAATAAAAAATTGATTTGGTTGGAGATCTTAGTAGATCACTAGTATATTGACTAGTACCCATAACTAGTGCTTTGTCACGGATTGTTGTTTCTATTTTTTTAAAAAAATTTCTCGACAATCCAACCTTAAGGATGTCAAGATATGTCTAATATAATGATATTCACAAATTTTAAAAAAATACAAAATTAACTTGGTTTGTAAAATTTAATATTTAATAAACGAATTGGTCTTGCTAAAAGAAGTGGTTATTTGTCAAATATCGTTGTCTCGAATGATACCAGACAATGATTTTGGATAAATAAACCGTTGTCTGATAACAGATAACGGTATTTTAACAAATACAGTAGTAATGTGAAGCTTCAGACAACGATATGTTATAAAGATACCGTTGTCTGAAACTAGTTATGTTATTTTGAACATAAATATAAATTAACTTAATAAATTTGAAATTTTTTAATGATATATTCAGTCACAGCTCTCGACGATCCAAACGTACGGATGTCAAGATATATCTAATATACTGATATTCTTAAATTTTTAGAAAAATAAAAAATTGATTTGGTTGGAGATCTTAGTAGATCACTAGTATATTGACTAGTACCCGTAAATAGTTCTTTGTCACGGATTGTTATTTTTATTTTTTTAAAAATATTTCTCGACAATCCAACCTTAAGGATGTCAAGATATATCTAATATGATGATATTGACAAATTATCAAAAAATAAAAAATTAACTCTTTGTAAAATTTAATATTTAATAAACGAAGTGGTCTTCCTAAACAAAGTGGTTATTTGTCAAATACCGTTGTCTCGAGTGATACAAGACAACGATTTTGGACAAATAAACCATTGTCCGATAACAACGGTATTTTAACAAATACAGTTGTATTGTGAAGCTTCAGACAACGATATATTATAAAGATACCGTTGTCTGACACTAGTTATGTTTTTTTGAACATAATTATAAATAAACATAATAAATTTGAAAAATTTTAGTGATATATTCGATAAACATATATATTTTTATTCTTAATCTAACGGCAAATATTTAATCTCATTTCAATTTAAGGGCTCTTATTTCGCCACCTTAGCAATCCAGGTGAAAGATTTTCCACCAATCACGTGCTTGCACATCAGACAACGGTTTATTTGTAAAATGCTTGTATAGATAAGTTTATGACAATAGTTTAAATTTGAAAAAGCTTGTCTGAATGTGTTGAAGACAACGGTTTAATATACAAACCCGTTGTGTGAACAAATATATATATATATATATATATATATATATATATATATATATATATATATATATATATATATATATAATCTAATATATCTAATCTCAGTTCAATCAAGGGCTCTTATTTCGCCACCTCAGCAATCCAGGTGAAAGATTTTCCACCAATCACATGTTGTCACTTAAGTCAACGGTTTATTTGTAAAACTCTTGTATAAATAAGTTTATAACAACAGTTTAAATTTATAAAAGCTTGTCTGAAAGTGTTGAAGACAACGATATTTTAACTAATAAAGTTGTAATATGAAGTTTCAGAGAACGATATGTTATAAAGATACCGTTGTATGACACTAGTTATGTTTTTTTGAACATAAATATAAATTAACTTAATAAATTTGAAATTTTTTAATGATATATTCAGTCACAGCTCTCGACGATCCAAATGTACAGATGTCAAGATATATCTAATATATTGATATTCCCAAATTTTCAAAAAATAAAAAATTGATTTGGTTGGAGATCTTAGTAGATCACTAGTATATTGAGTAGTACCCGTAACTAGTGCTTTGTCACGGATTGGTGTTTCTATTTTTTTAAAAATAATTCACAACAATCCAACCTTAAGGATTTCAAGATATATCTAATATAATGATATCCACAAATTTTCAAAAAATAAAAAATTAACTTGGTTTGTAAAATTTAATATTTAATAATCGAAGTGGTTATTTGTCAAATACCGTTGTCTCGAATGATACCAGACAACGATTTTGGACAAATAAACGGTTGTCTGATAACAGACAACGGTATTTTAACTAATACAGTTGTAATGTGAAGCTTTAGAGAACGATATGTTATAAAGATACCATTGTCTGACACTAGTTATGTTTTCTTGAACATAAATATAAATTAACTTAATAAATTTGAAATTTTTTAATGATATATTCAATCAAATTTCTCGACGATCCAAACGTACGGATGTCAAGATATATCTAATATATTGATATTCCCAAATTTTTAAAAAATAAAAAATTGATTTGGTTGGAGATCTTAGTAGATCACTAGTATATTGAGTAGTACCCGTAACTAGTGCTTTGTCACGGATTGTTGTGTCTATTTTTTTAAAAATAGTTCTCGACAATTCAACCTTAAGGATTTCAAGATATATCTAATATAATGATATTCAAAAATTTTCAAAAAATAAAAAATTAACTGTTTGTAAAATTTAATATTTAATAAACGAAGTGGTCTTGCTAAACGAAGTGGTTATTTGTCAAATACCGTTGTCTCGAGTGATACAAGACAACGATTTTGGACAAATAAACCGTTGTCCGATAACAAAAAAGGTATTTTAACAAATACAGTTGTATTGTGAAGTTTCAGACAACGATATGTTATAAAGATACCGTTGTCTGACACTAGTTATGTTTTCTTGAAATAATTATAAATTAACTAAATAAATTTGAAAATGTTTAATGATATATTCAATCAAATTTCTCGACGATCCAAACGTACGGACGTCAAGATATATCTAATATATTGATATTCCCAAATTTTCAAAAAATAAAAAATTGATTTGGTTGGAGATCTTAGTAGATCACTAGTATATTGAGTAGTACCCGTAACTAGTGCTTTGTCACGGATTGTTGTGTCTATTTTTTTAAAAATAATTCTCGACAATCCAACCTTAAGGATTTCAAGATATATCTAATATAATGATATTCACAAATTTTCAAAAAATACAAAATTAACTTGGTTTGTAAAATTTAATATTTAAAAAAAGAAGTGGTTATTTGTCAAATACCGTTGTCTCGAATGATACCAAACAACGATTTTGGACAAATAAACCGTTGTCTGATAACAGACAACGGTATTTTAACTAATACAGTTGTAACGTGAAGCTTCAGAGAATGATATGTATAAAGATACCGTTGTCTGACACTAGTTATGTTTTTTTTAACATAAATATAAATTAACTTAATAAATTTGAAAATTTTTAATGACATATACAGTCACAGCTCTCGACGATCCAAACGTACGGATATCAAGATATATCTAATATACTTATATTCCCAAATTTTTAAAAAAGAAAAAATTGATTTGGTTGGAGATCTTAGTAGATCACTAGTATATTGACTAGTACCCGTAACTAGTTATTTGTCACGGATTGTTATTTTTATTTTTTTAAAAATATTTCTCGACAATCCAACCTTAAGGATGTCAAGATATATCTAATATGATGATATTGACAAATTTTGAAAAAATAAAAAATTAACTGTTTGTAAAATCTAATATTTAATAAACGAAGTGGTCTTGCTAAACGAAGTGGTTATTTGTCAAATACTGTTGTCTCGAGTGATACAAGACAAAGATTTTGGACAAATAAACCATTGTCCGATAACAAACAACGGTATTTTAACAAATACAGTTGTATTGTGAAGCTTCAGACAACGATATACTATAAAGATACCGTTGTCTGACACTAGTTATGTTTTTTTTAACATAATTATAAATAAACATAATAAATTTGAAAATTTTTAGTGAAATATTCGATAAACATATATATTTTTATTCTTAATCTAACAGATAATATTTAATCTCATTTCAATTAAGGGCTCTTATTTCGCCACCTTAGCAATCCAGGGGAAAGATTTTCCACCACTCACGTGCTTGCACATCAGACAACGGTTTATTTGTAAAATGCTTGTGTAGATAAGTTTATGACAATAGTTTAAATTTGAAAAAGCTTGTCTGAATGTGTTGAAGACAACGGTTTAATATACAAACCCGTTGTGTGAACAAATATATATATATATATATATATATATATATATATATATATATATATATATATATATTCTTAATCTAATATATCTAATCTCAGTTCAATCAAGGGATCTTATTTCGCCACCTCAGCAATCCAGGTGAAAGATTTTCCACCAATCACATGTTGTCACTTAAGTTAACGGTTTATTTGTAAAACTCTTGTATAAATAAGTTTATGACAACAGTTTAAATTTATAAAAGCTTGTCTGGAAGTGTTGAAGACAACGATATTTTAACTAATAAAGTTGTAATGTGAAGTTTCAGAGAACGATATGTTATAAAGATACCGTTGTATGACACTAGTTATGTTTTTTTAAACATAAATATAAATTAACTTAATAAATTTGAAATTTTTTAATGATATATTCAGTCACAGCTCTCGACGATCCAAACGTACAAATGTCAAGATATATCTAATATATTGATATTCCCAAATTTTCAAAAAATAAAAAATTGATTTGGTTGAAGATCTTACTAGATCACTAGTATATTGAGTAGTACCCGTAACTAGTGCTTTGTCACGGATTGGTGTTTCTATTTTTTTCAAAATAATTCTCGACAATCCAACCTTAAGGATTTCAAGATATATCTAATATAATGATATCCACAAATTTTCAAAAAATAAAAAATTAACTTGGTTTGTAAAATTTAATATTTAATAAACGAAGTGGTTATTTGTCAAATACCGTTGTCTCGAATGATAACAGACAACGATTTTGGACAAATAAACGGTTGTCTGATAACAGACAACGGTATTTTAACTAATACAGTTGCAATGTGAAGCTTCAGAGAACGATATGTTATAAAGATACCATTGTCTGACATTAGTTATGTTTTCTTGAACATAAATATAAATTAACTTAATAAATTTGAAATTTTTTAATGATATATTCAATCAAATTTCTCGACAATCCAAATGTACGGATGTCAAGATATATCTAATATATTGATATTCCCAAATTTTTAAAAAATAAAAAATTGATTTGGTTGGAGATCTTAGCAGATCACTAGTATATTGAGTAGTACCCGTAACTAGTGCTTTGTCACGGATTGTTGTGTCTATTTTTTCAAAAATAATTCTCGACAATCCAACCTTAAGGATTTCAAGATATATCTAATATAATGATATTCACAAATTTTCAAAAAAATAAAAAATTAACTTGGTTTGTAAAATTTAATATTTAATAAACGAAGTGGTTATTTGTCAAATACCGTTGTCTCGAATGATACCAGACAACGATTTTGGACAAATAAACCGTTGTCTGATAACAGACAACGGTATTTTAACAAATACAGCTGTAACGTGAAGCTTCAGAGAAAGATATGTATAAAGATACCGTTGTCTGACACTAGTTATGTTTTTTTGAACATAAATATAAATTAACTTAATAAATTTGAAAATTTTTAATGACATATTCAGCCACAACTCTCGACGATCCAAACGTACGGATATCAAGATATATCTAATATACTGATATTCCCAAATTTTTAAAAAAGAAAAAATTGATTTGATTGGAGATCTTAGTAGATCACTAGTATATTGACTAGTACCCGTAACTAGTTCTTTGTCACGGATTGTTATTTTTATTTTTTTAAAAATATTTCTCGACAATCCAACCTTAAGAATGTCAAGATATATCCAATATGATGATATTGACAAATTTTGAAAAAATAAAAAATTAATTGTTTGTAAAATTTAATATTTAATAAACGAAGTGGTCTTGCTAAACGAAGTGGTTATTTGTCAAATACTGTTGTCTCGAGTGATACAAGACAAAGATTTTGGACAAATAAACCATTGTCCGATAACAAACAACGGTATTTTAACAAATACAGTTGTATTGTGAAGCTTCAGACAACGATATATTATATAGATACTGTTGTCTGACACTAGTTATGTTTTTTTGAACATAATTATAAATAAACATAATAAATTTGAAAATTTTTAGTGATATATTCGATAAACATATATATTTTTATTCTTAATCTAACGGCTAATATTTAATCTCATTTCAATTAAGGGCTCTTATTTCGCCACCTTTGCAATCCAGGTGAAAGATTTTCCACCAATCACGTGCTTGCACATCAGACAACGGTTTATTTGTAAAATGCTTGTGTAGATAAGTTTATGACAATAGTTTAAATTTGAAAAAGCTTGTCTGAATGTGTTGAAGACAACGGTTTAATATACAAACCCGTTGTGTGAACATATATATATATATATATATATATATATATATATATATATATATATATATATATATAATCTAATATATCTAATCTCAGTTCAATCAAGGGATCTTATTTCGCCACCTCGGCAATCCAGGTGAAAGATTTTCCACCAATCACATGTTGTCACTTAAGTCAACGGTTTATTTGTAAAACTCTTGTATAAATGAGTTTATGACAACAGTTTAAATTTATAAAAGCTTGTCTGGAAGTGTTGAAGACAACGATATTTTAACTAATAAAGTTGTAATGTGAAGTTTCAGAGAACGATATGTTATAAAGATACCGTTGTATGACACTAGTTAAGTTTTTTTGAACATAAATATAAATTAACTTAATAAATTTGAAATTTTTTAATGATATATTCAGTCACAGCTCTCGACGATCCAAACGTACAAATGTCAAGATATATCTAATATATTGATATTCCCAAATTTTCAAAAAATAAAAAATTGATTTGGTTGAAGATCTTAGTAGATCACTAGTATATTGAGTAGTACCCGTAACTAGTGCTTTGTCACGGATTGGTGTTTCTATTTTTTTAAAAATAATTCTCGACAATCCAACCTTAAGGATTTCAAGATATATCTAATATTATGATATCCACAAATTTTCAAAAAATAAAAAATTAACTTGGTTTGTAAAATTTAATATTTAATAAACGAAGTGGTTATTTGTCAAATACCGTTGTCTCGAATGATACCAGACAACGATTTTGGACAAATAAACGGTTGTCTGATAACAAACAACGGTATTTTAACTAATACAGTTGTAATGTGAAGCTTCAGAGAACGATATGTTACAAAGATACCATTGTCTAACACTAGTTATGTTTTCTTGAACATAAATATAAATTAACTTAATAAATTTGAAATTTTTTAATGATATATTCAATCAAATTTCTCGACGATCCAAATGTACGGATGTCAAGATATATCAAAAATATTGATATTCCCAAATTTTTAAAAAATAAAAAATTGATTTGGTTGGAGATCTTAGCAGATCACTAGTATATTGAGTAGTACCCGTAACTAGTGCTTTGTCACGGATTGTTGTGTCTATTTTTTTAAAAATAATTCTCGACAATCCAACCTTAAGGATTTCAAGATATATCTAATATAATGATATTCACAAATTTTCAAAAAATAAAAAATTAACTTGGTTTGTAAAATTTAATATTTAATAAACGAAGTGGTTATTTGTCAAATACCGTTGTCTCGAATGATACCAGACAACGATTTTGGACAAATAAACCGTTGTCTGATAACAGACAACGGTATTTTAACTAATACAGTTGTAACGTGAAGCTTGAGAGAATGATATGTATAAAGATACCGTTGTCTGACACTAGTTATGTTTTTTTGAACATAAATATAAATTAACTTAATAAATTTGAAAATTTTTAATGACATATTCAGTCACAGCTCTCGACGATCCAAACGTACGGATATCAAGATATATCTAATATACTAATATTCCCAAATTTTTAAAAAAGAAAAAATTGATTTGGTTGGAGATCTTAGTAGATCACTAGTATATTGACTAGTACCCGTAACTAGTTCTTTGTCACGGATTGTTATTTTTATTTTTTTAAAAATATTTCTCGACAATCCAACCTTAAGCATGTCAAGATATATCCAATATGATGATATTGACAAATTTTGAAAAAATAAAAAATTAACTATTTGTAAAATTTAATATTTAATAAACGAAGTGGTCTTGCTAAACGAAATGGTTATTTGTCAAATACTGTTGTCTCGAGTGATACAAGACAAAGATTTTGGACAAATAAACCATTGTCCGATAACAAACAACGGTATTTTAACAAATACAGTTGTATTGTGAAGTTTCAGACAACGATATATTATAAAGATACCGTTGTCTGACACTAGTTATGTTTTTTTGAACATAATTATAAATAAACATATTAAATTTGAAAAATTTTAGTGATATATTCGATAAACATATATATTTTTATTCTTAATCTAACGGCTAATATTTAATCTCATTTCAATTAAGGGCTCTTATTTCGCCACCTTAGCAATCCAGGTGAAAGATTTTCCACCAAACACGTGCTTGCACATCAGACAACGGTTTATTTGTAAAATGCTTGTGTAGATAAGTTTATGACAATAGTTTAAATTTGAAAAAGCTTGTCTGAATGTGTTGAAGACAACGGTTTAATATACAAACCCGTTGTGTGAACATATATATATATATATATATATATATATATATATATATATATATATATATATATTCTTAATCTAATATATCTAATCTCAGTTCAATCAAGGGATCTTATTTCGCCACCTCAGCAATCCAGGTGAAAGATTTTCCACCAATCACATGTTGTCACTTAAGTCAACGGTTTATTTGTAAAACTCTTGTATAAATGAGTTTATGACAACAGTTTAAATTTATAAAAGCTTGTCTGGAAGTGTTGAAGACAACGATATTTTAACTAATAAAGTTGTAATGTGAAGTTTCAGAGAACGATATGTTATAAAGATACCGTTGTATGACACTAGTTATGTTTTTTTGAACATAAATATAAATTAACTTAATAAATGTGAAATTTTTTAATGATATATTCAGTCACAGCTCTCGACGATCCAAACGTACAAATGTCAAGATATATCTAATATATTGATATTCCCAAATTTTCAAAAAATAAAAAATTGATTTGGTTGAAGATCTTAGTAGATCACTAGTATATTGAGTAGTACCCGTAACTAGTGCTTTGTCACGGATTGGTGTTTCTATTTTTTTAAAAATAATTCTCAACAATCCAACCTTAAGGATTTCAAGATATATCTAATATAATGATATCCACAAATTTTCAAAAAATAAAAAATTAACTTGGTTTGTAAAATTTAATATTTAATAAACGAAGTGGTTATTTGTCAAATACCGTTGTCTCGAATGATACCAGACAACGATTTTGGATAAATAAACGGTTGTCTGATAACAAACAACGGTATTTTAACTAATACAGTTGTAATGTGAAGCTTCAGAGAACGATATGTTATAAAGATACCATTGTCTGACACTAGTTATGTTTTCTTGAACATAAATATAAATTAACTTAATAAATTTGAAATTTTTTAATGATATATTCAATCAAATTTCTTGACGATCCAAATGTACGGATGTCAAGATATATCTAAAATATTGATATTCCCAAATTTTTAAAAAATAAAAAATTGATTTGGTTGGAGATCTTAGCAGATCACTAGTATATTGAGTAGTACCCGTAACTAGTGCTTTGTCACGGATTGTTGTGTCTATTTTTTTAAAAATAATTCTCGACAATCTAACCTTAAGGATTTCAAGATATATCTAATATAATGATATTCACAAATTTTCAAAAAATAAAAAATTAACTTGGTTTGTAAAATTTAATATTTAATAAACGAAGTGGTTATTTGTCAAATACCGTTGTCTCGAATGATACCAGACAACGATTTTGGACAAATAAACCGTTGTCTGATAACAGACAACGGTATTTTAACTAATACAGTTGTAACGTAAAGCTTCAGAGAATGATATGTATAAAGATACCGTTGTCTAACACTAGTTATGTTTTTTTGAACATAAATATAAATTAACTTAATAAATTTGAAAATTTTTAATGACATATTCAGTCACAGCTCTCGACGATCCAAACGTAAGGATATCAAGATATATCTAATATACTAATATTCCCAAATTTTTAAAAAAGAAAAAATTGATTTGGTTGGAGATCTTAGTAGATCACTAGTATATTGACTAGTACCCGTAACTAGTTCTTTGTCACGGATTGTTATTTTTATTTTTTTAAAAATATTTCTCGACAATCCAACCTTAAGCATGTCAAGATATATCCAATATGATGATATTGACAAATTTTGAAAAAATAAAAAATTAACTGTTTGTAAAATTTAATATTTAATAAACGAAGTGGTCTTGCTAAACGAAATGGTTATTTGTCAAATACTGTTGTCTCGAGTGATACAAGACAAAGATTTTGGACAAATAAACCATTGTCCGATAACAAACAACGGTATTTTAACAAATACAGTTGTATTGTGAAGTTTCAGACAACGATATATTATAAAGATACCGTTGTCTGACACTAGTTATGTTTTTTTGAACATAATTATAAATAAACATATTAAATTTGAAAAATTTTAGTGATATATTCGATAAACATATATATTTTTATTCTTAATCTAACGGCTAATATTTAATCTCATTTCAATTAAGGGCTCTTATTTCGCCACCTTAGCAATCCAGGTGAAAGATTTTCCACCAAACACGTGCTTGCACATCAGACAACGGTTTATTTGTAAAATGCTTGTGTAGATAAGTTTATGACAATAGTTTAAATTTGAAAAAGCTTGTCTGAATGTGTTGAAGACAACGGTTTAATATACAAACCCGTTGTGTGAACATATATATATATATATATATATATATATATATATATATATATATATTCTTAATCTAATATATCTAATCTCAGTTCAATCAAGGGATCTTATTTCGCCACCTCGGCAATCCAGGTGAAAGATTTTCCACCAATCACATGTTGTCACTTAAGTCAACGGTTTATTTGTAAAACTCTTGTATAAATGAGTTTATGACAACAGTTTAAATTTATAAAAGCTTGTCTGGAAGTGTTGAAGACAACGATATTTTAACTAATAAAGTTGTAATGTGAAGTTTCAGAGAACGATATGTTATAAAGATACCGTTGTATGACACTAGTTATGTTTTTTTGAACATAAATATAAATTAACTTAATAAATTTGAAATTTTTTAATGATATATTCAGTCACAGCTCTCGACGATCCAAACGTACAAATGTCAAGATATATCTAATATATTGATATTCCCAAATTTTCAAAAAATAAAAAATTGATTTGGTTGAAGATCTTAGTAGATCACTAGTATATTGAGTAGTACCCGTAACTAGTGCTTTGTCACGGATTGGTGTTTCTATTTTTTTAAAAATAATTCTCGACAATCCAACCTTAAGGATTTCAAGATATATCTAATATAATGATATCCACAAATTTTCAAAAAATAAAAAATTAACTTGGTTTGTAAAATTTAATATTTAATAAACGAAGTGGTTATTTGTCAAATACCGTTGTCTCGAATGATACCAGACAACGATTTTGGACAAATAAACGGTTGTCTGATAACAAACAACGGTATTTTAACTAATACAGTTGTAATGTGAAGCTTCAGAGAACGATATGTTATAAAGATACCATTGTCTGACACTAGTTATGTTTTCTTGAACATAAATATAAATTAAATTAATAAATTTGAAATTTTTTAATGATATATTCAATCAAATTTCTCGACGATCCAAATGTACGGATGTCAAGATATATCTAAAATATTGATATTCCCAAATTTTTAAAAAATAAAAAATTGATTTGGTTGGAGATCTTAGCAGATCACTAGTATATTGAGTAGTACCCGTAACTAGTGCTTTGTCACGGATTGTTGTGTCTATTTTTTTAAAAATAATTCTCGACAATCCAACCTTAAGGATTTCAAGATATATCTAATATAATGATATTCACAAATTTTCAAAAAATAAAAAATTAACTTGGTTTGTAAAATTTAATATTTAATAAACGAAGTGGTTATTTGTCAAATACCGTTGTCTCGAATGATACCAGACAACGATTTTGGACAAATAAACCGTTGTCTGATAACAGACAACGGTATTTTAACTAATACAGTTGTAACGTGAAGCTTCAGAGAATGATATGTATAAAGATACCATTGTCTGACACTAGTTATGTTTTTTTGAACATAAATATAAATTAACTTAATAAATTTGAAAATTTTTAATGACATATTCAGTCACAGCTCTCGACGATCCAAACGTACGGATATCAAGATATATCTAATATACTAATATTCCCAAATTTTTAAAAAAGAAAAAATTGATTTGGTTGGAGATCTTAGTAGATCACTAGTATATTGACTAGTACCCGTAACTAGTTCTTTGTCACGGATTGTTATTTTTATTTTTTTAAAAATATTTCTCGACAATCCAACCTTAAGGATGTCAAGATATATCCAATATGATGATATTGACAAATTTTGAAAAAATAAAAAATTAACTGTTTGTAAAATTTAATATTTAATAAACGAAGTGGTCTTGCTAAACGAAATGGTTATTTGTCAAATACTGTTGTCTCGAGTGATACAAGACAAAGATTTTGGACAAATAAACCATTGTCCGATAACAAACAACGGTATTTTAACAAATACAGTTGTATTGTGAAGTTTCAGACAACGATATATTATAAAGATACCGTTGTCTGACACTAGTTATGTTTTTTTGAACATAATTATAAATAAACATAATAAATTTGAAAAATTTTAGTGATATATTCGATAAACATATATATTTTTATTCTTAATCTAACGGCTAATATTTAATCTCATTTCAATTAAGGGCTCTTATTTCGCCACCTTAGCAATCCAGGTGAAAGATTTTCCACCAAACACGTGCTTGCACATCAGACAACGGTTTATTTGTAAAATGCTTGTGTAGATAAGTTTATGACAATAGTTTAAATTTGAAAAAGCTTGTCTGAATGTGTTGAAGACAACGGTTTAATATACAAACCCGTTGTGTGAACATATATATATATATATATATATATATATATATATATATATATATATAATCTAATATATCTAATCTCAGTTCAATCAAGGGATCTTATTTCGCCACCTCAGCAATCCAGGTGAAAGATTTTCCACCAATCACATGTTGTCACTTAAGTCAACGGTTTATTTGTAAAACTCTTGTATAAATAAGTTTATGACAACAGTTTAAATTTATAAAAGCTTGTCTGGAAGTGTTGAAGACAACGATATTTTAACTAATAAAGTTGTAATGTGAAGTTTCAGAGAACGATATGTTATAAAGATACTGTTGTATTACACTAGTTATGTTTTTTTGAACATAAATATAAATTAACTTAATAAATTTGAAATTTTTTAATGATATATTCAGTCACAGCTCTCGACGATCCAAACGTACAATTGTCAAGATATATCTAATATATTGATATTCCCAAATTTTCACAAAATAAAAAATTGATTTGGTTGAAGATCTTAGTAGATCACTAGTATATTGAGTAGTACCCGTAACTAGTGCTTTGTCACGGATTGATGTTTCTATTTTTTTAAAAATAATTCTCGACAATCCAACCTTAAGGATTTCAAGATATATCTAATATAATGATATCCACAAATTTTCAAAAAATAAAAAATTAACTTGGTTTGTAAAATTTAATATTTAATAAACGAAGTGGTTATTTGTCAAATACCGTTGTCTCGAATGATACCAGACAACGATTTTTGACAAATAAACGATTGTCTGATAACAGACAACGGTATTTTAACTAATACAGTTGTAATGTGAAGCTTCAGAGAACGATATGTTATAAAGATACCATTGTCTGACACTAGTTATGTTTTCTTGAACATAAATATAAATTAACTTAATAAATTTGAAATTTTTTAATGATATATTCAATCAAATTTCTCGACGATCCAAATGTATGGATGTCAAGATATATCTAATATATTGATATTCCCAAATTTTTAAAAAAATAAAAAATTGATTTGGTTGGAGATCTTAGCAGATCACTAGTATATTGAGTAGTACCCGTAACTAGTGCTTTGTCACGGATTGTTGTGTCTATTTTTTTGAAAATAAATCTCGACAATCCAACCTTAAGGATTTCAAGATATATCTAATATAATGATATTCACAAATTTTCAAAAAATAAAAAATTAAATTGGTTTGTAAAATTTAATATTTAATAAACGAAGTGGTTATTTGTCAAATACCGTTGTCTCGAATGATACCAGACAACGATTTTGGACAAATAAACCGTTGTCTGATAACAGACAACGGTATTTTAACTAATACAGTTGTAATGTGAAGCTTCAGAGAATGATATGTATAAAGATACCGTTGTCTGACACTAGTTATGTTTTTTTGAACATAAATATAAATTAACTTAATATATTTGAAAAATTTTAATGATATATTCAGTCACAGCTCTCGACGATCCAAACGTACGGATGTCAAAATATATCTAATATACTGATATTCCCAAATTTTTAAAAAATAAAAAATTGATTTGGTTGGAGATCTTAGTAGATCACTAGTATATTGACTAGTACCCGTAACTAGTTCTTTGTCACAGATTGATATTTCTATTTTTTAAAAAATATTTCTCGACAATCCAACCTTAAGGATTTCAAGATATATCTAATATAATGATATCCACAAATTTTCAAAAAATAAAAAATTAACTTGGTTTGTAAAATTTAATATTTAATAAACGAAGTGGTTATTTGTCAAATACCGTTGTCTCGAATGATACCAGACAACGATTTTGGACAAATAAACGGTTGTCTGATAACAAACAACGGTATTTTAACTAATACAGTTGTAATGTGAAGCTTCAGAGAACGATATGTTATAAAGATACCATTGTCTGACACTAGTTATGTTTTCTTGAACATAAATATAAATTAACTTAATTAATTTGAAATTTTTTAATGATATATTCAATCAAATTTCTCGACGATCCAAATGTACGGATGTCAAGATATATCTAAAATATTGATATTCCCAAATTTTTAAAAAATAAAAAATTGATTTGGTTGGAGATCTTAGCAGATCACTAGTATATTGAGTAGTACCCGTAACTAGTGCTTTGTCACGGATTGTTGTGTCTATTTTTTTAAAAATAATTCTCGACAATCCAACCTTAAGAATTTCAAGATATATCTAATATAATGATATTCACAAATTTTCAAAAAATAAAAAATTAACTTGGTTTGTAAAATTTAATATTTAATAAACGAAGTGGTTATTTGTCAAATACCGTTGTCTCGAATGATACCAGACAACGATTTTGGACAAATAAACCGTTGTCTGATAACAGACAACGGTATTTTAACTAATACATTTGTAACGTGAAGCTTCAGAGAATGATATGTATAAAGATACCGTTGTCTGACACTAGTTATGTTTTTTTGAACATAAATATAAATTAACTTAATAAATTTGAAAATTTTTAATGACATATTCAGTCACAGCTCTCGACGATCCAAACATACGGATATCAAGATATATCTAATATACTAATATTCCCAAATTTTTAAAAAATAAAAAATTGATTTGGTTGGAGATCTTAGTAGATCACTAGTATATTGACTAGTACCCGTAACTAGTTCTTTGTCACGGATTGTTATTTTTATTTTTTTAAAAATATTTCTCGACAATCCAACCTTAAGGATGTCAAGATATATCCAATATGATGATATTGACAAATTTTGAAAAAATAAAAAATTAACTGTTTGTAAAATTTAATATTTAATAAACGAAGTGGTCTTGCTAAACGAAGTGGTTATTTGTCAAATACTGTTGTCTCGAGTGATACAAGACAAAGATTTTGGACAAATAAACCATTGTCCGATAACAAACAACGGTATTTTAACAAATACAGTTGTATTGTGAAGCTTCAGACAACGATATATTATAAAGATACCGTTGTCTGACACTAGTTATGTTTTTTTGAACATAATTATAAGTAAACATAATAAATTTGAAAAAATTTAGTGATATATTCGATAAACATATATATTTTTATTCTTAATCTAACGGCTAATATTTAATCTCATTTCAATTAAAGGCTCTTATTTCGCCACCTTAGCAATCCAGGTGAAAGATTTTCCACTAATCACGTGCTTGCACATCAGACAACGGTTTATTTGTAAAATGCTTGTGTAGATAAGTTTATGACAATAGTTTAAATTTGAAAAAGCTTGTCTGAATGTGTTGAAGACAACGGTTTAATATACAAACCCGTTGTGTGAACATATATATATATATATATATATATATATATATATATATATATATATATAATCTAATATATCTAATCTCTGTTCAATCAAGGGATCTTATTTCGCCACCTCGGCAATCCAGGTGAAAGATTTTCCACCAATCACATGTTGTCACTTAAGTCAACGGTTTATTTGTAAAACTCTTGTATAAATAAGTTTATGACAACAGTTTAAATTTATAAAAGCTTGTCTGGAAGTGTTGAAGACAACGATATTTTAACTAATAAAGTTGTAATGTGAAGTTTCAGAGAACGATATGTTATAAAGATACCGTTGTATGACACTAGTTATGTTTTTTTGAACATAAATATAAATTAACTTAATAAATTTGAAATTTTTTAATGATATATTCAGTCACAGCTCTCGACGATCCAAACGTACAAATGTCAAGATATATCTAATATATTGATATTCCCAAATTTTCAAAAAATAAAAAATTGATTTGGTTGAAGATCTTAGTAGATCACTAGTACACTGAGTAGTACCCGTAACTAGTGCTTTGTCACGGATTGGTGTTTCTATTTTTTTAAAAATAATTCTCGACAATCCAACCTTAAGGATTTCAAGATATATCTAATATAATGATATTCACAAATTTTCAAAAAATAAAAAATTAACTTGGTTTGTAAAATTTAATATTTAATAAACGAAGTGGTTATTTGTCAAATACCGTTGTCTCGAATGATACCAGACAACGATTTTGGACAAATAAACGGTTGTCTGATAACAGACAACGGTATTTTAACTAATACAGTTGTAATGTGAAGCTTCAGAGAACGATATGTTATAAAGATACCATTGTCTGACACTAGTTATGTTTTCTTGAACATAAATATAAATTAACTTAATAAATTTGAAATTTTTTAATGATATATTCAATCAAATTTCTCGACGATCCAAATGTACGGATGTCAAGATATATCTAAAATATTGATATTCCCAAATTTTTAAAAAATAAAAAATTGATTTGGTTGGAGATCTTAGCAGATCACTAGTATATTGAGTAGTACCCGTAACTAGTGCTTTGTCACGGATTGTTGTGTCTATTTTTTTAAAAATAATTCTCGACAATCCAACCTTAAGGATTTCAAGATATATCTAATATAATAATATTCACAAATTTTCAAAAAATAAAAAATTAACTTGGTTTGTAAAATTTAATATTTAATAAACGAAGTGGTTATTTGTCAAATACCGTTGTTGAAAGGCACAGTGTATAAACTTGTAACACTATAACTAATGTAACTCAAACTAAAGGAAAAGATACTTAACCAGAAGACAATCAAGAACAGGAAGTCACAAGAAATCAACACTAAATGAAGACGAGGTAATTGATACAATTAAACATGCTAACTATGATCAAGCCAAGAAGAAATCATTGAGAGAAGTTCAAGTCAAAGTTGTTCATGCCTCGGTGATTTGATTAATCAAGAATCAAGATCATAACTATCAGTATCAACAAGACCAATTGATTTCAAGTGAAGAAGAAGGAAAGCAAATATTGGAAAGCCAAGTTATTCAGTGAATATGGTAATTTATTCAAGAAGCAGAAACACTATCAAGACTAGTCACTTATGAACCAGACCAGTGCATCAAGTGTCAGGACATTGATAGCAAGTTTATGTCAGTAATAAAGAACCATGTTCAAGAGCTTGTTGAAGAATAAAGAAGACATGAAGATATCACAAGTTCAAGATGTGCATTGAAGTTTCAAGTTGAAGACCAGAATATTTTCTAAGTACTAAATGTTCTGGATGGCTAAGTAGAAATTCTCAAGTAGAAGTTCTACTTAGGAATTTCGAGATAGCCAAGTAGAAGTTCCACTTAGGAATTTCGAGATAGCCAAGTAGAAATTCTCAAGTAGAAGTTCTACTTAGGTGCAGCTTCAACATGACACATGGCATCTTCTGATTGGCAGATTTCCAAGCTTTCAAGATAAGGCAAGAATTATGTGGACATCATTGGGCCACGTACATCTTAGTCTTTGAAGACTACAGGACATAGATTACATGTAGTATAAATAGAAGTACTTGTGTAATGTTTTAGTTAGTGAGCAATTCTAGAGAAAAACACAAGAGAAAAAGAGAGAGTGCATTCACAGAGCTTAGTATCATTCACTTCTCTCTCAACTTCTGTTATACTTTGTAATGAATGTTGTAGCAACCCTTTCAAGTTATATATAAAGAAATATATTCCTTGAATCTGTGTGTTCATTTATTGCATCGTTTTTATTGCTTCTCATATTCGAAAAGTTGTATTCACCCCCCCTCTACAACACATTTGGACCTAACAATTGGTATCAAAGCTATATGTTTAACATACAAAACATAGATCCTTGTGTTGAATCGTGAGTTTTTCATTTTTCAGATCTACTTTTCATTTTCTCGAAAAGTGTGTTTTAATTCGTTTGTATTGAAAAACTCATCTGAAAAATTATTTAAATACTCCAGGTGTGATTATTTAGCTTGGGTGTATTTTAATTAATTTTTGTGAATTTATCTGGGTTAGTTCATATTTGGTGTTCTTGAGTGTTCATCATCTGTTCTTATCAAAGAATACAACCCAACAACTTTTTGATCTCCTTTTTCAATAGTAAAAGAATAAAAAGGTGGTTTTTGGACTTTTTGATTTACTTTATTCGGCCGAAAGTAAAAGACATACTCAGTACCTAGCAAGTGGGTTAGGTGGGTTTGGTGAGTAAAGCATTCAAAATCAAAAAGTGTTAAAGAGATAATATTGTTTATTCAATATTAAAGTAATCTGCAGAAAAATTATTCTAAGGCAAAAATTTCTACATAGAATTTCTACTTGAGAATTTCTACATAGAATTTCGACTTGGACAATTTCTACTTGATGATTTCGACTTGAGCAAAATTTCTACTTAGAGAAATTTCGACTTAGGCAAAAGTTCTACATAAATATTCTACATAGCCTAGTCTTGGGTACTTAGAAACTTTTAGTGACCAGAATTGAGATGGCTCCTAAAAATGCATTCAAGATCCCAATGTTCAACAAAGATCACTATGAAGAATGGGTTTTCAAAATGAGACTATATCTAGAGACTGTTAACCCTGAATATCTGGAAGTCCTTGACAAGGGTAAATTTGTCCCAATGGTAGTTATTCCTTCACATACGGAAGGAGGAGTGGTTATACCACCTCGGTCTGAGCCTAAAAAAGTCTCGGAGTTTTCGGATGCTGACAAGGAACAAATAGCTTATGATACTGCCATACGACAAACCTTGATGGAATCTCTTGATCATGAAATGTTCAACATAGTCAAAGGTCTGACTACAGCGAAGAAGATTTGGGACAAGATAGAAGTTGTCATGGAAGGATCTGCAGAGGTCAGAAGCAACAAAACACTCATACTCAAGATGGAGTATGACACCTTTAGAATACGAAAAGGAGAAGGCATAACAGACGTCTACCTACGATTCAGTCAGTTGGTATTGGATTTGAATCTGAGAGGTGTAACTCTCCCCATGGTTGAGACTAATACGAGATATCTGAGGAACCAGCCAAAAAGCATTGAGCATAGGGTCTACGCAATCAGAGAAACCAGAGATTTGCATACAACTTCTCTGGAAGAGTATTATGGAATATTAAAGACCTATGAGCTGGAAACGCTTCAAGATCAAGCATGGGACAATGATTCAAAGTCAAAAGAAAGTGCATCAGGATTAGTTGCTGATGAGGAAGAGTCTAAGAAGGCAATGGTTACAGCAAAGCCTAAATCATCACTTGCACCACATCAAGTTGATAATGATGACGAGTGCGCATCTGACAGTGATGATGACTACTACACCCAAGAAGAGCTGGACAACATGGACGATAGTGTCGTGGCATACATGGCAAGGAAGTTCAGCAACATGAGATTTAGAAAGAGCAACCGACCACAGAGAAAATCTTCATCTTATTATCGGGCTGCTAAGGGTGGTGGTAGTTCGTCAGGCTACAAAGGAAAAGGCAAGAATACCAGCTACAAATCTCCTTTGGATTTCAAAATGAAGTTCAAATGCTATAATTGTGGTGAAGCTGGACACTTTGCCTCGGACTGCAAAAAGCCTAGACAGACTTATCCAAAAGAAACATTTGAAGCTCTCAAAAGCAACTATGAAGCACTGTTGAAGGAAAGACATGGAAAACGAGCTTTATTGGTGACAGAAGGAAGAGCTTGGGATGATTCAGATGAGGAAGACGTTACTCATGTAGCGAACTTTGCGCTCATGGCTGAGACATCAGAGGAACCAGAGGTACCAGTTCTGACTCTTAAAGTAGAAATGTCTATTGATGATTATAAGGAACAGAACGGGGCTCTTAGTGAAGAGATCTATATGTTGTGCAAAAGCCTAGACTCTTCTCAAAAGGAACAGAAAACACTTGTTGCCAAATGCAGAATGCTTGAGGCAAAAGTGGAAGAGCTAGAGGCTGCTTGCACTGTAGATACTTCTCTAAGAGACTTTATTAAATCTCTGGAACACAAGCTCGTCTTTAAGGAAGAAGTAGAAGCATGTCTTAGGAACAATCTAGCTGAGTTAGAAACAAAATGCGAAGCTTACAAACTAGCTGCTAGTAAAGTGTATGTAGATAATGACACTTTTAAGAAGATAACTGGAGTAAGTATAGGGCTTGATTATTCTGATCTTCTTAAGAAAGAAGGAAAGAGACCTATTGACCCTAGTTCCAGTGACCTTAAACAGGAAACACCTAGAATTCTTAAATCGGCTGTCAAACCTATCTACAAACATCTTGTTCCTAGAATAGAAGAAGAAGAGACTGAATTGATAGCTAGATATGAGATTGAGATGGAAGATCGCCAGAAAGAACAACCTGTAACTCCTATCAAACAAGTTAAAATCAATTTCCCTAGAGATGAATCTAGACTGGGATTAGGAGCTAAGGCTGTTAAGCAACAAGGAAAGAGAGAGAAAGGCATAAAAGAGGTTAAGGCTGAACGAATAAAGAAAGCATGTTATCATTGTAAATCTACTGAACATCTTTCTTATGCATGCAAAGCTAACATGAATGTTCCTGCTGCACATGCCATGCCTACCACACATACAATGAATAATCTGCATCAGAATCATGCACAGTGTGGTCAACCTAACTGTATGCCATGCACTTTTAATATCATGCAAACTTTTGTGCATTTAATGAATGCATCTAGCCAGTCATGCTCAAATACTGTTGCTAGTTCAAATATCAAGAAAAAGTATGGTAGAGCCAAGACTGTCAGTCCTCCTAAAGTTAGGAGTGACAAACCTTCTCCTAAGACTGACAAATCTGTCAAGTCTGAGAAAGGAAAGGAGATAGTCGAAAGCTTTAGTAATGTGAAGAAAAGTGCATCTCCTGTTGTTAAATCTGTTGATTCTCGATCTTATCGAAAAACCGGGCCCAATCAAAGTTGGGTTCCGAAGAATGTCTAATCAATCTGTCATTGCAGGGCATTAAGCAGAATAGAAATAAAGTTATATGGGTGCTAGACAGTGGAGCATCGAGGCATATGACTGGAAACAAGTCCCTGCTTACAGAGTTGGTTATGAAGGCTGGCCCTTATGTTACCTTTGGAGATGACAGCATAGGTGTGACTAAGGGATATGGCAAACTGAAAACTGGCAATGTCATCATTGAAGATATTTCCTATGTTGAGGGACTAAAGCACAATCTGTTGAGTATAAGTCAATTCTGTGACAAAGGTTACGAAATTGTCTTCAACAAGAAAGGTGTCTCAATCACTCACATCAAGGAAGGCTCACTAGCTTTGAGAGGAGTTCGAAAGGCAGATCTTTTTGTTGCAGATATGGATTCAGCAAATCAGGATGAGGTCACCTGTTTCTACAGCAAAGCCTCGGATGATGAAAGCTGGTTATGGCACAAAAAGCTATCTCACTTAAACTTCAAAACGATGAATGCTCTCGCGAGGCGAGAATTGGTGAGAGATCTACCTCAAATGGAGTTCGCTCCGAAAGGACTCTGTGAAGCTTGTGAAATGGGAAAGTCGAAGCGAGCATCGCATAAAAGCAAAGAAATTTCTAGTATTACTGAGCCTCTGCAACTTCTTCATATGGATTTGTTTGGCCCAGTGAATGTCCTATCTTTGTCTAGGAAAAGATATGCTTTAGTAATCGTGGATGACTTCTCCAAGTATACATGGGTATTGTTCGCAATGACGAAAGACGAAGTACCTTTCTTAATCATTGATCACATCACTCAAATTGAGAATGTTTCAACACTTACTGTGAAGACGATTAGATCAGACAATGGCACTGAATTCAAAAACGCAGTGCTAAATGACTTCTGTGTATCTAAGGGAATACGTCGTCAGTATTCAGCCCCGAGAACTCCACAGCAAAATGGAGTAGTTGAAAGGAAGAATAGAACTTTGGTTGAAGCAGCAAGAACTTTGTTGTATGATTCAAAACTTCCTTTGTATTTCTGGGCCGAAGCAGTGAGTACCGCTTGTTACACTCAAAATAGAACCTTGATCATAAAAGATAAAGAAAAGACACCATGTGAGCTAATGAACAACAAAAGACCAACAATCAAATACTTTCATGTCTTCGGAGCAAAATGCTATGTGCTTATAGATGATGAAAATCTAGGCAAGTTTGCAGCAAAAGCTCGTGAAGGAATCTTTGTTGGTTACTCTACAGACGTGGTGGCAGCTTATAGAGTGTTCTTGGTGAATGATCGAAAAGTGACTGAAAGTTACAACGTCAGATTCGACGATACCAAACTCTCATCAATTTCAAGAGATTCTAGTGAACCTGAGTCCCTAAAATTTCAGAATCTGGACTTAGAAGATCTTGAAGATGAACCTGAGTTGGTTGTTCCATTAAATGTTCCAAGCGTACGTGAAGAACCTGAGTCTAGTGAACAAGCTAATTCTACAAGATCAGGAGAGACTTCTTCAGTACCAACCGGCAACAACTCAGGGGGAGTAAATAGCAGCTCAAGGACTACTGTTCAAGGCTCGAGTCGAGTTGACTCTAGTTCTGTAGGAGCTGGCACTAACTCAGGGGGAGTTAGTGAAAATATTCAAAGTAGTCAGCACCCCAACTCAGAAAGTCAAGCTGAATCATCTAGACAATTTCCAGGTGAACGGGTATGGAATAGAGACCATCCGTTTGAGTTAATTATTGGTGATCCAGATGCTGGTGTGACTACTAGAAGAACTGCAAGAGCTGACATGGCTAATATCTCCTTATATTCTGGGTTCTTATCCAAGCTTGAACCTAAAGAAATAGAAGAAGCTCTTGGCGATGCTGATTGGGTGATTGCAATGCAAGAGGAACTCAATCAGTTTGAAAGGCAGAAAGTTTGGAAACTGGTACCCCGACCAAAGAACAAATCCGTAATTGGAGCTAGGTGGGTATTCAGAAATAAACTGGATGAAAACGGACTTGTAACACGAAACAAGGCTCGTTTGGTTGCAAAAGGTTATTCTCAGCGAGAAGGAATTGATTATGATGAAACCTATGCACCAGTTGCAAGACTTGAGGCAGTCAGGATGTTTTTGGCATTTGCAGCACATAAGAACTTCAAAGTTTTCCAGATGGACGTGAAAAGTGCCTTCCTGAACGGAGAGTTAGAAGAAGAAGTGTATCTGGAACAGCCGCCTGGCTTCGTTGATCCAGAACATGCAGATTTTGTGTATCTACTCTTCAAATCTGTCTATGGCCTCAGGCAATCCCCAAGGCGATGGTATGAAACCCTATCTCTATTCTTAATTGAAAATGGTTTTGTTAGGGGAGTAATTGATAAAACATTGTTCTATAAAGTTGTGAGAAATGACTTAATACTTGTTCAAGTATATGTGGACGATATTATTTTTGGGTCATCAAATGAGCGCTTGTGCGAGAAATTTGCCAAGCTAATGCAGGAAAAATATGAGATGAGCATGATGGGAGAGCTGTCCTTCTTCCTTGGATTACAGATCAGTCAGAGAAAAGATGGTATCTTTATCTGTCAATCCAAGTACGTCAGAGATTTACTCAAGAAGTATAATTTAGAAGATACATCAGCAGCTAAGACTCCCATGGCAACAGCCACGAAGCTTGATGAAGACAAATCAGGTAAATCAGTTGACATCACAAGCTGTCGAGGTATGATTGGCTCACTCCTCTATTTAACTGCAAGTAGACCAGATATAATGTTCGCAACTTGTTTATGTGCAAGGTTCCAAGCGGATCCTAGAGAATCATATCTCGTAGCCGTCAAAAGAATTTTTAGGTATCTCAAGGGCACACCAAATCTAGGGATTTGGTACCCAAGAGATACAGGTTTTAATCTTATTGGCTATTCGGATTCAGACTATGCAGGTTGCAGGATTGATAGGAAAAGCACATCTGGTGCTTGCCAATTTCTTGGCAGAAGATTGGTGTCCTGGCAAAGTAAAAAACAACATACAGTATCTACTTCTACTGCTGAAGCTGAGTACATTGCTGCTGGAAGCTGTGTAGCTCAAATACTGTGGATGAGGAACCAATTGAAGGATTATGGCATGGAGCATAAGAAAATTCCAATCATGTGTGACAACACAAGTGCCATTGCCATAACCAACAATCCTGTAGATCACTCAAGAACCAAGCATATTGACATCAGGTATCATTTCATAAGAGAACATGTCGAGGAGGGGACTGTGGAGCTACATTTTTTGCCCACAATGCAACAAATTGCAGATATATTCACCAAACCTCTTGATGAAGTAACATTCAATAGGTTGGTTGGTGAATTGGGAATGCTTAACACAAGTTAGTAAAGCCTTCTATCTGTAAAATCCATGTTTATGTTTGTATGTGCAATCTAATCAATCATTATGTGCTTAGACTTTAAAATGCCTAATTAATGATTGTTATAGGTTGCATATAGTGTGATTTTGCGTGAATTCATTGTGTTTTAAGTGTCTTTTATAGCACAAATCTGTGAATTTATGCTTGTTAGATTGCATGATCATAGGGGGAGTTAAATTCATAATAGTCTAAATATTGCATGATTTTTAGATGAATTTACCTGTGTTTTTCATGTAATTAGAGGCCTTAGAATTATCAAGGAATGTTTTAATTATGTCATATATTAAAATCCTTGAATTGATATTTATATTAATTTGGCAAAATTAATTGTTGAGTTTTTCAAAGAAAAATTGTCAAATTATTCTAAGTATCTTCAAAATTTCGAGTTAGTCTCTATCTCGAAACTCATGTAGAAATTCGACTTGAATTTCGACTTGAGCTTCCAGGGTGAAGTTTTGAAAATTCTAAGTCTGGGAAGAATTTCGAGTTAGTACCTATCTCGAAATTCATCTCGAAATTCGACTTAGAGTTCGAGTTCGAGTTACCAGTGTGCCTAGTTCTATCTTCAAAATATTCGAGATAAAGTCTATCTCGAATTTTATCTCTAAGGTTGAGATGAGGTTTCCATTAAGTGAATATTTTGAAAAGAACTGAGAATTAACTTCGAGTTAGTCTATCTCGAACTTTATCTCGAAGTTCGACATGATGTTCGAGATAGAGTTCTTAGTCTATCTCAAAACTCAACTCGAATTTCGACTTGGTGTTCGAGATAGAGTTCTCAGTTAAGCTAAAGGGAATTTTTCGAGTTACACTCCTAACTCGAAACATATCTTGAATTACCCTGGACTTTTTGATTCAAGGAAATATTTTGGAAAGAATTTGAGATTAACTTCGAGTTAGTCTATCTCGAACTTTATCTCGAAGTTCGACTTGATGTTCGAGATAGAGTTCTTAGTCTATCTCGAAACTCAACTCGAATTTCGACTTGATGTTCGAGATAGACTCTAACTCGAAAAGTATCTTGAATTTTATTTTTTCCAAGTTTACTACAAATCAATAATGTTCAAGATAGTATTTCCCTATAGTTTCTGCTGTAATTTTGGTTAAAGTGCTTCTTTGTGCATAATTGTTCGAGTTAACCTCTATCTCGAACTTTATCTCGAAGTTCGACTTGATGTTCGAGATAGAAAAGTTCGAGATAGAAAAGTTCGAGATAGAGTTCGACTTAGATGTCCCCTGTATGGACTTAATACTTTTCACATGTCATTTCTCATTCACCTATATATACATCTCTAACTCGATGCCTAATTCACTTTACCTAATTCTAATTTTCAGCAGCCGTTTCACAAGAACAGTGCGATTTCACTAATTACATACCTTTGATCCGTGTTTTTGTGATTAAACTCGTACTAATCACGAATTACTGCCGATTTTTTGACTGCTATTGTCTGTGTTAACCTTAATCTTTGTGTTAGTGTGTTTTGTGAACATCCATACACACGCATATACATACACACGAACATATATTGTTTGTGTACTGTTCATAAACGCGATTCCATTTTCTCCATCTATAAACACACACGATTCCACTGGTATACACACGAAATAGTAATTGGTTGTTGAATTGAATCCCGTAGTTTGATTTCTCAGATTCCGTTTGGTGTTCTTGAAAAATTAAAAGGGTTACAATTCTCTTTTGTAATTCGGAAAATTAATTGTTTTTCAAAATTAAAATAAAAATTCACATCTTCTTAAAGAAAAACATTTAATCAAAATGGCTCACCAATTTTCCCTTGCTAAAAACAATTTTTACAATATTTCTACGGAAATTGGTGATCAACTCCCGCGGTTTAAGTTTTGGATACGATTTCTCAATTTGTATTCCAAAGCTAGCCAAGCTTTTACTGCTAAACCTACACTAGTACATGATGCTTTACAGCAATTATGGACTAGTACGGTTACTTTTGGGAGTAAATCAACCCCCTACGGTTTCAGGTTTACCTTAGCGGGTCAGGAATATGAGGTGACAGAACAAATTGTCAACAAAGTTCTAGGATTCCCAATTAAAGATGCCTATGATCCAGAACCTACTGCTGCAGAACGCCTCAGATTCTTTGAAGAAATTGGATGTTATCCTACAAAAGGCCCAATCACGGGAAATATCCAAAAGCAATTCTTCCATGCGGAATGGAATTACTTTTTCGAGGCCATCACAAGATGTTTTCGGGCACGCGAAAAAGACTTTCATCAAATTCCAATTCCAATGCAAACCTTTGCAGTTGCCCTAGCAAGAGAACTGGATATAAACTATGGACGAATAGTTCTCTCTGAGATAGTGGCCTCAATGGGATCCCTTGCAAGCAGAGACCTCTCTACCACTGACGTAGTCTGCTGGTTTCCTCGGTTTCTTCAAATGCTAATCAATGACTTAATACCGAAGGATGCTCTTGCTATTAGACAGGGATTTGCCAGAAGCCCCACATCTGAATCGCTAGGGATGGGCACTAAGTCACTTGCAACCATTGCTAATCAGGATAAACATCAAGGTAAACCAATGTCTACTCCTGAAAATATTCAAATGTGGCTTAGATATGATGCAGGAGTTACCAATTTGGAGGCATCATCACAAGTCTCATCACATGCTCAAAATCCATCTGTTCATGCCGAGGCATTTGATGAGATTCCTGATGAGGAAAGCGATGATGCACAAGGTAATCAATCAGGTAATCTCTCTCTGCATACTATTCATTCCTCCTCCTATGTTTCTGATTCCGCGACCCGAGAGACTGCTAACCCGCAGGATCTATCCCAGGGTAAGAGCCATATTTCTGACTCTGAGTCTGATACACATTCCTATTCTTTATCACCCCTGTTAACGGAAGTCAGAAAACCAGCACGTACATATATACAAGATGATGAGGAGAATGAACCCGAAGAGCAGCAACTTATTCGCAAGAAAGCCAAACTTTTCCACGCTGCTACTTCACAACCACAGTCAAACCCTAGCGTGTCACACGCAACCACTCCACCTCACGCGAGTGGTTCACCCCTTGAACATTCTGCACATAGGGATTTTGATTTTGGTCAGGATGATGTGCCTCTTGATGATACTGTTGCTTCAAGAGGACATGAAGTATTAAGAACTTCAGCCGTACCTTCACCGGTACGTACTGATGCTGCAAAGAGGATCGGTTCTGATGTCGTACAAGGACACTTTGCAGCCTCTCAGACTGAGATTCCAACTCAGGAACAAACAGAATTTGATCCCATAACTGTCAACAACATTTCTTATCAAGTTTCTGCAGGTACTGCTTCACTTTTTGGATCAATCATTGAAGACATACACCAGCGTGAGACAGGGAGTGTGTGTGAGAGGTTAGGGAGAGAGGGACCTTCATTTTTAAGGCCCGAAACCGAGCGCCAAATACCAACAGAACGAGTATTAGAGCGAGGTCACCTAAACCAAACACCGTCCCTTAATATTGAAAATTTTGATACTCGTATGACTTCAATGGAAAATCAGATGAGGCAGTTCGGGCAGACAATGGGGCAGTTCGGGATCAATATTGGAAACAACCAAAGGGCTCTAGACGACTACGCAGCAAGAATGGCAAGTCAAGCTACAGCTTTTGATGATTTGACAAATAAGGTCAATGACTTGGGCCATGCTGGTGGTGTCTTGGGAAGCACTCTCAATGAGAGGATGGGGGCATTGGAGTCTACAATGCATACAATGACTGTGGAGATCAGTCGAATGATGTTCGCAGTCAGGAGCTTTGTGCCCCCGGAGTGCTTCGAGTCGCAACAACCTCCCCCCGATGCTGGAGCAGGTGGTGCAGGTGGTGCTAGTGGTGCTAGTGGAGCGGGAGCCTCTGGTTCTGGTTTTGGAGGTTCCTATGCAGCTGGTGGATCTGAAGACCATGGTGGAGCTCAGGATAACTCACCTAAGGGGGAGAGTGGAAAGGAGACGAGACAGCAGGCAGTTCACATCGAAGAAATTGAAGAACCCGCTGATCTTATCAAGGAACCAGAAGTTGAGCCGTCTGTTGATGAAGAGGCTCTGAGGATGAGAAAGGGTAAGGCAGTAATGGTTGATGAACCATTTGTTGATCTGAGTCATCAGGAAACAGTACAGGAGGTACTTGACTCAGATTCTGACATGGAAGACGTACCGCTGGCACATGCAATAAAAAGATCTTTGAAGGAACAAGGTGGAGGTGCTGGGATGTCTTCCGGAATGCCTGAAGAATTTCCTGTTGATGAGGAAACCCTTAAAGCTCAACAGTTAGCCTTGGAACAAGCTCAGTTCCATAAAATGAAGATGATGCAAGAACATGCTGCGTTCCTAGAACAGAAGGTGGAGCTACAAGGGAAGCAGTATGAGTATGAGCTTGCAAGGCTAGCTAATCCTCAAGTTGATCTGGACAAAAGAAGGATAGGGCAGAAATGGGATGAAGCAAGGAAGATAATGATGGGACCATGTGCAAAAGGAGTTCATAACAAGGATGCAGATGATCTGTTCTACAACTTGAATTTGCAGAATCCAATGACTGGGGACTATATAAATGCTTTGAAGAGATTAATTTCTAAAGTCAGGGTTGGATACAATGCAAATCTTAAGGAGTGGCAGGTTATCTTGTCTTTGGTAGAAGGAGTCCCAACATCTTTCCTATATGTGGATGACCAATTCATAATGAGAAGATCTGCGTCAGAGTTGTTCTTGCTAGCGACTAAAATTCAGTACTCTCAATCTGAGGAGCTAAGCATTCTGTACAGGGATCAGTTAATGCAGCTAGCAGAGGACAAGGGTCCAGAATTCTCAGCTTATCCAAATTTTGTCCGGATGGTGGTTCAAGGAAAGATGAAGAGGGTGAGCATGGAGGAAAAGGACTTAATGGAACTTTCAGTGGAATCTCTTAAAGCTGTATGTAGACAAATGATGGGTAAGGGATTCGCCTCTGAGCTTAAAGATAAATCCGTGAGGATCATTGAAAGAGTCATATTCTTGAAGAGCAATGAGGTGTGGAAGTGTGATGTCATTGCTCCAAACCCTCTCGACAACGTGAAGATTGAGCCGGAGCTGATAGAAAAGAAATGGAATATTCTTCAAGCAATGAAGAATGTAGATGAAGCTTTGACTCTTCCTTCTGGAGAACTGGAACAAGGAGAAATAAGGGAGGCAGTTGGCGTTCCAGGGAAAGATAGTGTATACTGGATACACTCTTATGCTGATGATACAGCTGATGCCTTAGCATACATAGATGCAGACCAGAAACAAACACTCTTGCATATGAGTAGACAATGGCTGCTACAGACTCAAGATGCTGCATTTCTAGAGAAAGTGTTATATGTGTTCAAATGGGGCGAAGTGGAAGACAAGTTTGTTGAGGAAAAGCAGAGACTCATGAGTTACCTGTCTGAAGTAATTGTGGAGAAGAAGCGAATGGAGCGAGATGCGGCTAGTGTCTATAATACTGACCGTGTCAAGGGCTACCCCAAGATGATATATCGTTATCTCAAAGCCACTAAATCTCATTGGAAACCTCAGCTCATAATGAAGAACTTTGAGGAAATTCCAAAGATCAGGACTACTCAGGAGGTTGATAAACTCAGAAGGCTTTTCAAACATCCTAACCCAGAGCCCAGGAACCCTCTAGAAATGGAAGCTGTAAGTCTGTTGAATGCTAGGTGGAAGCAGCTTCACGATCCAGTGTACAAGAAAGAACAGCAGCAGAAGGAGAAGCGCAAAAGGCAGAAAGAAGAGAGAGACCAAGCTGCTGAAGCTAGAAAGAGGAAACGGAATTAGGGTTAAAGGTCAGAGTGGTGTGAACTTGAAGTTGGAAAAACTTCATGTCTTTCGGTTGCTTTAACTCACTTGAGGAAATTCACCTTAGAGTGAATCCAATAAGGTGATATAAGTTTGACTAGAAGGTATGAAATAATCCAGGTGATAGGAATCATTCAAATGATCTTTAATTCGAGGTTCGAATTCTGTTTCTAGTTTTTATGTTCATTGTATTGTTTTCAAGTTTTTTTCAATTGTATATTATTCAAGAATGTAATGTTAATTATCTTTTCTCGTCTCATTGTTTAGTTGAGTTATCCTTCATTAATTTGAATGTCATTGTTAGACAATCAAATTGGGGGAGATTGAAAGGCAGAGTGTATAAACTTGTAACACTATAACTAATGTAACTCAAACTAAAGGAAAAGATACTTAACCAGAAGACAATCAAGAACAGGAAGTCACAAGAAATCAACACTAAATGAAGACAAGGTAATTGATACAATTAAACATGCTAACTATGATCAAGCCAAGAAGAAATCATTGAGAGAAGTTCAAGTCAAAGTTGTTCATGCCTCGGTGATTTGATTAATCAAGAATCAAGATCATAACTATCAGTATCAACAAGACCAATTGATTTCAAGTGAAGAAGAAGGAAAGCAAATATTGGAAAGCCAAGTTATTCAGTGAATATGGTAATTTATTCAAGAAGCAGAAACACTATCAAGACTAGTCACTTATGAACCAGACCAGTGCATCAAGTGTCAGGACATTGATAGCAAGTTTATGTCAGTAATAAAGAACCATGTTCAAGAGCTTGTTGAAGAATAAAGAAGACATGAAGATATCACAAGTTCAAGATGTGCATTGAAGTTTCAAGTTGAAGACCAGAATATTTTCTAAGTACTAAATGTTCTGGATGGCTAAGTAGAAATTCTCAAGTAGAAGTTCTACTTAGGAATTTCGAGATAGCCAAGTAGAAGTTCCACTTAGGAATTTCGAGATAGCCAAGTAGAAATTCTCAAGTAGAAGTTCTACTTAGGTGCAGCTTCAACATGACACATGGCATCTTCTGATTGGCAGATTTCCAAGCTTTCAAGATAAGGCAAGAATTATGTGGACATCATTGGGCCACGTACATCTTAGTCTTTGAAGACTACAGGACATAGATTACATGTAGTATAAATAGAAGTACTTGTGTAATGTTTTAGTTAGTGAGCAATTCTAGAGAAAAACACAAGAGAAAAAGAGAGAGTGCATTCACAGAGCTTAGTATCATTCACTTCTCTCTCAACTTCTGTTATACTTTGTAATGAATGTTGTAGCAACCCTTTCAAGTTATATATAAAGAAATATATTCCTTGAATCTGTGTGTTCATTTATTGCATCGTTTTTATTGCTTCTCATATTCGAAAAGTTGTATTCACCCCCCCTCTACAACATATTTGGACCTAACAGTTGTCTCGAATGATACCAGACAACGATTTTGGACAAATAAACCGTTGTCTGATAACAGACAACGGTATTTTAACTAATACAGTTGTAACGTGAAGCTTCAGAGAATGATATGTATAAAGATACCGTTGTCTGACACTAGTTATGTTTTTTTGAACATAAATATAAATTAACTTAATAAATTTGAAAATTTTTAATGACATATTCAGTCACAGCTCTCGACGATCCAAACGTACGGATATCAAGATATATCTAATATACTAATATTCCCAAATTTTTAAAAAAGAAAAAATTGATTTGGTTGGAGATCTTAGTAGATCACTAGTATATTGACTAGTACCCGTAACTAGTTCTTTGTCACGGATTGTTATTTTTATTTTTTTAAAAATATTTCTCGACAATCCAACCTTAAGGATGTCAAGATATATCCAATATGATGATATTGACAAATTTTGAAAAAATAAAAAAATTAACTGTTTGTAAAATTTAATATTTAATAAACGAAGTGGTCTTGCTAAACGAAGTGGTTATTTGTCAAATACTGTTGTCTCGAGTGATACAAGATAAAGATTTTGGACAAATAAACCATTGTCCGATAACAAACAACGGTATTTTAACAAATACAGTTGTATTGTGAAGCTTCAGACAACGATATATTATAAAGATACCGTTGTCTGACACTAGTTATGTTTTTTTGAACATAATTATAAATAAACATAATAAATTTGAAAAATTTTAGCGATATATTCGATAAACATATATATATTTATTCTTAATCTAACGGCTAATATTTAATCTCATTTCAATTAAGGGCTCTTATTTCGCCACCTTAGCAATCCAGGTGAAAGATTTTCCACCAATCACGTGCTTGCACATCAGACAACGGTTTATTTGTAAAATGCTTGTGTAGATAAGTTTATGACAATAGTTTAAATTTGAAAAAGCTTGTTTGAATGTGTTGAAGACAACGGTTTAATATACAAACCCGTTGTGTGAACATATATATATATATATATATATATATAATCTAATATATCTAATCTCAGTTCAATCAAGGGATCTTATTTCGCCACCTCGGCAATCCAAGTGAAAGATTTTCCACCAATCACATGTTGTCACTTAAGTCAACGGTTTATTTGTAAAACTCTTGTATAAATAAGTTTATGACAACAGTTTAAATTTATAAAAGCTTGTCTGGAAGTGTTGAAGACAACGATATTTTAACTAATAAAGTTGTAATGTGAAGTTTCAGAGAACGATATGTTATAAAGATACCGTTGTATGACACTAGTTATGTTTTTTTGAACATAAATATAAATTAACTTAATAAATTTGAAATTTTTTAATGATATATTCAGTCACAGCTCTCGACGATCCAAACGTACAAATGTCAAGATATATCTAATATATTGATATTCCCAAATTTTCAAAAAATAAAAAATTGATTTGGTTGAAGATCTTAGTAGATCACTAGTACATTGAGTAGTACCCGTAACTAGTGCTTTGTCACGGATTGGTGTTTCTATTTTTTTAAAAATAATTCTCGACAATCCAACCTTAAGGATTTCAAGATATATCTAATATAATGATATCCACAAATTTTCAAAAAATAAAAAATTAACTTGGTTTGTAAAATTTAATATTTAATAAACGAAGTGGTTATTTGTAAAATACCGTTGTCTCGAATGATACCAGACAACGATTTTGGACAAATAAACGGTTGTCTGATAACAAACAACGGTATTTTAACTAATACAGTTGTAATGTGAAGCTTTAGAGAACGATATGTTATAAAGATACCATTGTCTGACACTAGTTATGTTTTCTTGAACATAAATATAAATTAACTTAATAAATTTGAAATTTTTTAATGATATATTCAAACAAATTTCTCGACGATCCAAATGTACGGATGTCAAGATATATCTAATATATTCATATTCCCAAATTTTTAAAAAATAAAAAATTGATTTGGTTGGAGATCTTAGCAGATCACTAGTATATTGAGTAGTACCCGTAACTAGTGCTTTGTCACGGATTGTTGTGTCTATTTTTTTAAAAATAATTCTCGACAATCCAACCTTAAGGATTTCAAGATATATCTAATATAATGATATTCACAAATTTTCAAAAAATAAAAAATTAAATTGGTTTGTAAAATTTTATATTTAATAAACGAAGTGTTTATTTGTCAAATACCGTTGTCTCGAATGATACCAGACAACGATTTTGGACAAATAAACCGTTGTCTGATAACAGACAACGGTATTTTAACTAATACAGTTGTAATGTGAAGCTTCAGAGAATGATATGTATAAAGATACCGTTGTCTGACACTAGTTATGTTTTTTTTAACATAAATATAAATTAACTTAATATATTTGAAAATTTTTAATGATATATTCAGTCACAGCTCTCGACGATCCAAACGTACGGATGTCAAAATATATCTAATATACTGATATTCCCAAATTTTTAAAAAATAAAAAATTTATTTGGTTGGAGATCTTAGTAGATCACTAGTATATTGACTAGTACCCGTAACTAGTTCTTTGTCACAGATTGATATTTCTATTTTTTGAAAAATATTTCTCGACAATCCAACCTTAAGGATGTCAAGATATATCTAATATGATGATATTCACAAATTTTCAAAAAATAAAAAATTAACTGTTTGTAAAATTTAATATTTAGTAAACGAAGTGGTCTTGCTAAACAAAGTGGTTATTTGTCAAATACCGTTGTCTCGAGTGATACAAGACAACGACTTTGGACAAATAAACCGTTGTCCAATAACAAACAACGGTATTTTAACAAATACAGTTGTATTGTGAAGTTTCAGACAACGATATGTTATAAAGATACCGCTGTTTGACACTAGTTATGTTTTTTTGAACATAATTATAAATAAACATAATAAATTTGAAAATTTTTAGTGATATATTCGATAAACATATATATTTTTATTCTTAATCTAACGGCTAATATCTAATCTCATTTCAATTAAGGGCTCTTATTTCACCACCTTAGCAATCCAGGTGAAATATTTTCCACCAATCACGTGTTGTCACATCAGACAACGATTTATTTGTAAAACGCTTGTATAGATAAGTTTATGACAACAGTTTAAATTTGAAAAAGCTTGTCTAAAAGTGTTGAAGACAACGGTTTAATATACAAATCCGTTGTGTGAATATATATATATATATATATATATATATATATATATATATATATATATATATATATTTAATCTAATATATCTAATTTCAGTTCAATCAAGGGCTCTTATTTCGCCACCTCAGCAATCCAGGTGAAAGATTTTCCACCAATCACGTGGTGTCACTTAAGACAACGGTTTATTTGTAAAACGCTTGTATAAATAAGTTTATGGCAACAATTTAAATTTATAAAAGCTTGTCTGAAAGTGTTGAAGACAACGATTTAATGTACAAAACCATTATGTGTTGCATGAAATTCAGACAACAGTATTCACAAACCATTATCTGATTACATTTTATACAGCGTCTTATCAAAACACTTGTCTGATTTTAATGACGCTTTTTGAAAGCATTGTTGAAAGCATTGTCTGAACTTTCTTCAGACAATGCTTTCCAAAAACTTTGTTAAAATCAGACAATAGTATTTAGTCACCGTTGTGTGACTACTTTTGAAGCAATATCTGATAAAAACACAAGTTTTACAACACTTTTGAGGACCATTGTAAGACAACCTGTTAGACAACACTACTTTCCAAAACCATTGTAAAACAGTTGTCTATTTCTAGACAACACTTTTTAAAACCGTCATTAAGTGCATGATCAGACAATACACCGAAATGCTTGAATAAAAAACCGTTGTGTGAAAATTTCAGCCAACACTTTTTCGTCGAAGCATTGTCTGATGTGTGTCGTCTGATTCAGAAATTCTTGTAGTGTTGGCTGTATGCAACGCCATTGTTAGAACATCAGCATGCTATTCATTAGTCCCAACATGTATGATGACAATTGCTCTTTTCTCAACACACTCTCGAATGAAATGATAGTGCACATCTATATGCTTCCTACAACCATGGAATACTGGATTCTTCGTCAAGTCAATAGCCGACCTGTTTTTAATGTACCGCACTACTGGACCTTCTTTCACTTCAGATATTTCACTCAACACCTTATGCAACCAGATACCCTGAAACGCAGCTACTGTAGAAGCCATAAACTCTGCTTCATAGTAACTTAAAGCAACGCATCTCTGTTTTTGATAGACCCAAGTAATCAGACTCTCGTTTAAGTAAAACGCCATGCCACCAGTACTTTTCCTATCATCCACGTTCTCTGCAAGATCACTATCAGAAAATCCAGACAACAAGTAATCTCCTCCACCTTTGATATAAACCAGCCAATAGTTTAGTATTCCTTTCACATAGCGTAAAATACTCTTAATTGCTTTTTGATGTAACACAGTAGGCTTCTCCATAAACCGACTAACTACACCAACTGAGTATGCAATTTCAGGTCAAGTATGCACCAAGTATCTCAACCCTCCACCATGCTTTTGAACTGATTAGGGTTCATAAGTTTTCCGTTCTCATCCTTATGTAGTCGTACCTTAGGATTGGATACCTTACAGGATTACAATCAGCCATGCTAGTATTTTCGAGCACTTTCTTTGTATATGCTATTTATTTAAGCTCTATGTACCCATTCCCCTGATCAACTTTAATCCCGATATAATAAGCCAATTTTCCTAAATTACTCATCTCGAAATCTTTGTTCATCTGCTCTTTAAACTTAATGATATTTTCAACACTTGTACCTGTCACCAACAAATCATCGTTATATATACCAATGATTAGAGCTTCATTACCTTCATGTTGATGTAAAGAGCATGTTCGAAAGGGAACTTAGTAAAGCCAAGCTCCGTGAGGAACTTATTCAAACGAGCGTACCAAGCCCGTGGTGCTTGTCATAGACCATGTAAGGCCTTTGAGAGCTTGTACACCTTCTGTTCCTCCCCTTCCTTCTCAAAGCCCTTTGGTTGGCTCACGTAGACTTCCTCCTACAACACCCCATTCAAAAAGGCTAATTTCACATCAAGGTGATGAAGCACCCCTCGTTTTTTGCAATAAGGGCTAGGAGCAGTTGTACTGTTTCCATCCTTGTCACTGGGGCATAGACTTCTTCGTAGTCGATGCCATATTTCTAAACATACCCTTTTTCTATGAGTTAAGCTTTATGCTTGACAATCTTACCATTTGTATCCTTCTTGAGTTTAAATACCCTTTTTAAATCAATTGGTTTATGCCCAGCGGAAAGCTCTGTTAGCTCCCAAGTTTCGTTTCTTTCGATCGCTTCAATTTATTTCTGCATTGCCACTTTCCAAACCTTTTCTTTTACAGCTTGTTCATATGTCACAGGCTCGTCGACTTCTGATACTAACAATTCATCAGCCGCTTCTATCTCCTCTTTAGCATAATAAACATCACTGAAAAATCTGAAATTTCGTGGTTCACTGTTGCTGCTGCTGCTCGACATCTCAGAACTATGCCCACCATCTTCGTGCGATCCTGATGAACTACTGTGTGCATTTGACTCGGGAATTGACACCAGACTCTCCTCAACTTTGATATTTTCTTGTGGGTTTGATTGAACACCAATTACTGTGAATGTATATGGTATGTGTGTGTTATCTACCTCACTAACACCCCAAGGCCAACCTTTTTCTTCCTCGAACACCACGTCTCTGCTCACACGTATAGCACCTATATTGGGTCAAAAAGTCTATAGGTCATGGTAACTGGTTCTTTTCCAAGATGAACAATAGACTTCTATCATCAAGCTTCGCCACATGGATACCAGGTATCTTCATATGAGCCAAACAGCCAAAAATTCTTAAGTACTCGAGATGAGGTTTATTACTTGTCCATAATCATACGGGGTCTGCTTTGACAAAGCTCGCGTGGATGATCTGTTGAGCACATAAATAGCATGTCTTACTGCCTCTCCCCAGAGATTGGATGGCATACTCCTTTCTTTTAAAATACTTCTTGCCGTGGCCACCATAGTCCTATTTCTACGCTCCACAATGCCGTTTTGCTATGACGAATATGGAGCTGTATAATGGCTCATTATCCATGCAGCCTCACAATATGATAAGAATTTCTTTGAGCAAAACTCTCCTCCCCTGTCCGTCCTGAGAACTTGTATCCCCTACGTACACTTCTTTTCCACCAAAGCTTTGAATTTTTTGAATGCACTTAAAGCTTCATCCTTAGTTTTAATCATAAAGACCCACATCATTCGACTAAAATCATCCACTAGTAACAGAAAATACCATCCCTGATAGAGTAGTTGGTGAAATAGGTCTACAAAGGTCTCCATGAATTCGAGTGCATTCTTTGCAACGTACTCAGTTTTTCCTAGAAATGGTTTACATGTTTTCTTGGACAGTAAGCACCCCTTTGCATAGTTCTTTTGGCTGACACAAATCTGGTAGTCCATAAGCCATACCATTCTTTGACATGAGTTGCATTGCCCGGAAGTTCACATGTCCCAATCGTGAATGCCATAACAAGGACACCTCATTGGTTTTTGTTAATAAACACAGCTCTCTGTCACTTTCAAGAATTAATTTGTAAAATAGATTCATAGTCCTCTTGACTTTCATTAGAAATTTTTCACCTTTCTCATAAACCCATAAATATTCCCCATCAAGAACCACCTTGTTCCCAACATCAGATAACTAACCCAGACTTACTATATTATTGCAAAGTGTGGGGATAAATATACCTCTGTGAGAATTCTTTCTTCGCCGTTCTTGCAAATGAAAGTCACAGACCCTTTTCCTTTGATTTACACAGTAGACCCATCTTCAAACTTAATTTGCCCCGATACTTGTTCATCCAGTTCTTTAAATTTTAGCATTGCCCTGTCATATGATTGCTGGCTACATTGTCCAAATACCATAAATTTATCTCACTCGTGCAGCCATGGTCTTAAATCATTTTTGGCATAACTTTCTCCTCGTTTAACAACACCATTTCCTTCTCTTTTTCTCCACACTCAGACAGCAGAGTGCAGGTTCATCATCATTAACCAGATTCAAATTAACTTCTTCGATGCTGTAGTTGAAACATCTCCCCTTATTCCTATCGCATCCTCCACGACTCACATCTTTGCCACGACTTTCACCACTACTTCGAGTCCCCTCCTTACTTGTTCTCTTCAACCATTATACTCGAGTGAGTAGGAGCTGTCCTTCGATGAGTTGTCTCTTTCTCCACTCCTCCTCCGCTAGTAACAGCTTTCCTTCACTAGTTTCAAACTGACCACAGAGTCTCTCCTCATGGGCCTTAAAAGAACCAAACACTTCTTCTACGGACATCTCTTACAGGTTTTGAAATTGCTCGATGGCTGAGGCAATCTGTAAGAACTTTGATGGGACTGCACTAAGCAACTTCTTCACCACAACGTCTCTTCCACTTTCTCTCCTAAGGCTCGGATATTAATGACCAAGCCGTTTAGTTTCATATAAAACTCGTCGAATGGCTTTATCTCATTCTTGTTTAGTGATTCAAATTCTCATTTCAGCATCTGAGCTCTCGCCTTCTTCACCTTGTCTGCGCCTAAGCACACTATTTTGATCGCTTCCCATGCCTCCTTTGCAGTTTACTTTTTTGCAAGAGACATCAACATGTCCTTAGGAATCCCTTGGTAAATTGTAGCTAATGCAAGCTTGTAATTCCTCTCTTCAACAGTTGTTTTAGGATCTTTAGGTTCAATGGCTTCCCATACTTGCATGAAGACTTTCATTTTTAAGGACCCCGCCATATAGTTTGTCTTTGTTAACATTTGGTAGTTTAAACTGACAGAATTCTCCTCAATTTTGTTTGACTCCATGTTTGTTTGTCTGGACATGTATTTGGGCATCCACCAAGTGTTAGCTCTAATACCAGATTGTTGGAAATATATAGATAATCGATGATAAACACTAAGATGAGTTAAACTTGGTTTTGTATTAAATTGCATATAAAGACACACTATACTACTCCACTAAGGTGGTGGCTGATAATCAGCAACTACCCCTATTATTTCTCTACTACATCTATCTATTATATATATATATATATAATAGCCCAACAAGGGGCTATAATTGATGAGACATTTTATTGCATCTTAAATCCTTACACATTTTATTTCATCTGAAATAACTGATTTACTCTTCTATTCATTATTTTAAAAAAATATTGATATTGATGGGAATTGAACCTTTGTGTAGAAAGCTTCTAACCACCACACCACAAACTGAATATATTTCGCGTTTGTTTGGGCTCTTTGATTATAACTACACAATTTATAATGGGTTTAATAGTGGTTGTTATAAACTTGCTTCTTTGGAAAATTGTGTACTTGGTTATGCTGCAATGTTTAATATTTTGCACACATCAGCAATACTTTGGACTCCTATTTGGCTCATCCTAGTCAAGCTCTGATAGCTCACTTAAACCAAAATTTTGGTCCCCTGACATTTCTTGAGGATGGTTTAAAAATTCATCTTGCTGGATTTAAGATAATAGGGATGGAAGAATTTTTATTCTTTCACCTTTCAGGCTTTTAGTGTAAAATGCTTGCTATTTCGTTATGTAAGCTTTTTACATCGAGGGACTGGGTTGAGATTTGTCATGTTACTTACTCTAAAATACTTGATCAAAGGGCAATCTATTACATGGGTTTCAACCAAGCGTCATCTTTCATTACATATCGTTTGCTTACAAAAGAACTGAATGCCTTCATTACAATGCCTTGAGGGAGCCTGGTAACACACACCTGGAAGCAAAGTTCGGTAATATACGGGGGGAAACTTCTCATCTTGGCTCATTATTTTCACATCAACAGAGGGACGGGTGAAACTATATTTGGTAGGGTTGTTTCAAAATGCTATGAAGTAAAGATCATGATCACTAGGGCAGTTGGTGTTGGTGTGGTTAGCCAGGGGACTGTTGTACATCAAGAGGGAGAGGTTCTGTTGGATCTACCTAAAAGAGAGCTTCTCGTGTTAGTTTTGGCACTAAGAGTGTAGTTGATGAGGTAACTAGGATAATGTACGGGCAACTTGTTGTTATGGGCTCAAGTTAGAGCTATCGAGATGGTAGTCATAGGCATCGGATAATCGCTAACTGTTACAAGTAAAGATCTTCTATTTTTTTGTATGTACTTATTCTAACATGAACTTGGGTCTATTCCCATATGTTATATTCCTCTTATGAGCCGTGAGCTAACTTAGGTTCTGGGGCTTGCCCCGTAGCTCCTTCCACCTCGGCTTGCCCAGGCGTTTGTACTCCCGTTTATCCAAATTTATAAACTATTAAACAATTAGCAAAAAAATAAATTAATCCATTATACTCTAAATAATATGGTTATGAAATTCCTTGTGAAGTAAAGTTATTTATTTCAAATTAATGATCATAAACATGTGAGAGGTTCTTGATCATCTAACAGTTCCGTCCCTTGTTTTCGATTGATGTTGTCTAAATAGAAACCATACCGTATATGGCCTGTTTCGGATAACTTACTCTTAATTTTAGTAGAGATTGTAGCTACGGAGGTTATGACGGTGATAGAGATGTGGGAATGAAGATTATGTTGGAGATGATTGATATGATGGTAGCATAGATGATGGAGAAAGTGTTTTTAAGTGATTTGCCTTGAATTTTTGGTGATTCATGTTTTTTTTCGTGAATGATGCTTAAATTTGGTGATTCACTATATAAAGATAGTGATGATGGATAGGTCTATATATAATTCATCATATTTTCAATACCTATTTTATGTCCGTTTCCGTAATTTTATTATTTAATAAATTGTTTTATTTTGTTTCGTAGGAAAATAAATAAAAACATAATTCGAGCAGGAAAAGGTGCAAACAAGGTAAGGTGGTGAAAAATACTTGAAGTCAAAGAAATTGGAGCAAAAATCGTATACTTATCGGAGAAAAAAAAAAGGAAAATGAAGAAATTATATTCAAGATCTAATTTGTAATCGAGGATCCAAGCCCATTATTTTTCCATATATATATGGGGCTTCTCTCTTGTATTTGAGACAAAAATTTAGACACTAATCTAGCTTCATAATTTAAGAGTAGGAGTAGATTTAGTTGTCCTTCGATACAAACAATTTTTATTTTCTTTCTTCAAACACTTTCCTGTTATTCAATTCATGCTTTTAAATTCTTGTTCGTTTTATAATATCATGTCTAGCTAATTCTCCTGCCCTAGGATGAAGATGAAGTTAATTTAATTACTTTTGATTTCTTCTCGTTCCTATTAGTTGATTCTCATGATTTTTCTTGATGCTTAATTGATCGATTGACAAAGTGATTTTGATATATTATTGTTACCGAATTTATTTTTCATAGCCTATGCTTGTTCCTTTAAATTTTGATAGGTTATTGTTAGATAACAAGTTTCATAGTATATGCTTGTCTCGTTAATTGATTTATCTTATTTGTGAAGAAAAGAGAATTGATTTTAGGGCGAGTTGATATTAATTGTGATTGATTAATGGATTCGGATTCCTGGGTTTTCCATATTATTTGATAATCTTTGCTAATTCGGTTAATTAAATCTTATCTCAAATTTTATTTTCTAGTTCGCCTGAGTTAAATGTTATGATTTTGAAAATTCATAGTCTCTGAGGATCGATCTGTGATTGCTACAACTAAACACTATGCGCTAGTAATTATTTTACACATCAAGTTTTTGACACCGCTGCCAGGGACTATTGGTAATTTTCACTCCTTGATATTAATTCTTCGAATTAGTTTCTTGTTTTCTTTTGTTTGTTTTTTTATGAAATAGTGAAGCGGAGAAAATCTTGGAAAAGAATATCACTAGAAGGCCTCGCTGTCTCTTTTTAAATTTTTGGAAGTGCTTTTCGGTATTCCGTATCACCTTTCTCTATTTTTTTTCTTTCTCATTATTGAAAAAACACAAAAAAATTAAATATTTGAAAAACCCAAAAATATTAGTTAGTTAATTGTTTTCTAAAAATTAATTTGCTGCATCATTCATTCTCTCATATAGGATCACATCATCTAGATTTCCTTATAGTATTTATTGCTTTTCATCTTATATAATTTTGGTGATTGCCGAAGGAAAGAGGTATGTGTAATTTAGAATAGAACACGTAGTGTATCCATAAGTGTTTACTTTCTTGTTCTTTGTGTGTTGCATCATTCAATCAATCTTTAGGGTGCCACCCAATTACAAGATAAGGTGAGGGATTTTATCATCCTTTCCTTAGCCCATAAACCACTAATTCGTTCATCTTGCATACCCTTTCCTTAATAAAATTAAGTAGATGTTCGCCCTAGGATTTCGCGCTCAACAAGGAAGAGAATCTAGGAGGAACAAATCACTAAGTATTCTTTCATTTGGTATCTAGGCAAGCTTGACGCTTACTTGGCTAATTTCGATTGGTGTCTAGAAAGGTGTTTAGCCTCTTGGCAATGCTTGCACCTGCCTGGCTAGTCAGGACGAATGCTTTTTGAGTTATGACTTTTAGTAGTATCTTATTGTTAGGAGCAAGGTCTAGATTTTTTAGGATAATATAGATTTTCTTTTTAATTTTCCATTTTTTTTGGTGTTTACTTATAGCTCTTGTCTACTACGTTCTTATTTGATTACTTCTCTTGTATGCAAAGTTCTTGGGTTCGAGACACTACATCTAGATTCGTAAGACAAACCAATCTGTCATCTCCTAAAGTAGTAAGGCAACTCGAGTTCTCTTCACCCACTAGAATTGAGTCAATAGAACTAGAAGATCCACCTGATGAAGTCATGGCTATTTCACTTAAAGACCATTGTTACCCCGCTCGTACCGTTCAACCCTCACTTATAGTCTTACCCGCAGTAATCGCAAATAATTTTGAAATCAAACATCACAACATTAGCATGTTACCTAGGTTTGCTGGGGTAGAGGGAGAGGATCCATATCTCTTCATTCGAGAGTTTGAGGAAGTGTGTGCTTTATAAAAACTTCAACAACTAAGTGAGGATTCCATTAGGCTCAAACTTATTAACTTTGCTTGAAAAGAAGATGCTAAACAGTGGTTGTATAGTCTACTGGTTAATTCTATTTCCACATGGGAGGGATTTGTTGCTATCTTTGTTAAAAAATATTTTCCAAACCATAAGGCAAACAGGCTAAGGAATGAAATCAACCAATTTCAACAAAATAGGAATGAGTCTTTTTGGAAATATTTTAATAGATTTAAAAAGTTGTTGTCTAAGTGTACTCAACATAGTATAAAAAAATGGAGACTTTGCAAAATTCATTATCAAGCCTTAGATAGCAAAACCACTGCTTTGTTAGAGTCTATGTGCAATGGTAAGTTTATCGATAAAAATGAGGATGAAGCTTGGAAATTTTTTGAGGAGTTAGCTGAAAGAACAATGTTGTGGGAGTCAACTAGGGAACCTAATCAGGAAGATGAAAATCTAACTCATCTAAGGGCTTACACGTAGTTGGTAATTCTATTGCAACCGAAGCTAAGTTAGCTATACTCACTAGACGTCTAGTTAGCTGCACTCTATTGTGTCCTCTCAAATGTCTCTCTATGCAAACTATAGTTCTCCTAATCATGTGGTAGAGAATTCCTCTAAAATTGATCAAGTCAATACCATGTTCCAATCTAGAGTTGGGAATGATCCTTATGCACCCACATACAATCCTGGTTGGAAGAGTCACCCAAATTTCTCATGGAACCAAGGTCAATACAATAGTACAATCAAAATCCTCAACTTGCTTTTCAAATGTCCAATCCTTGTCCATACCCAACTCAAAATCCTAATTCATATCCTCCTAAAAATCTTGGTCATTATCCAATTTCAATCCCCTTGAATCCTCCTGGTTTCGCTGAATCTGATAAAAGATTTACTTCTTTAGAAAAGAGTATAGAGGCATTACTGAAATCTTAACAATCTTTCATGCAAGTTATGACCCAAGATAGGCAATTGTTAAATTCCAACACTCAAGCCATATCTAAACTAGAGGTCCAAGTCAGTCAATTGGCAAACACAATCAGTGAAAGAGAGAAAAATCAATTTCCTAGTCAATCCGAGACTAATCCTAAATTTCACCTAAATCAGAAGTCTCATGAAAATGTGAATTCTGTTATCTCTCTAAGGTCTGGTAATCAATTTAATAATCATGCCGGTGTCAATACTCAAGAAGAAGATAAGCTAACATCTAAACCAAATCCATTGCTCTTGAATCTTATTCTTAAACAATCTTCAAATCCCGAGAGTTCTGAAGTAAATAAATCCGATGAGTCATCATCATTTGATGAACCACCTTCCAAACCCCACTACGATGTGTCTAATGAAAAAGTCTTTAAGCCGAAAGCCCCATTTCCTCAAAGACTTAATTCAAACAAACAATCTGCTTAATTAGACACTACAAGAATTCTTCAATCAGACGATGGATGTTGTCTATTGAGAAGCCGTCTGATATGCGCATCAGACAACGGTTGCTTTTCTTGGTTTATAAAGAGTCAGACAGCTGTTAACCACTAAAGCACAGTTATGTATATACCAGAAACAATAACACTATACCTAGTTACTAGTCTAAGAGAGTCATTTAGTTGAGTATTACGTCGTAAAATTCGGTGGTTGATATTTTCTTCACAACGGTGTCTCAATTTATTCATCATTTTTAGATTGCAAATAACACAACGGTTTTCATATTACACGCACACTTTAAACTCATGCAGACAACACTTTTTAGTACACAAAGTGTTGTTTGCATGAGCTTAAAGTGTTCATGTAATATAAAAACCATTGTGTTATTTGCATTGTGTTATTTGCAATCTAACAATGATAAAAAACCGAGGCACCGTTGTATGAAGAAAATATCAACCACCCAATTGTACACAATGGTTTATGTATAAAGTGTATGTATAAATTGTGTGTTGTGTTTCTCTATATTAGACAATGGTTTATGTACACAAAATGATTTTAAATAATGCCCCAACCAATTAAATAATGAATCAATAAATTTATCAATACAAAAATTTCTAATTGATCTACAATTTTTATGTAAAAATTGCATACATAGCATCCTCATATAGGTATCCTCCTGAACAAATACTGGATCTTGTGACCTTTGTCGAGGAAATTGAGGTTGTCCCATGGCAATGCTGGGTTGTACAGCAGCAGCAAGTCATGCCCAAGAATCACCTCTGTTCTTTGCTGACTGCACCATTATGAATGACAGGATTCCAAGAACAATTGTAAGGGACAAAATAGCAGTTGCAGCAAATACTCCAGGCTTTAGAACATAGCAATAGTAGTTACCCTGGTACCTTGACTCTTCACCATTCTCATCACTAAGTGCTGCACCAAATAGCAACAGAGTAAATGCACAATATCTCCCATGGTTTATACATTGAGACTTGCATTGATTACTCAGAATAAAAGGCGTAGGACAAAACCATGTTATAGAGTGTGGCGTGAACATGGTGTTGCTTTTAGAAGACCTACTTAAAAGAACTTTGCAAAATTCAATAAACAACAAAGTTTACACAGAAAAATTGAAAAACAAAATGCTGTAACAAACTTAATTTGTCATTTTCTAGTTTAACTGGACTACATAAAAAGTATAAGAAAAGAGTTAACCAAGTGGAAAGATACAAGCAAAGGGTGTGCTAAGGTCAAAGATTCTCGACCATGGCAAACACTAATTAGTGGAACCAGCAGACATGCACAACATCACAATCATATTTGGTAGACTAAAAATATTTGACTATCTGAAATTCAATAGTATTTTGCAAGCTCGAATTATGCATGAAACATTCGTATGAGATGATTTAAACCCCATACCTTAATTAGCAAAAATCCATTTGGCATCAATTTTTCTTTAGAATCAGGATTGTCTAAAGACAATTATTGTTTTTCTCTGTGAAGAATAAAAAAGAGAGCTAGTTTAATTCAAATAGGCATCAACCACTGAGTTTTAATTTTAAAAATCATGTTCACCCAGCATATCAACTCAATATCCTGGAATCACATCCTTATAAATTTGATTTCCAGTAATTTTATAGGCTATCTGCGATAAATCTAGATTTGAGTAGGATACTAGAACACTGCACTTACCATATATTGCCCAGATAGCCCTACGCCTCTCTGGGGTCATCAGTACTGTTCCTGGATAAAAAGAGAATATACAAGAGTTAAGTTCTATATTCAGCTACTATATTATAAACTTAACTTCCTAAATGGAAATCTCTATAATGAATGAATATAGAATGCAAACCCAAGTAAAATGTTTTGGCATATTCGGCACTTACTTCACCGCACCGATCATAAGCTTCACTTAACAAGCTCAGAGTCCCTGGAAGAATCATTTCCGGCTTAACCTCCAATTCCTCATTAGATCTCCATATCTCCATCCGCACTCACTTCCATACTCGAATGCACAGGAAATATACTTCTATTCTCTAATTCAGAACCGGCCAAACACGAATAGCTTTCAGCTTATCAACTTCCGGAATGCTATAATTTCTTACCCTCATGTTGGCCAGTACAACTATCATATCCATATGGTAGTTTGTATCATCATCCTGGAAATGTCAAAAGGAAACCATTACGTAAATTTACCAACTCAATACTCAGTCACTAATATACCCTCCGCATTGCATACTAAACTATCATAAACATGACAAATAATTCTAAACCATAACACACTCTTATGATTTAAAAGAGAGACCTTTTCAAACTGAATTGGTTTCATCTTAAACCCAGATGACAAACTCTTTCTACACTGCTCTAGCTTCATGATCAGTTCATTGATGACTGCACTGTCATCTATAGATGATGCAGAGAGGTTTGTGGCTTTTTCATCAGTTTTAATTTTAACACCTTTCTTTGGTTGAAACTCAAGAACCATCACTCTATCGACAGCTTCTGCCAATGCCTTGGGCTGCACAGCCCAGTCAGGAATAGGAATGCCAAATGTCTCAGCTCATAAAATGGAAGCAACCATGACAAAATACAAGTGAGAGGGATTAGAAGTAGTAAACTACAGTGGTTGGGGAAATCGTGTAGGAGATGACCAAAATGGAGCTCCGGTACTTGTTGAGGCATCTTCTGGGAAAGTAAAACTCAGCTGCTTTACACGGTTGGAGAAATAGCCTTCAAACCTGAAACCCAAAAACAATGAACAGACCATGCAAATTAGCGGAGCAGCTCCTACAAGAGCAATAAAAATGTAAATCTAAACAAAGCTGAACCATCTTTTTCCTTAACGACAATAAAGCTTAAAAGATTCATATTGCTCACTAGGGCAACGACAGAGGAAAATATGGTAAGTCAAATTAGATTTATCCCTCTTTATAAGGCACTGAATTGGCCCATCACGAGATCCTGGCTGAAATGAAAATAAACATGGTTTATGATACGTGTCAAAAGGACTACCTTTATAAACCACATTTAAACATAAGCAAAGACATATAACAGCTACCTGTTTCAGAGAAACTAGAATTGTCAGCTTCCCACAAAACTCTGGATTTTTAACAATATCCTTGCACATAGCCCTCCATGATTTGCAAATTGGTTACTCTCTATGTAGAGACAGAAGTCTTTGCACGAAAATGTCAACCATGATGCAAATCTCGATCTACAACAAATAAAACAGGATACGAAGAGATGGAAGAGAGAGAGAGAGAGAGAGAGAGAGAGAGAGAGAGAGAGAGAGAGAGAGAGAGAGAGAGAGAGATGCATACAGAGACAAAATCAAAACAATCGAATCAATTGAACCTAAACTAAGAAATCAATTGAATATAAACTGAAAAACCCCTAATTCGAAGTGAAGAAATTGATTGAGAAACCCTAATTTGAAGAAGTCTCAGACCAAAGTCTTAGATCGAAGCCTCAAATCAATCGAAATAGACAGTGAAAACCAATTGAAACAGAGAAAGCTGAGTGAATGAGAGAGATGGAAAGAGAGGCGGCTGAGCCTATATCATGTGTGTGGCTGAGGGTTGGGAAATAAAAATTTGATGAAGGGGCGAAATAAAAAATTGATGAGGGGGGAAATGAAATATTGGGCGGGTGGGAAATAAAAATTTGATAAGGGGGGAAACAAAAATTTAGTAGTTGACTATTAAAATATTATATAAAGATAAATTTGAAATTTTTTAATTTTTTTTGCACATCACTAAAATGATAAATACCCATTTTAGTGTTGGGAAAAAATAATCAAAAAATAAAAAGGTCATGTTGTACGAGATTTTAACAAAAATGTAGTAAAAGTGCTCCCTCCTATAACGGGGCACGATCCAGATTCACTGAATAATTTTTTTGAATGATTTCTTCAACGATCGAACTGTACGAATATTAATAAACACTCATTTTAGTATTGGGAAAAAATAATCAAAAAATAAAAAGTTCGGGTTGTACGAAATTTTAATAAAAATGTAGTAAAAGTGCTCCCTCCTATAACGGGGCACGATCCAGATTCACTGAATAATTTTTTTGAATGATTTCTTCGACGATCAAACCGTATGAATGTTAATAAATACTCATTTTAGTGTTGGGAAAAAATAAACAAAAATAAAAAAGGTCGGATTGTACGAGATTTCAACAAAAACTTCATAAAAGTGCTGCTTCCTATAGTAGGGCACGATCCAGGTTCACTGAATGATTTTTTTTAAATGATTTCTTCGATGATCGAACTAGGGGAGAGCACGGATCAGATCGGATCGGATTTATGGTAAAACCGAAACCGAAACCGAAACCGAAATTCTTCGGGTTTTAAAATCTAAAACCGAAACCGCAACCGAAATCGGCGGTTCGGTTTCGGATTAAAAAATGTCGGATCGGATGCAATCGGTTCGGTTTCGGTTTTAAATCCGTCTCAAATAAAAATGACAAAATGAATACGATTACAAGATTTTTTTCCCGAAATAACATACAAAGTTTTTATAATAAATTGCAGTCTAACATAAATCCTGAATAATGAAAATTCAATAAACATAAACAGTGATTCGATAGATGATAAACTGTAGCTCAGAAACCATGAATTTGATTGTGTTCCTTCTTCACAATGACAACAGAATTAAGATTACAGATTGAAGACAGATGAATACTTGGAAATGTCTCCTGCAAACTAGTTAAAACTACATAACCAATTAAATCTGATAGTAACTTAATGTTAATACAAAATGAGACATGGTCTTAAGATTACAGATTGGAGCAGAAAGGAGAAACAAGATGATATATATTAATTATATATATATATAATCTATTTATTTATTTTAATCGGATCGGATTCGGGTTTTGTCGGATCGGATTTGACAAGAAACCGAAACCGCATAATCGGATTCGGATTCGGTTTTTAATTTTTCGGTTTCGGTTTCGGATCGGATTTATACGGATCGGTTTTTAGCGGTTTTTAGCGGATTCGGATTCGGATTCGGATTTTTTCGGATTTTTGCTCAGCCCTAGATCGAACCATACGGATGTTAATAGGTACTCATTCTAGTGTTGGGAAAAAATAATCAAAAAATAAAAAGGCTCGGTCGTGCCGCATCTTAACGGATACGTTGTAATAGTATAGATTCCGGTAACGGGGCGTGCGCCAGATTCACTGAATGATTTTTTTAAATGATTTCTTCGACGATCGAACCGTATGGATGTTAATAGATACTCATTTTAGTGTTGGGAAAAAATAAAAAAAATAAAAAGTCTCGGTCGTGCCGCATCTTAACGGAAACATTGTAATATTACAGATTCTGGTAACGAGACGAGACTATTTGGAGTAAGTAGTACTTTTGGGAGGTTTATAATATAAAATCAAACAAGATTAATATTAAAATTTTAAATTTTGTGTGCACATCACTGAAATCATTAGATATTAACATTCGTACGGTTGGATCGTCGAAAAAATTAAAAAAATATGGAGCTAATCCTAAATTACACAAGTTTGACTCAGAAAACCGTTGTTTGAGAAACATTCAGACAACGTATAAAATAAAAAAATAATTGTCTAAATAGGCATCATACTTTTTAACAGTTGCAATCGTTATACAACGGTTTTGATGCAAAAACCTTTGTCTAAAAAGGTTTCAGATAATGGTTTATGACAATAAAACCGTTGTATAATTAATACAACGGTTTATTTTTCGAAACCATTGTAACAACTTATTTTGTACGACGGTTTCCCAACCAAAAACCATTGTCTAAATAGGCGTCATATAATTAAACAATTGAAATCATTGTATAACGGTTTTTGTAGAAAAATCGTTATATTAATATTATGCATACAACGGGTCGTAATACAAAAACCATTGTATGAGCCTTTTACCAGCTCTCAGCGTAGATCCTAACTTAAAAACATGACAATGATACCAATGTCCACATTACATATATATTTTTTCAAAAAAAAAGTATACACATGTGTACATATACGATATAAAAATATTTTTTCAATTGCAGTATTATAAATATATTTTTAAAAGTACTGCATATTAGATAACGGCTTTTGAGACAAACACATATCTATTTAAAGATCAGACAACACAACATAAAGACTTGTCTGATTGAGTTTGCTCAGTTGTCTCAGTTGCACAACACTACAAGAAAGACTCTTGTATATTTAGATTCACTAGACAACGGTTTAGAAACTGTTGTATGTTTTCTCTTCGACAACTCTATCCATAAACCGTTGTCTAATTTGCACAACACCACAAAAAAAAGCCTTGTGTGTTTGGATTTACTAGACAACAGTTTATAAACTGTTGTGATATATGTATATTGACAACCCTTTAAAAGACCGTTGTCTGAATATGCCTAAAACCCATGTCTGACAGACAACATTTTTAAAACTGTCGTAAAAATATATGTTCAGACAACACCATTTTATGGAAGAGATTAAATTGGTGTCTCTTAAAATCAGACAACACTTTTTCCTCAGGGTGTTGTCTGAGGGATGTCGTCTGATTGATGAATTCTTGTAGTGAGATAAGATTTTAGAAGACTTTAAGCAAGTCAAGATTAACATTTCTCTTTTAGATGCAATTCAACAAGTTCCCTCTTATGCTAAGTGTCTAATAGATTTCGTACTCATAAAAGAACCACTCATGTTCCTAAGAAAGCTTTCTTAATATCTCATGTTAGTTCTATCTCGTCAAATCAAATCCCTGTGAAGTATAAAGATCCTAGTTGTCCTACCATCTCTTGTGTCATAGGTGATACTTTCATTGATAAAGCTTTACTCGATCTAGGAGCTAGTGTGAATCTTCTTCCATTATCTATCTATCAAGCCTTGGGTTTAGGTGAACTTAAGAAGATTAGTGTCACTCTTCAGTTAGCTGTCCGATCTATCAAGACTCCAAAGGGTATAGTGTAAGATGTGTTGATTAAGGTTGGTGATTTTGTCTTCCCCGTCCATTTTGTTGTTCTGGAAACTGAACTAGTTAAAAATCTCAAAAATCAAATTCCTATTATTTTTGGAAGGCCTTTTCTTGAAACCTATAATGCTTTGATTAACTATAGAAATGGTTCGATGAAACTAAATTTTGACAATATGACGATAGATCATAATGTCTTTAATGTTGGAAATCAACCTAATGAGCTTTATTAACAACCTGTAGGAGTTAATTTGATAGATGAGGCTGTTTCATGGTCAAATCTTGAGGATAGTGCAATTGAGTCTTTTCTTGAGGAACAAATTTTGTTAGAGTGTGAGAGTAATAGATATCTTCATGAGTTGTATAGGAATTTTACTTCTAATGAGATGTTAGATGAATTGAATGCCATTTGTTCTAAGTGTTGCCCGGTAATTAACATTTGTAGAAGGGGGGTTGAATATAATTGTATAAGATTTTCGACTTAAGCAATAATAGTAATAAAAGTATGAATAAATAACAGCTTTATTAACTCTGATATAAAATTGTTACAAACTCTCTCAAGAAATTCTGATGTTCTTGAGAGCTGCTAGGTTACAAGAATTCTCGTGTAGGCGATTACGATTAAGTAAAACCTAAACTGTGTTTATATACAGTACACAGCTTCCCTATCAATTATAATATATACCAAATCAATTACTTACGACTCTCAGTACATATCTTAATTGATAGCTGCGTTCCTATAAATTAGGAACCGACATATCAATCTATCCTAAACTCATGGAGTAATAGATATCTTCCAATCTTCGAATCCTGATCAGTTTTTGCCATCCTGATGTATCTTTGAATCCTGACGATCACCAATACTGATGACGTCACTTCATGCAATCCTGATCAGCTCCTTAGGACATATCCTAACATCACTTGAATCAATATTTCTAACAATCTCCCCCAATTTGTACTTTGTAAAATAAAGCACAAATTCCTTGATTCAATGATGTCAAAAACCATAAACAAAATGTTCTAGAAATCATCAGATTTGGTTTCAGAAATTCTCTGATAGAAAAGATTCATCTTCAAGAAATTTGATAATAAGTCTTCTTCTCTGCTTTCAAGAATTTGAATCAATTTCTTCTTTAGACCTTTGAGTTCTTCATCTTCCTCATTGATCTGATAGATAGCTACTCTTAGACTTTGAATTGAGCTTCTTGGTAGAGATAAATCATCAAGCAATAGATATACAAGTTCCTCCCCATCAGGATTAAGAGGTATTTGTTCCATACCAAAAGAAACTCCTTTAACAGCAGTGCCTCTTTGTATTTCAACTTCCTGACCTCTTGTATTTAAGTATATGGGAGTATAGTTGCAATCATATATTGCTCTTCTATCCAAAAATCTCTGTCTGATAATTCTGAGAATCATGCTCGACCAATTTTTATAAACTTCAGCCTCTTTGGTATGAATTCTTTTATCCTTGAGCAGATAAAGAACATATTTTAGTTCTTTTGTAGATTTTTGTAACAGCTCCTGGATAGATAGTTTCTTAACACTTTTGTCCTTCATGAAGTATAATAATTTTTGTAACTTTTTAGCCCCAGCATGACAATCAGCAATTATTCCAATAGCTTCAAGCTTCCATAGATAATCAGCAGTTAATACATCACCAATTTTATCAACTAAGAGATGTTGATCAAAACAGTTGATATTTACAAATTCAGCTTCATCATGTCCAACACCAGCATAAGTATATGGAGCTTTTCCTTCAACTTCTGATTGTACCCTTGTCCACAATGGTGGTTTAGAGTTTCTGAGACTTCTTTCCTTCTCTGCAACAACTTCATCAACTTCAGAATTATGAGAACCAACATAAGCAGTGTATACCATGATTCTTAAATCTGTCAGGAAATTAGTCTCTTCAGAATCAGAGATAACAGCTTTAGTAGTATCAGGAACTTTAACTTGAACTGTATTAGGAGCAGTGATCTTTAAATTCTTCTTTTCCTCTCCTTCAATAACTTTTTTCTCCCTTTGATAGAGTTCTTCTGTTAGTCACAGAGGCATGCCTGAATACATCTAATAACAAGCCCAAGTGGTTCGTAATGCTATGCATTACCTACATGACCTCTTAACTGAGGGAACCTCTAGTTGTAGAGTTTCTACTTGTTTGTACTATGTAATAGGCATCAAATTCTATCTGTGTAACTGTACCTACTAAGTCAAGAATAAAGCTTGAAAGAAGTTCTAAGGTTCATGCCTCAAGCAAGGAAATGAAGACTGTCAAATAATCACAGTTGGGATTTGAAGAATTGAAGAAATGAAGAAATTGCCTAAGTACTAATTCGAGAAGTACATTTGTTTATTCGAGAAGTCTAGCATTCGAGAAGTCTGGAGTTCGATATCTCAGAAGACACTATTCGATATCTCTCGATATCTCATTCGATATCTCAGGGATTCGATATGTCTATTACACGGTTCGAGAACTCAAGGAGTCAACAGTTCGAGTTCTCAAAGGGTCAACAAGTCAATGCTACATTCGATATCTCAAAGACTCAATATGCTATTCGATATCTCAGGGATTCGATATGTCAAAATGCTCTATTCGATATCTCAAGGAGTCCCAGAGAAAAGAGCTATTCGAGAAGTGATTCGATATGTCAAGATAACACTATTCGAGAACTCAGAGTTATCGATCAAGTCAACTCCAGTTCTCGAATCACTCACTTAGTCACTTCTCGAATACATTCTTGAGGACAAAATACTGAAGAATTGTACAAGTCAGAAACCTGCAACAAGCCAGGATACTTTATTTGACTCTGTCCTATAAAGCATGCTGGAAAGCCTACAAAGAAGCTTGGAGAGATAAGACAAGGGACAAGGAGCTGAAGAAGTGGATCTAAACAGGCTTTTCAAAGTCAAATCTGTAGCCGTTTGGACTCTTACTAAAATGAGATAGACAGACTGGAAAGTGTTTTTGTTTTACCTACCTCATTTGTAGTAAGTGGGTGTATCCATGTCTATAAGGATACAGCCTCACTTCCTTAGCTGTTAAGGTGTTGAAGTTTCTCAAATACCCAGAAAATATCTCTCTGAGAAAAACGAAGCTGAGAATACTATCATTTGTATTCACAGATTGTAGCAAAATCTTTATCTAATAAGATATTAGATTAAAGTGATATTGTGTTGTGTTTGTCTTTAATTATCCGCATCTTCACATCTCACACACTCATCACTTATCTTGCTGCAAAGATTCAAGAACAAAGAAAAGTTCAAGAATCCATTCACCCCCCCCTCTGTATTCTTTTACTGTATTCAATACTCAACAAGTGGTATCAGAGCAGGCTGTTTAATCTAAACAGAAAACGATCATGAGTTCGAATACACCAAAGACTACAGGTACGGTAAAGGTCCCTAAGTTCGACAAAGAGAATTACAACCTCTGGAAAATAAAAATGCTGTTGTTCATCAAAGCTGCCAATCCTCTCTACCCTGACATTCTCAAGAATGGTCCATTCATACCACAACAAGAAGTTGCTGAATCCACAGTGGGCGCAGTAGTCATTCCTAGATCATACGTTCCAAAAGAGCCATCCAAATGGACGGACTCAGAGAAGGAAAAGATTGCCCTAGACAGCCACCTCATGTTGTTAATCATAGACTCCATGGATATGTCGATGTTTGCCAACATAGCATCATGCAAATCAGCCAAGGACATGTGGAATCACATCGAGGTGTTATGTGAAGGGACAGAGGAGGTAAGAGAAAATAAGAAACAGATACTGGTCACACAGTATGAGGCGTTCATGGCACAGTCCAAGGAAAGTATCACTGATATGTTTGAAAGATTTCACAAGCTGGTGACTGAGCTCCAAATGAATGGGAAGGTTTACAGCACTAAGGAATTAAATATGAAGTTTCTACTATCGTCACCAAACCATCTAGAGCAAAGGGTCATATCCCTAAGAGAAAGAGATTTGAACAAAGTCACGTATGATGTGCTCTATGGGGTTTTAAAGACACACGAGCTTGAGTTGCTTCAAAAGAGGGCTATCCAAGCTAACCAAGGCAGAATGATAAACACATCCTGTGCCTTGATTGTCAACAAATCTATTCAAGACCTGGAAGCATCTGCAAGTCAGCTGAGAATAGAAGAGATAGTAGATGATGAAGAAACTGAGGAAGTAGTGACTGAACCTGCTGATGACAAGGAAGAAGATGAGTTCTACACTCTTGAAGAGCTGGATGGCATGGAAAATACATCATATGCTTTTATGGCTAGAAAATTCCCAAACATCAGATTCAAGAGGAATCAGCCCTTCAAGCCTAGACCTCAAAATCATTCATTCAACAAGAGCAAGGCACCTATGAAAACAAACAAGAACAGATTCAAAACCAGCTATGTGGATAGGTCATCTGTAAGATGTTACAGATGCAATGACCTAGGGCATTTTGCCAGTGAATGCAAGAAGCCTAAAAAGAAGGATAAGGAGTTTCTTGAGCTTGAAGCTAAGTATGAGGCCCTTCTAAAGAAGCATACACCAGGTAAGGCTTACATAGCTGAAGGGAAGTGTTGGGATGATTCTGACAGTGATGGGGAAGAACAAGAATTCTGCAACTATGCCTTGATGGCCAATTCCAAGGAAGAACCATCTGCATCAGACTCACAGGTACCATCTCTCACTACCATAGACATGTCTGTTTCTGAATATAAATCTTTGGTTGAACAACTATCCGTTGAGATGTTTAACATTCATACTAGTATGACTGCTGCTAATGAAGAGATTGCTAAACTGTCTACTAGGAATGAACTGTTAAATAAGAGAAATGAGGAACTAGAGCTAACTACTGTGCAAATAGAAAATCTTAAACAAGAGATTGAGTATCTAAAGAATAAAGTTCTATGTGCTAGTCAAGTTGAGAAAGCTCTTAGGGATGAATTAGCTGAAAATGAATTTAAGTTGAAGACATTTAAGAATTCCTCTAGTCTATTGCAGTCTTATCATGAGAAAAATCTAGCTAGACCTAAGGCTGCCATTGGACTTGATTATGACACTCTTAAACAGAGGAAAGGCTATGCAGTCATTGAAGATGACATTGTTGTTCAAGAGGAGGTGCCTCAGGTTTTGAAAAAGACTGAGAATCCAATATTTAAAACACCAACACTTGAGATTGATGAGGATGCCTTACTCATCAAGCAAATGTTGGAGGATGAAGATGAGGCACAATCAAATGAACAACAAGCATCCTCTGAGAGTAAGAATGTCAAAACCAAAGCCAAGGAGCCAGTAGGAGGTAGACCTAGACTTGAGAAATCTGTAAATTTTGTTTCAGCTGGAAATTATGAGACTAAGAAGAAAGTGACTAATAAGAGACCAAACAGGAATGGCAAATTAGGGATTAACAAAGATAACAACTATGCTTATGTGCCAAATGCCCCTAGGAAAGTTTGTCAAAACTGTTTTAGCTCTAATCATTTGACTCATGCTTGCAAGAAACCATCTGGTAGTGTTGCTAAACCATTCTATGATTGCTCTGTGCCTTTAAGACATAGAGACTCTCCTTTCTGTGATAAACTTGATTGTATGCCATGTAACATGAATGTGATGACTAGTTGTTTTAATTTGAGAAGACAATTCATGGAGGGCTGTATCAATCATAATGTTCACACACACTACACAAGGACAAAGTCTTCAAGTCCTCCTAAAGTTAGGAAGGTACCTCTGTCACCTAAGTCTAAGAACCCTGATTCTAAGACTCCCAACAGTGACAAGAAGACCAACATCAAGAAAACTGATAAGCATGCTGATTTTGATAAAACTGTCACTAAGTCACATGGACCCAAACTCGTTTGGGTACCAAAGGAGAAGTAATACTTTTGTGTTTGCAGGGCAAAGAAAGTAAAAAGAAGGTCATGTGGATTTTGGACAGTGGATGCTCAAATCATATGACTGGTGATATGGCCCTGCTATCACAGTATGAGGAAAAGGCTGGCCCAATGGTTGCTTTTGGAGATGACAGCATTGGCAACACACTGGGATATGGCAAGTTGGAAATTGGAAATGTCATCATTGAGAATGTAGCACTGGTCAAGGGGCTCAAGCATAATCTACTGAGTGTTGGTCAATTCACTGACAGAGGCTTCAAAGTGAACTTTGACAAAGATGAATGTTTGATCACCCACAAGAAGACTGGTGATTTTGCTCTGTCTGGAGTAAGGAAGGGAAGCCTGTTTGTAGCCAATATGGACTCTGCAAGCAAGGACACAATTTGTTGCTTCTACTCAAAAGCATCAAATGAAGACAGTTGGCTGTGGCACAAGAAGCTATCACACCTGAACTTCAAAGCCATTAATTCCCTAGTCAAAAGGGAGTTAGTGAGAGGCATGCCCACACTTGAATTCTGTCAAGAAGGAGTGTGTGAGGCGTGTCAAAAGGGAAAAATGAAAAGATCAAGCCACAAGTCAAAAACAGTGACATCTATAACCAAGCCCCTGCAACTGATTCATATGGATTTGTTTGGGCCTGTCAATATTATGTCACTAGGAAGGAAGAAGTATGCTCTAGTGATGGTTGATGATTTTACAAGGTATACATGGGTAGAATTTCTGGCATCAAAGGATGAGGCTCCACAAGTAATCATTGAGCACATAAAGAAAGTTGACAAAGAAGCAAAGGCCATAAATGCAAGTGTGATTGCATTAAGAAGTGATAATGGGACAGAATTCAGAAATGCCATGCTTGGAGCATTCTGCAAAGAAAATGGTATTTCTCAACAATTCTCAGCTCCAAGGACCCCACAACAAAATGGAGTTGTTGAGAGAAAGAATAGGACTCTGATAGAGGCTGCTAGAACAATGCTACTTGATGCAAAGATGCCTACATGTTTTTGGGCTGAGGCTGTGAGCACTGCATGCTACATCCAAAACAGAACCCTCATCAACAAAAACACTGGAAAGACACCTTACAACTTGATGACTGGAAAGAAGCCTACTCTAAAGTATGTTCATACTTTTGGAAGCAAGTGCTTTGTGCTAAAAGATAATTCAGAATATGTTGGAAAGTTTGATGCAAAGGCATTTGAAGGAATCTTTCTTGGCTATTCTATGGAAAGAATTGCATACAAAGTTTATGTCATTTGTCAAAAGAAAGTAATGGAGAGCACAGATGTAACATTTCATGACAGCAAACTACCTGGATTAGAAGAAGCCAATGATGAAGATAAAGATCCCTTGAAGTTTGACAATCTAGATGATTCTGATGAGGAGATTGAAAGTGAATCTGAACTCATAATCCAACAAACTCAAGTGAATGAAGAACCTGTGTCAACCAACAATGAAGAAACAAGCATCCAAGATACACCTGTGAGGAGTGACAACTTCACATGGGGAGGAAATGTAGATGATCATGATCTAAATGATGAAGCAACATCAAGGATGAGAAATCAATCTGAACATACAAGGAAATGGGATAGATCACACACTGCAGATCAGATAATTGGAAATCCAAATGCAGGAGTAAGGACAAGGAGAGCAACTATAAATGAATGTCTCTATGGCTGCTTTCTATCCCAAGTTGAGCCTAAGAAACTTGATGATGCATTGTTGGATCCTGACTGGATAATTGCTATGCAAGAGGAGCTAAATCAATTTGAAAGGAGCAAAGTATGGGAACTAGTGCCTGCACCAAAGGATAGAACCGTTGTTGGAACTAAATGGGTTCTAAGGAATAAGATGGATGAAAATGGTGTAGTCATAAGAAACAAAGCAAGGTTGGTTGCAAAAGGATACTCTCAACAGGAAGGTATTGACTATGATGAGACCTTTGCCCCTGTTGCTAGACTAGAAGCCATCAGAATTTTCTTGGCATTTGCTGCACATTCTAATTTCAAGGTCTATCAAATGGATGTCAAGAGTGCATTCCTGAATGGGGAGTTGGAAGAAGAAGTATATGTGCAACAACCACCTGGCTTTGAGGATCCACAGTTCCCCCACTTTGTCTACAGATTACTTAAAGCATTGTATGGACTCAAGCAAGCTCCTAGGGCATGGTATGACACACTATCACAATTTCTACTGGAGAATCAATTCACTAGAGGCACACTGGACAAGACACTGTTCTACAAGAAACATGGTGATGATATTATCCTAGTTCAAATCTATGTGGATGATATCATATTTGGCTCTACAAATGAGAAGCTGTGTGAAAAATTCTCTAAGCTCATGCAAAGCAGATATGAGATGAGTATGATGGGAGAATTAACATTCTTTCTTGGACTGCAAGTTAGTCAAAGGAAGGATGGCATTTTTATAAGTCAAACCAAATACATTAAAGATTTACTGAAGAAATTTGATTTGGAAGAATGTTCACCTGCGAAGACACCCATGGCCACTGCCACCAAGTTAGATGATGACGCTAAGGGCAAAAAGGTAAATATCTCAATCTACAGAGGCATGGTTGGTTCTCTACTCTACCTCACTGCTAGTAGGCCAGATATCATGTTTGCTACATGCTTATGTGCAAGGTTTCAATCAAACCCAAAGGAATCACACATGATAGCAATAAAAAGGATCTTCAAATATCTGAAAGGCACACCAAACTTGGGGTTATGGTATCCTAAGGACACAGGGTTCAATCTGGTTGGTTATTCTGATGCTGATTATGCTGGATGCAGAGTGGATAGGAAAAGCACATCAGGTAGCTGCCAGTTTCTTGGACAAAGGTTAGTCTCTTGGTACAGTGTTAGGTCCAAATGTGTTGTAGAGGGGGGGTGAATACAACTTTTCGAATATGAGAAGCAATAAAAACGATGCAATAAATGAGCACACAGATTCAAGGAATATATTTCTTTATATATAACTTGAAAGGGTTGCTACAACATTCATTACAAAGTATAACAGAAGTTCAGAGAGAAGTGAAGGATTCTAAGCTCTGTGAATGCACTCTCTCTTTCTCTTGTGTTTTTCTCAAATATTGCTCTCTCTATTCTTAATAAAACATTACACAAGTACTTCTATTTATACTACATGTAGTCTATGTCCTGTAGTCTTCAACAGCTAAGATGTACGTGGCCCAGTGGTCTCCACATAAATCTTGCCTTAACTTGAAAGCTTGGAAATCTGCCAATCAGAAGATGCCATGTGTCATGTTGAAGCTGCACCTAAGTAGAACTTCTACTTGAGAATTTCTACTTGGCTATCTCGAAATTCCTAAGTGGAACTTCTATTTGGCTATCTCGAAATTCCTAAGTAGAACTTCTACTTGACTATCTCGAAATTCCTAAGTAGAACTTCTACTTGGCTATCTCGAAATTCCTAAGTAGAACTTCTACTTGAGAATTTCTACTTAGCCATCCAGAACATTTAGTACTTAGAAAATATTCTGGTCTTCAACTTGAAACTTCAATGCACATCTTGAACTTGTGATATCTTCATGTCTTCTTTATTCGTCAACAAGCTCTTGAACATGGTTCTTTATTACTGACATAAACTTGCTATCAATGTCCTGACACTTGATGCACTGGTCTGGTTCATAAGTGACTAGTCTTGATAGTGTTTCTGCTTCTTGAATAAATTACCATATTCACTGAATAACTTGGCTTTCCAATATTTGCTTTCCTTCTTCTTCACTTGAAATCAATTGGTCTTGTTGATACTAATAGTTATGATCTTGATTCTTGATTTATCAAATCACTGAGGCATGAACAACTTTGACTTGAACTTCTCTCAATGATTTCTTCTTGGCTTGATCATAGTTAGCATGTTTAATTGTATCAATTACCTTGTCTTCATTTAGTGTTGATTTCTTGTGACTTCCTGTTCTTGATTGTCTTCTGGTTAAGTGTCTTTTCCTTTAGTTGAGTTACATTAGATATAGTGTTACAAGTTTATACACTCTGCCTTTCAATCTCCCCCAATTTGATTGTCTAACAATGACATTCAAATTAATGAAGGATAACTCAACTAAACAATGAGACGAGAAAAGATAATTAACATTACAGTCTTGAATAATATACAATTGAAAAGTACTTGAAAACAATGCAAAGAACTTAAAAACTAGAAACAGAATTCGAACCTCGAATTAAAGATCATTTGAATGATTCCTATCACCTGGATTATTTCATACCTTCTAGTCAAACTTATATCACCTTATTGGATTCACTCTAAGGTGAATTTCCTCAAGTGAGTTAAAGCAACCGAAAGACATGAAGTTTTTCCAACTTCAAGTTCACACCACTCTGACCTTTAACCCTAATTCCGTTTCCTCGTTCTAGCTTCAGCAGCTTGGTCTCTCTCTTCTTTCTGCCTTTTGCGCTTCTCCTTCTGCTGCTGTTCTTTCTTGTACACTGGATCGTGAAGCTGCTTCCACCTAGCATTCAACAGACTTACAGCTTCCATTTCTAGAGGGTTCCTGGGCTCTGGGTTAGGATGTTTGAAAAGCCTTCTGAGTTTATCAACCTCCTGAGTAGTCCTGATCTTTGGAATTTCCTCAAAGTTCTTCATTATGAGCTGAGGTTTCCAATGAGATTTAGTGGCTTTGAGATAACGATATATCATCTTGGGGTAGCCCTTGACACGGTCAGTATTATAGACACTAGCCGCATCTCGCTCCATTCGCTTCTTCTCCACAATTACTTCAGACAGGTAACTCATGAGTCTCTGCTTTTCTTCAACAAACTTGTCTTCCACTTCGCCCCATTTGAACACATATAACACTTTCTCTAGAAATGCAGCATCTTGAGTCTGTAGCTGCCATTGTCTACTCATATGCAAGAGTGTTTGTTTCTGGTCTGCATCTATGTATGCTAAGGCATCAGCTGTATCATCAGCATAAGAGTGTATCCAGTATACACTATCTTTCCCTGGAACGCCAACTGCCTCCCTTATTTCTCCTTGTTCCAGTTCTCCAGAAGGAAGAGTCAAAGCTTCATCTACATTCTTCATTGCTTGAAGAATATTCCATTTCTTTTCTATCAGCTCCGGCTCAATCTTCACGTTGTCGAGAGGGTTTGGAGCAATGACATCACACTTCCACACCTCATTGCTCTTCAAGAATATGACTCTTTCAATGATCCTCACGGATTTATCTTTAAGCTCAGAGGCGAATCCCTTACCCATCATTTGTCTACATACAGCTTTAAGAGATTCCACTGAAAGTTCCATTAAGTCCTTTTCCTCCATGCTCACCCTCTTCATCTTTCCTTGAACCACCATACGGACAACATTAGGATGTACTGAGATTTCTGGTCCATTGTCCTCTGCTAGCTGCATTAACTGATCCCTATACAGAATGCTTAGCTCCTGAGATTGAGAGTATTGAATTTTAGTTGCTAGCAAGTACAACTCTGACGCAGATCTTCTCGTTATGAAATGGTCATCCACATATAAGAAAGATGTTGGGACACCTTCTACCAAAGACAAAATAACCTGCCATTCCTTGAGCGTAGCATTGTATCCAACCCTGACTTTAGAAATTAATCTCTTCAATGCACTGATGTAGTCCGAAGTCATTGGATTCTGCAAATTCAGGTTGTAGAACAGGTCATCTGCCTCGTTATTATGAACTCCTTTCGTACAGGGTCTCATCAATATCTTCCTTGCTTCATCCCATTTCTGCCCTATCCTTCGCTTGTCCATATCAACTTGAGGATCAGCTAGCCTTGCAAGCTCATGATCATACTGCTTCCCTTGTAGCTCCCCTTTCTTTTCTAGGAACGCAGCACGATCTTGTAACATCTTCATTTTATGGAACTGAGCTTGTTCCAAGGCTAACTGTTGAGACTGCAGGGTTTCTTCATCAACAGGATCTTCTTCAGGCATTCCGAAAGACATACCAGCACCTCCACCTTGTTCCTTCAAAGATCGTTTTACAGCATGTGCGAAAGGTACGTCTTCCATATCAGAATCTGAGTCTAGTACCTCCTGTACTATTTCCTGATGACTCAGGTCAATAACTGGTTCATCTTCTTCAACCATTATTGCCTTACCCTTTCTCCTCCTCAGAGCCTCTTCAGCAACAGCAGGCTCAATTTCTGTCCTCAGAGCCTCTTTAACAACAGCAGGCTCAATTTCTGTCTCCTTGACAAGATCAGCGGGTTCTTCAATTTCTTCGATGTAAACTGCCTACTGTCTCGTCTCCATTCCACTCTCCCCCTTAGGTGAGTTATCCTGAGCTCCACCTTGGTGTGCAGATCCACCAGCTGCATAAGAACCTCCAAAACCAGAACCAGAGGCTCCCGCTCCACTAGCACCACCTGCTCCACCTGCACCACTATCGGGAGGAGGTTGCTGGGACTCAAAACACTCAGGGGGCACAAAACTTCTGAATGCGAACATCAATCTACTGATCTCCACAGCCATAGCATGCATTGTAGACTCCATTGCCCCCATCCTCTCATTGAGAGTGTTTCCTTAGACACCACCAGCATGGCCCAAGTCATTGACCTGATTTGTCAAAGTTTTAAAAGCATCAGCTTGACTTGACATTCTTGCTGCGTAGTCGTCTAGAGCCCGTTGATTGTTTCCAACATTAATCCCCAACTGCCCCATCGACTGCCCGAACTGCTCCATTTTATTCTCCATTGAAGTCATACGCGTTTCCAGATTTTCAATGTTAAGGGACGGTGTTTGGTTTGGGTGACCTCGCTCTAATACTCGTTCTGTTAGTATTTGACGCTCGGTTTCGGGCCTTAAAAATGAAGGTCCCTCTCTCCCTAACCTCTCACACACACTCCCTGTCTCACGCTCGTATATGACTTCAATGATTGATCCAAATAATGAAGCTGTACCTGCAGACATTTGATAAGAAATGTTGTTGACAGTTATGGGATCAATTACTGTTTGTTCCTGAGTTGGAATCTCAGGCTGAGAGGCTGCAAAGTGTTCTTGTACAACATCAGAACCGATCCTCTTTGCAGCATCAGTACGTACCGGTGAAGGTACGGCTGAAGTTCTTAAAACTTCATGACCCCTTGAAGCAACAGTATCTTTAAGGGGTACATCATCCTCACCAAAATCAAAATCCCTATGTGCAGATTGTTCATGGGGTGAACCACTCTCGTGAGGTGGAGTGGTTGTGTGTGACACGCTAGGGTTTGACTGAGGTTTTGAAGTAGCAGCATGAGAAAATTTGGCTTTCTTGCGAATAAGAGGCTGCTCTTCGGGGTCACTCTCCTCATCATTTCCTACATCTAGATGTGAAGGCTTTCTGACTTCCGTTATCAGGGGTGAAAGAGAATATGAATGTGTGTCAGACTCAGAGTCAGAAATATGGCTCTCACCCTGGGATAGATCCTGCGGGCTAGCAGAATCTTGGGTCTCGGAATCAGATATGTAGGAAGAGGAGTGAGTAGTATGCAGAGAGAGATTACCTGATTCATTACCTTGTTCGTCATCGCTTCCCTCATCAGGAATCCCTTCAAATGCCTCAGCATGAGCAGAAGGATTCTGAGCATGTGATGAAACTTGCGATGATGCTTCCAAATTGGTAACCCCTGCATCATATGTAAGCCACGTCTGTAGGGTATCAGGAATTGACATTGGTTTCCCGTGATGTTTATCCTGATTGTTAATTGTGGACAGTGACTTAGTGCCCATCCCTAGCGGTTGAGATGTTGGGCTTCTGGCAAATCTCTGTCTAACCTCAAGAGCTTCCTTCGGTATTAGATCATTAATGAGCAATTGTAGGAATCGAGGAAACCAGCAGACAACGTCAGTTGTGGAGAGGTCTCTGCTTGCAGGAGATCCCATTGAAGCCACTATCTCACCGAGAACTATGCGTCCATAATTTATGTCCAGTTCTCGTGCTAGGGCTATTCCAAAGGTTTGTATGGGAATGGAAATTTGATGGAAATCTTTTTCTCGTGCCCGAAAACATCTTGTGATGGCCTCGAAAAAGTAATTCCATTCCACATGGAAGAATTGTTTCTGGATGTGTCCTGAGATAGGTACTAACTCGAAATTCTTCCCAGACTTAGAATTTTCAAAACTTCACCCTGGAAGCTCAAGTCGAAATTCAAGTCGAATTTCTACATGAGTTTCGAGATAGAGACTAACTCGAAATTTTGAAGATACTTAGATTTTTCAACAATTAAATTGCCAAATAAATATAAATATCAATTCAAGGATTTTTAATATATGACATAATTAAAACATTCCTTGATAATTCTAAGGCCTTTAATTACATGAAAATCATAGGTAAATTCATCTAAAAATCATGCAATATTTAGAATATTATGAATTTAACTCCCCCTATGATCATGCAATCTAACAAGCATAAATTCAAAGATTTGTGCTATAAAAGACACTTAAACCACAATGAATTCATGCAAAAACACACTATATGCAACCTATAACAATCATTAATTAGGCATATTAAAGTCTAAGCACATAATGATTGAGTAGCTTGCACATATAAACATAAACATGGATTTTACAGATAGAAGGCTTTACTAACTTGTGTTAAGCATTCCCAATTCACCAACCAACCTATTGAATGTTACTTCATCAAGAGGTTTGGTGAATATATCTGCAATTTGTTGCATTGTGGGCACAAAATGTAGCTCCACAGTCCCCTCCTCGACATGTTCTCTTATGAAGTGATACCTGATGTCGATGTGCTTGGTTCTTGAGTGATCTACAGGATTGTTGGTTATGGCAATGGCACTTGTGTTGTCACACATGATTGGAATTTTCTTGTGCTCCATGCCATAATCCTTCAATTGGTTCCTCATCCACAGTATTTGAGCTACACAGCTTCCAGCAGCAATGTACTCAGCTTCAGCAGTAGAAGTAGATACTGTATGTTGCTTTTTACTTTGCCAGGACACCAATCTTCTGCCAAGAAATTGGCAAGCACCAGATGTGCTTTTCCTATCAATCCTGCAACCTGCATAGTCTGAATCCGAATAGCCAATAAGATTAAAACCTGTATCTCTTGGGTACCAAATCCCTAGATTTGGTGTGCCCTTGAGATACCTAAAAATTCTTTTGACGGCTACGAGATGTGATTCTCTAGGATCCGCTTGGAACCTTGCACATAAACAAGTTGCGAACATTATATCTGGTCTACTTGCAGTTAAATAGAGGAGTGAGCCAATCATACCTCGATAGCTTGTGATGTCAACTGATTTACCTGATTTGTCTTCATCAAGCTTCGTGGCTGTTGCCATGGGAGTCTTAGCTGCTGATGCATCTTCTAGATTATACTTCTTGAGTAAATCTCTGACGTACTTGGATTGACAGATAAAGATACCATCTTTTCTCTGACTGATCTGTAATCCAAGGAAGAAGGACAGCTCTCCCATCATGCTCATCTCATATTTTTCCTGCATTAGCTTGGCAAATTTCTCGCACAAGCGCTCATTTGATGACCCAAAAATAATATCGTCCACATATACTTGAACAAGTATTAAGTCATTTCTCACAACTTTATAGAACAATGTTTTATCAATTACTCCCCTAACAAAACCATTTTCAATTAAGAATAGAGATAGGGTTTCATTCCATCGCCTTGGGGATTGCCTGAGGCCATAGACAGATTTGAAGAGTAGATACACAAAATCTGCATGTTCTGGATCAACGAAGCCGGGCGGCTGTTCCAGATACACTTCTTCTTCTAACTCTCCGTTCAGGAAGGCACTTTTCACGTCCATCTGGAATACCTTGAAGTTCTTATGTGCTGCAAATGCCAAGAACATCCTGACTGCCTCAAGTCTTGCAACCGGTGCATAGGTTTCATCATAATCAATTCCTTCTCGCTGAGAATAACCTTTTGCAACCAAACGAGCCTTGTTTCGTGTTACAAGTCCGTTTTCATCCAGTTTATTTCTGAATACCCACCTAGCTCCAATTACGGATTTGTTCTTTGGTCGGGGTACCAGTTTCCAAACTTTCTGCCTTTCAAACTGATTGAGTTCCTCTTGCATTGCAATCACCCAATCAGCATCGCCAAGAGCTTCTTCTATTTCTTTAGGTTCAAGCTTGGATAAGAACCCAGAATATAAGGAGATATTAGCCATGTCAGCTCTTGCAGTTCTTCTAGTAGTCACACCAGCATCTGGATCACCAATAATTAACTCAAACGGATGGTCTCTATTCCATACTCGTTCACCTGGAAATTGTCTTGATGATTCAGCTTGACTTTCTGAGTTGGGGTGCTGACTACTTAGATTATTTTCACTAACTCCCCCTGAGTTAGTGCCAGCTCCTACAGAACTAGAGTCAACTCGACTCGAGCCTTGAACAATAGTCCTTGAGCTGCTATTTACTCCCCCTGAGTTGTTGCCGGTTGGTACTGAAGAAGTCTCTCCTGATCTTGTAGAATTAGCTTGTTCACTAGACTCAGGTTCTTCATGTACGCTTGGAAAATTTAATGGAACAACCAACTCAGGTTCATCTTCAAGATCTTCTAAGTCCAGATTCTGAAATTTTAGGGACTCAGGTTCACTAGAATCTCTTGAAATTGATGAGAGTTTGGTATCGTCGAATCTGACGTTGTAGCTTTCAGTCACTTTTCGATCATTCACCAAGAACACTCTATAAGCTGCCACCACGTCTGTAGAGTAACCAACAAAGATTCCTTCACGAGCTTTTGCTGCAAACTTGCCTAGATTTTCATCATCTATAAGCACATAGCATTTTGCTCCGAAGACATGAAAGTATTTGATTGTTGGTCTTCTGTTGTTCATTAGCTCACATGGTGTCTTTTCTTTATCTTTTATGATCAAGGTTCTATTTTGAGTGTAACAAGCGGTACTCACTGCTTCGGCCCAGAAATACAAAGGAAGTTTTGAATCATACAACAAAGTTCTTGCTGCTTCAACCAAAGTTCTATTCTTCCTTTCAACTACTCCATTTTGCTGTGGAGTTCTCGGGGCTGAATACTGACGACGTATTCCCTTAGATACACAGAAGTCATTTAGCACTGCGTTTTTGAATTCAGTGCCATTGTCTGATCTAATCGTCTTCACAGTAAGTGTTGAAACATTCTCAATTTGAGTGATGTGATCAATGATTAAGAAAGGTACTTCGTCTTTCGTCATTGCGAACAATACCCATGTATACTTGGAGAAGTCATCCACGATTACCAAAGCATATCTTTTCCTAGACAAAGATAGGACATTCACTGGGCCAAACAAATCCATGTGAAGAAGTTGTAGAGGCTCAGTAATACTAGAAATTTCTTTGCTTTTATGCGATGCTCGCTTCGACTTTCCCATTTCACAAGCTTCACAGAGTCCTTTCGGAGCGAACTCCATTTGAGGTAGATCTCTCACCAATTCTCGCCTCGCGAGAGCATTCATCGTTTTGAAGTTTAAGTGAGATAGCTTTTTGTGCCATAACCAGCTTTCATCATCCGAGGCTTTGCTGTAGAAACAGGTGACCTCATCCTGATTTGCTGAATCCATATCTGCAACAAAAAGATCTGCCTTTCGAACTCCTCTTAAAGCTAGTGAGCCTTCCTTGATGTGAGTGATTGAGACACCTTTCTTGTTGAAGACAATTTCGTAACCTTTGTCACAGAATTGACTTATACTCAACAGATTGTGCTTTAGTCCCTCAACATAGGAAATATCTTCAATGATGACATTGCCAGTTTTCAGTTTGCCATATCCCTTAGTCACACCTATGCTGTCATCTCCAAAGGTAACATAAGGGCCAGCCTTCATAACCAACTCTGTAAGCAGGGACTTGTTTCCAGTCATATGCCTAGATGCTCCGCTGTCTAGCACCCATATAACTTTATTTCTATTCTGCTTAATGCCCTGCAATGACAGATTGGTTAGACATTCTTCGGAACCCAACTTTGATTGGGCCCGGCTTTTCGATAAGATCGAGAATCAACAGATTTAACAACAGGAGATGCACTTTTCTTCATATTACTAGAGCTTTCGACTATCTCCTTTCCTTTCTCAGACTTGACAGATTTGTCAGTCTTAGGAGAAGGTTTGTCACTCCTAACTTTAGGAGGACTGACAGTCTTGGCTCTACCATACTTTTTCTTGATATTTGAACTAGCAACAGTATTTGAGCATGACTGGCTAGATGCATTCATTAAATGCACAAAAGTTTGCATGATATTAAAAGTGCATGGCATACAGTTAGGTTGACCACACTGTGCATGATTCTGATGCAGATTATTCATTGTATGTGTGGTAGGCATGGCATGTGCAGCAGGAACATTCATGTTAGCTTTGCATGCATAAGAAAGATGCTCAGTAGATTTACAATGATAACATGCTTTCTTTATTCGTTCAGCCTTAACCTCTTTTATGCCTTTCTCTCTCTTTCCTTGTTGCTTAACAGCCTTAGCTCCTAATCCCAGTCTAGATTCATCTCTAGGGAAATTGATTTTAACTTGTTTGATAGGAGTTACAGGTTGTTCTTTCTGGCGATCTTCCATCTCAATCTCATATCTAGCTATCAATTCAGTCTCTTCTTCTTCTATTCTAGGAACAAGATGTTTGTAGATAGGTTTGACAGCCGATTTAAGAATTCTAGGTGTTTCCTGTTTAAGGTCACTGGAACTAGGGTCAATAGGTCTCTTTCCTTCTTTCTTAGGAAGGTCAGAATAATCAAGTCCTATACCTACTCCAGTTATTTTCTTAAATGTGTCATTATCTACATACACTTTACTAGCAGCTAGTTTGTAAGCTTCGCATTTTGTTTCTAACTCAGCTAGATTGTTCCTAAGACATGCTTCTACTTCTTCCTTAAGGACGAGCTTGTGTTCCAGAGATTTAATAAAGTCTCTTAGAGAAGTATCTACAGTGCAAGCAGCCTCTAGCTCTTCCACTTTTGCCTCAAGCATTCTGCATTTGGCAACAAGTGTTTTCTGTTCCTTTTGAGAAGAGTCTAGGCTTTTGCACAACATATAGATCTCTTCACTAAGAGCCCCGTTCTGTTCTTTATAATCATCAATAGACATTTCTACTTTAAGAGTCAGAACTGGTACCTCTGGTTCCTCTGATGTCTCAGCCATGAGCGCAAAGTTCGCTACATGAGTAACGTCTTCCTCATCTGAATCATCCCAAGCTCTTCCTTCTGTCACCAATAAAGCTCGTTTTCCATGTCTTTCCTTCAACAGTGCTTCATAGTTGCTTTTGAGAGCTTCAAATGTTTCTTTTGGATAAGTCTGTCTAGGCTTTTTGCAGTCCGAGGCAAAGTGTCCAGCTTCACCACAATTATAGCATTTGAACTTCATTTTGAAATCCAAAGGAGATTTGTAGCTGGTATTCTTGCCTTTTCCTTTGTAGCCTGACGAACTACCACCACCCTTAGCAACCCGATAATAAGATGAAGATTTTCTCTGTGGTCGGTTGCTCTTTCTAAATCTCATGTTGCTGAACTTCCTTGCCATGTATGCCACGACACTATCGTCCATGTTGTCCAGCTCTTCTTGGGTGTAGTAGTCATCATCACTGTCAGATGCGCACTCGTCATCATTATCAACTTGATGTGGTGCAAGTGATGATTTAGGCTTTGCTGCAACCATTGCCTTCTTAGACTCTTCCTCATCAGCAACTAATCCTGATGCACTTTCTTTTCCCTTTGAATCATTGTCCCATGCTTGATCTTGAAGAGTTTCCAGCTCATAGGTCTTTAATATTCCATAATACTCTTCCAGAGAAGTTGTATGCAAATCTCTGGTTTCTCTGATTGCGTAGACCCTATGTTCAATGCTTTTTGGCTGGTTCCTCAGATATCTCGTATTAGTCTCAACCATGGGGAGAGTTACACCTCTCAGATTCAAATCCAATACCAACTGACTGAATCATAGGTAGACGTCTGTTATGCCTTCTCCTTTTCGTATTCTAAAGGTGTCATACTCCATCTTGAGTATGAGTGTTTTGTTGCTTCTGACCTCTGCAGATCCTTCCATGACAACTTCTATCTTGTCCCAAATCTTCTTCGCTGTAGTCAGACCTTTGACTATGTTGAACATTTCATGATCAAGAGATTCCATCAAGGTTTGTCGTATGGCAGTATCATAAGCTATTTGTTCCTTGTCAGCATCCGAAAACTCCGAGACCTTTTTAGGCTCAGACCGAGGTGGTATAACCACTCCTCCTTCCGTATGTGAAGGAATAACTACCATTGGGACAAATTTACCCTTGTCAAGGACTTCCAGATATTCAGGGTTAACAGTCTCTAGATATAGTCTCATTCTGAAAACCCATTCTTCATAGTGATCTTTGTTGAACATTGGGATCTTGAATGCATTTTTAGGAGCCATCTCAATTCTGGTCACTAAAAGTTTCTAAGTACCCAAGACTAGGCTATGTAGAATATTTATGTAGAACTTTTGCCTAAGTCGAAATTTCTCTAAGTAGAAATTTTGCTCAAGTCGAAATCACCAAGTAGAAATTGTCCAAGTCGAAATTCTATGTAGAAATTCTCAAGTAGAAATTCTATGTAGAACTTTTGTCCTTAGAATAATTTTCTGCAGATTTCTTTAAATATTGAATAAACAATATTATCACTTTAACACCTTTTGACTTTAGATGCTTTACTCACCAAACCCACCAAACCCACTTGCTAGGTACTGAGTATGTCTTTTACTTTCGGCCGAATAAAGTAAATCAAAAAGTCCAAAAACCACCTTTTTATTCTTTTACTATTGAAAAGGAGATCAAAAAGTTGTTGGGTTGTATTCTTTGATAAGAACAGATGATGAACACTCAAGAACACCAAATATGAACTAACCCAGATAAATTCACAAAAATTAATTAAAATACACCCAAGCTAAATAATCACACCTGGAGTATTTAAATAATTTTTCAGATGAGTTTTCACTACCAACGAATTAAAACACACTTTTCGAGAAAATGAAAAGTAGATCTGAAAAATGAAAACTCACGATTCTTCTACTCAACACAAGGATCTATGTTTTGTATGTTAAACATATAGCTCTGATACCAATTGTTAGGTCCAAATGTGTTGTAGAGGGGGGTGAATACAACTTTTCGAATATGAGAAGCAATAAAAACGATGCAATAAATGAGCACACAGATTCAAGGAATATATTTCTTTATATATAACTTGAAAGGGTTGCTACAACATTCATTACAAAGTATAACAGAAGTTCAGAGAGAAGTGAAGGATTCTAAGCTCTGTGAATGCACTCTCTCTTTCTCTTGTGTTTTTCTCAAATATTGCTCTCTCTATTCTTAATAAAACATTACACAAGTACTTCTATTTATACTACATGTAGTCTATGTCCTGTAGTCTTCAACAGCTAAGATGTACGTGGCCCAGTGGTGTCCACATAAATCTTGCCTTAACTTGAAAGCTTGGAAATCTGCCAATCAGAAGATGCCATGTGTCATGTTGAAGCTGCACCTAAGTAGAACTTCTACTTGAGAATTTCTACTTGGCTATCTCGAAATTCCTAAGTGGAACTTCTACTTGGCTATCTCGAAATTCCTAAGTAGAACTTCTACTTGACTATCTCGAAATTCCTAAGTAGAACTTCTACTTGGCTATCTCGAAATTCCTAAGTAGAACTTCTACTTGGCTATCTCGAAATTCCTAAGTAGAACTTCTACTTGAGAATTTCTACTTAGCCATCCAGAACATTTAGTACTTAGAAAATATTCTGGTCTTCAACTTGAAACTTCAATGCACATCTTGAACTTGTGATATCTTCATGTCTTCTTTATTCGTCAACAAGCTCTTGAACATGGTTCTTTATTACTGACATAAACTTGCTATCAATGTCCTGACACTTGATGCACTGGTCTGGTTCATAAGTGACTAGTCTTGATAGTGTTTCTGCTTCTTGAATAAATTACCATATTCACTGAATAACTTGGCTTTCCAATATTTGCTTTCCTTCTTCTTCACTTGAAATCAATTGGTCTTGTTGATACTAATAGTTATGATCTTGATTCTTGATTTATCAAATCACTGAGGCATGAACAACTTTGACTTGAACTTCTCTCAATGATTTCTTCTTGGCTTGATCATAGTTAGCATGTTTAATTGTATCAATTACCTTGTCTTCATTTAGTGTTGATTTCTTGTGACTTCCTGTTCTTGATTGTCTTCTGGTTAAGTGTCTTTTCCTTTAGTTGAGTTACATTAGATATAGTGTTACAAGTTTATACACTCTGCCTTTCATACAGCAAGAAACAACAATCTGTGTCAACTTCCACAGCTGAAGCTGAATACATAGCTGCTGGAAGTTGCTGTGCTCAAGTGCTTTGGATTAGAAACCAACTTAGAGATTATGGACTTGTGTTGGAAAGAATTCCTATCATGTGTGACAACACAAGTGCAATCTCTATAGTTGCCAATCCTGTCAATCATTCTAGGACAAAGCACATTGACATCAGATATCATTTCATTAGAGAACATGCAACTAATGGAACCATTGAGTTGCATTATGTCTCTACAGATAAACAACTAGCTGACATATTCACTAAGCCATTAGATGAAGCCACCTTCACTAGGCTGGTCAGTGAGATTGGAATGCTGAATTCTTCGAATTCTGGCTAAGTGAATATATCAACTAGATTGTTGCAGCAGTAAATACTTACTTTATCAAATGCCTAATATTTCTGAAGTAAGTATTGGCTGGAGTATGATGTATAAATATTCCAATGCTGAACATGTTGAAAATCATACATATGTAGCTTGAAATTTCTGTAAAAATTTTGAGTAAACCACTATTTAATTTGGTAGAATATTCGTCAATGAATATTTCTAGTAAATTTTAAAGGATAGTGGAAATTGAATTTTATGAGTGAAAAATACAGTTCGATAAGTCAGACTTCTCGAATGGTTCATTGTTATGTCTTGGCTCGAGTTCTCGAATAGGCCTATCTAGAACCCTCTTGAGTTCTCGAATAGTGTCTTTTAGAGAAATCGAATAGCACACTTTGAGTTCTCGAATAGAGTATTTTAGTTCTCTAATGATAGAGTTCTCGAATGCTGCATTTGAGTTATCGAATCATTTGAAAAGGCTGATTTTTCGCTGCCACTTAATCGCTTTTTGGATTTATATTCAAACCTTCATTTCACTCATAAAAATATATTTTACTTAACTTTGAATTATTTTCTGAGTTAAATCACTGCCAGCTGTGAGTTAAAAACTGCCTGAGATATCGAATAAGCCTTTCTTGACTTCTCGAATAGTTGTTTCATACTTCTCGAATGACTTGTCGCTACAGAACACTTATCTATCGACAACTCAAGACATTCATATATATATATACAACTTCACAACTATTCAATTCATTTCGTTCGATTTCTCAAGCATCTCAACTCCTGAAACCTCTGAAAAACCCTAACTGCGAATTTCTTCTTCAATCCTAATTCTCTTTTCTTCTCTACCCAAATGGCAAACACTCAACTCACCATACCATCCCAAACTAATTTCATCGCAATCTCTAGTGATGTGGAAGCACCGAATGCCAATTTCAAGTGCTTTGTTCGGTGGTTGTCTGAATCATACATCAAGAGTGCGCTCTCAGCCAACCCAACTCTGTACATAGATCTATTGGAACAATTCTGGAGGACTGCTACTGTGGAGGTCATCGCTCTTGAGAATGCTATCACCTCTTATATTGTTCACTGCAAGATTCAAGGAGAGGATATCACTATCACCACTGCAGACATGAATCAAGCCTTGGATATGCAGCAAGAGACGTATGATGCTCTGGCCTCCAATGATGAGTTGGAAGAATTCTTTGACTTCATCAACTACTCTGATACTATCAAGCTGGGAAAGTTGAATAGGAAGTTCTTGAGGAAAGAATGGAGCTTTGTATTTGCTACACTCCTTCAAGTATTCACTGCACGGAAATCAAGCTTTGATCAGATTAGTACACCCGTACAGCAGCTTGCCTATGCCTTGGCTCATGGGAGAAAGATAGATGTTGGACTTCTCATTCTACAGGAACTCTATGGGACACTTGGTCAGACCACAGCCAAGAGAGGTAATGAAATTTTCTTTCCTCGCTTTATTCAATCAGTGCTTAACTTTAAAAATGCTTCATTGATTGAATTGCCTGGAGTAGATAAGAGTAAAATAGGCTATCCTAAGTCCATGACCAAACTCATTTTTGGTAATTTGGAGACTAGGAATGATGTGGATGTAAGACTTAGCATAACTCCCCACATGGAGGGTTTGTTTAGGTCTTACCCCCACAACATGCCAATATTTGATTCAAAATCACAGTTAGCACAGCCTAAGCAAGGAGAACAAAGTGCTAACCCAAGGCCTGCTAACCAACCCCCTCAGCCAAACACTCTATCCAGCAAAGAGCCAACTGCATCATCCTCTCAAAAGGGTGATGTTAGTAAAAAGAAGAGAAAACAGGCTGCTTCTGAACCTTTAGAAATCTTAACTGAAGCAGCCTTGGCTGTAGAACTAGGGTTAGAAAGTGAGACACCTGAGTCACCTATCATAAGCCTAAAGAAGAAGAAGAAGTCTAAAACCACCTCTTCAGTCACTCAAATGGCTGAAGTTGTAAAATCAGGGGCACACAGCTCACTAGATGTATCCTCTCAACATGATGCATCTATAGAATCAAGCATCCTCCCCAATGCACCTATCTGTAAAGAGTCAGCACAAGGGAGTGATAAGGCTGGCACAACACTGAGTGGAGAGCACATCATAACTGAAACTCCCTCTATTTCTCAGGGGGAGTTGCCAAAATCTTGTCTACAACACACTTCTCTTTCAGAATCTACCACTCATATTTCTTTGAAGCCTGCAACTCAAGCAATTGAGGAGCAAGGCATTGATCATCAAGAATTCTTTTCCTTTGATGAGCCAATGAATTCAAGTGACTTGGTGCATGACACCTTGCTCACCACCCAGGTACCACATTTGGATGGTCAGGGAATGCATGCTGGGGCATATCCTAATGACACCATCACAAACACAGAGGATTCACTAGTTCTTACTAGAGACTCTGTGCCTGTGTCAACTACTGTTGTAACTCATCCCACTTCTGTGGAGACAGCAGTAGTAGAGTCTGTTCATCCGGTTGCAGAAGTTGCATCTGTAACTGAGGAGCCTAGCAAGCCTAGCTCTAGCTCTAACTTTATGTCTCAATGGCTGAAGCCTGTGCAACATGACAGTGCTTCAGGATCAGGGTCTGTTCCACCACAATTGACGGTTGAAGCACTTCAAAGCTTAGTTGTGGATCAGATCCCTGAGTTCACAAAAATTGCTCAGCACCTTCTCACTGCAAACATGCCCAATCCAGACTATGAAGCTATTCTCCTATGTCACAAAGAGGATGTAGAGCTACAGAAGGAGAAGATCATAGATGAAACTGAGAGAGATGGGAATATCGATGCTTGGCTGCAAGGAACCAATTCAATCCCTCTCTCAGAAGGTCTCCAGTACCTCAGAGAAGAGTACATCACTTCACTAGGGTCCAATGCCAAATCTCTCAACCCTACTGATGTGTTTGAAGCAGTGAATGATAGCTATAAAGGCATTCTCAAGGCTGCACACTATCTTGGTAAAGGCTTAAAGACAGAAATTAATGAAGTGTGTTCAGCTACAACCAAGGAGGTGCATGAGATCAAGAGGACTTTTGATGCTAAATTCCCTCAATTGGAGACTGTTCTCAAGGACATTCGAACCTGCAATGCTACTTGCACCAGGATGGACAATGGTTTGGCTATTCTCAAGGATGCTGTCACAGGTCTGGGGCACAAATTTCAATCCTTATCAGATCAGACAACTGATGCCAATGCCATGCTCAGGACCCTCTTTGCAAATCAATATGGAGACAAGCTGGTCACTGAGGTTCCTGTGCATGAGATGTCAAGGTTCGAAGTGCAGAGACTGAAGGATCAATCCCTATATGGTTTTAAGGCCAATGAACTCTTCATTAAAGTGGATACTCTTGAAAAGGAGGTAGTCTCTCTCCACAAGTCCAATGCTCATCTTACAGACACTGTGACAACTCTGACTGAGCAGTTGAACACTCAAGCCACCACCACAGCTGATGTTCTTCTGCATCAACAATCAATGTTGTCTGCAATGATGAAGCACATGGGTCTCCCTCTACCTGATGAATCTTCAACTCCAAAGGTGCCTCCTACAGCCCCTGTGTCTGTCAACAAGCCTAAGGGGGAGAAGAGGATATCAAAGAACTCAAATCCAAAGGGGGAGAGACCACTAGAAAAGGGCATCAAGATCACTGAGGGTGGCCATCAGAGAACTTTGAAATCTACTACTCATGTGCCTGGAAAAGGAAAGGACAAAGTTGATGAGCCTCCCAAGCCTCCCACTTCTCTGCCAGTTGTCACTCTACCAACTGTGCACATCACTACTCCTGATGGTCAAAGGCAGTCTATCACAACCACAGTGGTTGCAGGGAGTATGCCATCTGACAAGCCTCAAATCTCAATATCTAAGAGTGTCAAGCCAGTAGAAGTGAAGGTGGTCACTGAGGCCAAGCTACAAGAAATTGCAAACTCAAATGTCTATCATGATGATGCATTCTTGGAGTTTCTGAAAGTCTCTAGAGAACAGGCTGGTGATGCTCTGCTATATCATGAGAGTTTGAAGAGTCAGATTGACTGTCTCACTGTAGTACCAAGGAGGCTTAATGATCTATGGCTCAAGGAGATATTGATGGTAGGAAAGAACAAGATATGGCACTTAACCATCAATACTCTACAGAGTCTAAAGCACTCAGAAGTGAATGTGCTCCTTGGACTAATTGAGAAGGGAAATGAGAACAACAAGAGTCTTCATGATGACTTGAGGAATGGTCAACCTTCAAGGCTACCTGAAGTTTTCACAGATCCTAGAACTATTATCTACCAGGCTGGAACAAGAATTGAAGATATCAAGCAGCTGGTCATTCCTAAGCATCTAACTCCTCAAAATAAAAATCTCATCATAGCCATCATTGAGAAACTGATCAAGAAGAAGGGATCAAGAACAGCAGAAGAATTAGAAGCTATATCTTATCTCAGGTCATATATTGTAACTGGCATTGTATCTGAGACTGCTAAGTTCAACCCAAGCAAAGATCAAGACAAGGATGAAGATAAAAGTGACGGAAGGAGAAGTCATCACAGGAGTAATAAGGGTGATGAAGACAAGAAGAAGAAGAAGGATGATGAGAAGAGGAAGAATGATGATGATCAAGGTAAAGGCTCTGAGAGGAAAAGTGGAAGACAGCAAGCCTCAGGCATTGCTGACAGTAACCTCACCACAACGCAAGACTCTAAGTCTAGGGTGAATGCTGCCAGTAGTGACCTTTCAAAATTTGCATCTATGGCTTCTGCAACTGTCTTGCCACCTCAAGAAGAGAAGAAGATTCAAGTCAAGAAACCATCTGTATGTTTCAAAAAGCAAACTGCTAATGGAATACTACAATGGTCTACAAACAAAGGTCACATACTGCTGCCAAGTAAGCATGTAAAAAGAATCAAGTTCAAGCAAGCTGCAAGGAAATCAAAGCCAACCATATCAAAAACCCTGACAATCTATCCAGGCCTAAAACTCCAACCACTAGATGAAGATTATGATGTAGACCAACTGCAATTTTTGCAAGCTCAAAGAATCTATCATGTTGCCATTGTTGATAATTGCCTTGAGATTAAATATTCTGATGGAAGGGAGGAGAAATTCAAACAAGGAGGATGTCAACACTGGGGCAAGCTATATGACATAGAGAGAATCATTGCACTGTTGAGCTCAGAAGATAAAGTGGAGAGAGTATGGAAGCTGGAGCTAATTGATTTTGTGAAAATGAAGAGAGATCATGAGGAAAAAGTCAGAAAAGGGTGTTTTGAGAAATGGCTGGCAAGAGAGAGAGAAATTGAGAGACTGGAAAGTGAAGCAGAAAAGCTGAGGAAAAAGGGTTTGTGTAGAGTTCAGTTCAACCCCTACATGGTAAAGTATAGGAGGAGAAATGGAAATCAAGTCAACATCAGAATGAATCTACTCAACCACTATCCTGCAAATATTCTGGAACCAGTACTTGAAGATTTCAAAGACTCAATTTTGCTTGAAGAATTGGATGCTATGGCAGAAATAATAAAAGCTATGGATGAGAATACAAGGAAGGAGAAAGAAAGAAGAGAGAAAGAATATGATGAATTTCAAGCCAAAGCTATGGAAAGGGAATCAAAAGACAATGGCTAGTTCTTCATCATAGGCTGTAAGATTACTCACTCTGTAGTTCTATCCAAATTGCTAATGGAAATTCATACCTGTACTGTCAAGTTTTATCTTTATGTATGTTAGGCTTGTTATCAGACATGAAATTGTGACTAAGGGTCTTACTCACAATTTGGGGGAGATTGTTAGTCACAGAGGCATGCCTGAATACATCTAATAACAAGCCCAAGTGGTTCGTAATGCTATGCATTACCTACATGACCTCTTAACTGAGGGAACCTCTAGTTGTAGAGTTTCTACTTGTTTGTACTATGTAATAGGCATCAAATTCTATCTGTGTAACTGTACCTACTAAGTCAAGAATAAAGCTTGAAAGAAGTTCTAAGGTTCATGCCTCAAGCAAGGAAATGAAGACTGTCAAATAATCACAGTTGGGATTTGAAGAATTGAAGAAATGAAGAAATTGCCTAAGTACTAATTCGAGAAGTACATTTGTTTATTCGAGAAGTCTAGCATTCGAGAAGTCTGGAGTTCGATATCTCAGAAGACACTATTCGATATCTCTCGATATCTCATTCGATATCTCAGGGATTCGATATGTCTATTACACGGTTCGAGAACTCAAGGAGTCAACAGTTCGAGTTCTCAAAGGGTCAACAAGTCAATGCTACATTCGATATCTCAAAGACTCAATATGCTATTCGATATCTCAGGGATTCGATATGTCAAAATGCTCTATTCGATATCTCAAGGAGTCCCAAAGAAAAGAGCTATTCGAGAAGTGATTCGATATGTCAAGATAACACTATTCGAGAACTCAGAGTTATCGATCAAGTCAACTCCAGTTCTCGAATCACTCACTTAGTCACTTCTCGAATACATTCTTGAGGACAAAATACTGAAGAATTGTACAAGTCAGAAACCTGCAACAAGCCAGGATACTTTATTTGACTCTGTCCTATAAAGCATGCTGGAAAGCCTACAAAGAAGCTTGGAGAGATAAGACAAGGGACAAGGAGCTGAAGAAGTGGATCTAAACAGGCTTTTCAAAGTCAAATCTGTAGCCGTTTGGACTCTTACTAAAATGAGATAGACAGACTGGAAAGTGTTTTTGTTTTACCTACCTCATTTGTAGTAAGTGGGTGTATCCATGTCTATAAGGATACAGCCTCACTTCCTTAGCTGTTAAGGTGTTGAAGTTTCTCAAATACCCAGAAAATATCTCTCTGAGAAAAACGAAGCTGAGAATACTATCATTTGTATTCACAGATTGTAGCAAAATCTTTATCTAATAAGATATTAGATTAAAGTGATATTGTGTTGTGTTTGTCTTTAATTATCCGCATCTTCACATCTCACACACTCATCACTTATCTTGCTGCAAAGATTCAAGAACAAAGAAAAGTTCAAGAATCCATTCACCCCCCCCTGTATTCTTTTACTGTATTCAATACTCAACATCTTCCACTCCAGATTTTTCATTAAAAACAACAGATGGAGTCACCTCAAGAGTTAATGGAGTTTTTCTCTTTGTAGAATCTTCGGATACTTTCCCTATTCTGATTCCATTAGACCTTGTTTGTCTAGAACCAGTTTGAACCTCTACCTCCTCTGCCTCTTCCTCTACCTGTAGCAGGATTCTTTGTCTTCTTGCTAAAACTTTATATAAGCTTTTTCTGTTCAATTAGAATTTCTTCTTTCGATAGAGTTGGAAAGTCTTCTTCAACTAACATAGAAAGAGCTGACTTTACATTCGCTAGCTCCGCCCTTTTATCTTTATGAAACAAGCGAAGAACTTCACCAGACTCGGTATCAAGTTTATGAAAAAGTTTAGCAGCATCTCCTTCTTCATCAATGTACACATCATCCTCAGGAATTGTTGACAAGATTTGACCAGGTGGCAGAAATTGATCTTCTATCAGGATTTGAGATTGTACCATCTTAGTATTTCCTATTGCAGCATCAGAGGTTTCTTGAGACTTAGCACCACCATCATTTCTAGAATTATCATCATCCTTTCTTAATACTGGATCAGATGAACATTTTGTTTTATCTCTCTTCTCCCCCTTTTTGACATCAGAATCAGTCAATAAAGATAAGATAAGTTGGAGATATTCTTCAATGTTATTAACTTTGGAGGTCAAAGTACCAACCTTATGTTCCAAAGTATCTATCCTTGTGTAAACTGCAGTGGTAAGAGTTCTGAGCTGAGTTGCAGTAGTATAGTCAGATTTAATAGATTTGATTTCTTCCTGTAAACCTTTAGTCAATATGGTTGTAGCCTTCATATGAGTCTTAAGATCAGAGCTGGAAATTTGAGAGACTGCATGTTTAGCATGAACATGAGCCCAATCCGTTCCCATAGAAGCTGTAGGTATATGCCATTCATCATTCCATTATGACCTTCTCCACAGTTCCTCTGGTCTTTCAGAACCAACAACATTGAAACCTCTGCCAGGGTTAGTTTTGTCAGGATCAGATGCACCAGACATAAAAGACTAGATGATCCATGTATAGATCCCTTACTGATTAACATGGCTTGTTTTAGCTGTGCTGCTTCAACAGAATCATCAGCATCATCATCATACTTTCTGAACTATCCTTAGCATCAGTATCAGGAATAGAATCCTCCTTAGTCTCATCAGGAAGCATTACACCTTTTAATTTCAAATTAGCACTAGAAGTAGGTGGTGTATCTTGATGACCTGCATTAAGAACAAAAATAGATCCTAAATCTCTCTTTTCTTTTAAAATGATCTCATCATTTATCACTGCATCACCTAAGTTACTTTCAATAGTAATTGCTACCTCTCTTGAAGTGTGTAACATCTCACTCATTTCTACCTCTCGTTTTGTTAGTACAGGGGACTGCCTCTCAACACTCTTCTTTTTCTCTAAATGTTTACTCTCTTTCTCACTTGAAAGGTTCTGGCTCGACAAATGCAAAGAAATAAGAGGTGGCTGAGAAGAGTTGACAGTAGTCATACAGATAGAGGTATCCCTTGTATCAGGTTTTTCTATAATCATGCTATTAGTAGTAAAAAAGTAGAGGGAGAAGTGTTACCTGATGAAGTAGAAATAGATTCCATTGGCCTTGATGAAAGTGGCTGCACCAAAATTGATTGGTCCTCATTAGAAATAGCAGTAACACTATCATCAGGAATTAGGCTTTCATCAGGAACAGGGCTTGCATTAGTATTTTCTACCAATAGTTCTTGTGTAGCCTGAGGTTCTGAAGCTGCTTTAACACTTTGAGTTAAAGGTTCTTGTGTGCTTCCCTCAAATGCAGTTTCTGCATACACAGCGTCCATAGCTGCAATATGCTTCTCATGAGCTTCTCTATCAGCAATACTCTGAACTACATTCACCATTATAGATTCTGGAATCCCTTGAGCAATGTCAGGAAATCCCTTGGCTGATGAGATTATACCTGCATCTTCATTTTGAGAAGATGGTTCTTGTGTGGCTAGATCTTCAGTAGCTGCTGAACTCCTTTGAAGTTCAGGTTCTTGTGGGCTTGATCCCTTCAGAGGTAATGTGATCCTCTGTTTCTTCTGTCTTTGAAAGACCCTTGCTTCAGCTTGTCTTTCCAATTATAGTGGTGTTGGTTCTAGACCAAGTTGAGCAGCAATAACATTTACCATTTCCACAGACATCTCAATAATTCTGCTTTTTGGAGAAACAGGTGCTGGAAAATCAGAAATCACAACAGATTTGGCTGGTGAGTTGTCAGGAGTTGTAACATCAGGATTTTCAGATGCATCAGGAATTAACGACGCATCAAGATTGGCAGAGACATCAGGAATAGTCTCTATATCATCAGTATAATTTTGTATCTCCATAGGAATATGATACCTGCTTTTGTTGATTATCTTTCTTCTCTTCTTTGGCTTTTTAGAACTAGTCAAAGCTTCAGTAGCAATATCAGCAACTTCCTTTTTCTTCATAATCGATGATATTGGTATAGTATCATCACCATCAGAATCAAAATCCACTTGTTGCAAAAAATTTCTTTTCTCCCCTGTCTCTTTATATTCTCCAGCTTCAATCAGAGACTCAGCAACCTTAGGTACAACTTTTTCCATAACCAGGACCCCTTGTTCACCTCCTTTTAACTTCGATTGAGTGAGGGTTGACATGGAGAAATCCTGGGATCCTGATTATCTTCCAGACACATCAGATCTAGCTGATTTCTTTGATTTTACAATTGATGCCTTTTGGGAGACACCAGAGGTGGTTGATTGTTTGGGTAAGTGTTAGGGTTGTGTGCTTTGGTTAGGAACAGGATGTGTAGTATCCTGTCCCATAGCACTTGTTACTGGACCATAATGAGTAGGCATTCTCTTTGTCAAAAGAAGCCTGACCTAAGCAGGAATGAAAGCATTGCCCTCAAAACCATTTGCCTTATTAGAATTTATCAGTACCTTGATATTGTTATCAGAAATTTTACAAATATGCAAAATTTTATCATTTTCAAAGGTACCATCAAGACATAAGTGAGAGAATATCACTTGAAAAAATCTAAGAAAACAGACATAACCACATTTATCTATTTTTCTATCACTTAATGCTTTCCGAATAAAAGACCCATAATCAAAAAGAATATCATGAATTAGAGAGTGCCCAATTTTGACTGAGCTAGAAGGTAGCGCATCAAAGTTTGAAACTTTGTTCAGGAAGCATCTACTGATTGTGTCAAAGAAGAAATTCCATTCTTTCTTTAGCTTGGTTCTGTACAGACTTGCAAACTTCTTTGGCTCTCCATTGTATCCCAGACTCGTGGCAAACTCAAGAAGTGTAGAATCAGGAATATTATCAGGAGTCTTACCATTAAGAGATGGTAAGTGAAGAGATTCTACAACAACATCAGGAGTCACATGATGTGTGACACCATTGTATTCAAAAGACATTTGAGTCTTTCCTAATGAAGACCCTATCCCAAATACAGCAGTATTCCAAACTTGCATAACAGACTTAAATGATACCTTGTCAGGTTGGGTTTAAGCGTAGTTAATTGGGCTTGAGGATAAAAAGTCCTGTATGATATGAAAATCATTAGGTAAATCCTGATGATTAAGAACAACAACGAAGTTATTTGTGGCAAAAGTAACTTTGTTACCCACGGTCTTACTGTTTATGAATGGTGAAGGATCCATTATAGCTTAGAATGTGTGTGAATTGAGTTTTCAAACTTTAGGGTTTGTGTGCACAGAGAGAGAGAGAGAGAGAGATGAAAAACTGATAATGTGAGAATAATATTTGATTTGGAAAATTGAATCAGTTTTGTTTATATAAATAAATTAACTCTCAATTACAGATGTCAGAATTTGATTGGTGTGAGCATATTTAGTGAACAGTTATCGTGGAGAAGTGATGATAACTGCACAGCCTTTTATGTGTATCTACATGTATGTATATGCGAGTGAAGCACACGCGCACATATTTTCTGATATTTGATTAAAAGTGTATGAAGTGTAAATATTTAATTAGAATAATTAAATATATCAATTATCAAAATACTGAAATACCTGGACCCATCATTAAGAGAATATGAAACATTGGTTCAAGTCTCTGTATAATGCATTGATACACACCTCACATCCTTTAACCCTTTAACAATCTCTTGATAAACATATACATCAAAACCCTTCAAAACAACTTAGCAAACAATGTCAAACTTGAGCACGAAATAGAAAAATCTCCATCTCGTAGAGAAGAAAGATATTCTTAGCTATTCTTGCGAAGAGTTCAACGCCATGGATTGGGAAAGACAGCTTGAGACTCTATGACTGCAGATGGATGCCTGTCTCGAAGTAATAGAGATAGAAAATCAAACCATAGTCCCTTCAAAATCTCTAAAAGAGATTGATATGGGTGCTGCTCTCCAAGCAACATTCGCTTGGCTTTCCTCTAAAGCATCCTCATCCAAACCCTCCAACCTTTGTTAATGAATATGTCAGCAAAAATAACCTTATTCCATTATTTTCCACCCAAACAAAGTGGCAAAGATGGGATCTGGGATGGTTGCAAGCAATGAAGAATAGATTAGAAGATAAAGAAAATAAAAAATATTTGATGTACTCATGTAATCATTTTCTCAATATGAATGAAAAATCTTGTTTATCAATTTATTGTTTTGCTTTGTACTTTTATGTTATTAACTGTTCTGATAAGCATAGAAATCACAAAATTTAATCAGATTAATCAGAAGTTCATAACATGAATCACAGTCAAGTCAAAAAAATACAAAACCATCTGTGCACTCCTAACAGCCATTGTACTGATAAGTGAACCGTCGCATCAGGATTAGAAGTTTGACCGATTTTCAGGATTTTGACCAAGTCAAGATTTCACTTCGATCAGGATTTGATAATCATCAGGAATTGATGATCATTAGGAATTGATCTCTCCTTTTTCTTAGAAACTCTCATAGTTCACCATTCCAAGTTCATTCACCAATTTTGTAAAAGTAGCTTCAGGAAGTGGCTTGGGGAATATATCTGCTAATTATTGATCAGTAGGAACAAAATACAACTCAATTGTCCCTTCCAATACTTGTTCTCTAATAAAGTGATATCTGATACTGATATGTATAGTTTAAGAGTGGTGAACTGGGTTACCTATCATGGCAATAGCACTTTTGTTATCAAAATAAATAGGAATTTTAGAATATGACAAACCATAGTCCATTAGCTGATTTCTCATCCACATTATCTGAGCACAACATCTTCCTGCAGCAATGTACTCAGCTTCTGCAATTGATGTTGAAATAGACTTCTGTTTCTTACTAAACCATGAAACTAGTCTTCCACCCATAAATTGAAAACTATCTGAAGTACTTTTCCTATCTATTTTGCAACCTGCAAAATCAGCATCTGAGAATCCACACAAATTAAAATTAGACTCTCTATCATACCAGAGGCCAAGAGATGGAGTGCCTTTTAGGTATCTGAAAATCCTTTTGACTGCAATGAGATATGGTTCCCTGGGATTTGCCTGAAATCTTGCAAATAGATAAGTTGCATACATGATATCTGGTCTACTAGAAATTAAATACAAGAGTGAGCCAATCATACCTCTGTAGTTAGTTACATCTACTTCAGTACCTTGATCAGGATCAAGCTTGGTAGCTATAACTATGGGAGTTGAAGCAGCAGCACTATCTTGCATGTTAAACTTTTTTAGAAAATTCTTTGTGTACTTTGACTGATTGATAAAAATCCCATCATCAGTCTGTTTAACTTGCAAACCTAAGAAATAGCTCATTTCTCCCATCATCCTCATTTGATATCTAGACTGCATTAGCTTTGAAAATTTATCACAAAGATTTGTGTTAGTTGACCCAAAAATGATATCATCAACATAAATTTGAACTAACAGTAAATCCTTACCATGATTCAAATAAAATAGAGTTTTATCAATTGTACCTCTTTTAAACCTACTTTCCAGTAAGAATTGAGCCAAAGTTTCATACCAGGCTCTTGGAGCTTGCTTTAGCGCATAAAGTGCTTTATCCAATCTGTAAACATGATTTGGATATTTAGAATCAGTGAAACCAGGGGGTTGTTCAACATATACCTCATTTTCCAATTCTCCATTCAGAAAAGCACTTTTCACATCCATCTAGAAAACCTTGAACTTTTTGTGGGCTGCATACGCCAGAAAAATCCTGATGGCTCCTAGCCTTATAACAGGAGCAAAAGTCTCATCATAATCTATACCTTCCTGTTGAGAATACCCCTTTGCAACTAGCCTTACTTTGTTCCTCATAATTGTGCCATCTGAATCTGTCTTGTTTTTTAATACCCACTTTGTACCTATAATTGACCTGTCCTTTGGTCTTGGTACAAGTTTCCAGACTTCATTTCTTTCAAATTCATTCAGTTCTTCTTGCATTGCTGTAACCCAATCAGCATCCTTGAGTGCATCTTCAACTTTCTTAGTTCCTCCTTTGACAGAAAGTTATGTAAAGACATTCATTCTGAGTTGCACTTCTGGTTTTAACACCTGCATCAGGATTCCCAATAATTAAATCAGGACTATGACTCTTAGTCCATTTCCTTGCTGGTGGTAACTCATTTCTAAAGTTGGATGCTCCCCATGGATTGGTGTTATCTTCAAAAGAACTAGAATCATTAGAAGCTCCCCCTGAGATATTGCTATCTGAAAGTGTTTGTCCTAAATCCAATCATGTATGATGATTTAGGAAGAACTTTCTTGTATTCTTATTTGATTTCATTGATATTAATAAAAGATTTGTTTTGGTTTTATTACGGGCTTTATCTATTTAAATTGTTTTAAATAATATGTTCCATAGTTTAGAGTAAAGCTTCTAGAATTATAATGAGATTATAATAGTGAGATCTAGAAGATGATAACTCTAGACTTAAACATTTCCTGATCATAGGATAACTAATCGGAAGTTAGTGAATCCGTAAAGATTGGTACATACTATGCTTGCCCCCTTCAGGAGGATGTCTGTTCTCATAGACATTTGTGTGGTAACACTATAGCTAGTATGTAGGTGCTTATTAGGGAATAAGTTCACTGAACATGGATCGATAAGTTGGAAAACTAATGGAGATTACTCACGTGTCGAGAGTTGTTCACTGAGTGATAGTTGTACAAGTGTCCTTAGACTTGAGATCGTTAAAGTTATCTTGTATATAATGAACTGTGCTTTGGTTTAGTCCTTAGTCTCAAGGACATCCATTAGGATTTGTGTATGGAGATAGTTAACGTCAATAGAGGATCTACCCCTTCCAGTATAGGATGTGAATATCCTATGTTATTCTTAGTATGCGAGTTTTGGAATCTCTGGCCAGAGCACATGAAATTAGAAAGGAGTTTCTAATTTGCATTAATATGAACTTTGCATTATGAATAAGAAATCATGCATACGATTAAATTTGATATGCTTGACACGAGATCCATGCCTTGTATTTAATCGGGATATTGTAGGGTAGAAGGAATTGATTGTAGGGAAACAAGTCACTAACAGGCTCTTGGTATTCTAAGCACTGAATTCATATTATCCGGATAGTCGCGATATGTTGAGAAGCATCACTCAGGATGTAGAATAAATATAATTACTCAGTTAATTATATTTATTGAATTATTAGAATACATATAAATAATAAATAAAAAGTTTATTATTATTTATTTCTACTACCAGCTTAATATTGAACCTATAGGGTCACACCATAAAAAGATTAATTTATTGATGAAGGTATTTTGAGTGAGCAAGTTGTTTTAATAATGATTAAAATAGTTTTAATTATTATTTAAATATTTTGTGGGATTTATATAATAATATATATGATATATTAATTATACTAAAAACCTACATGTGCCCTATATAAAGGATGAGATGAGAAGAGTTTTGTATGCAAAGTGTTTTTGTGAAAAACCTAGTTTCCACCACTTCATCTTCTTCATCTCTCTCTCTCAAAACACCATTTTTATAAAACCTTGATTTTATAAAAAGCTTCATCGAAGGATCAATCTTGGTGGATACCGGTAGAGTGCTTCACACTTTGAGAAGCAACTGCTAGCAACCATCGATTATAAAGCTTCGATTTTCAAGGTACGGTTACGATTCCTCCGTTCTTTTGTTTTATATGGTTTTCTATATGTGCGATACATGGTTTTTACGGAATAAATTGTTATATCACGCTTCCGCTCGTCCGTAAATTCTTTCAATGGCATCAGAGCTAGGTTCTGCATATAGAGATTCTTATAAAAAATTTCAAATTTTTTTATGCATGTATGGATTTATTATGATTTTTGCAAGTTTATTTAGATTTAATTATGACTTAATTCGAAATATTATTTGCATGAGATTTTGACAAATGATCTTGGTTCTACAAGTGTTGTAGATCATCTTGGTATTTTTTCATAATTTTGTGATTTGTAGATTATTTGTTATGAATTTTTAAAAATTATTTTGGTTAAAAAATTCATAGAATGATCATGCATGTGAATAATATGAAATTAAAATTGCACAAGGACCCCATAACCACCTGGTAATTTTTGTTGCTGCCTGATTTGAGAAATCATATTCCTGTAATTTTTTTATTAATTAACTAATTAATTGTTAATTAATTTATTAATATTAAAATTATAATATTAATAATAAAATTTATTGTTAAAATGAGGAGTTAATGTAATAAAGAGGCAATAGTTACAAACCACGGGAAGTCGGCAACGACAGTATGAAAAGAAAAGAAAAAAAAATATACTTCTGCTAGCTGCTGACATGCGCGCGTGTTGTGCAACTGGGGATAGGGGGTCACGCATTCCAGGAATGCGTGACAGGGTGGTCGCGCATGACCCGGATGAGTTACACCATTTAATGACTTTAAATGGTAGTAACGCATTACGGAAATGCGTTACAGATTGTTGCGCATTTACGAAATGATTTACAGCTCTTCTGTCCACATTAAATTTGATTTTTGGGAGTTTCGTAACTCCGTTTTGGGCGTGCAATATATCGTTGGATTCATTTTTTCGAGACGGATCTAATGGAGTGGTCAATTATTTTTTGTATAAAAGTTTTGAACTGTTTATATTCCCGGAAGTGTTTTAAAGCATGTTTTAATTGTTTTAAATTGCTTTTAAATGCTATAATAAATCCATACATCATTATATCACTGTGTGACATGATATTACTTGCATGATTACTTGTTTATTTATTTTTATATATGAGATATATGCCTATGTTTACCATGCGATGATAGATTTAGGTGAACTTAAATCATAATAAGGCGTGCTCTAGAAAATCTAGAATAAGAATCGTTTCTTACCTTAACAATAATATTATGAATACAATCATGAGATTCTTGTGTTTATGAAACACGTAATTAAATATGAATTTTTAGTATTGAGAGAAAGGATGATTCTGTCAAAAACGGATTTCGATCTGTAAGAAATGAATATTAAGTGACGCCTCTTGACAATGCTCCCCCCGAACTAGGAATCATCCAATTATCGATTATTGATTTGAAATATTTAATTTAAAATGAAAAATCTCCTTATAATATGATTATGATTGTAACATAATATAATCCCTCTAAAATAAATAATATCAAGTAGTAATTGGCCAATGACACAACGGGCTTGTGTCGGTCATAGCCTTCCAACATGGTAGAAAGTAGTTCTTAATTTTAAATCATTGTCGTTTCGTGCTACAGTCGAGGGCTTTGATTTCAAAATTAGAAATACTTGTCTATTACATAGAGATGTGTATAATGAATTAGAATCTAATGGTCGTTACGAGCTACAACCGTGGGCTATTAGAGACTGATTCAATTGTAAGGAATATTGGGTTAGACTTGACTTAGAATATTGAGTTTGTCGTGCTACAGCCGTGACTCAATTATTCAAGAGGTTAAAGTTTTATTAGGGAATAACCTGAGTTGTAATTGACAAGAGTTATCTGCCTATTGAACATCACACGACGTTTCGTGCTACAGCCGAGGTTGTGTGATGGAATATAGGATCCCTATTCCCACTAGCATTATGAATGCTTAATTTTTCACTTAGGGGGTTGTATAAATTAGATAAACTAGTGGGAGCCACTTATGAATAAAGACCCGATTCATATAGTGTTTTGAAATGAAATTGAATATTTGCTAAGTGTTGTTATGTGTTTATCATTTACAGATTTACTATATACGTTATGTCTTCTGCACTATCACTCCGGAGCATACTAGATGCTCACAAATTGACTGGTCCTAATTTTTTTGACTGGCTTCAAAACTTGAGAATTGTTCTCAGGGTTGAGAAGCTGGAATATGTGCTTGACTCACCTAAGCCTACTGAACCTGCTGACGATACACATAATGATGAACATGTTGTGTATCATAAGTGGATAGATGATGCAAATGTTGCTCAATGTATCATGCTAGCTTCCATGAACATTGAGCTACAGAAGCAGCATGAGCTTATGAATGCTCACACTATCCTAATGCATCTACAAGAGTTGTATGATGTGGCAGGGAGGACGGCTCGATATGAGATATCGAAGGAGCTGTTCCGCTGTAGGATGTCTGAGGGATCATCTGTGAATGACCATGTACTTAAGATGATCAATTTGATTGAACGTCTTGGACAACTTGGTTTTGCCATGGATCGGGAGCATTCAAGGATTTCTTTTGGAAATTGCCTTGCCTCCTAGCCTTCCTGAACTTCATCTTCTTGAAGCCTTTGACTATCATAGCAACCATTTCCATCATATCTGAATCAGTAGAGTCATCATCAGTATCAGTATCAGGATTAGCATCGGGATCTAATGATGAGTCATCAGTATTTGACTTTACAACTCTACTTCTTCGCCTTGAAACCTCCACAGCTTTTCCCTTTGATTTTGATTCAGCATTCAAAGTAACTGTCTTTGCTTTGTTGTTTTTCTTGTTCTTCCTCTGTTGAACCTCAAGATCATGGGTTCTGAGCATCCCATAGATTTCATCAAGAGATAAATTGACAAGATGATACTGGTGTCTAATGATTGAGGATTGTGTATCCCACTCCTCAGGTAAGGCTCTTAGAAACTTGTTAGAGTCTTCAGCCTCATATTCTTTGCCTACCAGAGATAAATTATTCAGCAAAGTAAGGAATCTATCATACATATATGTAAGACTCTCGTCAGGTTTGGCATCAAACTGTTCATACTCTTGAATCAGTAGTGCCTTTCTATTCTTTTTGATAGACTCTGTGCCTTGGCATTGAGTCTCCAATGTTTCCCACATCTCCTTTGTAGTTTTGCATGCTATTACTTTGTTAGACATGACAGCATCAAGACAGTTGTGAAGAATGTTCTTAACTTTAGCATCCTTGAGAATTTCAGCCTTTCAGCATTCCACTTTGATTTTGTCTTCTGAACATAGTGTTCAGGAACATTCCCTGTTAATGGAACCAGTTTCTTAGGGACATAGGGTCCATCATAGTTCCTATCAAGATAGTCAGGATCAGAGGCTTCCAGATACATCAACATCTTTACCCTCCATGTAGGGTACTCAGACTTTTTGAGGATGGGAATCTTAATGCTTTCATACTTACTCATCGACATCTTAAGATCGTTTCTGATTTAAATATTCAGTTTACTCTGATACCAATTGTTGCCCAGTAATTAACAATTGTAGAAGGGGGGTTGAATACAATTGTATAAGATTTTTGACTTAAACAATAATAGTAATACAAGTATTATTAAATAACAGCTTTATTAACTCTGATATAAAACTGTTACAAACTCTCTCAAGAAATTCTGATGTTCTTGAGAGCTGCTAGGTTACAAGAATTCTCGTGTAGGCGATTACGATTAAACCAAACCAAACCAAACCAAACCAAACATACCCAGTATATCCCGCTCAGGGCAGGGTCTGGGGAGGGTAGGATGTACGCAGACCATACCCCCACCTTTAGAATGGGGAGGCTGTTTCCGTGAAGACCCTCGGCTTTGTGCGAGAAAAAGAGAGAGTGTTTTGGTATGGAAAAGATCTGAATGATACCTGAGCCCATGGCGTCCTACACATGGGATAAACATACCTGCGTGGGTTTGCTCTCCGTTGTGAGATGATACCTCCGCTCCAAACAACCCTGCAAGACATAAAAACAACAATATTAAAACAACATTATAAGACCAGAAAATAGGGGAACGCTGAAAACAGCGACCGCGCGCGAGACGGCCGGACTCCTAAGCTAGAGATAACCGGGACAACCCAGCTCTGAGGCTCTCAACGACTGAGCCGCTCCCTAGAAGAGAATCCACCACTCTGATGTGCCGTCTCCAAGAGAGCCTATCGTCGGTCATGGTCGCATCTAGGTTAAGGGCCTTCAGATCCATCCGGAGCTGCTCGTCCCACGACCTCTTCGGTCTGCCTCTCCTCCTCACCCCAGTGACCGAGATGTTTTCAACCCTCCTCACCGGGGCTTCAGCCCTCCTCCTGCGGACGTGGCCGAACCATCTTAACCTCCCTTCCCTTAATTTCGCTGATAAAGGCGCCACCTCGAGCTCGCTCCTAAACACAGCGTTCGTAACTTTATCTAACAACGTACGTCCGCAAGACCACCGCAACATCCTCATTTCCGCCGCTTCCATCTTGTTTTCTAGGGCCTTCTTAGTCGCCCAGCACTCCGACCCATAAAGCAACGCGGGCCGGATAGCCGCTCTGTAGAATTTCCCTTTCAACTTTAAAGGAACTTTCTTGTCACACATCACCCCTGACGCTGCCCTCCACCTAAGCCACCCAGCCTTGATACGATGTGAGACATCATCGTCAATCTCGCCATCCTTCTGGATGATCGAACCCAAGTACTTAAACTTATCCGTACGGGGGACAGTCTGGTCTTCAATCTTGACCTCCACCCCTCCCTCTAAGGCCTCTTCACTGAAGTTACACCAGAGATATTCGGTTTTTGATCGGCTCAAACGCAACCCTTGGGACTCCAAAGTAGATCTCCAAAGCTCCAACTTCCCGTTCACCTCTTCCCTCGACTCTGCCACTAACACGATGTCATCCGCGAAGAGCATGCACCAGGGAACTACGTCTTGAATCCCTCTTGACATGACATCCAAAATGAGGGCAAAAAGAAAAGGGCTAAGGGCCGACCCCTGGTGAAGGCCAATCTCAACCGGGAAAAAACGGGAGTCTCCCACTGGGGTCCGGACGCAAGAGCTAGCTTGAGAGTACATATCTTGAATCGCCCTAATGTAAAATGGTGCCACTCTCCTCTCCTCAAGGCTCTTCCAAATAGCTTCACGGGGTATGCTATCATACGCCTTCTCTAGATCAATGAACACCATATGAAGGTCTTTACGCCGCTCCCTGTACTTCTCCAAAAGACGTCTGACGAGATGAATTGCTTCGATCGTCGATCTCCCAGGCATGAAACCAGAAGGTATACCAAATCAATTACTTACGACTCTCAGTACATGTCTTAATTGATAGTTGTGTTCCTATAAATCAGGAACTGATATATCAATCTATCCTAAACTCAAGGAGTTATAGATATCTTCCAATCTTCGAATCCTGATCAGTTCTTGCAATCCTGATGTATCTTTGAGTCCTGACGATCACCAATACTGATGACGTCACTTCATGCAATCCTGATCAGCTTCGTAGGACAGATCCTGACATCACTTGAATCAATATTTATCAACTTGAGGATAGTCTTTTAATCCTTAGTCTGTTGTTAAGACTTCTGTTGGTGAGCCACCCACATTCGTTCCTGATCCGTCTTTTTCTACTCTTGATCAATCTTTGATAGTTGATAATGAAACCCATCATATTCTTTCTAGTAACTTAGTTTATAACCAAGAATTTCATGTAATTAATCTGCTTAAACAACATAAGGATGCTTCTTATTGGTCTATGAATGATGTTAGGTGTATGAGTTTCATTCTGGTGCATGATCAAATTTCTCTAGTAGATAACCATGTTTTTGTACGTGCGTTTCACATGTTTGATGATTGTGTTACATGTGTTTTTTTCCTCGATCTGGTATTGGTTAATATATTTGTTTCGTAATGTGGCTCCCATATTGAAGTTTAGGTATGGGGGAGTGTGTATCTGTATGTGTGTGTTTTTTTGTATGTATTTTTTGTGTGTGTGTGTGTGTTATAGGTAATCGTGTATCTCCGTCATGCCCTTATCAGATATTCTCGTCCTTTTACTTTATCATTTTTATCTCATCTGTATATATTGAGGACAATGCATGATTTAGGTATGGGGGAGGGATTTAATAGTATTATTATAAAAAAATCCAAAAAAATTTAAAAATACAAAATAATTGAAAAATGAAAAAAATAAAAATAATTCTAACCTTGTGAAATGATTATTTATTGAAAGTAGGCTTGATGCACCCTTACATGCTATAGCACTTTTGTGTTTCCGATGCTTTTGATTGAGAAGTGATATGTTAAGTTCTTTTGCACACACATACACAAGCGAGTTGAAACTAGTAGACTTATTTAATGTTGTAAGTAATTAAAAGGACATTAATATGTGCAAGATTATTTGGTTTGTATTCTTTGAGTACAAGTAGGTGCATTAAAGAGCCTTTTGCTTGGGATTGATTATGTTTTGCCACCAAGTGAGATTTTGAGCCTATATGCATACGTTTTGCATTTTATATTCGTTTGCTTGAGTGTCCACATGTTGTTTGCATTGCTAGCATTTGTTTGAGACCTTTCTTAAAATGCATGACATTATTTGATGATAAGATGATAAAGGCATTTAGAAATAACGTATTATTATCCAAATTACCACACCCTTTATATGTGATTAATTAGTTACCCCTTTGAGTTTTATCCTATTTTTTTTCAGTGACACACCACATTACTTGCCTAGACCTTTTTCTTGTGTAGCCTTACATATACTTGATCCCAATTGTCAAAGGCTAGTAGGAAGTTGAGGGAGTAATAAGATGTGTTAGATGGGTTTACTTTTGATCATTACTATTGAGAAATATTAGATTTTGTTACTTATTTCTTAGTCATTGTTCAAGAATTTTTGAAAAAGGATTGTGGTTGCTTACAAATTTATATTGTCTATCTTAGGTCTCCAAAAAAAACAAAAAAAAAATAGAAAAAATAAAGAAAAAAAAAGTGGGAAAAAAATTTATGTGAGAGCATAGTTATGTTTCTTTGTTTTTTGTGATCCTTTTCATTCGACTAATCAAGAATTTTGTTGGAAGAAAATTTTGAAAATCCATGTGTAGGGAGGATGTATGGTGTTGGGTATGATTTATTATGGTTCCTATTAGCTTTTGAAACTTCACCTTATTTTGCATTACTTGACATACCTTGTCCCTAGCCCCGTTACAATCCAAAAAAATACCTTTTGATTATCATCATTAATGTATGTTGTTTTCAAGTTAGATTGATTCCAGTGTCAAGCATGCTTATGATTTTGTTGTAATTGAGTGATACACTTACCCATGTTCTTGAGTGAATATTCTTTTATGAGTGAAAGGTGAGTTATTAGTTGTTTCTGCATATGAGATCCCAAGTTTTCACTCTAAGGTGTACTATTGTGGGCTTAGCATGGTTACCAACTTATCTTTACACTTGACATGGACTTTTGAGGACCTACATATGCATATTTATTTGAGTAGACTATGTGAATACTTGCACCTTACACAACAAGACATTGCAAATTCACTTCGATTCCTTAAGTTGATGTAGCATGAGATGACGTGTATGTGTGGTGTTGCATTGCGCAATCTTTTACATGAGCAAGATGAATTTTATGGGTACATTCACTATAGGTCCTCACGAGACCTCACTCGTCCACTAGGGTTGCCTAGGGGTTTAAAGTGCTTGTTACATATGCCAAATGCAACCGTGATCACCTACGGAAGTGGTATTATTTATTAAATAGTATTTTATATTATATTTTTCTCGAGAACAAGAAAAAGATAGGTATGGGGGCATTTGATAGTCCATAATTCATCATATTTTTAATACCTATTTTATTTCCGTTTTCATAATTTTATTATTTAATAAATTGTTTTATTTTGTTTTGTAGGAAAATAAATAAAAACATAATTCGAGTTGGAAAAAGTGCAATCAAGGCAAGGTGGTGAAAAATACTTAAAGTCAAAGAAATTGGAGCAAAAATCGAATACTTATCGGAGAAGAAAAAAAAATTGAAGAAATTATATTCGAGATCTGATTTGTAATCGAGGACCCAAGCCCATTATTTTTTCCTATATATATGGGCTTCTCTCTTATATTTGAGACAACAATTTAGACACCAATCTCGATCATAATTTAAGAGTAGGAGTAGATTTAGTTGTCCTTCCATACAAACCATTTTTATTTTCTTTATTCAAACACTTTTCTATTATTCAATTCATGCTTTTAAATTCTTGTTCGTTTTTCAATATAATGTCTAGTTAATTCTCCTGCCCCAGGATGAAGATGAAATTAATTTAATTACCCTTGATTTTTTCTTGTTCCTATTAGTTGATTCTCATGATTTTTCTTGGTGCTTAATTGATCGATTAACAAAGTGATTTTGATATATTATTGTTATCGGATTTATTTTTCATAGTCTATGCTTGCTCCTTAAAGTATTGATAGGTTATTGTTAGATAACAAGTTTCGTAGTATATGATTGTCTCGTTAATTGATATATATTATTTATGAAGGAAAGAGAATTGATTTTAGGGCGAGTTGATGTTAATTGTGATTGATTAACGGATTCGGATTCCTAGGTTTTCCATATTATTTGATAATCTTTGCTAATTAGGTTAATTAAATCTCATCTGAAATCTTATTGTCTAGTTCGCCTGAGTTAATTGTTAGGGTTTTGAAAATTCACAGTGTCTGAGGATCGATCTGTGATTGCTACAACTAAACAATGTGCGCTTGCAGTTATTTTACACATCAATGATGATTTTGAATATGATGAAAATAATGATTGTAACGATAGTCAATCGAAGTGGTTATTTTTGTGGTGGTGGTAGTGAAGTGACGAAGGTGGTGTTGATTCCATAATGGAGGAGGTGATGATGATAACGATGATTAATGGTAGTTTTTTATGGCAGTTACAGTCACTACAGCAGAAATCGAATCAGACAACACCTGTCACACAATGGTCGCGAAAATCACCGTTGTCCCAAAAAATTTAACAACGGTGAACTGTTAGCTAACGAAAAAGCGTTGTGTCTTTTAGCTGCCGACAATGGTTATTCAAGGTTTTTAAAAAATGTTGTCCAACTGGTGACCCTTTGGTCAGATGAGACAATGGCAGTTTAACGTGGTATTGTGTAACGTGTATTAACACAAGTGTTTTCAAATTAATTATAAACCGTTGAACATAACTTCGCGAAGATAATGGATTTTTAATATATGTTGTGCAATTGACACAACATTTTTTAAGCACACGTTGTGTTAATACTTCGAGACAATGGTGTTCAAAAACCATTGTAATGTACACAACAATTTAAATAACAGTTTAAAATATTTTTAGTAAAATAGGTTTATACAAGGGTCTACAAATAGTTGTCTGAATCAACAATCTTTAGAAAACATGTGACAACGGTGTTCAGGAAAACCCGTTGTGTAATGTTCTGAGAGTGTTAAAAAAATTGGCTTAACAGAGAAGCAAACCAAATCTAACAGTGTGTCAAACCAATCATGCAAATCCAACCTAAAATACCTAACATAAAAATACCAAACACCTTAATTCTTTCCCAATACCACTCCATGCATCAAAACAGTCAAAATAATCACACATAAAATACCAAACATAAAAATAACTTTAAATAATGAAATTGTAACTTAAATATATAAATAACTGCAACCCATGTGCAGTACGATCGAGTTCGTCAAACCAAATTTAAAAAACCAGATATAAAAACACGAGTTTAAAAACCAAATTAACAAACTGATTATAACATAAATATTAGGATAACTAGTTAGGCTTCATGGTCGTTGTCTCCAAATTCCTCCGGCTGATCCCTCCCCCGATTCTCCTGTTGAACCACTGTTATAAGAAAACAGAAGAAGGTATGAATGAGTCACAAGGGCAACTAAAGAACCTTGTTACACATGGACTAATGCACAATCAAGATTTATTTTTAACAGGCATCTTAATTAGTTGATATACCTTTGAAACTCTAATAATTCAAATAAGCAACATATAACTTACACATATAGATCGACTAGGCAAACAATGGTTCATATAAACACATGTAGTCATTCAAATATACATAACTCATACTCCTTTATGTAATCTAAACGGACACTATTATGTGTCTTAAGGATTCTGTTATCAACTAAGCATGTACTATTCATGTACTATTACATATTGCCTTCAAAATAAGACCAATTAATATACACAACATCACAACCATCTTACTTTTCTTTCTTTTCTTTAAAATCCGATTGACATGACTCAAGTGCCTATTCCATCTATTTTTTCGCAAGGAATCCAAATATGTAATCAGTTTTAAGATCCGAATTAAAACAGGCACTGACAAACTTGATTTCCAGAAGAAATTTGTATATCTTTATATAACATATACACATACACAAATTAAGCAGTTCGTATATCTTTATATAACATATTCAAACACTCTCCTATAATTCTGGTTCTATGCTTTGACATATTTGACCAAATTAAATTTATTGGTAAAACTCCTGATATGCTGATAATAATAGAGAAAACTTTAGATTGAAATTATACCTACACTTGCAGCCAATGGTTTTAAGTCTGCACCATCATCATTGTCATCATGATTGAAGCGTATCCATGGAGAGCCAAGTCCCATATCTTCATACCAAATCTCGAGAACCTTCCCAAATGGCTTCTTTGTAACATGTATGTCCTCCCTGGTCTCAGCCCCATTCTGAGCAAGGTAGATTGCCAATTGATTGGCAGGGGGAGGGATGTAGTTCACTTCAACCTTCACATTCTTGTCACTCTTTCGTCTTTGGATCTGGTTTATCTCATACTTGCATTCTTCATCCCATTTTCCATAATAGGCTTGAAATGCAAACCAATTATCCGTTTCAAGAATAATCAACGGCTTCTTCTCCTCCCACGCAAGCCTCAGCCCCACCATCATGGCAAAGCACATGATCCTCTTCTCAGATAACCATGCCTGAGTACCTGATAGCATCCTCACAATCTTTCCCTCATCATCTCTGATAATAGCCCCCACCCCAGTTTTGTTCCCATTGTACAAGGGATTATCTGTGTAAAAACCATGAACATTAAGTTTAACATAACTAGGCTTGGGAATAGTCCAATGGCTTGCCATCTCTCTAATATTTTCTAGTGTTTTGTGTGTGGTAAAGTATTGTATGTATCGTGTGATTGATGAAAAATACATCTAATATATATTTATAATAGTAGGGAAATGAAAGGATATAGCTAATATGGAGGGACACATCTCCAATTAACATATTCATTCCCAAGGAGACTCTTCATTTTGTGTGTGCTAGTTAATTGTACCTGCATGCATCAACGATTAAAACTAAAATTAATGTAACTGCACATATTAATGTTTCTGCCAAAGGGTATGATTATATTAACTAATATTTGAGAAATTTGTATACCAATTTAACATGAAAAATACAATTAAAAATAGAAATTTGTAACACTATAACAATTTGTATACACCACAGAATTAAAAATACAAATTCAAATCAAAACTATGGTACATGTATCAAAAAATACAACCTATAATGTAATTATGCAATGTAATTACTACACTTTTGACATGACAATCAAGTAATAAAGACACATAATTACACACTATAGAACGTCATATGAGCTCACCAAGTATTGACATGAGAGGACCATACTGCTGCTTCGTTCTCCAATTAATATAAGCGAACGACAACAAAATCTCCAATAAATGTTCGTCCCCATCCCAGGCTTCGTCGAGATAAATCGAGCAATTGTGGATTACCAAAAAGAAGTCTGAGATGAAAGACGACGATCATTGCGCAAAGATGAAGTGTGTGTGTGTGTGTGTGTGTGTGTGTGTGTGTGAGAGAGAGAGAGAGAGAGAGATAGAGAGAGAAATGAATTAGGGATTGGATCGATTTGGGGGTCAAAGGGGTATGTGAAGGGGAAATAAATAAATTAATATTTATATAAGATATATTTATATAAATAAGTTTATAATGTTGTTTGTAAAATATATATATATATATATAATTATATATCGAAATATTTATAAGAATATTTTATTAGTTTACAAGTTTATAGTATTGTCGAGAAATTAATTTATAAGTTTATAGTATTGCCGAGAAATTAATTTATAAGTTTAACGAAATAGTTGACCGGGAAATTACCGAACCAAATTAAATTTTTTTTCCCGAAATTTTGCCAATAACATTAAAAAGGATGGGTCTTGATATCCGTAGGGTTGTATTGACAAGAAATATTTTTTTAAAAATCGAAACGCGAAATCCTGACGAAAGACTATTTAGGGGTTATGGTCAACGAACTAGTTGATCGGGATATTACCGAACCAAATTAATATTTTTTCCCCAAAAATTTTTTCAATAACATTAAAAAGGATGGGTCTTGAAATCCGTAGGGTTGTATTGTCAAGAAATATTTTTTAAAAAATCGAAACGCGAAATCCTGACGTATCATTGTTTAGGGGTTATTGTCAACAAACTAGTTGACCGGGAAATTACCGAACCAAATTAATTTTTTTTTTCCCGAAATTTTGCCAATGACATTAAAAAGGATGGATCTTGACATCCGTAGGGTTGTATTGTCGAGAAATATTTTTTAAAAAATAGAAACGCGAAATCCTGACGAAACACTGGTTTAGGGGTTATGGTCAACGAACTAGTTGACCAGGAAATTACCGAACCAAATTAATTTTTCTTCCCGAAATTTTGCCAATAACATTAAAAAGGATGGGTCTTGACATCCGCAGGGTTGTATTGTCGAGAAATATTTTTTAAAAAATCGAAACGCGAAATCCTGACGAAACACTATTCAGGGGTTATGGTCAACGAACTAGTTGACAGGGAAATTACAGAACCAAATTAATTTTTTTCCCGAAATTTTGCCAATAACATTAAAAAGGATGGGTCTTGACATCCATAGGGTTGTATAGTTGTGAAATATTTTTTAAAAAATCGAAACGCGAAATCCTGACGAAATACTGTTTAGGGGTTATGGTCAATGAACTAGTTGACCGAGAAATTACAGAACCAAATTAATTTTTTTCCCGAAATTTTGCCAATAACATTAAAAAGGATGGGTCTTGACATCCATAGGGTTATATTGTCGAGAAATATTTTTAAAAAAATCGAAACGCGAAATTTTGACGAAACACTGTTTAGGGGTTATGGTCAACGAACTAGTTGACCAGGAAATTACAGAACCAAATTAATTTTTTTCCCGAAATTTTGCCAATAACATTAAAAAGGATGGGTCTTGACATCCATAGGGTTGTATAGTCGGGAAATATTTTTTAAAAAATCGAAACGCGAAATCCTGACGAAATACTGTTTGGGGGTTACGGTCAACGAACTAGTTGACCGAGAAATTACCGAACCAAATTAATTTTTTTTCCGAAATTTTGCCAATAACATTAAAAAGGATGGGTCTTGACATCCATAGGGTTATATTGCCGAGAAATATTTTTTAAAAAATCGAAACGCGAAATTTTGACGAAACACTGTTTAGGGTTATGGTCAACGAACTAGTTGACCGGGAAATTACAGAACCAAATTAATTTTTTTCCCGAAATTTTGCCAATAACATTAAAAAGGATGGGTCTTGACATCTATAGGGTTGTATAGTCGAGAAATATTTTTTAAAAAATCGAAACGCGTAATCCTGACGAAATACTGTTTAGGGGTTATGGTCAACGAACTAGTTGACCGAGAAATTACCGAACCAAATTAATTTTTTTTCCCGAAATTTTGCCAATAACGTTAAAAAGGATGGGTCTTGATAGCCATAGGGTTATATTGTCGAGAAATATTTTTTAAAAAATCGAAACGCGAAATTTTGACGAAACGCTATTTAGGGGATATGGTCAACGAACTAGTTGACCGGGAAATTACCAAACCAAATTAATTTTTTTTTCCTAAAATTTTGCCAATAACATTAAAAATGATGGGTCTTGACATCTGTAGGGTTATATTATCGAGAAATAATTTTTTTAAAATTGAAACGTGAAATCCTGACGAAACACTATTTCGGGGTTATGGTAAACAAACTAGTTGACCGGGAAATTACCGAACCAAATTAATTTTTTTTCCGAAATTTTGCCAATAACATTAAAAAGGATGGGTCTTGACATCCGTAGGGTTGCATTGTCGAGAAATATTTTTTTTAAAAATTGAAACGTGAAATCCTAACGAAACACTATTTAGGGTTATGGTCAACGAACTAGTTGACCGGGAAATTACCAAACCAAATTAATTTTTTTTCCCGAAATTTTGCCAATAACATTAAAAAGGACGGGTCTTGACATCCGTAGGGTTGTATTGTCGAGAAATATTTTTAAAATAATCGAAACGCGAAATCCTGACGAAACACTATTTATGGGTTATGGTCAACGAACTAGTTGACCGGGAAATTACCGAACCAAATTAATTTTTTTTCCAAAATTTTGCCAATAACATAATAAAGGATGGGTCTTGACATCTTTTAATAAATCGAAACGCGAAGCAGTGATAATATTGTTACTAATATTTATTCGAATTAAGTTCGAATAAAATTCAATTCGAATGAAATATTTTACTTCCCTCTAGAACCTTGTTTTGGCCGTCTGAATATTTCATTTCACTCCACTGTCTATTTTTTGTTTCCCCCTTTTTTTCACTTCCCCCTTAAATTTGAGGTTTCAGTATTTCACTTCCCACTCGTCTCCACCAAATCAAAACACACAGACACCTTCCATTCATATATATCGAGTATGGAGTTCTCTCCTCCCACTTGGTTAGGGTTTTTTCATTGTCCCCTTATTCCCAATTTCCTATTCAAGACCTCTCCACCTTCAATTTCAAGGTCTCTCTCTCTCTCTCTCTCCCCCTCTCTGTATGTGTGTGTGTGATTCGGATTTGTTCGATTTTGTTTGTCTGATTAAGGGCGTCGATGAATTTCAATTTGGGGATGGATATGATGTATTTTCCATTTTATATGTATATGCTCTATTTTCTTTGCTACGACAAACAAAATTAACTGAGATATCTATCTAAACTTGGTTTATGCCTCTGTTTTGCACATTGTATTTCTTCCTCTGTTTTGCACATTGTATTTATGCCTCTGTTTTGCACTTGGTTTATGCTATGAAACTTGGTTTGATTAAAAATTGTTTTGTGCTTCTGTTTGGGTAGCTATTTTGTAAAGGTTTGTACAAAACTCTTGTGCTCATTTGGTTTGTCCTCTTGTAGTCAACGGAATGGAAATCCTCGGAGATTACTTTAGCCATGGTAAAATCATCATCTGTTTGACTTTCGACTTCACATCAGGTACAATAGATGATGGTTTTACAACAGTAAAAATAATCCTTCGATTGGAACAAAGGATTACTTGCTATGCGGAACCTTTGGTGCTTACAACAGAAGAAAAGAAGACATGAGTTGGAGGTTTTATCTAAATGCATTCTTAACTAGCTTGTCCATCTGTTATGAAGTTGTAAAATGTATTCTTGTGAACTGTTTGTAATGTTTCCCCATCTTACAGGCCCTTGTCAAAGACTACGAGATTCAATGTCTTGAAAGTAATCCCAGCAAAGATTCAATGTGAGGATGTTTAATTAAAGTTAAATGTCGTTTGTGTTAATGTTTGATTGTGTTAGATTTTGTTTGATATAGGCTTGGTTATGTAGTAGTCATTTTGTCTTTGCTCATTGATGTAAGAATGGTGTAAATAATGGTGTATAGGCTAGGGTCAGTGGAAGTGTTGTAATTGAAAAGGTAACTTCGATTTCTACATGTCTATGTAGTGTAATGTGCCTAATGTATTAGTTATTCTAGTGTTATATTAAATGATTTCCACTATTTGATTCAGGTGCTCACTAATGATGATCAAAATTATGGTTACAATGCTGCAATTGAAAGTATGAGGAGTTGATGGCTGCTGATATAATTTAGTACTGGTTCATTGTTCATTTTCTAGCTCAACTATCCAGATTCTAATATTGATAACTTTTTTCTTGTGTTTCATTGATATGAAAGATGCATGTCTCAGTGAGGAGGATCTTGTGGAAGCAATTGAGACAGCAACCGGAGAAAAGAAGGATTGTCTTTGCTTCATTGAAGTGATTTGCCACAAGGACGACACTAGCAAAGAGTTGCTTGAATGGGGATCTCGGATTTCTGCTGCTAACAGCTCATGAACTAATATTTGAGAATCGTTGACTGGGGATATCAAGTAGATGCTTAAGGATCAGCTTGGAATTGACAGTGGAAACTTTCATTACATGGTAGAGTGAGGTGTTATGGTCATCAAATTATCAATGTATGTTGTAGGTTTCCAGATTTTGTTTGGTATAGGCTTAGTTATAGTAGTCATTTTGACTTTGCTCATTGATGTAAGAATGGTGTAAATAATGGATTCTTTTGTTAATGATATATTTATTTTTGTTTATTTTGGTGCATAAATGTAATAAAAAAATGCTAGTAGAGCTGTATAGCAAGATCTTTTTCAGTCACAAACCGTTGTTAATTTGCTTTGGCACAACAACAATAAAATAACAAACCGTTGTTCAAACCCACTACAGCAGAAGCAAGTCAGACATCACTTTTCAAGCGTTGTCTATCGGGTGTTGTCTATTGAGCCGCCGTCATTGATACTATCAAACACCGGTATCTCACCGTTGTATAGACACTACCAGTACAACAGTTTAAAAATAGGTGTCAAATTTTTTTAACGGGAGAATTCCGTTGTGTCAAGTACCTCATACAAAGATTTTATTCCTCGTTGTGTGGCAGCATCTATACACCAGTGGAATACTGGTGTGTGACAGCACCAAAGACGGCTGCTCAATAGTCAACGGGAAACTTCTCTGTCAGACAACGGTTGAAAAGCGGTCTCTGAAGCTGTTTCTTTTGTAGTGAGTGTATGTGTAGGTAGGTGACGAGTGTAATGAGTGGTAACAGTGTATATAGGTTATGGTTATTTTTGTGGTGGTGGTAGTGAACTGACGATGGTGGTGGTGGTTCGATAATGGAGGAGGTGATGATGATAATGGTGACTAATGGTAGTTTTTGGTGGTAGTTGTAGTGTATTTGTAGGAGTAGACCTGTCAAAATGGGTATGGATCCGAAAAACCGAACCGAAATATGTGGAACCGAATTCGAAATTGGATCCAAAATAGATTATCCGAAATTGTATCCGAAACCGAAACAATCCGAATCAGAACCGAAACCGGTTCAATTTAATCAAATCCGATAACTATCCAAAAACCGATTTGACCCGATCCGAAAATTAACCGAACCGGAAATTTAACCAAAAATTATCCGAAATACTATATCCAATAATGACCATGTATCCGATTATAATTAGAACCGATCAAATCCGAATAAAAATTTACCCAAACCGAATATGACTTGAATCCGATGTAAATCCGAAACTAAAAATAACTGAATCGAAAAATATCCGATAAAATAATTTTATATAGATTAATATTTTCTTGACCTTTATTTGTTTAGTTTTGTCAATTTTTATATTTTCTGATTTGCTATATATTTATTATTGTCATTGAATATTGCTTACGATATTTTGTATATAATAATATTTTAATTTAATTTGCAAATATAAATTAATAAATTCTGCACATAATTAGAAAAAAAATAAATAAATAAATAAATTCTTCATATTCTGGGAAGAAATTAAAGTGCATTCACTTATATAGCGCTTATTGAAGCGCTGTCTAAGTGGGTGCATTCACTTCCATAGCGCTTATGGAAGTGTTATATAAGTGTTGTATCTAATTTTGACATATTCGGTCTTATTTAATAAATTTTGACACATGTATTTTTTTAAAAATATTTTTTATTTTTTGAAAATTTGGAAATACCACTAAATTAAATATATCTTGACATCCGTACGTTTGGATCGTCGAGAAATAATTTAAAAAAAATAAAATCAACAATCCGTGACAAAACAATAGTTACAAGTATTAGTCAATTCGGTAGTTGACTACTAAGATCTCCAACCAAATTAATATTTTATTTTTTGAAAATTTAGGAATATCACTATATTAGATATATCTTGAGATCCGTACGGTTGGATCGTCGAGAAATAATTTTTAAAAAATAGAATCAACAATCCGTGACAAAGCACTAGTTACGAGTACTAGTCAATTCGGTAGTTGACTACTATGTTCTCCAACCAAATTAATTTTTTATTTTTTAAATTTTTTTTTTAATGTCACTAGATTAGATATATCTTGAGATCCGTACGGTTGGATCATCTAGAAATAATGTTTAAAAAATAGAATCAACAATCCGTGACAAAGCACTAGTTTCGAGTACTAGTCAATTCGGTAGTTGACTACTAAGATCTCCAACAAATTAATTTTTTATTTTTTGAAAATTTGAGAATATCACTAAATTTGATATATCTTGAGATCCGTACGGTTGGATCGCCGAGAAACAATTTTTAAAAAATAGAATCAACAATCCGTGACAAAACACTAGTTACGAGCACTAGTCAATTCGATAGTTGACTACTAAGATTTTAAACCAAATTAATTTATTATTTTTTACAAATTAGAGAATATTACTAAATTAGATATATCTTGAAATCCCTACGGTTGGATCGTCGAGATATATTTTTTAAAAAATAGAATCAACAATCTGTGATAAAACACTAGTTACGAGTACTAGTCAATTCAGTAGTTGACTACTAAGATCTCCAACCAAATTAATTTTTTATTTTTTGAAAATTTGGGAATATCACTAGATTAGATATATCTTGAGATCCGTACGGTTGGATCGTCGAGAAATAATTTTTAAAAAATAGAATCAACAATCCGTGACAAAGCACTTGTTACGAGTACTAGTCAATTTGATAGTTGACTACTAAAATCTCCAACCAAATTAATTTTTTATTTTTTAAAAATTTGGGAATATCACTAGATTAGATATATCTTGAGATCCGTATGGTTGGATCGTCGAAAAATAATTTTTAAAAAATAGAATCAACAATCTGTGACAAAGCACTAGTTACGAGTACTAGTCAATTCGGTAGTTGATTATTAAGATCTCCAAACAAATTAAATTTTTAATTTTTGAAAATTTGGGAATATCACTAAATTAGATATATCTTTAGATCCGTACGGCTGGATCGTCGAGATATTATTTTTAAAAAAAATAGAATCAACAATCCGTGACAAAGAACTAGTTACGAGTACTAGTCAATTCGGTAGTTGACTACTAAGATGTCCAACCAAATTATTTTTTATTTTTTTAAAATTTCGTAATATGACTAGATTAAATATATCGTGAGATCCTTATGGTTGGATCGTTGAGAAATTATTTTTAAAAAATAGAAACAACAATCCGTGACAAAGCAGTAGTTACGAGTACTAGTCAATTCAATAGTTGACTACTAAAATCTCCAAACAAATTAATTTTTTATTTTTTAAAAATTTGGGAATATCACTAGATTAGATATATCTTGAGATCCGTACGGTTGGATCGTCGAGAAATAATTTTTAAAAAATAGAATCAACAATCCGTGACAAAGCACTAGTTACGAGTACTAGTCAATTCGGTAGTTGACTACTAATATATCCAACCAAATTAATTTTTTATTTTTTGAAAATTATGGTATATCACTAAATTAGATATATCTTGAGATCCGTACGGTTGGATCGTCGAGATATATTTTTTAGAACACAGAATCAACAATCCATGACAAAGCACTAGTTACGAGTACTAGTCAATTCGGTAGTTACTACTAAGATCTCCAATCAAATTAATTTTTTATTTTTTCAAAATTGGGAATATCACTAGATTTGATATATCTTGAGATCCGTACGGTTGGATCGTTGAGAAATAATTCTTAAAAATAGAATAACAATCCGTGAAAAAACACTAGTTACGAGTACTAGTCAATTCGGTAGTTGACTACTAAGATCTCCAACCAAATTAATTTTTTATTTTATGAAATTTTGGGAATATTACTAGATTAGATATATCTTGAGATCCGTACGGTTGGATCGTCGAGAAATAATTTTAAAAAATAGAATAACAATCCGTGACAAAACACTAGTTACGAGTACTAGTCAATTCGGTAGTTGACTACTAAGATTTCCAACCAAATTAATTTATTTATTTTTGAAAATTTGCGAATATCACTAAATTAGATATATTTTAACTTCCGACAGTTGGATCGTCGAGAAATATTTATTTTAAAATGAAACAAAAAGCCGTAACAAAGCACTAGTTACTAGTACGAGTCAATTTAGTTGTTCATTGCTAAGATCTCAAGCCAAAATAATTTTTTGGTTTTTGGAAAATTTGGGTACATCAAAAAATTAGATATATCTCGACAATCCGATCCGAACCGAATGTTCTTACATCCAAACAAAATCCGATCCGAACACTAAAAATCCGAAAGAGAATCGAACCCAATTTGATCCGATCTTAATCCAAAATTTATCCGATTTTAATCCGAATTTTACCCGAACCGAATCAGATCCGATCCGAACCGAACAGGCTCTAAATAGTACCTTAACCGAAAGTGGATCCGAACCGAATCAGATCCGATCCGAACCGAACAGGTTCTAAATAGTACCTTAACCGAAAGTTGATCTGATCCGAAGCAGATCCGATCCGAAACCGATCCGTTTACCCGATTTGCCAGGTCTATGTAGAAGGTCGACGGGTCTGTTTTCATTATAGTGAGGGTCTCACTAGAATAACTACCTATATACATATACTTAATGATTACTTGTAAAAAAAATCCAAATTTTTTTTAAAAGTTCGTTAACAAAAATAAACATAAATTTATGAATATCTAATATTTATATGAAAGCGAGAATTGGCCCTCATGGAATTATATGAGGTTATGTTATTTTGAATACAAATTAAATTTGAATGGCACATTTGTGAATTTAAAGTTCACTTTACTTGCTTTTACATTACTAGCCCTTCAATTATATTAAATTTCTTTTAACCTTAGGCTACTATCTTGAGGACAATCTTCATCATGTTCTTTATAAAATACATTTGAAAATATAATAAAAAAAATTGATGACACTCGTGAGCCTCGGGAGACAAATAATTTGAATTTCGAATTTGATTTGGTTTATATTCGAATAATGTGATTATTTTGCTCGGCTTGTTATTAATCGAATTTTAATATATAATTGGGCTTAATGATCCTATAGTTAACTATAGGTACTATAGGTAATATCCTAAAGTTAAGTCACATTTCAATACAAAAATAAGGGTATTTTTGTAAATACAGGGTGGTGAATTCTATTATTACAAAAATGCCACCTAACTTTTGTATATAAAATGCAAGTGAATTTAGGTAATTTTCCTACAGTTAACGGTAGAAACATTTTTCTCTATATAATTTACATGCTCGATCAACTTGAATAATTTAGTAATAGTCAACTCGTTATAACAAATTAAGGACATTTCAAATTTGAGTAGGAATAGAAACCAGTCATATTATTCTTAAGTTAACGGAGCTCACTTCGTAAATTATTAAAAATCGATTTTCTGTTTATGCAAACATGTCCCATCACTCGGCCACCTCCTCTCCTATCCTTCTTAACTTTTTTGTCATGGCTCTAAAACCAAATTATGTTGAAGAATAAAGTGATTAACAGACCAGAATTTAAGGCTAATATCTACATTTACTCGAAAGAGTATAAATATACAATGTCTTAATTGGTAGATAAGACTAAAAATATAATAACTATTGCAACTGCTAGAACTATAAAGAATATCAGATATCTGAAATTCAAAACTAACACAAACGTTAAATTTTATGGAGCTGTTGCTAGGAAAGAAATTGAACTTGTATTTTAAAATTTATTCAAGGACGAATAAGATATTTTAGATGACTAATCAGAATTTTTTGGTTTTATCAGTATCAATACAAGCATAAAACATTCATTAAGATTGCTTCACTAGTTACATAAAATATCACATTCATGTTTAACTTCGGCACAAATTTGGTTTAAGCTACAACACCAGCAGAAATCTCCTCCACATACCGCTGGAAAGCAGACTCCCCCAGACTTTATGTTGCCAGAACCTACTTCATTATTCTGACTTTTCGATTTCCATATGTTATTGTCAGCATGTACAATGATAGGTTCCTTATCTGCACCTATATTTTTAGAAAACAAAACACCGTAACTGATTAGTGCTTAGTGATATGTAAATGTTTAATTGAAGTATCATACTGAAAGAATATGAGGATTAATATACTTACATTCATGAAATGATAAAATTGTAACAAAAAGAATGGCGAAGAAGATGGCAGGCCAAAATTTTTTTGTATTAGCCATAGAAAGAATTTCTGTTGTTGCACAGAGTTCGTTTGTGTAATCAAGATCGGTGTACGATTATGGGTACTAGCTTATATTGTTTATATAGGAATGGGAGAGATATATAAAAATAAGAGGATAGGGAACGTGAGACGTATCTCAGGTAAATTATCTGAGATATATGGGATTTGTATATAAAAATAAGATGGGCAATTTTGTAAAATCAAACATTTTTAATTAGTCCTGCGGCCTATTCAAATTTAGAGTATATTTTGTACATATCTTAGGAAAAGTTTCCTGAGATCAATCTCAGGTCCTTTTTCTCTAAAAATAAAACTTGTTTAAAAAATATATTGGGACATAATCTCACATCTTGACTTTAATCGAATAATATCTTAAAATAGCTTTAAGAAAACGTTTTGTGAAAGTAACATTATTGCACAATTATGTAAATCTGATAGCAATTGAATAATATCTTGAATATCTTAAGACATATAAATTTGTATAGAAAAATTTGAGTATTGCTAGGACATAAAAAAAAAACTCCCAAAAAAAATGTTCTCGATGACCAGACAAAAAAAAAATAACAAGTAGACATGTGGCATCTTGGACAAATTTTTAGAATTTTTATTTAATTTCCTAACATTTTTGGAAAAATTTTGGCATACAATCTTACAAAATTGTAAATTTGATAAAATGAATCTCGCTTTATACGAATAATATTTTCAAATTTTTCCTTAAATTATGACGGTAAACCGTGCATTGAATTTCAAGAAAACTAATCGGTCCTAATTACAAATTAACAAACACGTGTAGAACCGAGATTTATTAAATAAATACTAATTTATAAGACATATGAGCCTAGTAATTCAAAAAAACACACACAAAATCTTTATCTATATACTTATATTAGAGAAAAGTGGCAGATGACCTCCGTTATAACAAATTCTGATGACATATTTATAAATTTAAAATATACTCTTCTTGTTTTACATAAATACTCTTATTTTTGTATTAGATTTTTTTAATCAAACGATATTAATATGAGGACATATTATATGTTACATATTAAATTGCGGATACATTGATGAGTACAAAAATTTGTATTTATCTATTTATATTGTGGATACATTGATGCTTTCTAAATCACATATTAACTCTTACTACCAATATGAGGTTTCATATCGAACTAAAAGTCATACCATAATTACAAATCGTCATTTATACTATAAGTTTATTGAACTACAATCTATTCTACATATTAAAATACATTAAAGTTATACATGTAGAGAGAAGTGAAAAAAAATTAAAGTAAAATAGAGAAATGTAGACTACGTACATATTAAAATACATTAAAGTTATACACGTAGAGAGAAGTGAAAAAAATTAAAGTAAAATATAGAAATGTAGACCACGTACTCGAGAATGAGGTACTGATAGGGACCATCTCATCATATTATCTCTAGAGATTTGATTTGATATTATCTCATATGTTTGGGGATTTACTTTATTACTTGTGATTTGATTTTATATGATCCCATATGTTTAGGGATTTGTTTTTTTGACTTTGGGTTTGATATCCGGTATATATAGACCAAACATGATACATTTCTAGGCACGCTTTAATTATACATTTTCTTGGGAATATTATTGAATAAGTATTCTTGGGATCGTATAATTCTCTGCATTATTACTGTTTTAATCTATTGTCCTGCATCAAATTGGCATCAGAGCCGAAATCTTAGTTTTTGCTATCAAAAAAATGTATTCAATATTCACCGATTTACTGTTCATTGTTTGTCTTGTTGTTCACCGCTGCCATACCACCACCAGATTATATCTGTTGCCATAACATACATCTCCACTTGCCAAACCCTAATTACAACCCGACCCATACAAAATCTATTTCCCAAATTACTAGAACCCTAATTCCTAAATAATCCGACCCGGTTACCTAAATTAATTCCATCAGTTGAAAATCAGTCCACAACAAGAAGAAAGAAAGCAGCAGATCAGAATAACGAGCGGGAAACGCACCTGGTCATCGCTGATCGCCGGAATTCGTTGCTACTCGCCGGAGACTGCGACCATCTGTGCCGCTGCCTCTTTCTTGAACATCTCCAACTGCTTGTTTCCTGTTTGTGCGTGAGGAACTAAAGAGGGGTAACCCATAACTTTTCTCTTCCATATATACTTATACATTCCTATATCTATATACACACACCACTGTCACGTATTTCTATCTGATTTTGAAACACACCTGCCTTTGACTTTTAAAATCAGACCACACCCCTGTTCCTTTTGCTTATTCAGTATCTATATTTTGTTTCCAGTAATTAGATTGTCTTTTATTACATAATTGAAAAGGAGTTAAAAAATAAATAAATAAAAGGTTTTCATATTAAATTTTAGGTTCATTATTCATATCATTAGAATATTTTATTCATAATATTAGTAGTAAATTCTTATAGCGTATTTTTGTGGATTCATTTTCTTAGTTGCATAAATATTCCATATTAGTTGCATATTTTCTGTCACGTTTATTATATTCCTTTGAGATTAGTGATAATATCTGTCGTCGAGTTATAGTTTAATTGTTTATTTAATTAATGTCATATCTCAGCTTCTGCATTTAGGTACATCATGGTAGGTACACGTAGTGGTAGTAGCACAGACCCCCCTGAGCTGACTATCGCTTAAGTTTTCTAGAGTATACAGGCTCTCACCACTAGAATGGAAGCTATGGAGACTAATCTTGATGGGGTACACTCTAAGATAGATACGCTAAAACCTGAGATTGTTGCGAATCGGGAGGGGAATTGGAACGAAGAGGTGTTCGATCCACCTCAACGTTCGGATCATGAAAGAGATGAGGGATGTCATAACTACAGGGACCATGACCATTATGATTATAGGTGACACGATGTGTCAAAAATTAAGGTAGATGCCCATGAGTTTGATGGGAGATTTGACCCTGATGCGTTCTTTGACTGGTTCACCAGTATAGAGAAGTTCTTTGATTGGCATCAGATGGGTGATGAGTATAGGGTTAGGTTTGCTAAGATGAAGCTTGTAAAGCAAGCTAACATCTTTTAGAGCAGTGTTGAGAGAGATATCGAGCGCACAGGACAACCGCCTATTATGCATTGGGTTGAGATGAAGATGCGCTTGTCACGGTATTACCTACCTAGGGGACATAAGGATAGGTTGATGGAGCAGTTTGATAACCTTTACTAGGGTACTATGCCTCTTGCTGAGTATATCAGCAAATTTCAGGAATTGCTCCATAGGTGTGATCTTAAGGAGGAGACTCACATGACCTTCGTTAAGTTTCACAATAATATGCGACCAGAGCTTAGACAACATGTGCTCATTAATCAGATGAACACGTTAGAGGATATTTTTCAGATCGCATTAGAGCATGAGTATCGGTTGAAGGACCCCTCCCGACAGAGGAGTGCTTCATACTCGAGTCAGACAGTGAGCTGGGCCGCACCCCAGAGTCGGACAGTTTTTGCACCTCAGGGGACTACTAGATCTAGTAACAGTGTCAGTACCCCTATTAGACAGCTAGTAGGTACCTCCACTCTTAAGTGCTTCTATTGCCAGGAGCCAGGGCATAGGTCATTTGAGTGCCCGAAGAAGAAGAAGAAGAGTGTGACCCATATTGGAGCTATTCCAGAGGGAGAGGATGACATTCCCGTAGTTGATGAGTTTAGCTCACATGATGCATTGGACGACGAGGCTGAGCAGAGCCTAGAGATGGTAGGTCGTCAGTTGAGTGTCATGCGATGCATGTATACTCATGTGAGGGAGGAAGATTGGAGGAGGACTTCTATCTTCCATATCTTTAGTAGGGTTGGGGGAGTGTCATCTAAGTCATTATTGATGGGGGTATTTGTCTTAATGTGGTTACCGAGATCGTAGTTACGCGATTGAAGCTAAAGGCTGAACCACATCCACACCCTTATAGTGTTGCTTGGGTCAACAAGACGTCTATTCCTGTGACTCATAGATGTCTTGTACCGATCCACCTGGAGGGTTACAAGGAGAGTGTATGGTGTGATGTCCTCCCCATGGATGTTGCTCATATACTCCTAGGGCGACCACAGTGTGACTCACTATGGGAGGCAGAACACTTATGTGTTTATGAATAATGGGCAGAGGGTCGCTTTGCAACCTAGTAGACCTCGTGAGATTCCCAGAAGTGAGGCGAAGGTCAACAGCGTACCTACGTAACCAACTAAATCTCTCCATGTTTTGAAGAAGAATGGGTTTGAGAGATGTGCCTTAGAGTCAAAGGTTGTGTATATGCTAGTTGCTAGAGAAGTGAGAGACACACCCGTAGAGAGGGGTACCGAGCTTCCTAGGGATGTTCAGCAGATTCTTGATGACTTTGCAGATGTCATGCCCGATGAGCTACCCCAGGGATTGCCACCTCTTAGGGAGATCCAGCACGCTATAGACTTAGTCCCTGGATCTCCATTACCTAACTTGCCGCATTTTATGATGAATCCTACTGAGCAGATAGAGATGCGGCGACAGGTTGAGGAGTTGTTGAGTAAGGGATTTGTGAGAGAGAATCTTAGCCCTTGTGCTGTACTAGCCTTGTTCACACCAAAGGCTGATGGCAGTTTGAGGATGTGTGGTGATAGTCGAGCTATCAACAAGATCACCGTCAAGTATAGGTTCCCCATCCCTAGACTTAATGACATGCTAGATATGATTATTGGAGCTCAGTTTTTCACAAAGATTGACTTACATAGTGGATACCATCAGATTCATATCCGGGAGGGAGATATGCCTTCAAGACAGCGGATGGGCTTTTTGAGTGGTTAGTCCTACCGTTTGGACTATCCAACGCCCCGAGCACGTTCATGAGGGTCATGAATCAGGTGCTTCGTCCCTTTATTGGTAGGTTTGTTGTCTTATATTTCGATGACATACTAATCTATAGCCCCACGCGTGGGGTGCATTTATCTCACTTGTGACAGGTTCTGGCAGGTCTTTTACGTGAGAAGTTGTATGTGAACCTAAAGAAATGCTCTTTTGTGTGTGACTCCATGATATTCCTTGGATTTATCGTTTCCAAGGATGGGGTTTCTACAGACCCTGAGACGGTAAAGGCCATTGCAGTGTGGCCCGAACCTTCTAATATCCATGAGGTGCGTAGTTTCCATGGATTAGCTACCTTCTATAGGAGGTTTATCAGAGGCTTTAGTACCATTATGGCTCCCATTACTGATAGCATGAAGAAAGGGGAGTTTGTTTGGTCTAAGTCAGCTGCAAGGGCCTTTACTGAGGTGAAGGATAAGTTGACACATGCTCCAGTCCTTGCTTTGCTAGATTTTGGTAAGGTTTTTGAGGTAGCATGTGATGCCTTTGGCATAAGTATAGGTGGAGTATTGAGTCAAGAGGGCCATCTTATAGCTTTCTTCAATGAAAAGCTTAACGAGGCCAAAAAGAGATATACCACCTATGAGAGGGAGTTTTATGCTGTAATGCAGGCGCTTAGATATTGGAGACATTATTTTTTGTCCAAGGAGTTTGTGCTCTACTCCGATCACCAAGAGATACAGTATATTAATGCCCAGAAGAAGATTAATCATCGACATGCTAAGTGGTTTGAGTTTGTTCAGGAGTATACCTTTGTGCTTAGGCATTGCAAAGGTAACGAGAACAAAGTGGTTGATGTACTTAGTAGGGTATCCATTCTCTTTAACACTTTGAGTGTAGAGGTAGTCGGATTTACACATATGATCCAGGATTACCAGTTATGCCGAGATTTTGGAGAGATCTACGCTAGCTTTCAGGATCCTAGCTCTCCACCTTCGAGAGAGTATTGTGTTCATGATGGATACTTGTTTCGAGGGGTTCACTTGTGCATCCCTAGTACGTCTTTGAGGGATCATCTCGTGAGAGAGTTGCATGCGGGAGGGTTAGCTAGTCATTCTGGTCGAGATAAGACCATTGCCATTGTTGAGGATAGGTTTTATTGGCCTAGCTTGAAGAGGGATGTCACTCGTATAGTTGCAGGGTGCCGTACTTGTCATACTCTTGAATTGTCGAGCCTCGTCTTGTGATCTCTCAAGCTTCTGTCGTAGTCTTGCAGGTCTGCTACAATCTTTGACGAATTGCAACAAATCTATTTCTCGAACATCTAAACTGTCATTGGGGTTTGACTGAGATAAAATCCCCAAATCAAATAATTCATTGAGACAGTAACCCTTGCCGTCAAGTTTTTTGTCAAATGAATATTCAGTAGTTGACAGTATGAGCTCCCGCCAATGTTGCTGTCGGAACTCCAAACTTGCTATCAAGTGTGAGAATGTTGTTGTCCCCTGCTTCAGCCAATGTTGCTGTCAAATGAAACTTGATGTCGTGACCTTGCAACATGCAGTCTTCTTGTAACATTACCATCAATGCATTGACAGTAAATTTATTATTGCTGTCGAACTGATGTATTCTCTTGAGGCTTGAACTTATCAATGAACTTCTTCCAAGATACATACTTATTACATTTTAGCAATTATTTGATTACAAGGACACACTCTAGCTGTGATAGTATGTTCTACTTAGCCTATACAAATAAAGTAAGTACTAGTTAACTTGTCTCTACGCTATCACCCATAAATCCTAACAATCTCCCCCAATTTGTTTTTATGGACAATAACAACAAATTCTCAATACAAGCATGCTGACAACTTAACTAACATAGATCAGAATAGGATTCTAGAATATTTCCAAGCATTTAGCATTACATAGTACAATGATCTAAAGCAAAATAAGTACTCCTCGAGGTTGAGTAGATATGAGATTTACTTATCTTGTTATTAAGCTTTCTTGTTCTGTCTGTTTCCTCTCTTTCTGTGAAGAGCTTCTTCCAAGTACTTTCTGAGATCTTGCACTAGCTTCTTTTCATCAGCAGATATAGCATCATCTTCAATCTCATCAATGTATTGTTGGATTTGTTTAGAAGAGACATACTGAACATCTTTCAGATCAAACCATGTTTCAAAACCATAGGTGTAACCGTGTAAGTTCTGAATTTCAAGATGGTGTTCTCAATCTTGAATCTTCTCCCAGGAAAAGAATTCAAGGTCACTCTTCTATTTCTGCCAAGTTTTGGATCTTCATCTCCCCTACTATCAAAAATAACTTCCAATTCCCATGCACATAGCATTTCCAATTTGTGAGATGATCCAACAACTTTCCAGTATAGACTTTTCAGTACACTGGTCCTCAGCTTGTGAAAACTATCTGCATAGATTTCTTCTTTGCCATCTATGATCCTGAGAGGGTTTTCCAGTGCACATGGCTGATAGTTTGGATCTTCACTGTTCATCTTGTTGACTTTCTTGAATTTTTCTTTCAGCTCAGCTTCCACTACCTCAGCAGTCTGTTTACTAAAATTAGCTTTTCTCCTAGCAGCTTCAGCAACTAATTCGGCTTCATAGGCAGCCATAGCTTCAGGTGTATAGGAGGGCATCCTTTCTGTCCAATCATACTTAGACACAAGTTCTCCCTCATCTATACTCACATCCTCATTCGCATCATCGATGTTTCTCCAGTCACCATATCTCTCATAAAATTCAGCATATCTTTCAGCATGGTACTTTTGGATGTGTTCTATGGCTTTCTTAGGAATATTTTCATACATCCCCATAAGCTCCACCATTCTTTCAAGCACGAAGTAATTGACTCTATGCCTTACTTCTTGTGATGTTTGTTTGAGAGTGTATCTGTCTATTATTGTTGACATATTCACCATAGTGAAGTCCTTCTCAACAAACATGACTCTTGCTTTATCTTTCCAAAGAATGTATCTGGATGCATATTCCTTAGAATTATCCAGCTCCAATTCGACTGAAGTGATATCTCGTGTCGCAGCTTCCTTCTGGATTTCGAAGCTGTTTGTTTCTCTTCTTCGAATAGGCTTCTTAAGAAACATCACTCCATGCTTCTTTTTTCTTGCTGCAGCCTTTGTCTTGCCCTTTCTTGGAACTGTACGCCAGGATTTTGCTCTTTGTTTTGTCCTCCTAGACTTGGATGTCTTGACAGTTTTGCCTGTGACAGCTTCTTCATTCAAGCTCTTGACATTGTCTTTCATGACAGTGTCTTCATTGACAGCAGCTTCTTCGATAGTGACTTCACCATTCTTGACAGCTTCCTTGTCGATAGTATCTTTTTCAGCATCAAAACATTCAATAACCAATCTTAAGATACTTCCTTCCAGTGTGTCAAGAATGTCTGTCTCTCCATCATCTTTAGCTTCAGCATCTTTCTTATTATCCTTGGGAGCTTCTTCCTTTGCTTCCTCCTGAGTCTGACTTGCTCAGCAGTTTCTTCACCACTTCTAGTTGTACCAGATCCTCCAGTTCCATCAAGATCATCATCATCAAGGGTGTCATCACATGTGTAGCTTCCACCCTCTCACTTCTTCTAGCATTAGCTTCAGAAATCAATTTCTTCACTTGAGAGCTAAAACTTTCATCTCTCTTTGCCAGCAGTTTGTGAATAACTTTGACCACCTTGATTTTTTCTTTGTTTATCTTATATTTGAGGATTTGTTTCAGCACTCCCATGATTGTGTTACTGTGCAATCTGGGTTCTTCACTTAGGATCAGAAATCCAATCCTTTTAGCTCTTGTGCTTTGTGTTGTTCTGTAGCAAATACCATGGGATTCTTCAATCACTTCTGGTAGCTTTTCTTCAACAAGACCTTTAATTTGTGCTAGCAGATTGTTATTGAAGATTGTAGAATTTGCTTTCACTTTCGTTCCCATGGCATTCAGCACTCTAGCTTGCAGACCCTGCAGTAGCTGCATTGTAATGAATGTAGAGATGCGAGTTTTCAGATAACCATCAACTGCCCATATTTTCTCCAGATTCACCTTCATGGAGATACTTGTTATTTTGTCCTTCAGTATTGGTGACAGTTTTGTATATACTTCTCCTGCCTCTTTTATGGCACTATTCACCAATGCACTGAATTCTTCATCTTTGTTCTGCAAAGTACTCTCCATGTGGCTAACCATCATCGTTTCTGCTTCTTCTGGACTATATTCACTTCCATCAGACCAAATGTATCCCGTTGTAAGATTTACCATTTCAGGCATTTTGTCTTTGCCTTTGCCGAGTCTGTTGGCTTCTTCTATTTCTCTCCAATGTTTCTGCAGTGGAGTTTCCATGACTTCAGGAGCTGGTTCACTGATTTTCAGAGGAGGCAATGTTGATGTTTGAGCCCTTTGTAATTGCTCCAATATTGCTTTAGTCACCAACATTGGCTCACCATCTACTTCAACAGATTCACCAATTCCACTAGGTCTCAACTCTTCACCAAAGATTTTATCTTCATTTGCATTTTTCTCCCCCTTACTTCCATCTCCATCTTCTTCCATTTGCTCCCCCTCTCTTCTATACTCCCCCTTGCTTGTTGCTCCACCTTGTGTCTCCTTCTCTCCTGGACTTACAGTATTCTGATTTTGCACTTTATTCTGATCTACCATTTTCTCCCCCTTAGTTAAGTTGACAGCACTAAGGACAGCAAAAAACGATAACAGATTTTCTTGAATCTCAGCAAAGCCAGTAGCTACCAAGGTGGACAGAGCATCAAGTTTAGCTTCCATGGATGCACATCTACCCTCAAGGGATTTCAACCTTGATTCAGCTTGTTTAGAAGGACCATCAGACCTTAACCTTTTTGATGAGAAAGGAAAAAACTGAGGCAAGGAGGCTATGGGGTGTCTCACACTCTCATTGCTTTTCTGAGTGATCTCATCACTCCTCACAGAATGAATCTCAAGGCCTAGTGCCTTTTTGTGTGGGTTTCCCTCAAATTCACTCTGGACTTGCTCAAATCCCTCTCCTTTTGCCAGCTCATTTGGCTGCCTCTCATTTTTATGCTCACCTCTCTTTTCTTTTATTTCTCTTTTCTTTTGCACTCCCTCACTCATCCTAGATGCATGGGTATGAGCAATACTTACATGCATTGAAAGAGAAGGTTTAGATTTTACCTTTTTGTAAGTAGAGATTGGCACATGATCATTATCAGAAGCATCTTTAATAATTACTGAATCTTGATCAAGCTGTGCAGAGGTGACAGCATCTTTGCCCAAAATGTTACTATCCACAGGTGGGTTGACAGTAACTTTTGTGGTATCTTTAACAGCAACTGAGGCTGTGACAGCACCTTCCTGAAGGTCAGTTGCTTTTTGGAGGTCGACCAAGATGTTAGTTGTTTCATTTTCTGGCAGATTTCCATCTTGATCTAACTCAGTGTTTGAGGGAGTGGTATCCATTTCACTTTGAGAAATGGGTTCTTGTAGACCACTTGATGGGGGCTCATCCATGACTTGAGATGGATGATCAAAACCTGAAGGGTTGGGACTGTCCCCTTCTCTAGGTTGTTGAGAAGAAACAATTGATGGATTAGAGATTTCTAGCTATTTCACAGAGATAACTTATGGAACATCAAGAGTAGAAGTTTCATGACCCTCACTGTGCCCTAATTCCATGTGCATTTCTGCAAGTGTATGCTCCTCATGAGTGAGTACATGAGGTTGTGCTGACTCTTTACTGGATGCCTTGGGAGACAGGCCAGTTTCAATAGATACTTCTTGTTGAGAAGAAGCACCTAGGGATGTGTTTTCTTCCCTTTTATCCTCCACAACCTTTTTTGAGACTGAGGGGTGGCTGACAGTGGTTTTGTCCCTCTTAGCTCTCTTCTTCTTAGACTCAAGAGGAACCACTGTGGGTTCACTTTTACTAACATCCTTATTTGCTACACCAGGTGCAGTTTCTCCCTCAACATTCTCAGAACTACCACAAACTCCAGTTTTCAAGGGTCTTTTCTTGGATTCTTGCAAGGCTATTTTTGTGGCTTTTGTTTATCTGGAAGGTCTGATTGGAACGAATGGTGTAGAATGTGGGTTAACTGAATTTGGGTCTAATTCAGCTTCATTCTCAAGGGAGAAATGAACATACCCAGAAGGTAGTTCAAAATCAAGATTAGGCTCTTGATCAGCCATGTGTTTGGTGAAACAGAGTCGAATATGTGCATTCAAATTTTATGAATTGAGTGATGTGTGTGTATTTCTTTTCAAAACATTGCATTCCATGATTAGAGATACATTATCATCAACACCACATAATGAATTTAAACACATTGTAAGAAAGAGAGGATAGATATGTACCTTCCTGCTCAAAGCTGACTTGAGTTGACTCATAAGCAGCTTTCCAACATCCACTTTGTAACCAAGGACTAGAGAGTGAGTGAGCTTCTTGATGTAGGAGGGAATTCCATTACAGCCAGTGGTTTTGGTTGAGAAAACCTTCACCATGACATCAAAAATCATGCTCCATTCTTTTCTCAAAAACTTTATGTCCATTTCACCAGTTGAGACCAATTTGTTGTACCTTCTTCGAGGATAGGACCAGAATACCCAATTTTTAAGAAAAACTTCTTCAGGGTTTCATCACTTGCAAGTTCCTTGTATGATTCTTTAGCTTGCAGTCAAGTTCCCAAAGCTTTGTTAATACCTTTTATTGTGAGGATGCAGGTAACTCCTTTGATTTTGCAGTTTATGGTGTCTTTGCCTGCACCTCCTGGAACAAAGGCAGATTTCCAGAATTCTTCAAGTCTTTCTAGGTCCAAAGATGGAGTAGAGGTTATAGCATGACCTAGATAGGACTTGTTGATGAAGGACACGTGTCCTTTGAAACCTTCACCAGCATCTCCAGCAGAGAGAATACCAGCAAAGTTTGTTTGAGAAGTGGATTGTTTGGGTGCCATTTTTGCTTTTAGTTTTGGGAGAGAGAGATTTTTGCTTTTGAGAGAGAGAGGTTATGTTGAGTGTTATGTGTTTGACAGTTGCTTACATGAAAATAGCAAATGTTTTACTGAAGAAGGGAAAGTAGTAATGTCTTAGCCCATTAATCAGTCATGTGGTGTTGTGGGTAGTTACTTTTTAGTGGCTGTAAATCGTGGAGGTAAAGTCTCAATTAAATCGGTCCACTAACCTTGACAGTAACCTGTGCGCTGTAACAAATTCATTAGTAATTTAGGAGGATGACAGCAAGTTTTGCTTGACAGTAACATCGGCGCAAGAACATGTTGTCACATTAAGCAATTTATACAATTTCCTTTAAATTTCATGACAGAAACTTTTTCCGTTGCTGATAAGGAACTTGCTGTCAAGGCACATCGTGATAGCATCTTCAATTATTAACAGCAACTTGTGCGGAAATAATTTGTGTCATGAATTTTAATCGACTTTGCCCATTGCTTAAAAGTAAAATTACCAATTAGCATTTTAATCGATTTAAGCACATATTTGTGAAGCAGGCACACATCCACATACATCCATACACACAAGTAATCACATGCATTCAAGAACAAATAACCAAGATGAGAGGGTAAAATAAGCAATAATACTGGGGAGATGAAACGATGAACTTTTTATTACTAAAAACTTAAAAATAGCACAAGGTAGTTCTTAAGAATTGAACATCATTTCTTATTAAGCTCCGCAAGAGCTTCCACCAGCAGCTGCTCAACTACCTTCTCTATCTCCTTCTCCTCAGTAATCCCCTTTGCATCCAGATAAGCTTGAAGCTTATCAAGGAAGGGATCAAGAGAGTGCTCAGTAGCAGCAGCCTCTGGCTTCAGTATCACCTCTTCAGCTTTGGAAGAGTTGGAGTCTTCTGCAGTTGACATTTCCGACGTCTTCCTCTTACTCATTCTCTTCTCTAGAGTTCTTTGAGTGTGTTAAGTAAGAAATAAAAGTTTGACCTCGGTCTTACTTATAACACATTAAGTGACTCTAGAGCTTCCTACACGCTTCCTTTTAATAAAGTATTAAACTTTAAACTAAAAGTCTGACAAATACCCGGGTACATTTCAAATGACACGACTACTCATCACTTACACGCGTGTGAATTAAGTTAATGTCACGTGACCACTCATTACATAAGTTAAAACAGGCATGTAATTTGAATTTAGCATAGTCATAGCAAACATGCTGTCAACAAACAAGTAGCACATAAGATAGTAACTTCTCATGACAGTAACATTGAAAGCTACGGTCACAAGCTGCGATTTAACCACTTTGAAAAGGTAAAAACTAGTAAGTTAACATACCAGATTTAGCATTCCCAATTCACTTACCAACCTGTTGAAGGTTGCTTCATCTAGTGGCTTCGTGAAGATGTCTGCAAGTTGCTTTTCTGTTGGAACATAAACCAACTTCACAATTCCTTTTTCAACATGCTCTCTGATGAAATGATGTTTGATATCAATGTGCTTCGTCCTGGAGTGTTGAACTGGATTATCTGAGATGGCTATGGCACTGGTGTTATCACAATAAATGGGAATATTGGACAACTCTACACCATAATCCATTAGCTGATTTTTCATCCAAAGAATTTGAGCACAGCAACTTCCAGCTGCAATGTATTCAGCTTCTGCAGTTGAGGTAGACACAGAATGTTGCTTCTTGCTAAACTATGACACTAATCTTCCACCAAGAAATTGACAACTTCTTGTTGTACTTTTTCTGTCAATCTTGCATCCAGCATAGTCTGAATCCGAATATCCTATCAGATCAAATCCAGAATCTTTAGGGTACCAAAGGCCTAAATTTGGAGTACCTTTGAGATATCTAAAGATTCTCTTGATTTCTACCAAGTGTGACTCTTTTGGATCAGCTTGAAACCTTACACAGAGACATGTAGCAAACATAATATCTGGTCTGCTAGCAGTTAAATATAGCAATGATCCCACCATGCCCCTGTAGGTACTAGAGTCCACTTTCTTTTCTTTAGGATCCAAATCCAGTTTGGTTGCAGTAGAGATAGGTGTCTTGGCAGGTGATGCATCTTTCAAGTTGAACTTTTTGAGAAGTTCCTTGTCATATTTTTCTTGGCAAATGAAGATGCCATCATCCTTTTGATGAATTTGTAAACCTAGGAAAAATGACAGTTCTCCCATCATACTCATCTCATATTTGTTCCTCATAAGAGATGAAAACTTTTCACAAAGCTTCTCATTTGTAGAACCAAAGATTATGTCATCAACATAGATCTGCACCAGAATGATGTCTTTTCCATGATGCTTGTAGAACAGTGTCTTATCCACAACACCTCTTACAAATTGATTCTCTAGCAGAAAGGTAGAGAGAGTATCATACCAAGCTCTAGGGGCTTGCTTTAATCCATAAAGTGCTTTGAACAGTTTGTAGACAAAGTCATACAATTTAGCATTTTCAAATCCAGGTGGCTGTTCAACGTACACTTCCTCCTCTAGCTCTCCATTGAGAAAAGCACTTTTGACATCCATTTGGAATACTTTGATGCTACAGTGTGCAACATAGGCTAGGAAAATTCTTATGGCTTCAAGTCTGGCAACAGGTGCAAATGTTTCATCATAGTCTATTCCTTCCTGTTGACAGTATCCTTTGTCCACTAGTCTTGCTTTGTTCCTTGTCACATTTCCACCTTCATCCAATTTGTTTCTGAAGACCCACTTTGTGTCAACAACTGATTTCCCTTTAGGTCTAGGAACCAGCTTCCATGCATTGTTTTTCTCAAATTGGTTGAGCTCTTCTTGCATGGCTATCACCCAATCTGAATCCAACAATGCTTCATCAATTGACTTTGGCTAAGTTTGAGATAGAAAGCAAGAGAACATGCTGTCAGCAGAAACATTTCTCCTTGTCCTTATACCAGTAGTGGGATCACCAATGATTAGATTGCTGGTGTGATCTCTGTTCCACTTAGTGGTTTTAGGCAAGCTTCTTTCTTGATTTGCTTGATCACTTCCTCTTTGAGGAGTTGATTCTCCACCATTGATGGTTTCTCCTTCATGTTCTTCAACATCTCCAGACTCATTCTCATTCTGATGATTGGGAGTTATTGTTTGAGACTGAGCTGGAGTTTGAGTAACATCATTGGTGTTGACAGCATCTCTTCCAAACTCAATGGACTGAGTGCAAGTAGGTTCATCAGCAACAACTTCTTCTTCCTCCAAGTAACCTTGATTTTTAAATCTAAGAGGCTCCATTTGACCATCCTCTTGTAATCTAGGGAACTTGGTTTCATCAAATGTGACATTTACACTTTCTTCAATGACTTTGTGATCAATGACATAGACTCTGTACGCAATCCTTTCCAATCCATATCCCTTGAAAATGCCTTCATAAGCTTTAGCATCAAACTTTCCTTTCCTTTTATGGTTGTCAATCATCATGAAACACTTACTCCCAAATACATGAAAGTATTTGATAGTTGGTTTCTTTCCTATTAACAGACAGTAAGGAGTGTTTCCATGAGTCTTGTTGATCAAGGTTCTGTTCTGTGTGTAGCAAGTTGTGTTAATAGCTTCTGCCCAGAAATATGTTGGTAATTTAGAATCATTCAACATAGTTCTCGCAGCTTCAAATAGAGTTCTATTCTTCCTTTCTACAGCTCCATTTTGTTGTGGTGTCCTGGCAGTGGAGAATTGTTGGACAATGCCTTCTTCCTTGCAGAAGCTTCCCAATGTGGCATTTCTGAACTCAGTACCACTGTCACTTCTCAGATATTGAACTTTTGTATTCGGGGTTCTATCAAGAACTCTTATGTGATCAATGATTTCTTGAGCAGCTTCGTCCTTTGTCTCTAAGAACTTTACCAAAGTGTACCCCGAGTAATCATCCACCATTACCAGGGCATATCTCTTTCTTGCAAGAGATTGAACATTTACTGGACCAAACAAATCCATATGAATTAATTTGAGTGGCTCAGTGTTGGTATTCACTTGCTTTGACTTGTCCACTGATCTTTTCAATTTACCCATTTGACAATCCTCGCACAATCCTTCTTGACAGAATTCCTATTGAGATAGTCCTCTCACCAAATCCTTCTTCATCAGAATATTCATATTCTTGAAATTGAGATGGGAGAGCTTCTTGTGCCAAAGCATGCTTTCACCAACTGATGCTTTACTATAAAAACAGTAAGCCTTGTCTTTCTTCACAGAATTTAAGTCTGCAACAAACAAGCTTCCTTTCCTTACTCCTTTCAAGGAGAGGCTTCCATCCTTCTTGTGATAAATATTGCAAACCATCATATCAAAGTCAACCTTGAATCCCCTGTCACTGAACTGGCTGACACTGAGTAGGTTATGCTTCAATCCATCTACAAGAGCAATGTCTTCAATGACAACATTCCCAATTTCCAAACAGCCATATCCCACAGTGTAACCTTTTCTGTTGTCTCCAAAAGTTATGATTGGGCCGACTTTCTCCACAAAATATGATAGCAGGTCTATATCACCTGTCATGTGTCTGGAACATCCACTATCCATGATCCACATGAATTGCTTCTGCTTTTTGCCCTGCAAAATAGATGATTTTAATTTGCATCTGGTACCCAAACTCTGTTGGGTCCTGCAGTTACAGCATTATTATTCATATCATTCTGTTTCACATTTGAATCAACACTAGAATCCTCCTGTTTGACTTCTTTCACAGTCCACTTAGGATTAGAGTTAGACTTGGTCCTTCTCTTGGTGGATGTTGCCTTTTTACCAATATAGGCAGGCTTAGAAGTCTCAGCAGTTTGCATATAGGAACATCTTTCAGTAGACAGAATATGCAAATTGAAACAAGTACTCATAACAACAATCTTGCATGGCATACAATCAATATTATTACAGACGTCCACTTCTCTTTGCATGATGGGGGTTCTATGTAAGTCACCACTAACATTGGTCGCAGTAACCTTGTTCTTGTTAGGTTTCTTACAAATAAATGTTAAATAATAAGATGAGCCACAATTATTGCAAAGCTTCCTAGGAGCGTCTTTAACATGAGTATAGCCATTCTTCTTGTCAATTCCTAACTTACCATTCCTATTCTTAGGCTTGTAGGCATTTGTCTTGACAGTATGTTCTGAAGTTTGTGTAAGAACCCCAAATTTTGGATAGAATTAAAACTTTTTATTATGTACTGAGGTAATAGTGAATAGTGATTACGACTACGAGGTAACGATTGAGATAATGAATGAAAGGAATACATTTGGATTCAAATGTTTATATGCCATGAAGAATACTATTGGTTGACACTTTAGATAAGAATTATCTATCTCCTAGGGAATTGATATTTGATAATTCTAAAGGAGAAGATTATTCTTATGTCATCCAAATCGATATCTGTTATTGGTCCAGTGGGTACGTAAAAAGGTTAAGTAACGATCGAAAGAGATCAGGGACAATTGTACAACCCTAAGAAAATAAGTAAAGAAAAATGGATGAATAGTGATTTTGGTGGACATAGGAATATTATTAGACGACGCGATATATAAGTATCCGGAACGAAATTCTGAGTTCGTATTAGTAATCCAGGGGGAAAAAGAGTGTATGTAAAAGCTGTCGGATTCTGAAAAATAGCACTTTTATTTTCCCCGAGATTTCCCTGGACACTGAAAGACTTAAGGAATTATTGAAGGGATTTAAGGAAAATAGGTTCAAGAATTATTAAAGAGAATGGAGGATGATAGTATAAATATTAAGACGGATTCCGGTAAAACCCTAACTAGAAACGAATGAGTTATTCCTCCGAACGATCAAAGAATTGAGCAATAAACGGACAAAGAAACAAGCAGAGAGTCAAGACATAGTCATGTGCAAGTGGATAAAGGCTAGTAACCAAGCTAGTTACAAGTTAACTAGCATCATTACAAAACTAACCAAACACTTAGCTTACAACACACACCTTACCACAAGAATGCAACACTTGTCCACTTTCAATACATCATCCATGATCAAATCACTTTATTAAAGCTACTTTAAGCTTGATATTTTCTTAAGACACCACAATAATTCATTGGATGAGAGCAAAACAAAGCAACAAAGCAAAGAAACTCCATTTCTCTCCATTTCTCAAAACTGCCCAGCAAGAACTACCTTGAAATAAAAATTCATATCTCCATTTCTATCCATGATAAAATCACCAAATTTTCAAAAAAGACTCTCCACTCCATGAGAAATATTCACTCCAAATTTCATAGCAGTCCAAGTAGTATAGCTTAGTCAAATCACCTCCCCAAGTTGAAGAAGCAAACTGTCCTGATGCTTGACAGTTTCTGGACTGATTTTCAAATGGCCATATCTCCTTCGTTTCTCAATGAAATTTGGTGTTCCTTAGCTTGTTGGAAAGCTGGTTAGATGCGCTACAACTCTCCTTTAGAAGCCTTGTCCAGAAAAGCATGGTAAGGGCCTCGTTTTTGCAGATCTTTGAACTGATCAATAATAACCTTCATGAACTAACTTTGATTTCTTGTTTTGTTTGGATGATCTAAGCAATCCTAAGGCTATACAAGGACAAACCAAGGCTTAGTCATGTATTAGGATACTCCAGAGAAGGTATAACTCTTAAGAAACCCTAGAATTTATTTTGAGTTTTTGTGATTATTGGATTAGTTTTGATGATGATGTGGTTTTAAGCATATAAGCATGATTATGTAGTTGATTTAGTTCATTTAGCCATATAATGATTAATAGGATGAGTTGAGATGTTCCTGGACTTATGAGGTATATATCATGAATGTAAGATGTTTGGTTTGCCCGGTGTGGCTTGGTTGAATTGTTATGATTTTTAGAACGTTCGATATATAGCCGTCGTAATGCCGAATTTTTGTTAACACTTAGAAACCGAGCATGACAGTAAATATTATTTCCTGACCTTGATAATATTATGACTGGTCCTTGTAAATCTCGAGCCATAGATCGTTTTGGTGCAAGAATCGAAACATTCCGACTTACGGTTTAGGAGTTATGGTCAAATTACTAAAATTGGTTCGGAACTGTAAATAAAAGTTCGTAACTTCAATTGAACCCTCGTAAAGCATGTTACTCAGTGGCAAATCTTGGTAAATAAATACTAGAGGTCATAAGGAAGGTATGAAAGAAAACCACATGTCAAACGGATCGTTTTCCGATTTTATAAAAATGTTGGAATCGAAGTTAAACGCGAACGAACCCCTAAAAACCCGCTTGGTTTTAACTTTGGTAAAACACTTAGAAAACGAACGATAAAACTCGAGGTATAATCTCGGTTCGTAATCGATCGACTTTAGAACTTATACGACTTAAGTATATACCGAGTGTGGGTATGATGACATGTCGTAATAACGAACAAATGTCGGATCGTATCAGTAATAAAAAGAGTTACACTAAAAGGTGTATAACAAGATAATTCGAAAACGTGTTTCGATTTAAGTGAATTTTATACCTAGACTTTTAAACGTGTTAAGTGGTTAATCTCGAAAGTTCTGATTGTTTATAGATCATCGAGCAGACCCAGGACACGCTATCTCCACCCACACTCGATTACCAGGCAAGTGTTCAAAACTTTGAACCTGTTGTTGTGATAATATATATATGTGATTGCCATTTTACATATGCCATAGCATGCATGCCTATTGTCAAATTAGTTTATGAAACCTGTTCCCTGAATTGATATTGGCTTATAGACTAGATACGAATTATCAGTTATAAACCGGATTGTTTTGATAAGACCCTTAGCGAAGGGTATATGATATTCATTCTTAAATATAGACCGGGAGTCGGTATTTTGAGATATAGATAGTCGTGGAAACCCGGAGGGATTCCAACGACAGATTATTATTTATCTGAGGAATGTTATTATTAAACGTTATTTATATTTCCATAAAGTATCAATTACTTGGAAATATTTCGAGAAATGTTATTCGAGTATTATCTCAGTCGAGAGATATTAAATGAATGTTAGTTTCGAATATTCACTTAGAGTTGATTATTTAATGAATATTATTTTGATATTCCTTAGAATGTTATTTATTAAATGAATATTACTTTCGAATATTCATTTAAGGTTTTATGTACTTGATGAATATTATGTTATTTTAAAATATTCATTGGAAGTTCTATTTACTTAAGGAATATTATTTCGATTATTTCTTTAAAGTTTTGATTACTAAATGAATATTATTTGGATATTCATTTAGAAGATTATTTATTAAATGAATAATATTTTCAAATATTCATTTAAAGTTTGACTCATTTATTGAATATTATTTTAAATACTTATTGGAGTCTAATTATTAATGAATATTATTTTGAATATTCATTTAAGGAGTGATTTATTTAGTAAATAATTCTATATATTCATTCGAGGATTACTTACGAGCAATATTATGATTTAATAATATTTCGTAATTATTATTGAGTTAATAAATATTCTTGGAATATTTATTTAATTCTTTTAAATTCTTTTTAAAATGATTTATATTATTTGGAGATTATCTTTCACCTCCAAATATTGTGTAAAATATTTCGGAGTCTTTTTACGACTATTTTATCAAGGAAAGGTTCCCAACTCTTTATTTTTCATTTAAATCTATCTTAAAAGTATTTAAATGCTCGATCAAACTTCCATGTTATTGGGGAACCTACTTGAGCAATGTTATTTATCTTGTAGACTTCCCGGTCATAAATCTCATAATTTATCCTTTTCACTCGCAACTTGGTTGCTATGGACTCATTAAGTCTGTGTGTACCTTCTCATCATTCGAGGGGTAAGATTGTTGGAACAAGTTGATATCCATTAACAAGCAAAAGCTTGGAAAATGTTGGTGAATTTTCCTTTCCAACTAGATACGACTACTTTGTGGAGTCTTATCAGCAAGTATTTCACTTGGGGAAAGGAGGACAAACTCTACGTTTCAATGCTGTGGATTTATTCGAACTAGGAGTCGTGTGTAAGAGGCCGAGTCGCGCGGTCCATCACAAGGCCTAACCATTGGCCAGGGAGTTACTATTAAAGGCAATCGACAAGTGGAGCCATCAGTTCTTCCTTCTACCGGTAGTAAACTATATTGGGCTGTACCATCCCCGACTGATCATCAGGATGTGGGACAGCTGGCGCGTAATGACTCCAGTATTGGTTCATCTCCCAAATTGGGAATTCCCTGCAACACGTATCGAAGAGACTTCTTTCAGGTTGACGGTGTCTTCCCCAACAAGTATCGAAGAGACTTCTTTCAGGTTGTAGGACTTCGAAAAATGTTAATAACTGGAATTGCAATATTTTCCTTGCAAGTTCCTCTTTATATGATAAATGATAATATCTGGCTTGTTTTCGACATAGCAGATATTCCCACATATATTTTCCTTTTGAGTTACCTTGTAACTTCATCGTTCATATTATACTGGCATCATTTCCGTAAATACATGGCATATGGTTTGAAAGATACTTTTGAACTGTTATATATTATCGTTCAGTTAAATATTATTGTTGGTGGGCTATTGCTCACCCTTGCTTTATTATTATATCACAACAACGGCTAGACCAGATGACTGGCACAAGGCGCACTCGACGCTGGCGAGGACGATGAGACTACCAGAGCCGAAGAGAAAGCTATTGGTAGGATAGATTTATTCTTTCAGTACCAAGTATATGGTCTAGTATGACTTATACAAATGGATGGCAAAGAGTATGTATTCATATTGAAATTCTTTTGGATTGTAAGAACTCATATTGTGCTTAATAAAATTTGGTAGTTACTCTGATTTCATCTCTGGGACTATAACGGGTGTGTTTTATATTGTTGTGTTGGGTCATAAAGATGTAATTTATTTTGAGTTGAAGTAAGTTCAAGTATTGTGAACAGTAATGGAGACCGTAACGACCGGATCCCGGACCCCAGATCTGGGGGTGTTACAGTTTCTGTCGAGCTACCTTTGACAGTACCTTTCTTTCCCTCTGTCTTGACAGCAGGTTTTAAAGTTGCTGTCTTGGGTTCTCTCTTGACAGTATCTTTTGAAGTTTCTGTCATATCCTTGTTGACAGCTACTTTAGAACATTCTGTCTGATTGCTTGGCAAAGTTTCTATCATGGGAGACTTGACAATATCTTTCCCTTCATCTAGTGTGCTGTCAATGCACTCATCCTCATCAAGAAGCTCTTGTTTGATGAGCAGGGAGGTTTCATCAAAATCAGCTTGAAGATTTTTGAAAATCGGTTTGTAAACTCTTTTGAGAATATGAGGTTTGACAGCATCACTATCATCAAGAACAATTGCCTTTCCATGCCTCCTACCATACTCGAAGCCTATATCTACCTTTTGATTCTCAGTGTGATTATCATGATATTCCTGGACTAACTTAGAAGAGTTTCTAAATTCTTTGAGTTTAAACTCATTTTCTGCAATTTGATTCCTGAGAAATTCTTCTATTTCCTTAGCACAGACAATATCATTTTTCAATCTAGTATTCTCTTGAGCTAACGAATCTAGAGGACTGGTTCTAAGCAATAACATTTCATTTTCAGATTTTAGAGTTTCATTTTGTTTAGTTAACTTAGAAATTTCTTCGTGAGCAGCAGATAAACTAACATGAATGTTAAACATCTCAGCACTTAAATTTTCAATGGTATGCTTGTATTCAGTTTTAGACATATCAAGTAAGACTAGAGATGGTACCTGAGTTGAGGAACTAGAAGCTTTATCATAATATTTATCCATGAGGGCCAAGTTTACAAACTCTTCTTCTTCCTCATCTTCAGAATCATCCCAGCATTTCCCTTCATCCACATAGGCTTTACCTTGATTCCTCTTAAACTGATTTCCAGATCCTTTTCCTTGATTCTAATTTGGTCTTCTGCATTCAGTAGCAAAATGACCTAGCTCATTGCAGTTGTAGCACCTGAACTTCGACCTATCCACCATCCATGTCTTGTATCCACCTCTCGTGGCACCACCAGCAGCTTTTGAAAAACTCCCCTTGTTGAACTTAGATGTTTGACCCTATGGCTTGTATGACTTATCCCTTCTGAACTTGATGATCTTGAATCTCTTAGCCATATAAGCCATGGTTGGATTATCCATGCTTTCAATCTCTTCTATTATATAGAAGTTTTCATCTTCAACGTCTTTGAGCTGCAGAACCACCTTCTCCTCATCATCCAACACCTCTTCAATCTTCAATGATGGTACTTTTGTTGGTTGTGAACTTTGTGAGGATTCACTTGGACAAGCTACTTGTGGTTCATGGGCTACAAGGGCTCCTGACATGTTTGCCAACTTTCCTTTGGTTCCAGTTTGAATAGCTCTCTTTTGAAAGAGTTCGAGTTCATATGATTTAAGCACACCATAAAGAGTTTCTAGAGAGACATCGCTCAAGTTTCTTCCCTCTCTTATGGCTGTGACTTTGTGCTCAAGATGCTCAGGGAGAGTGAGCAAAAATTTGATGTTGATCTTCTTTCTATCATAGAACTTCCCATGAATTTGTAACTCAGCTATTAGCTTACTGAACCTTTCAAACATGTGTGTGTTTTCTTCGCTTGGCTTGGCCATAAAGGCTTCATATTGTGATACAAGGATTTGCCTTTGATTTTTTCGGACCTCTTCACTTTCTTCACACAGCAGCTCTATCTTGCTTCACATCACTTTTATAGATGAACATCCCATGACATTACCACACATGGCTTTGTCTAAAGTGAGAGAGTCGAGTAAGATAAGTTGTAAGTAGTCATCCAAGGCTACTTTCTCCTTTTCGGTCTCTGTGTATTCTGAAGGCCTCTTGGCAACCCAATGGGCTGGAATGACTTCGTCATTTATAGTAGCAGCAACTACTTCATTTTGAGGAATGAAGGGGCCGTTCTCAAGGATTCCCAAGTATAGTGGATGGGCAGCTTTGATAAATAACAAGATCTTCCTTTTCCAGAAATTGTAGTTCTCTTTATCAAAGACTGGAATCTTGATACCACTTGACTTCTGAACACTCATCATGATCTTCAGATTTGTATATCAATCTGTAGCTCTGATACTAGTTGTTGGTCCCGGAGTATATTGCAGAAGGGGGGGTTGAATGCAATATAGATAATTTCAAATCTTTAGCTCAACAACAATGATAAATATTGTAAACTATCTAGATAAGAATTGCAAGAACAAGTAGTAATTCAAGATGTTCTCACAAAATAAATGTTTTATTTATTTTGTAAAGTGTTGCTACAACCTCGAGAAAAATGGTTTTCTCAAGCTTCGACTTCTTGTGAGAATCGCTTGTTGTTGTTGTTACGAAAAGAATGAGAGATGTGTCTCTATATAGACTAATCTTCCTTTTGCATCTCAGTCATATGGGTGGCGGAGCTGTTGTCATTTTCAAGTGACAGCTCCTCACAATTTGCCCACACATGTGACCATTCCTAAAATGCTATACAAACAGAGTTATCTTTAAGCATAAGGCATTCTAGGTTCTTTCCAAAATTAGCTATAACAATTCTAGTAGATGCAGACTTGTCATACTCTTGAATTGTCGAGCCTCGTCTTGTGATCTCTCAAGCTTCTGTCGTAGTCTTGCAGATCTGCTACAATCTTTGATGAATTGCAACAAATCTGTTTCTCAAACATCTAAACTGTCACGGGGGTTTGACTGAGATAAAATCCCCAAATCAAATAATTCATTGAGACAGTAACCCTTGCCTCCAAGTTTGCTGTCAAAGGAATATTCAGTAGTTGATAGTATGAGCTCCCGCCAATGTTGCTGTCGGAACTCCAAACTTGCTGTCAAGTGTGAGAATGTTGCTGTCCCCTGCTTCAGCCAATGTTGCTATCAAATGAAACTTGTTGTCGTGACCTTGCAACATGCAGTCTTCTTGTAATGTTACCATCAATGCATTGACAGTAACTTTATTATTACTGCCAAACTGATGTATTCTCTTGAGGCTTGAACATATCAATGAACTTCTTCCAAGATACATAATTATTACATTTCAGAAATTATTTGATTACAAGAACACACTCTGGCTATGACAGTATGTTCTACTTAGCCTATACAAATAAACTAAGTACTAGTTAAGTTATCTCTACGCTATCACCCATAAATCCTAACACTAGCATTATTATTTTCATATTGATATAACTAAGAACGAAACTGGGACCACGAATGGATCTTAGAACATCTTCAATAAAGATTGTGGCATGGCACCTTTAATTTAGTTGCCCAAAGTTGCCAAAAATTAACAACTAAACACATACAAGTTAGTATTTAATTCTATTCAATTTTATATGTCCCATTATATTATTATCTTTCTCATCACATTGATAACTTTTAAAGTAGCTAATTATTGAAAATAAATGTTATCAGCAATGAGATAGATGAAAAAGGAAATATAAAAATAATGTATGTGATGATATAAAAGAATTTGGAAACTATTTTAACAATCTTTACTGAAGAACTGTTTTTTTGAAAATAACTGTTGCATTCAATCAAAACGAAAGATCATAAGAGAGAGCCTCCAACAAACACGTAGGAGGAGACGTGAATACAATCTGGGAATTAACTAAACAAGGGATTCTAGCTGTTGGGCTTTAATCTAAACTAATGGGCTAAAGGCTTCGTTTAACTGATGGGCTTGTGCCTACGTTCATGTTTGTGTTTAATTAAAATAGGAGAGTGGTTTGTTTTGAATAAGTCTTAGAGTGGTGGAGCCATTCTATGAAATAATTTTTATGTTTATGTTAACGTTTGGAATCGTTATAGTAGTCGTGGGTGAGTTGCTGATTTGTAGCCTCCACTCTCTGTTTGTTTGGCCTATATATTCAGCTTGTAAGTGTTCTTGTGATGTACCACAGAACCTTTTCTATCAGAGTTATAATACAAAAAAGAGCTAGTCTCAGTTCTTGTGTTTTTACATATACTAGCAGTTTGTTGTGGTCTGTTCTGGTTTTCCAACAGTTGGTATCAGAGCACTCAGGTGTGTAAGTTATTGTCTGCCCAAATACCAACCCAAACTAAAAACGAAACTATGGAGATAACCAAGATAAAAAAAGGCTCTGTGGGTTACGCTATCCTATGCTAACGAAAAATAACTATACAACATGGTCTTTAAAAATGAAAGTGTTCATGAAGGCGCAAGGAGTTTGGGGTGCGATCGAAGGAGACCCAAAGACTGTCATTGATGAGAGGACGGTACAGATGGCCCTTGCAGCAATATATCAAGGCGTGCCAGAAAAAGTATTGCTGACTATTGCTGAGAAAGAAACCGCAAAGGAAGCTTCGGAAGCCATTAAAACGATGTGTGTGGGAGCAGAGCGAGTGAAGAAGGCAAAGGTGCAAACGTTAAAGGGAGAGTTTGAGTCTCTTACAATGAAGGAGATAGATAAAATTGATGATTTTTGTATGAAGCTAAGCGGGATAGCAACCAATATACGGGTTCTTGGAGAAGTGATGGAAGAGTCAAGCGTTGTGAGGAAGATTCTACATGCAGTTCCTGATAAATTTCTCCAGATAGCTTCAAATATTGAACAGTTCGGAGACTTGAAAGCTATGATTGTCGAAGAAATAGTGGGTCGACTTAAGGCTCATGAACAAAGAATGAAAGTCAGGTGTGAGAGCGGAGGAGAACAACTTCTTTTTACTCAGAAATGGAAGGCAAGAGCCCAAGGAGGAGCATATGGCAAAAATGGTGGACGTGACAAGAGTAAAATTAAGTGCTATAACTACAACATCTTTGGACATTATGCCTCAGAATGTAATAAACCACCACGAGACAGGGAACAAAGACAAAAAGTGAACCTTGCACAGATCACTGATGATGAACCATCATTGTTGTAAGGCCATACGGGCCGATAAAGAAAGCCATACGGGCTACGAAGATGTGCCAGACGGGAAAATTAAATGGTGAGCCAGACGGGTGAATAAGTATTGCCAGATGGGCAAAGAAGAGTTTTTTGTCAGATGGACAAACAAGGAGCCATACGGGCTGATTGCCAGATGGGCATAGAAATCAAGTTTAGATTAAGGGGGCGAATGTTGGGCTTTAATCTAAACTAATGGGCTAAAGGCTTTGTTTAACTGATGGGCTTGTGCCTACGTTCATGTTTGTGTTTAATTAAAATAGGAGAGTAGTTTGTTTTGAATAAGTCTTAGAGTGGTGGAGACATTCTAGGAGATAAATTGTTATGTTTATGTTAACGTTAGGAGTCGTTATAGTAGTTGTGGGTGATTTGCTGATTTGTAGCCTCCACTCTCTGTTTGTTTGGCCTATATATTCAGCTTGTAAGTGTTCCGTAATGTACCACAGAACCTTTTCTATTAGAGTTATAATACAGAAAAGAGCTTGTCTCAGTTCTTGTTTTTACATATACTAGCAGTTTGCTGTGGTCTGTTCTGGTTTTCCAACACTAGCAACCTCATGTGCTACCCTGTTAGCATTTTTCCGAATAAAGACAATTGATACTGAAGATAAACTATCAAGAAAAGCTTTACAGCTCTCTACTACCTCACCAACCTCCAGGAAATTCAAGCTATCATTAGTAATTGCTCTGGTTGTAAGTTGGGAATCTGACTCGATCGTGATTTTCTCCCCTTGCATCTGCATACTCTTAATCCATGATAACGCCTCACGAACACCTATTGATTCAGCCTCAAAAACTTATACTTGCCATGAGAAACATGCAACTTTACCAGCTACGAAGACCTCTTCATGATTCCTCAAGATCATCCCTACAGAATACGTTTGAGCCGTTGGAAAAACAGATGCATCAACGTTAATCTTTAAGGCATTAGCTTCAAGTTTTTGCCATCTGGTAGCATGTTATGCTAAAATAAATAACAATTTAGAATCGCAAGTGCATGACTCAATCGTTGAATTATTTTAGGTTCGTTCCTCGGAGACTAATATTTTTGCAAACTTAATTTTTAATTTAATCGAATTTGAACAAGTTTGATTTTTGAGAATTTGGATTTTATACTAATTAATTCCTAAAAGATAATTTAATCTATTTAAAAGAAAATTCAATTATTCTAATTTTAAACTAATTAATTAAAAGTAAAATGAGCAAAATTATTCTAACAATTAAAAGTAGAAATTTAAATTTAACTAATTTTATTTACAGAAAATTTTAATTAAATTTTGACATGACTTATTCATAAATTTAACTAGCCAAAAATAACACAACCCAAAGCGAACCAAACAATCTCATAATTCGAAAAATCAGAAAATAACAACCAATTAAAAACTCTCCAGCAGCTCAAAACATAGAACTCGAAAATAAATAACTCAGACAGCAACAATAAACTCAGCACAACAAACTGAGTCAACTCATCAACTCGAAACAACAAACACTCGGCAATTAAAACTCAGTCTCGCAAAAACACAAACCAGTAAAAAAACGGAACTGGACTAATGATAACTCAGCCAAATGACTCAGTAACTCACGAATCAAACAAACAGAAGTACAGAACTATTCCCAATGAACACCACATCATTCAATACTCAGTAAAAACTCAATCCCACGGCAAAAACAATGAACCATCAAAAACTAAATACAACTCGAATTCACAATTTAGCCTAAACACAACTCGGCACAGATTCGTGGTAAAACTCAGCTCCAATTCGAAGGAACACTCAGCAAAACGAAACCCGAATTCAAGAAACTTGGCAAAAATAAGCAATGATACTCTATCAAAACTCAATAATCAAAACAGGCACTCGGCTATTTTAAATCTTACTAAACGAACAAAAAACCAGTACTACAGCTCAGTACACACACTGAGTACACCAAACCCAGAATTGAGAACTCGGCTGTTAACTAAACTCAGCAGCAAATACTAAACTCAGCTCAACCTGTGAACTCGGAAAATGACTCGGAACTCAGCAATGAACTCAGAATAAACCATCGACTCGGTGACTCTGTAAACACTACAAATCGACAAACCATATAGAAACTAGAATCAACAACAAAGCGCAGATAGATGCAGAAGTAGCAAAACTCGGAACCGTAACTCATCGAAATCAAAAGAGGTATGGGGGTGTAGTGGTTCTGGGTATCGAATGAATTGAAGAGAGGGGAGGTGTGAATTGCAGAAAAGGAAGAAGGGAAAAAAAGAGGCTGAAATTGAGATTATCAAATGAAAAAGGAAAAGAAGAAGTGGGTTTCGTTTCTGTTTTGGGTTCGATGAATTTGAAGGAGAGAGATTGTTTTATTTTCGTGGAGAAATAAGAAAACAGGGAAATGAAGAAGAAATAGTAAGTGTTGGGTTTGATAAAAAATGAAAAATAGGGGAGGCTACTCTACTTTTGCTTCGAATTAAACCAAAATAATGCAGAAAATTCGAACTGAAAATAATAAAAATAATACTTTTGTTTTTTTTTGTTTTTTTTTACACTAAAAATATAAATGGAGATAAAGAAACTAATTACGAAATTAAAATTAAAATTATACTAAAAAGAGAACTTGAAATTAAATGGCCCACAATAAAATTGAGATTTAAAGAGGCAAAATTACGAATTAAAACTAAAATTAAAATTACGAGCAAGAAATTAAAAATCGTTACTTTCAACCCATAGTGGTTAGCTTTTCGCTACTTTGTCCACTAAACGGATTTACGAAAATAACGAAAGCTATGGCAAAATAAACGAAAGACAAGACAAGAGATTAAAAGAAACGGAATTTTTGCATTAAAATAAAAAGTGTTTACAAGATTTGAAACTAAAAAAACAAGAAATTAAAGCCACCCTAAAATCTAAGTTACCAAATACAAGGGGGGTGAGGGGGTATTTATAGGACAAGAATTAGGGTTAAGACGGGTGTTGGGTAAATCCCCACCATACATTTGTGGTGTGTGGTGGTGAAATCCTAGCCATCTATTTGTTTCCTTCCCCCTTAAGCTTTGATGAGTGAATCTTGGCCATACAATTATTTAGTGTGTTGGGATGATCTCTACCTTCCACATGTCTTCAAAGATTCATTTTCTACCAAGCTCCTAATTCTTTTTCCTTTTTTCATTTAAGTCCTTTTTCTTCTTCTTTTTCCCTTCCTTGCTCTTTATTTCTTTATTTTGCCATTTCTTTATTTATTCACGAATTTCCTGAAATGCAACAAAATAAATTATTAAAATGCGAGTTCAAGCAATAAATAAGTAATAAAAATATGCAAAAAATATGCACTTATCAAATGCCCCCATACCTATCTTTTGCTCGTCCTCGAGTAAAACAAAAAGAAAAAGAAAAACTAGATAAAAAGTCCTATACTCCTTTTCGTAGGTGTGACGGTTGCATTTGGCATATGCAACAAGCCTTTTAAACCCCTAGGCAGACCTAGTGGACGAGTGAGGTCTCGTGAAGGCCTATAGTGAATGTACCCACAAAATCCATCTAGTTTGTATAAAAGATTACATGGCAATGCAACACCACACATATATGTCCTCTCATGATACATCAACTTAAGAATCAAAATGAATTTGCAAAGTCTTGGTGTGGAAATTGCAAGGATTCACATAGTCTACCTAAAGAAGTATGCACGAGTGATTACAAGTTCATGTCAAGTGCAAAAATTATTGGGAACCATGCTAGGTCTACAAGAGTGTAACACCCCCAGATCCGGGGTCCGGGATCCGGTGGTTACGGTTTCCAATTCTGTCCACAACAATTGAACTTTCCTTAACATAAAATAAATTACGTCTCTATGACCCAACACAACAATATAAAACACACCCGTTATAGTCCCAGAGATGAAATCAGAGTAACAATCAAATTTTTATTAATCACATTATGAGTTCTTACAATCCAAAAGAATTTCAATATAAATACATACTCTTTGCCATCCATTTACATAAGTCATACTAGACCATATTCTTGGTACTGAAAGAATAAATATATCCTACCAATAGCTTCTTCTTCAGCTCTGGTAGTCTCATCGTCCTCGCCCGCGTCGAGTGCGCCTTGTGCGAGTCATCTTGTCTAGCTGTTGTTGTGATATAATAATAAAGCAAGGGTGAGCAATAGCCAACCAACAATAATATATAACTGAACGATAAAGTATAACAGTTCAAAAGTATCTTTCAAACCATATGCCATGCATTTACGGAAATGATGCCAGTATAATATGAACGATGAAGTTACAAGGTAACTTATAGTATTTGTTTGTAGAAATATCTGCTACATCAAAAGTAAGCGAGATATTCTCATTGTTATTAAGAAGAGGAACTTGCATGAAAAGGTTGCAATTCCAGTTATGAACACTTTTCCAGCTCTGCCAACAGCAATCATGTTGCAGGAAATAAATAAGTTTGGATGATGAACCAATGAGGGAGTATTCACCGCGCCCGCTGTTCCAATCTTGATGATCAGTCGAGATCGTACAGCTCAAATTAGATTTACTACCGGTAGAAGGAAGAACTGACGGCTTTACTTGTATACCGCCTTACTAGCTCTCCCCGGCCAACGGTTGGGCCAAAGGGGATGGACCGGCGCTACTCGGCCTCTTACACGACTTCTAGTTCAAATAGAATTCATGATTCTGAATGTAACGTTCGTCCCCCTTTCCCAAAGTATAATACTTGTTGATAAGACTCTACAAGGTAGTCGTATCTAGTTGGAAAGGAAAATTCACCAATAACTTCCAAGCTGTGGCTTGGTATCGAATATCAACTTGTTCCAACAATCTTACCTCTCGAAAGATGAGAAGGTAAACAACGACTTAATAAGTCAACAGCACCCGAGTTGCGAGTGAAGAGAATACTCTATGACCGGGAAGTCGACAAGATAAATAACATTTTTCCAAGTAAGGTTCCCTTATTATCAGGGAGGTAGACTCAAAGAAGAATGATGTCTGGGAACCTTTCTTGATATAAGATTAATAATAATATGACTCCGAGATATTTTCTGTAATAATCGAAGAAGATAAACCTTATTGAGGTTATTCTAAGTATGAAATAAATATTCAGAGAATATTTATTGAATTAAAAATATTTAAAGAATATTTAAGAATATTAAAGGATATCTTTAATCAGGGTATTTTTCAAAATAATCCCTGGTGAAACATCAGGAGAATATTTATTGAATAAATAAATATTTAAATGAATATTCAAAATAATATTCATTAATTAATAGGGCCTGAAAGGAATACTTAAGATAATATTCATAATTAATTAGAAATTTAAATGAATATTCAAATAGTAATATTCATTTAATGAATAATATTCTAAATGAATATCAGGTAATATTCATTTAGTAATCCAAACCCTAAAGGAATTTTCGAGATAATATTCGATAAATAAATCAGGCTTCAGATGAATATTTAAAATAATATTCATCAAGTAATTAATATCTTAAATGAATTTTCAAAAGTAATATTTATTTAATAAAATAATATTCTAAATGAATATCCAAATAATATTCATTTAGTAGTCTCATCTTTAGAAGAATATTCGAAATAATAATCGATAATCAATTCGACTCTGAATGAATATTGAGAAATATTATTCGTCGAATGGTTACGTTCAAATAATTATTTGAAGTAAGGATCGTTAAATAAATAATCTCGAACGAATATTCAAATAATATTCGTCGCCCGAATAAGGGAAAATATTTACTTAAATATTTTCCTTCGAGGTAACCTTGATATATCAAGAAATATTGACTCCCGGTCTATAGTTGATGAAATACACCCTTCTCTGAGGGTCTTACAATAACCGGCTTATAATTGATACGTTAGCTGTCTAATTTATAAGCCAATAAACAATCAGGGAACAAGCATAATGATATAACTTGAAAGTAGGCATGCATGCTATGGCATATGTACAACAGAAAACATATATATATATATTCAATCACAACAACAGCCTAAAAGAAGGGAATTGAAACTTGCCTGGTAGTCGAGTACGGTAAGGGGTAGTGGTAGCGGGTCCCGGGTCAGCTTGGTGATCTATAAATAGCCAAGGCATTCGGGATTAATCACTTAACATATTAAAAGTTAAGTTGTACTTAAATCGAAACACGTTCTCGAGTTATCTCGTTATATCCCTTTTAGTGGATTCCTTTTTATCACTGATCCGACCCGACATTCGTTCGTTAATACGACATGTCACTGTACTTATACTTGGGATATACTTAAGTCATACGAGTTCTAAGGTCGATCATTACAAATCAATATTATGCTCCGAGTTTTATCGCCAGTTTTCTAAGTGTTTTACCGAAGTTATAATCAAGCGGGTTTTTAGGAGTTCGTTTGCGATTAACTTTGATTCGAACATTTTTATAAAATCGGAAAACGATCCGTTTCACATGAGGTTTTCTCTCACACCTTCCTTTTTACCTCTAGTATTTAATTACCAAGATTCGCCACTGACTTACGTATTTTACGAGGGTTCAATTTTAATAACGAACTCGTACTTATGGTTTCGAACGTCTTTTAGTGAATCGGCCATAATTCCTAAACCGTAAGTCCGTTTCACATGATCTTTATATCAAAACGAAGCTTATAACATGATCTATCCTGACATGGCAGAACATGATACTTGAAAGTGAATTATGGCTACTGTCAAACACGATTTCTTAAGGTTAACAAAAATCGGGCATTACGACGGCTATAAATCGGACGTTCCAAAAATCACAATCAACAACCCAAGCCACACCGGGCTTCTAAACAACTTATAAACATATTAAGCACCTCAACAAGTCCAGAAGCCACTGATCTTAGTATCAAAATCATCATGATAATCAAATCACTAAATCACTAACTAAACATGCTTATAACATGAACATAATCATAACTAAGCTAGATCCATCAAGAACATGCTTAAAACTCAAAGTAGATCTAGGGTTTTCAATTCTTATACCTTCCTTGGAGTATGTACTATCCTCACAAATCTTGGTATGGTCCTTGGATAGCCTTAAGTTATCTAGGATCAACCATGAAAACAAGAAAAACAAAGATTAGTTCTTGAAAACACTATTCATCATCATCTTTGATGATTTATTTGAAAATGGAAAAAGATGAATTTGAAACTGAAATTTCTAGGGGATCTTAAGCTATGATATGAAGTACTCACCATAAATATTTCAAGATCAAATGATGGTTGGAAGCCTTACTTCTAGCACCTTGGCAGAATTTTTCAAGGAAGAAAGGAAAATGGAGAGTTCTTTGTGTTTGCTTGGTTGTTTTGATAATAATTCATAAAGTGATGAGCCTTGGATGATATCTCATCTCTTTTTACTTTATTAAAGTGCTTTTGGAATGAATGGTGAGATTTGAAAGCATGTGTAGCACTTGGATTGATTTATGGCTAACTAGAGTTTGATTTGGCTAACTACTAGTTCAATCCTTAACATGCTAGTTACTTAGCCCACTTGGTTGCTAGATATTTATCTAGTAGCTTATGCATGACTCTTGCTTCCACTACTTGTTTCTTTTGTCCGGTTATTTCTCGTTTCGATTGATCGTTCGGGCGAATAATTAAGTAGTTTCACCTCTAGGGTTTACCGGGAAATTTCTCGATATTCATAATACCTTCCCCAATCCTTAATATAATCCTCGTGATGACCATGTAGGATATTTAATCTCGATACGAACTTAATCCGTAATCTAGGATTCGTTCGTTTTATTGATTAATCACGTTATAACGTTTTAGCGGTTTCTAGAACGCTTGTTTCACTGCCTCAGTGGTTTCCTACCTTCATTCTTAAATCAAATATAATAACATCCCAAAATATCAAATCCTCAAAGTTAATATCTCAATTCTTGGATTATAATAATATTTAATCCACTATCCGGTCAAATATTATACCGAAAAAGAATTTGGAATTTCTGAATTCCGATCGTCTCTACATTCACTTATTTCCTCCCCGTATTACTAATATGACTTCGAAACATCCATATCACGTCCCGTACATAGGGTGGCGTGAAAAGTTTTCCAACTTACAAAATCACTATTCATCCACCAAATTACTATGCACGTACAGGAAACATTATGCACGTACGGGAAACACTATGCACGTACGAGAAATACTATGCACGTATGGGAAACACTATGCACGTACGGGAAACACTATGCACGTATGGGAAACACTATGCACGTACTCATTTCCCTTCAAGGATCCATTAGCTCCTTCCTGGATGGTAGATTATTCTTATCTAGGTCCTCAACCATCGAATTACTCTATTCTGACAATATATCAATGCATCAGGATCATTGTCCAAAGCAATATCCATTCATTACAATCATTGTTCTTTGAAACCACCATTCATTAGAGCTGGTGACCTTGTTGTCGGAATCATTGTTCCTCATTTTATCATTACTTAATAAAAAGTTTTAATTATATCCAAAATTTGGGGTTCTTACAGTCTCCCCTCCTTAAAAGGATTCCGTCCCGGAATCAGGTAGGAAGCAAAGAGTCGTTTGCCTGTCGTTTACTTTTTAGCTTCCCGGTCAATTCTTAGTCGTTCTACCCTTCCTCAGCACATCTTCTAGTGCTACAATCCATACTGTATCCTTTTTCCATCAACGTTGCTACTTTTCGTACAACTCACTATCCGGGTTATACTCTTACTCAGTCTTATCCTTATTGATACCTGCAGTAACATTGGTATCACTATCACCCTACGAATTCGGAGGTAACCTCGCTCGTACTGTGCATTTCCTGATTGCTTTAATCTTCGCAATCTCGATCAATATAGAGAAGTGGAAAGATTTATTGAGAGATCACTATGATCAATTAAACATTTGTTATATTGCATAGTTAGTACAGAAGGGGGCCAGCCTTTAGTACTTGACAAGCAATTAAACAAGTTATGGTATTCCACTTAGACTTCTATCACATAGACAGATAGTCACGTAGCAGTACCTCCCCTTCTAAAAGGGTTGTTCTTCTCAATTCATAAAGAAGATGAATAAGAGAGAAGAAGAGAACAGAGTTCTAAAGGATTATAGAAAGCTTTCATGATTGTAGAATATCATACTCAGAATTTACCTCTGAACTATAGAGGTTTATCAAAGAAGAAATTAATCATAATTATATCCAATACTATTTGATCGCAATCTCATGTGACAACATATCTTGCTGCTTTGTCCATTATTCTATGGACAAATACTCTTGTTCAATCTTAGCGATACTCACATTCGGGAAATCCTTCAACCTTTCAGGTTAAATCTTAGATTTCTCACTTGACATCATTATTACTGACATCCCATATCATGTTACTAGCTTTTTCATAACTATAATATTGATACTATCAGGTTGTCATCCTGTGAATTCATTAGAAAACCCATTCATAACATTCCTTGCTTCTCATTCCATAGTTGCTTTCCCAGCCTTTTCTTTATCAATCACATCCTTCTTATTATCTGATTCTTACTCATTTCTATTATTTACTTTCACCTTCACCTCTTTATTGAGACACCTTTTTGCACTTGGTACCTCCTTATCGGTATTCCGTCACATTTAGTCTATAATTATCACGTTATTCCAATTTAAACTTTCCGAAATGAATCTGGCCCGATCCCTTTAACTTAGATTCATATAATCTACTTCTGCCAACCTTGTTTCTCATCACTTGTTCTTTTCTATCGGTGGTTTTCCACAAGTTGTCTTTCGTAAGTCAGACCAGGTCGTATATCTACATGCTCGTACTCCTATCATCTGTTGAACATCTGCATTTTACTGGCGTAGCCTTGCCACATGAAAACCCGTTATGACCGTGCTATAAGTTTTGGGGGTAAGGCTGGCTCGAATACCGCCGTCCGAACACTTTAAACTCTCAGGTGGCCCAATTAGTCTCGGGCTCAACCGCCCTTCCCTCCAAGTCTCATTAATTCTTTCCATGGGAATATCTTTAACATCATGAATCATCAACCTCATATTCTCTATCTTGTTTGCGTAGAAGTACACTAACATAAACTTGTTTGTCATTCATCAACATGCCATTTAGTTAATCAATGGCAGCACTTTCTTTATCTTTACATTGTCATCTACTTTCTTAGAAGAATCACCATCGCTTGTTGTTTACGTAGTGCATTAATAGCTAACCCTACGGGTTTCAAATCCCTTAGGGAGACAAAGTAATCACTATTCCTTATCCATAAGGAACACTTCCTGAACTTGATGTAGATATAACATGAAGTAGATAGAATTGCAGAAGAGTTTCAAGCATCGCAGCTAGGTCCGGTTGATGAAACTATCACTTATGCATCTTCCATAAAAGACTGGAAACTTAACGGTTTACTTCATCAATTTTGTACCATGGTCCTGGTTTGCCTCAAAACGGGACCTTCTAAGGTACGTAATATGCTTAAGACTCCATCAGGAACCGAATCTTTACTTAAACTATTATTACCTTCGATTCTTGCACAATCATCAAAAGGAATGTAACTTCCTCCACTCCAATATGACCTTCAAGGTCTTTCCAAATATCATTTTGTTTCTTCGGTATGAACATTTATAATTATTCCTTTATACTTAGACTGTCGGCCACCTCATTGGCCTTTCCTGATAATAATAATTTCTGGTAATCCTTGTTCTCTGGATATATTCCAATTCAAACATTTCTACCTCATTCCCATCATTGTTGGGTGAAAGCATTCTCCCTTAAGCTCTGCTGATGGAGAAAAATATATTTATCAGTCTTTCTCCATAAGTCATTGCTTCCACCTACCCGTGGGAACTTTTTCACGTTTATTCCCAATCCTACTTAGGATACTTCTCTTCTTAGTTCTTTCCTTATCTTAGGATAATCTCAACCTTTATAGGTTCAATCCATACTTCCTCAGGGTTTCACACATGCCTCGTCTGGCATAATTATTTCTATGTCATATATTCCCTACCAAACTTCCATTTTGAACTTCAGAATATTACATTTTTCCTTGAAAGGTTTCTTAGGTAATCCTCATCATTCTTCCTGTATTTTCTGGGTACAGGGCACATCAAAATATCAGTAATTAATCATATAATAATTCTGTCTATATACCTTTCAAAACTGCTTTTTTTTTAAATCCTCAAAGTTTGATGTCGCCTTAATCAATTAAATTTATATCATCCAAATTCACAATTTCCTTTATTAGGGGTAATGCCATCCCTTGTCCATTCCCCAGGGTTTGCCTTACTCTATGGATATCTTATCCTTAATTCAACTGCCAAGGAATTCCTGCATCCTATAATTGGCAATCAAATCATGTATCCTTAATAAGGGTCTCTTTTCAATCATTCTTATTTGATAATCGATCGGTAGCTTACTGCTAATTTCTTCTTTCAGATAGTGGTCAACCTATTTGACCTTCCAAAAGACAACATATGTCTATCTGCTCTCTTACAGAACTTGTTAATGGTAGCAAGGATGTTCTGAAAGATATTGGTCGAGTTCAACGTGAATTTCCTAGTGCTTATCGTTCTTCGCAAAGGTACTTGCCTCAAAGAAAATTCCTACAGCATATTGTTCAATTTCTGACCATTTCTATACTCTCTTCATATATCTTCATTGTTTACTTTCCTCCGTCATAATATATTCATGGTATTCATGATACCCTAACATCATACATCTCAAGTCATTATACTCCCATTTTACTCGTAATCTTGGACAACCATATACACATGAGTCACTTTAGTACGGGTGACCCCATCCCAAAAAGGTCTAGTGAATTCCCAATCAAAACATGGGCTGTTCAGCAGAAGATTCCTACGATCTCATTAATGTTTCCTTTATATCAGAAGGCCTTGCAGTCGGTGCTTTCTTAGAAGCAACCCTGCTTTGTCTTTTCATTGCTGGTCTAGTCACTTTATAGTCCGTTGTGACTTGGCCTCAACTGGCCACACTAAAATAAAAATATATGATTTTAGGGGTTGGCTAATAGCATTACTTTTCTAGCAATTGCCGGCATAGTGCCTTCTTCTTTGATACCTTTCTACCTTTCCAAAACTTTACTCCATATAAGTCTTAATCGACTACTCGGCACCGTCTCCGGTCACCTTTCCTCCACTTTTATCTTTTCAACTATTCTTATCAATCCCGCGTGCCACACAAGCTTACCATTCCTGGCATAACAGCCTTTTCATTTAAGTCAATCCTGGAATTTCTCAGTCCGGCTGGTTTCTTACTTACATTTCCTGTTTTCGTCCAATCTCACTTCATCATTTTATCACTACCATCGATTGTAATACTCAGGGTCCGTCTACTAACCCATATATGACGGCAACCTTACCCAATCCACAGGGTTCGCTCCAGTTTCCATTCTCTTCAATGATGTTCTCTGATAATCAGAAAGACAAGATTTGCCAAAATTCGATGAATTCCCTTTTTTTTGAATCAGGGAAATTTTGGTCAATCTATTCACCTACTGGTAACATTAAGGAGACCAATTTCGAAACCTGAAGAATAGTTCTATGAACCTCCAAGCAGGTAGAACCATAAGCAGTCATAATTAATGAAATAATCGTCATCAGGTTGGAAGTTTAACCACTGGAGAAGAACCAATTATATACATCCTTTAGAGGGGAATCAACAGTTTCAAACTGAAACCAGTCACAACTTCCTGATACCTATATGTCCTGATATTCAATATTACCAAATGTTAGTCTACCCAACCACTAGTCTCAGCAGGAACCTTACCGTCGGAGTTGGTTGTTCCAAAAAATTTGGCACTACTAAGGCCATCCTAACTTGGTGAACCGTGTTGTCCAAATGCATCCGCCAGTACTTTGTCATGCTGCGCAAGCACACATCCTAATCCTTTATGCGAAGCGTCGTTGGAAGCACAAAGTCTCCTTTTTCCATTAAGCAATGCCAACTCTTGGTCATTACCACTTTCATCTTTTAGCTCCAGGAAGATTTTCTCACATTTTTCCCTTTAACTGCTGATCGTATTACTTGATCCCTTATAATTCCGTGTCGGAGTAAACTTAAGGTAACTACTATAATCCATTCAAAGAAAAGAAAGAATTTAATATTCCTCTGAATCACATGCATCTAACGTTTCTGGTTCATCATTTAACTGAGTTGAATTAACTCTATACTCAGTCTCTGACAATAGTCTCATTACGAGTTCATCTTGACTCACTGGTCTTATCTTCCGGTAGGTTCTGAGATCATTGTCTTGCTTACTACTTCCTTATATAACTTTACCCAATCATGCTGTCACTTCCCAATGTCTTTACTTTCTACTGATTCATTCATGAACATTTCCCTGAATAAAACCACCTTATTCACCTCACTTTGGTTTCGTAAAATATAACCTATGACATCTGCCTTCTCGTGGCGAATTATTACTGACAATATTCATACTGATTCATTTATCAAATGATATGGCACTTACTGCCTCATTCTCAACTATTCCTAGGGACTCTGCTCCTCGTCCTATATCGCTGTCTTTGATAATCATACATCCCTCTAGCTCTTTCTTTGTTAAGATGAAAATCTCTAAGGATTCTCATCTATTTCCGTATAAGATCTCAAGTAATTCTTCCAATCCGTCTTACTTGCTGGTACTACCTCCAGTAGTCCAGCCACGAATCCAACATGAATCTTCAGTTCTCTTGCTAATAGCTTAGTTCTTTATGCCCACTTTTCTGAGCTCTATACCTTAATCATCTCAGTCTTTCTGGCTACAGCCCTCATTCCTCGAGGGTAACCTCCTTATCCTAACAAGATTTTCCTTATCTGCTGGAACCTCTTCCGGGTCTCCAGTAGGGTACTCCATCGAATTACCCGTTGATCTTCAGCATTTAAAGCATCATCGCGCTGCTGCTCGTATGCCTCAAGGTCTGTCACCTTACTCGTCGATACGGTATCGAGCTAAGTTACTATCATGATACTTACGAGTTCCCATAAGGGTTTTATATGTCATCACTACATTAAGTAGTCCGACTATGAACTTGGCAAGAGTTCTTATTATCTTATTGAATTTATTGTTTTAACGTCTCCTCATCTCTGGGATTTATAACGTACGCTCTGATACCACATCTGTAACACCCCCAGATCCGGGGTCCGGGATCCGGTGGTTACGGTTTCCAATTCTGTCCACAACAATTGAACTTTCCTTAACATAAAATAAATTACGTCTCTATGACCCAACACAACAATATAAAACACACCCGTTATAGTCCCAGAGATGAAATCAGAGTAACAATCAAATTTTTATTAATCACATTATGAGTTCTTACAATCCAAAAGAATTTCAATATAAATACATACTCTTTGCCATCCATTTACATAAGTCATACTAGACCATATTCTTGGTACTGAAAGAATAAATATATCCTACCAATAGCTTCTTCTTCAGCTCTGGTAGTCTCATCGTCCTCGCCCGCGTCGAGTGCGCCTTGTGCGAGTCATCTTGTCTAGCTGTTGTTGTGATATAATAATAAAGCAAGGGTGAGCAATAGCCAACCAACAATAATATATAACTGAACGATAAAGTATAACAGTTCAAAAGTATCTTTCAAACCATATGCCATGCATTTACGGAAATGATGCCAGTATAATATGAACGATGAAGTTACAAGGTAACTTATAGTATTTGTTTGTAGAAATATCTGCTACATCAAAAGTAAGCGAGATATTCTCATTGTTATTAAGAAGAGGAACTTGCATGAAAAGGTTGCAATTCCAGTTATGAACACTTTTCCAGCTCTGCCAACAGCAATCATGTTGCAGGAAATAAATAAGTTTGGATGATGAACCAATGAGGGAGTATTCACCGCGCCCGCTGTTCCAATCTTGATGATCAGTCGAGATCGTACAGCTCAAATTAGATTTACTACCGGTAGAAGGAAGAACTGACGGCTTTACTTGTATGCCGCCTTACTAGCTCTCCCCGGCCAACGGTTGGGCCAAAGGGGATGGACCGGCGCTACTCGGCCTCTTACACGACTTCTAGTTCAAATAGAATTCATGATTCTGAATTTAACGTTCGTCCCCCTTTCCCAAAGTATAATACTTGTTGATAAGACTCTACAAGGTAGTCGTATCTAGTTGGAAAGGAAAATTCACCAATAACTTCCAAGCTGTGGCTTGGTATCGAATATCAACTTGTTCCAACAATCTTACCTCTCGAAAGATGAGAAGGTAAACAACGACTTAATAAGTCAACAGCACCCGAGTTGCGAGTGAAGAGAATACTCTATGACCGGGAAGTCGACAAGATAAATAACATTTTTCCAAGTAAGGTTCCCTTATTATCAGGGAGGTAGACTCAAAGAAGAATGATGTCTGGAAACCTTTCTTGATATAAGATTAATAATAATATGACTCCGAGATATTTTCTGTAATAATCGAAGAAGATAAACCTTATTGAGGTTATTCTAAGTATGAAATAAATATTCAGAGAATATTTATTGAATTAAAAATATTTAAAGAATATTTAAGAATATTAAAGGATATCTTTAATCAGGGTATTTTTCAAAATAATCCCTGGTGAAACATCAGGAGAATATTTATTGAATAAATAAATATTTAAATGAATATTCAAAATAATATTCATTAATTAATAGGGCCTGAAAGGAATACTTAAGATAATATTCATAATTAATTAGAAATTTAAATGAATATTCAAATAGTAATATTCATTTAATGAATAATATTCTAAATGAATATCAGGTAATATTCATTTAGTAATCCAAACCCTAAAGGAATTTTCGAGATAATATTCGATAAATAAATCAGGCTTCAGATGAATATTTAAAATAATATTCATCAAGTAATTAATATCTTAAATGAATTTTCAAAAGTAATATTTATTTAATAAAATAATATTCTAAATGAATATCCAAATAATATTCATTTAGTAGTCTCATCTTTAGAAGAATATTCGAAATAATAATCGATAATCAATTCGACTCTGAATGAATATTGAGAAATATTATTCGTCGAATGGTTACGTTCAAATAATTATTTGAAGTAAGGATCGTTAAATAAATAATCTCGAACGAATATTCAAATAATATTCGTCGCCCGAATAAGGGAAAATATTTACTTAAATATTTTCCTTCGAGGTAACCTTGATATATCAAGAAATATTGACTCCCGGTCTATAGTTGATGAAATACACCCTTCTCTGAGGGTCTTACAATAACCGGCTTATAATTGATACGTTAGCTGTCTAATTTATAAGCCAATAAACAATCAGGGAACAAGCATAATGATATAACTTGAAAGTAGGCATGCATGCTATGGCATATGTACAACAGAAAACATATATATATATATATTCAATCACAACAACAGCCTAAAAGAAGGGAATTGAAACTTGCCTGGTAGTCGAGTACGGTAAGGGGTAGTGGTGGCGGGTCCCGGGTCAGCTTGGTGATCTATAAATAGCCAAGGCATTCGGGATTAATCACTTAACATATTAAAAGTTAAGTTGTACTTAAATCGAAACACGTTCTCGAGTTATCTCGTTATATCCCTTTTAGTGGATTCCTTTTTATCACTGATCCGACCCGACATTCGTTCGTTAATACGACATGTCACTGTACTTATACTTGGGATATACTTAAGTCATACGAGTTCTAAGGTCGATCGTTACAAATCAATATTATGCTCCGAGTTTTATCGCCCGTTTTCTAAGTGTTTTACCGAAGTTATAATCAAGCGGGTTTTTAGGGGTTCGTTTGCGATTAACTTTGATTCGAACATTTTTATAAAATCGGAAAACGATCCGTTTCACATGAGGTTTTCTCTCACACCTTCCTTTTTACCTCTAGTATTTAATTACCAAGATTCGCCACTGACTTACGTATTTTACGAGGGTTCAATTTTAATAACGAACTCGTACTTACGGTTTCGAACGTCTTTTAGTGAATCGGCCATAATTCCTAAACCGTAAGTCCGTTTCACATGATCTTTATATCAAAACGAAGCTTATAACATGATATATCTTTCCATGGCAGAACATGATACTTGAAAGTGAATTATGGCTACTGTCAAACACGATTTCTTAAGGTTAACAAAAATCGGGCATTACGACGGCTATAAATCGGACGTTCCAAAAATCACAATCAACAACCCAAGCCACACCGGGCATCTAAACAACTTATAAACATATTAAGCACCTCAACAAGTCCAGAAGCCACTGATCTTAGTATCAAAATCATCATGATAATTAAATCACTAAATCACTAACTAAACATGCTTATAACATGAACATAATCATAACTAAGCTAGATCCATCAAGAACATGCTTAAAACTCAAAGTAGATCTAGGGTTTTCAATTCTTATACCTTCCTTGGAGTATGTACTATCCTCACAAATCTTGGTATGGTCCTTGGATAGCCTTAAGTTATCTAGGATCAACCATGAAAACAAGAAAAACAAAGATTAGTTCTTGAAAACACTATTCATCATCATCTTTGATGATTTATTTGAAAATGGAAAAGGATGAATTTGAAACTGAAATTTCTAGGGGATCTAAGCTATGATATGAAGTACTCACCATAAATATTTCAAGATCAAATGATGGTTGGAAGCCTTACTTCTAGCACCTTGGCAGAATTTTTCAAGGAAGAAAGGAAAATGGAGAGTTCTTTGTGTTTGCTTGGTTGTTTTGATAATAATTCATAAAGTGATGAGCCTTGGATGATATCTCATCTCTTTTTACTTTATTAAAGTGCTTTTGGAATGAATGGTGAGATTTGAAAGCATGTGTAGCACTTGGATTGATTTATGGCTAACTAGAGTTTGATTTGGCTAACTACTAGTTCAATCCTTAACATGCTAGTTACTTAGCCCACTTGGTTGCTAGATATTTATCTAGTAGCTTATGCATGACTCTTGCTTCCACTACTTGTTTCTTTTGTCCGGTTATTTCTCGTTTCGATTGATCGTTCGGGCGAATAATTAAGTAGTTTCACCTCTAGGGCTTACCGGGAAACTTCTCGATATTCATAATACCTTCCCCAATCCTTAATATAATCCTCGTGATGACCATGTAGGATATTTAATCTCGATACGAACTTAATCCGTAATCTAGGATTCGTTCGCTTTATTGATTAATCACGTTATAACGTTTTAGCGGTTTCTAGAACGCTTGTTTCACTGCCTCAGTGGTTTCCTACCTTCATTCTTAAATCAAATATAATAACATCCCAAAATATCAAATCCTCAAAGTTAATATCTCAATTCTTGGATTATAATAATATTTAATCCACTGTCCGGTCAAATATTATACCGAAAAAGAATTTGGAATTTCTGAATTCCGATCGTCTCTACATTCACTTATTTCCTCCCCGTATTACTAATATGACTTCGAAACATCCAAATCACGTCCCGTACATAGGGTGGCGTGAAAAGTTTTCCAACTTACAAAATCACTATTCATCCACCAAATTACTATGCACGTACAGGAAACATTATGCACGTACGGGAAACACTATGCACGTACGGGAAATACTATGCACGTATGGGAAACACTATGCACGTACGGGAAACACTATGCACGTATGGGAAACACTATGCACGTACTCATTTCCCTTCAAGGATCCATTAGCTCCTTCCTGGATGGTAGATTATTCTTATCTAGGTCCTCAACCATCGAATTACTCTATTCTGACAATATACCAATGCATCAGGATCATTGTCCAAAGCAATATCCATTCATTACAATCATTGTTCTTTGAAACCACCATTCATTAGAGCTGGTGACCTTGTTGTCGGAATCATTGTTCCTCATTTTATCATTACTTAATAAAAAGTTTTAATTATATCCAAAATTTGGGGTTCTTACAAAGAGCATACCTTAGAGTCAAAACTTGAGATCTCATATGCAAAAGAAACAAGCAATACCACACATTTCACTCACAAAAGAACATTCACTCAAGAACAAGGGTAAGTGTATCACTCAATTCCAACAAAATCAAAAGCATGCTTGACATTTGGTATCATTCTAACTTAAACACAACATACATCAGCGATGACAATCAAAAGGTCTTTATTTGGGTTGTAATGGGGCTAGGGACAGGGTATGTTAAGTAAGGCCAAAACAAGGTGAAGTGTCAAAACTTAGTAGTCACCATGGAAATCATGCACAACACCAAACTTCCTCCCCACACAATTATTTTTCTACTTTCAACAAAAAGACTTGACTAGTCGAATGAAGGAGAATTATGAAAACATAATTATGCTCTCATATATATATAAATAATAATTTCTTTTTCTTTTTTCTTTTTTCTTTTTTTTTTTGGTTTTTTTAGAGCTATAAGAAACAATAATCCTCCTTTAGATTTAACTTGAAAATCAACTATCAAGGTAACCAATAAAATAAATATTTCCTCAAAAGTTATGAACAAAAGTAAACCCATTTCACACACATTATTACTCCCTCAAGTTCCTACTAGCCTTTGACAAATTGGGATCAAGTATACGTAAGGCTATACAAGAAAAAGGTCTTAGGCGAGTAATGTGGTGTGTCACCGAAAGAATTTGATTGAGCTCAAAGGGGTAACTAATTGATCATATAAGAATGGTGTGGATATTTTGGGAAATATGGGTTATTCCTAAATGCCTTTGTCATCTTATCATCAATCAATGTCATGTGTTTCAAGAAAGAAATCAAACAAGTGGTAGCAATGCAAATGACAAGTGGACACTCAAGCAAAAGAATATAAATGCAAAAGATGTGCATATAGACTCAAAACTCACTTGGTGTGGTAGAACATAATCAATCTCAAGTAAAGGTATCCTCAAGGGACCTACTTGTACTCAAAGCATGAAAACCAAATCATCTTACACCTAATCATGACCTTCTAATTTCTTGCACAAATCAAATAAGTCTACTAGTTTCACCTTGCTAGTGTAAGTGTGTGGACAAGGACTTAGCAAATCACTTCTCAATCAAAAGCTAAAGGAACACAAGATTATCATAGCATGTAAGGGTGCATCAAGCAATTAGAAATCAATTAACAAGACTATAATAAGATTAGAACTCTACTATTTACAATTCTACAACTCTTTTTGTGATTTTTTCATTTTTTAATTTTTTTTTTGGATTTTCTGATTTTCATATTTACACTAAAAACCCTCCCCCATACCAAAATCATGCATTGCCCTCAATGTATGCAAATGAAAGAGAAATGAGTAAAGGAGAACGAGGTAATACCTGATAAGGGATGACGGAGAGAATTTACAACTACCTACTGAAGAAACTTACTTGAATTATGGATCGATGAGGTGGATAACCTCTTCCTCGGGATCAAGTGGCAGCTCTAAAAATGGTTTGAGTCTTTGTCCATTAACTTTAAATATATCACCATTTTTAGGATTTTCAATTTCAACAGCTCCGTGAGGAAAAATGGTCATAACAATGTAAGGACATTCCCACCTAGATCTCAATTTCCCGGGGAATAAATGAAGCCTAGAATTGTATAAAAGAAATTTTTGACCTGGAGAAAATGATTTTCTAAAAATGGATTTATCATGAAAAAGTTTAGTTCTTTCTTTATAGATTTTAGCATTTTCATGGGCCTCATTTCTTAATTCCTCTAGTTCTGACAATTGTAACTTCCTATGACTACCGGCGGTTGGTAAGTCAAAGTTCAAATCTATAATGGCCCACAAGGCCCTATGCTCTAGTTCAACGGGCAAGTGACAGGCTTTGCCAAACACAATTCTGTAAGGCGACATGCCCAAAACAGTCTTAAAAGCGGTCTGATAGGCCCATAAGGCATCTATCAGTTTGATGGACCAATCCTCCCTATTCGAGTTGACATTCTTTTCTAAAATTTGCTTAATTTGCCTATTCGAGACTTCAACTTGACCACTAGTTTGAGGATGATAAGGGGTAGCCAGCCTATGAGTAATTGAGTACTTTTTCAAAAGGGACTCAAATTGACGATTCTTAAAGTGCGTACCTTGGTCACTAATGATAACCCTAGGTGTGCCAAATCGAGAAAAGATATTCTCTTTTAAGAATTTAAGAACGACCTTGTTATCATTGGACTTAGTTGGTATGGCTTCTACCCACTTAGACACATAATCAACCGCTAAGAGAATGTAGAGGTTGCAAAAAGAACAAGGAAAGGGACCCATAAAATCTATGCCTCACACATCAAAAATCTCAATGATTAAGATGGGACTCATTGGCATCATATTTCTCCTAGTGATCTTTCCTAAGTGTTGACACCTACTACAAGCGGCACAGAATTCAGCAGCATCCTTAAACAAACTAGGCCAATAAAAACCGCTTTGGAGGATTTTAGCTGCTGTTTTCTTTGCACTAAAATGACCTCCGCAAGCTTGATCATGACAAAAGGAAAGGATACTTTGAAACTCATGGTTTGGGACGCACCTCCGAATGATTTGGTCGGCACAATATTTAAAGAGATACGGGTCGTCCCAAAAGAAATGTTTGACTTGTGAAAAAAATTTCGATCTATCTTGTGTAGACCAATGAGAGGGAATGTCACCGGTTGCAAGGTAATTGACAATGTCGGCGAACCAAGGAGGAGTAGAGATAGAAAAGAGATGTTCATTGGGAAAAGATTCATTCAAAGGCGAGTCAATGGTTGACTCCACCACTAATCGAGAAAGGTGATTGGTAACGACATTTTCGGACCCCTTCTTATCCCTAATTTCTAGGTCAAATTCTTGGAGCAACAAGATCCACCTAATCAATCGGGCCTTTGAGTCTTTCTTAGAGAAGAGATATCGAAGGGCGGAATGATCGGTGTAAACAATGATTTTCGAACCAATAAGATAAGACCTAAACTTCTCGAGGGCAAAGACCACGGCTAGGAGCTCTTTTTCGGTGGTAGAATAATTAAGTTGTGCATCATTTAAGGTCTTACTAGCGTAGTATATGACATGAGGTATCTTATCGATTCTTTGTCCTAGAACCAGCCCTAATGCGTAATCAGATGCATCACACATTAATTAACTCGAAAGGTTGACTCCAATGGGGAGACTTGATAATCGGGGCCGAGGTCAACTCTTTCTTAAGGTGTTCAAAAGATTGTAAAAAATCACTAGTGAACTCGAATTTGACATCTTTGCCCAGAAGGGTGGTCAAGGGTCTAGCCTTTTTGCTAAAATCTTTAATGAAACGCCTATAAAAACCAGCATGTCATAAAAAGGAACGAATTCCTTTGACCGATGTTGGTGGGGGTAGATTGGCAATGAGTTCAACTTTGGATTTATCTACTTCGATCCCCTTTTCAAAAATTTTATGACCAAGAACGATTCCTTCTTTAACCATGAAATGACATTTTTCCCAATTAAGAACGAGGTTGGTTTCTTTACACCGTTTTAAGACTAACTCAAGATGGTTTAGGCATTGATGAAAAGACGAACCAAAGATAGAGAAGTCATCTATGAAAATCTCTAGGAATTCACCTACCATGTCAGAAAAGATGCTCATCATGCACCTTTGGAAGGTGGCCGGGGCAGTGGTAAGACCAAAAGCTAATCGACGATAGGCAAAAGTTCCAAAGGGACATGTGAAGGTGGTCTTTTTTTGGTCTTCGGGAGCTATGGGAATTTGGAAATATCTGGAATAACCATCTAGAAAATAGTAGTAGGCATGACCCGCTAACCTTTCTAACATTTGATCTATGAACGGTAAAGGAAAGTAGTCTTTTCTAGTGGCATCATTGAGTTTCCTATAGTATATGCACACCCTCCAACCGGATTGAACACGAGTAGGAACTTGCTCATTGTTCTCGTTAGTCACCACGATAATACCCGACTTTTTAGGTACTACCTGAATCGGGCTAACCCAAGAGCTATCAGAAATGGGATAAATGATTCCATTATCTAGACACTTAAGGATTTCTTTCCTAACAACTTCCATCATGGTTGGGTTCAACTGCCTTTGTGGCTCTTTGATGGGTTTGGCATCATCAACTAAATGAATCCTATGTTGGACAATGGCCGGACTAATTCCTTTGATATCCGAGATACTCCAACCTATATGGCTTCCTTATGTTCTCTAAGCACACTTACAAGCTCATCCTGTTGTGACTTGGTCAAATTAGAGGTAATTATAACGGGAAGATACTCGTTAGGACCTAAAAAGGCGTACTTAAGAGTGTCGGGAAGAGGTTTGAGTTCTAAATCGGGCGGCTTTGACTCAACGGGTTCACTAGCTTCGAAAAGTGGCAAAGGAGGAGGTTCACATGCTTGGTTATTTGTAGGAATGGTGGAATCTAACATTGCATTGACCTCGTTTATATATTCAGAATCATCCCAATTTTGACCAAAGTGTTTTAAACAAAAATCAAGAGCATCATTAGGGTTGATGAATTCTTGATCAACTATATCATCAATTAAATTGACATCCATAGGTTGATCATAGAAATCATCGGGTTGTTTCCCTATGTGAAAAATATTGATGTCAATGGTCATGTTCCCAAATGTTAGTTTCATTAATCCATTTCTACAATTAATCAAAGCATTGGAGGTGCCTAGAAATGGCCTTCCTAAAATGATAGGAATCTGATTCTTAGGGTTCTTGACCAGTTCGGTTTCTAGGACTACAAAGTCAATGGGAAAGAAAAAGTCACCTACTTTAATTAGCACGTCTTCAATAATCCCCTTAGGAACTTTGACAGAACGATCGGCTAATTGAAGTGTAACATTAGTTCTTTGAAGCTCTCCTAAACCTAGGGCTTGATAGACCGAAAATGGAAGCAAGTTCACACTAGCGCCTAAGTCAAGTAATGCCTTGTCCACAAAGGTCTTGCCTATGACACATGAAATTGTAGGACAACCGGGGTCCTTATATTTCACGAGAATTTGGTTCGAAAGAATTGAACTAACTTGAGAAGTCAAAAAGGCTTTCTTAGGGACGTGAGTAGTTCGCTTATGTGCACAAATCTTTTAGACATTTCGTATATGAAGGAATTTTTTGAATCGCGTCTAAAAGAGGGATGTTGACTTTGACTTGCATAAAAACTTCTAAGATCTTGTCCATTTGGGCCGTTTGTTTAGGAGAAATGAGTCGTTGAGGGTAAGGAGCTTTTGGCTTAAAGACTCGTTCATTAGGTTCTTTGGGGACGGGTTTTGTCCCACTCGTTGATCCTTGTTCCTTTGAACTCTCGGGTTCAAGATTAGCGTTTGGTTCAGAATTTGACTCGTTTTCTTCGGGAGACTTGTCACCGACATGATTTTCTACTTGCTTACCGGACCTTAAGGAAATGACAGCGTTCACATTGTGAGGAGGTTTATGATTAAGAGGAAATTTAGGATTGACCTCGGTTTGACTTGGAAGTTTGTTCTTCTCTCGTTCACAAATGGCGTTGGCTAATTGGCTCATTTGAACCTCTAACTTAGATATGGCTTGAGTACTAGCATTTAAAATTTGCCTATCTTGAGTCATGGTTTGCATGAAGGTTTGTTGAGATTGAGCCAAATTAGTTGTTGATTTTAGAAGTGCATCGAGAGTCTTTTCCAAGGAATTAATTCTCTTATCCGACTAATGAAAGCCGGGTGGATGGGCGGGTGCTTGAGTTCAATAAGGAACGTAATTTTGAGGCGCGTTTGAAAAAGGACCTTGGTTTGGATAGTTCGGCTTTTGAAAAGAAGGTGGTGGAGATTGAAAGTTTTGGCCTTGGTTCCATGAGAAATTCGGGTGGTTCTTCCACCCGGGATTGTAAGTCGGTGCAAACGGGTCATTCCGAGGCCTAGGTTGAAACTTTGCGTTCACTTGCTCAAAATTGGGACAATGTTGAGACTCAAAGTTCGAAGAATTATAATTTGGGTACATAGACATAGGTGGGGGACCATTATGAGTTTCTAAAGCTTCAAGTCGTCTAGTAAGAGTGGCTAATTTGGCATCGGTTGCAATCGAATTCCCAATCGAATGCAAACCCCTAGATGAGCTAGACGACTCGTTGGACTTATGAGGTTCCCTAGTAGACTCCCACAACATGGTTTTCTCGGCTAATTCTTCAAAAAATTCCCACCCCTCGTCCTCATCCTTCTCCATGAATTTACCTTGGCACAAAATTAATGATTTTCTACAAAGACGATCTTACAAAGTCTCCATTTTTCTATTCTGTGGTGGGGGCATTGTGATAAAAGATTTTTAAAACGATCAAAATATTTCCAAAAAGACTTCCTTTTGATGAAATTGATTTATTTCGTTTGTAATTCTCGTAGTCTTATGGTTTGGAAAATATTTCTTAAGAAAAATTACCACAAATCCCTCCCACGTGGAAGTAGAATTAACTGGTAGGCTATACAACCATTTTTTAGCATTTTCTTTAAGCGCAAAATTAATGAGCCTAAGCCTAATTGAGTCCTCGGTTAATTGTTGGAGCTTTTGTAAGGCACAAACCTCCTCGAATTCATGGATGAAAAGATATGGGTCCTGACCTTCACTCCCGGTAAATTTGGGTAACATGCTGATGTGTTGAGCTTTGATTTCGAAATTATTACATTTTACGGGAGGAAGAGTGATACACGAGGGTTGGGCAGAACGGGTGGGGTAGCAACGGTCCTTAAGAGACATGGCCATGTTTACTATTGGTTCAGAATTATCTAAAGACTCGGAATCAGAAGAGGAAGAAATCTCAAACGATCTCACTAGTCTAGAAGAATTATCCCTGATCCAAATAGTTCGCATAAACCATGAAAGGGAACACGTAGCAAATAATTGCGATAAAATAAACACACAAAAAAAGGGTGAAAAATTAAAAGAAAAAAAATATTCTAACCTTAGGGTTCCTTAATAAAATAACTAGACCTTGCTCCTAACTGTAAGGTCCACCAAAAACTCGGTAAATCAGAATTTATTCGGACCGATTTGGCCAGGTAGGTGCAAGCATTGCCAAGAGGCTAAACACCAGCCTAGACACCAAATCTTAATTGGCCAGGTAAGCTTTCTCTTGCCTAGACACCAAAGAGTCGGAATAATTAATGATTACTTTGTTTCTTAGGTACCTTCCTAATTGAGCGCAAAATTCCTAGGGACAAATGTCTAATTAATTTTATTAAAGGCTAGGTATGCAAAATGAGGGATTAATTGTTTTTGGGCTAAGGAAAGAGTGATGAAATCCCTTCCCTTATCTTTTGAGAGGTTTTGCCCTTAAGATTTATTTACAAAATGATGCAACAAACAAAAAGGTATGAAAAAAACTATAAACATTTATGGATGCTTAACTACGTACTCTAACTAAAGAAAAGAAAGAATTTAACGTACCTTGGGGTCCTCCAGCGATCACCACAATTATAAGGTACGAAAAATTAAAAACAAGAAAATAAAAATCTAGATGATGTGCCCTAAGTGATTAAATGCATGATGCAACAAATATGTATTTACTAACTAATTTTTTTGGATTTTTCAATTTTCAATTTTTTTGTGATTTTTGATTTTTTTTAATTTTTTTTTAATTTCTAAATAAGGAAAAAAAACGAAGAGAGATACGGTTTACCCAAGCAAAACTTCCAAAATTCCGAGAAAATTTTTCCGCTTTAATCCAAGTTTCCCGAATTTTCCTCCAAATTCTTCGAAAAAAATGCAAACAAGAAAAAGGGTGAGAAAAGAGCTAATCCCAAAAATTAAAAACTAAGGTGCGAAAATAATTAGTCCCTGGCAGCGACGCCAAAAACTTGTTATGCTAAAATAAATGACAATTTAGAATCGCAAGTGCACGACTCAATCGTTGAATTATTTTAGGTTCGTTTCTCGGTGACTAATATTTTAGCAAACTTAATTTTTAATTTAATCGAATTAGAACAAGTTTGATTTTTGAGAATTTGGATTTTATAATAATTAATTCCTAAAAGATAATTTAATCTATTTAAAAGAAAATTCAATTATTCTAATTTTAAACTAATTAATTAAAAGTAAAATGAGCAAAATTATTTTAACAATTAAAAGTAGAAATTTAAATTTAACTAATTTTATTTATAGAAAATTTTAATTAAATTTTGACATGACTTATTCATAAATTTAACTAGCCAAAAATAACACATCCCAAAGCGAACCAAACAATCTCATAATTCGAAAAATCACAAAATAACAAGCAATTAAAAACTCTCCAGCAGCTCAAAACTTAGAACTCGAAAATAAATAACTCAGATAGCAACAATAAACTCAGCACAACAAACTGAATCAACTCATCAACTCGAAACAACAAACACTCGGCAATTAAAACTGTAAGAACCCCAAATTTTGGATATAATTAAAACTTTTTATTAAGTAATGATAAAATGAGGAACAATGATTCCGACAACAAGGTCACCAGCTCTAATGAATGGTGGTTTCAAAGAACAATGATTGTAATGAATGGATATTGCTTTGGACAATGATCCTGATGCATTGGTATATTGTCAGAATAGAGTAATTCGATGGTTGAGGACCTAAATAAGAATAATCTACCATCCAGGAAGGAGCTAATGGATCCTTGAAGGGAAATGAGTACGTGCATAGTGTTCCCCATACGTGCATAGTATTTCCCGTACGTGCATAGTGTTTCCTGTACGTGCATAGTAATTTGGTGGATGAATAGTGATTTTGTAAATTGGAAAACTTTTCACTCCACCCTATGTACGGGACGTGATATGGATGTTTCGAAGTCATATTAGTAATACGCGGAGGAAATAAGTGAATGCAGAGACGATCGGAATTCAGAAATTCCAAATTCTTTTCGGTATAATATTTGACCGGACAGTGGACTAAATATTATTATAATCCAAGAATTGAGATATTAACTTTGAGGATTTGATATTTTGGGATGTTATTATATTTGATTTAAGAATGAAGGTAGGAAACCACTGAGGAGTGGTTATGGCTAAAATGTAATAATTGATATTTGGAAAGAATGAATGGAATTCGACTTTATTATTTCTATGTCTTGAAGAATGCTAAAGGGTAACAACATAGGTAAGAATAATCTATCTTCTAAGGGAATAAGATATGGCAATTTCAAGCAGGAGAATATTCTCATGTCATCCAGATCGGTAACGATTAATCCAGTAGTTCCATAAAAAGGTTAAGGAACGATCGAAAGAGAATACGGACAATTATACAACCCTAAGAGAACAAGTAAAGAATACAGAATGAATAGTGTTTTGGTGGGAGTATATAATAATATGAGACGACACTATATAGAAGTATTCGGAACGGATTTCCGAGTTCGTATTAGTGATCCAGGGGGAAAATAAGTGTATGTAAAAGCTGTCGGATTCTGAAAAACTGCACTTTTATTTTCTCCGAGAGTTCCCTGGACACTGATAGCCTTAAGTATTTAACGAATGGATTTAAGGAATATAAATTGGAAAGTTAGAATGAAAGATGGAGAATGAAAGTATTATTATTAAAGAGGATTCCCGGTAAACCCTAATTAGAAATCCGTGAAATATTCTCACGAACGATCAATCGAAACGGGCAATAACCGGACACAGAAACAAGCAGAGGAAGCAAGAGTCTTGTGTAAGCTACTAGAATAAATATCTAGCAACCAAGTGGCTTAAAGTAACTAGCATACTTGGAGATGGAAGTAGTACTTAGATATCAAACCAATACTTAGCATGAAAACCATTCAAAATGCAACACATGTCTCTTGATTGCATCATGGATGACCTAGGCACTTTAATAAAGCTACTTTAGCAAGATATTATCCAAGGCAACACAATAATACAAGGAAAAGATCAAGAACAAGCAAGCAACTCTCTCCCCCTCCAAAACATTCCATTCGACTTCCTCCCTAAATTCCAAATCCAAAGTCCAAGCTTCCACCATTGTTTGATCTCCAAATTTTTATGGCAAGTCCTATAATTCATAAAAGTGATACCCTAGAAATCTTGGCTTCAAACTCCATGTTTTCCATTTTCAAATAAATCATCCAAGCCTAGGGTGAATAGTGATTTTAAGAAACTAACTTTGATTTCTTGTTTTGTTTGGATGATCCAAGTAAGGTAATCTAAGGACTAGACAAGGCTTACCAAGTGTTATTCACTCTCCAAGGAAGGTAACAAGCTCCAAAAACCCTTGGTACCATTTTGAGATTTTATGAGTTTTATGGATGATTTAGTGTTAGTATGCTATGTCATGCTTAGATCTATGTTATTAGTTGATTATGGTTGTTGTTTGGATTGTGATCCATGAGATGGTTGAGATGAGTTGTTGATAGACTAGTCATGATGATTATCATGCGTTTGTGTGGTTGGATTGATCTTTGTTAGATCGAGATAAAGTGTAAAAACTTTGGAAAACGCGTAAACATAGCCGTTATAATGCCCGATTTTACAATATCATGTTTTGTATGCCATTTTTCACATCAAGACCCTACTGACCAGAAACTTTTCTGCCATTTTAGGATAGCTTATGTTATAAGCTTCGTTTTGATATAAAGATCACGTGAAACGGACTTACGGTTTAGGAGTTACGGCCGGTTTACTAAAAGTATTTCGAAACCGTAACCGAGAATTCGTAACTGAATTTGAACCCTCGTAAAATATGTAAAGTCATGGCGAATCTTGGTAAATAAATACTAGAGGTAAAAAGGAAGGTGTGAAAGAAAACCGTATGTCAAAAGGATCATTTTTCGATTTATTAAAAATGTTCGAGTCGAGGTTAAACGCGAACGAACCCCTAAAAGACGACTCTTTTATAACTTCGGTAAAACACTTAGAAAACGGGCGATAAAACTCGGAGTATAATATTGGTTCGTAACGATCAACCTTAGAACTCATATGACTTAAGTATGTCCCAAGTATAAGTGCAGTGACATGTCATATTAACGAACGAATGTCGGGTCGGATCAGTGAGAAAAAGTAATCCACTAAAAGGGGTATAACGAGATAACTCGAGAACGTGTTTCGAATTAAGTATAACTTCACTTTTAATATGTTAAGTGATTAATCCCGAATGCCTTGGCTATTTATAGATCACCAAGCTGAACCGGGACCCGCTACCACTACCCCTTACCGTACTCGACTACCAGGCAAGTTTCAATTCCCTTCTTTTAGGCTGTTGTTGTGAATGAATTAATATATATATATGATTGCTGATATACATATGCCATTGCATGCATGCCTACTTTCAAGTTGAATTGATATACTTGTTCCCTGAATGTTATTGTTGGCTTATAAGCTAGATAGTTATATATCAGTTATAAGCCGGTTATTGTAAGACCCTCATAGAAGAGCGTATACATCTTATTAATCAAAAATAGACCGGGAGTCAATATTCCTTGATATATCGAGATTACCTCGGAGGAAAATATTTAAGTAAATATTTTCTATTATTTGGGCGACGAATATTATTTGAATATTCGTTCGAGACTAATTATTTTAACGATCCTTACTTCAAATAATTATTTGAACGAAACTATTCAACGAATAATATTTCTCAATATTCATTCAGAGTCGAATTGATTATCGACTATTATTTCGAATATTCTTCTAAAGATGAGACTATTAAATGAATATTATTTGGATATTCTTTTAGAATATTATTTTATTAAATAAATATTACTTTTGAATATTCATTTAAGATATTAAATACTGGATGGATATTATTTTAATATTCATCTGAAGCTTGATTTAATTATCGAATATTATGTCGAATATTCCTTAAGGCTTGGATTACTAAATGAATATTACTTGATATTCATTTAAGATATTATTCATTAAATGAATATTACTTTTGAATATTCATTTAAATTCCTAATTAATTATGAATATTACCTTAAATATTCTTTTCAGATCTTATTAATTAATGAATATTGTTTTGAATATTCATTTAAATATTTATTTATTCAATAAATATTCTCCTGATATTTCTTCAGGGATTATTTTGAGAAATACTCTGATTAAAGATATTCTTTCATATTCCCAAATATTCTTTAAATATTTTAACTCATTAAATATTCTCTGAATATTTATTCCGTACTTAGAATAATCTCGATAAGGTTTATCTTGTTCGATTATTACAGAAAATATCTCGGAGTCATATTATTATTAATCTTATATCAAGAAAGGTTCTCAGACATCATTCTTCTTTGAGTCTATCTCCTTAATAATAAGGGAACCTTACTTGGAAAATGTTATTTATCTTGTCGACTTCCCGGTCATAAAGTATTCCCTTCACCCGCAACTCGGGTGCTGTTGACTTATTAAGTCGTTGCTTACCTTCTCATCTTTCGAGGGGTAAGATTACTGGAACAAGTTGATATCCGTTACCAAGTAATAGCTTGGGAGTTATTGGTAAATTTTCCTTTCCAACAAGATACGACTACTTTGTGGAGTCTTATCAACAAGTATTATACTTGGGGAAAGGGGGACGAACGTTACATTCAGAATCATGAATTCTATTTGAACTAGGAGTCGTGTAAGAGGCCGAGTAGCGCCGGTCCATCCCCTTTGGCCCAACCGTTGGCCGGGAAGAGCTAGTAAGGCGGTATACAAGTAAAGCCGTCAGTTCTTCCTTCTACCGGTAGTAAATCTAAATTGAGCTGTACGATCTCGACTGATCATCAAGATTGGAACAGCGGGCGCGGTGAATACTCCATCATTGGTTCATCATCCAAATTTATTTATTTCCTGCAACATGATTACTGTTGGCAGAGTTGGAAAAGGGTCATAACTGGAATTGCAAACTTTTCTTGCAAGTTCCTCTTCTTAATAACAATAAGAATATCTCGCTTACTTTGATGTAGCAGATATTTCTACAAACAAATGCTTTAAGTTACCTTGTAACTTCATTGTTCATATTATACTGGCATCATTTCCGTAAATGCATGGCATATGGTTTGAAAGATACTTTTGAACTGTTATACATTTTCGTTCAGTTATATATTATTGTTGGTGGGCTATTGCTCACCCTTGCTTTATTATTATATCACAACAACAGCTAGACCAGATGACTCGCACAAGGCGCACTCGACGCGGGCGAGGACGATGAGACTACCAGAGCTGAAGAAGAAGCTATTGGTAGGGTATATTTATTCTTTCAGTACCAAGAATATGGTCTAGTATGACTTATGTAAATGGATGGCAAAGAGTATGTATTATATTGAAATTCTTTTGGATTGTAAGAACTCATAATGTGATTAATAAAAATTTGATTGTTACTCTGATTTCATCTCTGGGACTATAACGGGTGTGTTTTATATTGTTGTGTTGGGTTATAGAGACGTAATTTATTTTATAATTAAGGAAAGTTCAATTGTTGTGGACAGAATTGGAAACCGTAACCACCGGATCCCGGACCCCGGATCTGGGGGTGTTACAGAAGTGGTATCAGAGCGTACGTTATAAACCCCAGAGATGAGGTGACGTTAAAACAATAAATTCAATAAGATAATAAGAACTCTTGCCAAGTTCATAGTCGGACTACTTAATGTAGTGATGACATATAAAACCCTTATGGGAACTCGTAAGTATAATGATAGTAACTTAGCTCTATATCGTATCGACGAGTAAGGCGACTGACCTTGAGGCATACGAGCAACAGCGCGATGATGCTTTATATGCTGAAGATCAGCGGGTAATTCGATGGAGTACCCTACTGGAGACCCGGAAGAGGTTCCAGCAGATAAGGAAAATCCTGTTAGGATAAGGAGCTTACCCATGGGTAATGAGGGTCGCAGCCAGAATGACTGTGATGATTAAGATATGGTGCTCAGAAAAGTGAGTATAAAGAACCGAGATACTATTAAGAGATCTGAAGAGGCATGTTGAATTCATAGCCGGACTACCAGATGTAGTACCAGCAAGAAAGAAGGATTGGAAGAATTACTTGAGATCTTATACGGAAATAGATGAGAATCCTTAGAGATTTTCATCTTAACAAAGAAAGAGCTAGAGGGATGTATGATTATCAAAGACATCGATTTAGGGCGAGGAGCAGAGTCCCTAGGAATAGTTGAGAAGGAGGCAGTAAGTGCCATATCATTTGATAAATGAATTAGTATGAATATGGTCAGTAATAATTCGCCATGAGAAGGCAGGTGTCGTAGGTTGTAAATTATGGAACCAAAATGAGGTTAATAAGGTGGTTTTATTAAGGAAAATGTTCATTTTATGAATGAATCATTTAGAAAGTAAAGACATTGGGAAGTGATAGCATGATTGGGTAAAGTTATATAAGGAAGTAGTAAGCAAGACAATGATCTCAGAACCTACCGGAAGATAAGACCAGTGAGTCAAGATGAACTCGTAATGAGACTACTGCCAGAGACTGAGTATAGAGTTAATTCAACTCAGTTAAATGATGAACCAGAAACGTTAGATGCATGTGATTCAGAGGAATATTAAATTCCTTCTTCTCTTTGAATGGATTATAGTAGTTACCTTAAGTTTACTCCGACACGGAATTATAATAGATCAAGTAATACGATCAGCAGTTAAAGAGAAAAATGTGAGAAAATCTTCCTGGAGCTAAAAGGTGAAATTGGTAATGACCAAGAGCTGGCATTGCTTAATGGAAAAAGGAGACTTTGTGCTTCCAATGACGCTTCGCATAAAGGGTTAGGTAGACCGACAGTTGGTAGTATTGAATATCAGGACGTTGTGACAGGTTTCAGTTTGAGACTATTGATTCCCTTCTAAGGGATGGATATAATTGATTCCTCTCCAGTGGGTAAACTTCCAATCCGATGATGATTATTTCGTTAACTATGACTGCTTATGATTCCACCTGCTTGGAGGTTCATAGAATGTTAGATATAATTGATGTGATTTAATGTCAGTGTTTAAGTGTTACAGGTAAAGAGAGTTTAACTTGTTATTGAAAGCAGTTGTAACAGAGTTTGAGTATACGCTGATTGCTGGAAGCGCAAACGCTGACAGAGGAAAGCGTAAACACTGATAGCTGAATACATGGAAGCGCAAACACTTTTAGCATGGAGAGAACAGAGTTTGCTAAAGTCTGTCTACTGGGAGCGTCTACAAGTCAACAGAGTTTGAAGATTAATTTAATATTAATATGGAAGCGATATCTTTGAAGATTGGATAGCTATCAAAGAGATTGAGTTGACTTAGAAGACGTGTAGCAATCGTAATTGATATCAATTGTATAGCTTAATTTTAGGAGAATCAATTTATGATTGTACGTAGCTGTATATCTTATAAATACAGTTAGGTTAACCCTAGAAGGGTATCCATCGTGAACGAATATCATTCTTGTAACCTAAGCAGCTCTCTGTGATACTTTACATCACCGAGAGAGGAATTATCAATTCCAAACAGTTTTAAGAGTTAAAACGTGTGTTCTTGTTACTTATTCATACGGTACTTGATTATATATTGTGTATTTGACCTAACAAGTGGTATCAGAGCCAAATCTGTTACTTTATTACAGTTAAAGATCCAAACACAATAGTAATCAATGGCAGAGATACCTCCACCATCTGAGAAAGCTCCTACTACTGTTAGTAGGTATGAAACAATTAGGGTTCCTATACTGAGGCCATTAGAGTATGCAATTTGGAAGGTGAAGATGATCATGTTTCTGGAGGCTACAGATCCAGAATATCTGGACAGAGTTTATGAAGGTCCTCACAAACCTACAAAGTTATCTGCTGCTGCTGCCGGTGAGGAATCAAAAGTTATTCCAAAAGAGAAGAAAGATCTAACTGCTGAGGATCTTTCATCTATTGCAAAGGATGCGAAGGTAAGGCATTTACTTCACAGTGCGTTAGACAATGTTATGTCTAATAAAGTGATAAACTGCACAACTGCAAAGGAGATATGGGATGCACTTGAGGTTAGATGTCAAGGAACTCCTGCAATTAAGAAGAACAGAAGGAACATACTCACTCAGGAGTATGAGCATTTTGAGGCAAAATCTGATGAAACCATGACAGAAACATTTGACAGATTCTGTAAACTGCTCAATGATTTGTCATTAGTGAACAAAGAGTATGATTTAGAAGATTCAAATCTCAAGTTTCTTCTCTCTCTACCTGAAAAGTGGGATGTGAAAACAACCACTATAAGAGATAATTATGAACTTGGTGAAACAGAGATTGATGAAATTTATGGACTACTCAAAACCCATGAATTGGAATTGGAGCAGAGAAACAAAAGATCTAGTAGAAAGTCAAAGTCTGTTGCTCTTAAGGCTGAGGAGAAACCATCAAAGAAGGAAGCATCAAGGAGAAAGGCAAAAGGAAAAGCTTTAGTCATTCATTCAGAGAATGAGTCATCAAACACTGATGTTGACTCAAACACAGATGAATCATCTGATTCTGAAGATGATGAGGAGATGATGCAAATGGCTGCATTGATGGTAAAGACCTTCAAGAAGATGGGATACAAGAACTTCAAGAAGGGAAAGAGATTCTCCAAGGACTACTCAAAGTTTGACAAGAAGAATTTCAAGAAATCTGAGGGAAAGGACTTCAAATCTGGTAAGAAAGATAAGTCTGAGATTCAATGCTACAAGTGTAAGGAGATGGGTCACTATGCTCCTGAGTGCAAGAAGGGTAAAACTGAAAAGGCACTCTACACCAAAGGCAAAGATTGGGCAGACACTTCAGATTCAGATGAGGAAGTCAACTATGCTCTCATGGCTACTACTAAGACTGAAAATGATGATCTCAAGGTACCTCCAACTACCTATGCTTATAACACTGATAATATAACTGAATTGAGAATTTATCTTAAAGCATTGCATATCAGTTATAGGGATCAGACTTTAGAAAATGAGAGGATAAAGTCTGAGTGTTCTCAACTCAAAGAAAGAAATAAACTTGTTGAGGAACAGCTAGAGAACATGAATAAAATTCAAAAAGAGAGAGATGATGCAGTGTTTATTGAACAGGAGTTGCTAGGTAAGTATAAGCAACTAGAATCTGAATTGGAGGATACTAAGCACATCATTAAAACTTGGACACACTCTGGTAAAGACACTCAAGAAGTGTTTCAGTCAGATATAGTAGGTCTAGGTTACTCTGTAGGAGATGAACTTAGATTTGAAAATCAGGTAAAGGTTAGACCACATTGTTCATCTGAGGGTAATGTCATGGGAACAGGTGGACCTAAGACTGAAGCACAGAAAAAGGCTGTTAAAGAGTCATATGCTAAAACTTTTGTTAAAGAGGCTAACATTGGTTTAATGACAGATAAACAACTCAAGCATAAGCTTAAGGAGATAAAATCTGTCAACAAACAGAGAATGCCTAAGAAAAACAGAAATGGTAAGGTAGGCATAACATCAGGAATAAAGCCAATGCTTGCTTCATTAGCTCCTAGGAAAACATGCTTTAACTGTGGTAGCACTAATCATCTTGCTAATTTCTGCAGTAAGAATAAAAACATTAATTCTTTGCCCTCTAAAACTGCAGTAAAGAGTGATTATGTGAGAACAAGACCACAGACTTTATGCAAACACTGTGGAAGTACTTGGCATTCTATTTACACTTGCAGAGATTATCATGCTATTTACTATAATTACTATGAACCCAAACCAAATTTGAAATGGGTTAAAGTAAACTCTGCAAATGTAAACTCTGAAAAAGTTAGCTTAAACTCTGTTAATGTGAATTCCGCTGCAAAAGCTAACAGAATTAAGAAAGCCAAAGGATCCAAGCAAGTCTGGATCCTTAAAACTAATAATCAGTGATTGTTTGTGATTGCAGGGCACCAGGGTCAGTACCCTAGTCGTGGACAGTGGATGTTCAGGACACATGACTGGAAATAAAGCCCTGCTATCAGAGTATGAGGAGAAGGCTGGCCCAGAAGTTTCCTATGGAGATGGCAACATAGGACATACACTGGGATATGGCAATATTAATCTTGGAAATGTCATCATCACAAATGTAGCTCTGGTTCCAGGACTCAAGCATGATTTGCTATCTGTGAGTCAAATCTGTGACAGAGGATATCATGTAGATTTTCAGCCTGAATATTGCCAAGTGATCAGTAAATCTACAGGGAAAGTTGCTCTAGTTGGAAACAGACACAACAACATCTATGAAATAAAATTGTCAACCAACACTGATGGCAAAGCAGTGTGTCTGTCTACAAGAATGTCCAGTGAAGAGAGTTGGAAATGGCACAAGAAACTCTCTCATTTGAACCTGAACAACATCAATGAGCTAATCAAGAATGATCTTGTAAGAGGTCTACCAAAGTCCTTGTTGAATGTAGAAGGACTGTGTGATTCTTGTCAAAAGGCTAAACAGAGAAAGGTCTCCTTCAAAAGCAAATCTGAGTCTTCAATTGTTGATCCTTATCATCTACTACATGTTGATCTTTTTGGTCCAGTGAATGTGATGTCTCTTGGAAAGAAGAAATATGCATTAGTCATTGTTGATGAATATACCAGATTCACATGGGTATATTTTATTGCAAAGAAGGATGAAACATCATTAACACTGACAGAACATATAATCCAACTGGACAAAGGGTCAGAGCATCAAGTGAAGATAATCAGAAGTGACAATGGAACTGAGTTCAGAAATTCATCTATGGAAGAATTTTGCAAGAGTAAAGGGATCAAACAAGAGTTTTCTGCACCTGGCACTCCACAACAAAATGGTGTAGTGGAGAGGAAGAACAGAACTTTGATAGAAGCTGCCAGAACCATGCTAGATGAAGCAAAGTTGCCAACTTATTTCTGGGCAGAAGCAGTTCAAACTGCTTGTTTTACTCAAAATGCAACATTGATCAACAAGCATGGTAAAACACCATATGAAATGGTGAAGAAGAAGAAGCCAAATCTAAAATATTTTCATATTTTTGGATGCAAGTGCTTTGTGTTGAAGACTCATCCTGAACAGTTGACCAAATTTGACCTAAAGGCAGATGAAGGAATTTTTGTTGGCTATCCACTGTCAACAAAGGCATTCAGAGTTTATAATCTGAGAACCAGAGTGATCATGGAGTCTATTCATGTGTCATTTGATGACAAGAAAATAACTGGACTTGAAGATGTTAATGAGCATGATCAACTGCTCTTTGAAAATGAAGATTTATTAAACTCGGATGATACAGATCTGACAAACACTGTTGAGGTCAATTCTGAACCTCTACTGGTACACACTGAAGAAACTTTTCAATCAGAAACAAGGGAAGAACCAGTTGAGGGGGAGCATGAAGAATCACATAAAAGTGATAATTCAAACACTGATAGTGACTCAATTGATAACTCTGAATCAAACACTGTTGATTCAAAGTCTGAACATTCAAATTCTGAGCAGTCACATTCAGGGGGAGCATCAGAAAGTGAAGAAAGGCACCAAGAAAATCAGGAGAGCATGGATCAAGGGGGGGGATCACATGATGACAGAAGCAATCTGCCTTCTGCAAGAAAATGGACTAAGTCACATACACCTGATTTAATTATTGGTGATCCAGATGCAAGAGTAAGGACAAGAAGTGCAACAACAAATGAATGTCTGTTTCATGCATTCTTGTCACAAACTGAGCCAAAGAAAGTAGAAGAAGCTCTGAAAGATGCTGACTGGATAACAGCAATGCAAGAAGAGCTAAATGAATTTGAGAGAAATGAGGTGTGGACCCTTGTACCAAGGCCAAAGAACAGATCTATTGTTGGTACTAAATGGGTTTTCAGAAATAAAACTGACAGTGATGGTGTGATCACAAGGAACAAAGCAAGACTGGTAGCTAAAGGCTATTCACAGCAGGAAGGAATAGATTATGATGAGACTTTTGCACCAGTTGCCAGGTTGGAGGCAATAAGGATGTTTCTTGCCTATGCTTCTCACAAGAAATTCAAGGTTTTTCAAATGGATGTGAAAAGTGCTTTTCTGAATGGAAAACTTGAAGAAGAAGTATTTGTTGAACAACCACCTGGTTTTGTAGATCCAAAATATCCAGATCATGTCTACAGGTTAGACAAAGCACTCTATGGACTCAAACAGGCACCTAGGGCATGGTACGAAACACTTGCTAAATTTCTACTAGAAAGTGGGTTTCACAGAGGTACTATTGACAAAACTCTGTTTTACTTTCAATCTGGTAATGACCTGCTCTTAGTTCAGATATATGTAGATGATATCATTTTTGGATCTACTAATGATAAACTCTGTAAGAAATTTGCCAAGCTCATGCAGTCTAGATATCAAATGAGTATGATGGGAGAGTTAAGCTATTTTCTAGGCTTACAGGTGAAGCAAACAGATGATGGAATTTTCATTAATCAAGCAAAATATACCAGAAATCTTCTCAAGAAATTTGGTATGCTTGACTGTTCATCTGCAACAACTCCCATGGCAACTGCAACAAAACTGGACAAAGATACAGGTTCATCAGTGGATATGACAAGTTACAGAGGGATGATTGGTTCTCTACTCTATTTAACAGCTAGTAGACCTGATATCATGTATGCCACCTGTCTGTGTGCAAGATTTCAGGCAGATCCAAGGGAACCACATTTAACAGCTGTGAAGAGGATTTTCAAATATCTCAAGGGAACTGTAACCTTAGGACTGTGGTACCCAAGAGAATCAGATTTTAAGCTACTTGGTTACTCTGATGCAGATTTTGCTGGCTGTAAGATTGACAGAAAAAGCACAAGTGGAAGTTGTCAATTTCTTGGTGACAGACTAGTGTCTTGGTACAGCAAGAAACAGAAGTCAATATCTACATCTACAGCTGAAGCAGAGTATATTGCTGCTGGTAGCTGTTGTGCACAGATTTTATGGATGAAGAATCAACTACTGGATTATGGGTTGAGGTATAGTAAAATACCTATTTTCTGTGATAATCAAAGTGCTATTGCAATGACAGGTAATCCAGTACAACACTCAATGACCAAGCACATCAGCATAAGGTATCACTTTATCAGAGAGCATGTAGAGGAAGGCAATATTGAGCTTCACTTTGTGCCTACAGATCAACAACTTGCAGATGTTTTCACAAAGCCTCTAAGTGAAGCAACATTTACAAGACTGGTCAATGAACTAGGGATGGTATCTGGTTTTGACTAAACATGTTGGTTAGACTCAAACTCTTTCAAATAAAATGTGTTGCTCATATCTCTGTAAATTGCTAAAGTGCTATGTGAACCTTATTAATTAAACTCTGTCAGCATGATTGTTGGTCATACACTGTTAATACGTTTGTTAAACTTTGTGAATTCTGAGTTGATTTTTGTCTGAATGAAAATACCGATGAAGAAAAATGTATAGAGCATGATTTTCAGTGAAAAAAATCAAGATTCTTTTTGAGTCACTGTAATCTAATCAGAAATTGCACAGTAAGTTAACACAGCATGATACTGTTTCATATTTAGAGCATCTCTTAGTTTATTTGATCCTAAACTCTGAATCTATGAATACTGCATGCATTGCCTCTCATGAATAACTCTGATATTGATGAACTCTAAACTCTGATTAGTGACACTCTGTTTTCAAGTCATACTTGATTCTTGATGATTCTTTGTTTGCACTTGTGAAAATTTTAAAACTTGAGATGTGTCATTGTTTATTTTGGTGAGAAACAGTTCATGTCTGAACCCTGTGAGATTTTGAGCTGAATAAGTGATTGATACATTTTATATCAATCAGATTTTATTGTTGTGTGATGTTCATCAGTAAGTATGTTGCTCTAGAACTTGCATTAAACCATTTTGGGACTACATGATATATGTGTGCATGAAGATGATAAAGGCATTAGGATTAACCATCTTTCTTCAAACACTGTTCAAAACATCTTTGAACACTGATCATAAACACTGTTCATAAAACACTACCCTTAGTAAACCCCTTTGAGCCAAATTAACTGCTCATTTTTCTTGAATACTGAAGTATTAAGAGCAGTTATATTCGTTTGTTAAATCAAATTCAAGCAGGTGAGTATTTCTTAAGAAAAGATATCTTACTCAGTATATATATATGAAAAAAAAAAAAAAGGGGTATATATACTGATCATCTTGTACAAATATGTACTAATCATTTGACTGAACATTTTGATCAAATAAATTGTTCAGTTAGAAATTCTCATCTCTTCTCATCTGTTTCATTTCACTCAATTATAACCCTGAACAAAGTCCTTTTGATTTGTGCATAAATATAATCGAAGTGGTGTAGATTTGGTGGACATTCAAGCTTATGGTAGTATCTGCTTTTATTGATTGAATCTGAGAGTAAACACTTCACCTAAACACTTGTGTGATGTGAGAGTTTGTGAGACAATCCTTGACATGTAACTCACTGAATGATGCTTTGATGTTTATCTCTTGATATTTTTGTCTATAATGACTGTGTGCTTACTTTGATAATCATGAACATAAACTGGAACAGGGATATTCAGATTTCTGTAATTAAGGAACTACAGAGTTTAGCATTCATCATATACTCTGTGTTTAATATGAGAGTTTGTGCATTCAGTGTTTATTGTTTTGAGTTATGGATTTTATGAAATATTAGATGCTATAAAAATTGATTTGGTAAACTCTGCTACTCACACACGAAAATCACGACTGTGCATTTTTGAAAGGGTTTTTGTGATAAAGATTGAAAATTGGACAAACACTGATTGATTGTGTTATGTACTCTAAGGTAAATTTTCATTAAGATAATTTGAAAATTTTGGAGTAAATGGAGTAGTTGACAACTGTTAATTGGTATAATTAGTGGTAACGTGTCTTGATAAACGGAACGACAGCGGTAATAATGGCTTTTACTGCGCATGTATTAAGTGAACCGTTGCATGTGTGACACGTGTCCCACTCACTCATCAATATGTCTCACTTTTACACTTTTCAAGGGAACAGTTGCGTTTTTTCAAGTAAAATCGTTTGAGTTTAGTTTTTAATTAAAACTCAAATTACTTTTTGCCACAATCACTTTTACCCACTCGTATTCACTTTACCAAAACAGAAAACATCTTTGTTTTTCACTTTGGCATTTTCACAAACACCTTTCTTGCAAAACATTTTCACAGTTGATTCTTGCTTATTTCTTGATTCAATGGCAACTAAACCTTTCACTGTCTTTGGTCTACGTTTTGTGCCTAACAATTATGCAGCTTTACTTGAGAACGACCGGGCTCCAGAGGCGTTCCATCTAATGCAAAATTTTCTTCGAGATTCTGAGATTGGGCAAGCGCTGGTTGAACCGGCTACTCTATCTGCTTCCCAAGTTGTTAATTTCTGGCAAAACTCAAGATATATAGAAGGAGGAGAGAATGGAGCTCCGTCTATCATTTTCTCTCATGAAGACCAAGAGTTTGTGATTACTCCACAAACTGTTCGTGATGTCATGGATTTCGACACACATACTTCATATGCTGTTGTCTCTGAGCAAAATCTGAGGGAAATGCTAACAGAGATTGGGTACATGGAATCACTTGCCAAGCTGGGCAGTGTGAGGAGGCCAAACTTGAGAAAAGAGTGGAATTTTTTCTTTGATTGTATCACCAGGACATTCCAAAAGAAGGTCACCAACTGGGATGCTATTCCAATGGACAGTCTGCAAATTGGGTATTCTCTACTCTATGGCAGTAATTTTGATTTTGGTAGATATGTTTTAATGAATTTGGGTGATAAGTTGTCAGAGTCTACTACAGTTTACTTTGCTAGATTTTGTCAACTTCTGTTCAATGCATGTGTTTCTGGGTTAACTATTGATGAAGCTGATGAAATTCAACCTTTTCGAGTCACTAAGAGAATATTCTCTGATATGACTAACAAAGATGTTGGAAAAGACATACCTCCTTTAGTATTGCCACTTGCTTTACAGAACTTTGTCAATCAACCACAAGATTCTCCATCACCAAACCATGAACCACATGAACCACATCAACCAGAACCACAATCTATGCCTGAACCTTTAGCCACTGATCGTACAGAAAACATCCCATCTCAACCTACTCAAACACCTGAGCCGATACCAACAACCACTGATCAACCTATATCACCTCAAACACAAACAGAACCTCAAAAACAATCTGACCAAATGACTACTGAACCAACAAACCCTGTCACTACCACTCATCCACAACCACCACCAAAGCCAAAAAGGAAGAAACATACTGCAATCAACACCAAACATTCTAGGGCTAAACAGACAACTCCAAAGGCTGTTTATTCTAGAAGATTCATACAAAGGGCAAATAGACCTTCAACACCATCGGTTGAGGAAAGTTCTAGTGAAAGTTCTAGTGCAGAAGAAGAATTGGTTGCAGTACCTCAAGCTAAGAGGAGAAGGCTTATTTTAACTGATTCTGATGATGAGCATGTTGAAGAGGCTCAAGAGAAAATCTCTTTTGATATTCCTACTGGTGAGCCAGAGGTTATCATAGAACCTATAATACCAGAATCCGAAGTCAAGCTTTCTGAACCAGAAGTTGTTAAGGTTCAAGAACATGAAGCTGTTAGAGATGTTTTGTCTCCAATGGAAGAGTTTGCTGAAACTCCAATTTCTTTTAAGCATGAAGCATCTACTCCACCAATCATGGAGGTTACACTTTCTATCGATACTGGTGTTGCTGATGGGCCTACTGTTGTTCTTGAAGACACTGTGGTTGCATCACACACTGAGTTGAACTTTGATGCTAATTATGTTTCTGCTCATGGTGAGGAGGTTGATAAACCAGAAAAGGTTCTTTCTTCAGAGCAAACTCCAGTTGATAAAGGAAAACAGGTTGCTCAAGAACCTATTTCTGCTCAAGAACCTATTGCTTCTGTTGCCTCTACTAGTGAGTCGATGAGTGATTCAGTTGAAGCTAAGAGTACAGGAGTTGAACAACCACAAAATCAGACTGATGGTCAGAAAACAGGAGAAAAACCAGATTTTGCTGGGCCTTCTAATAATGAAATTGATGATGGTTATTTGGCCAAGCAAACTGCTGATTGGTACAAGTCAGAGTGTATTTTTCCTCCTCGAAGGGCAGAAAAGTTTCTTGAAGTCAATTCTAAGAAGATTGAAAATCCAGAAATTTTCACTTGTTTGCAAGGCACAGTGATTCAAATCAAAACTTTGAATAATAGATTTGATGATACTCAGAAATCTATTGTTGATCTTCGAACAGAAGTTGCTACTCATGAAGAGAAAGCTCAACTAGCTAATGCTAAGCTCTTTCAACAATTTGCCAAAGCTCAAGCAAATATAAATGACAGACTGAGCACAGTTGAAAAGAATCAGATTTTACTAAATGAGAAGGTTGATTCCATTGCAAACTCTCTTGAATTAATCACCTCAATTCTGATTCAAGATGATGATGATGATGTCAAAAAGGGGGAGAGAATTGCTAAAACCAAGTGTAAGCAAACTCAAACTCAAACTCTGTCAAAGAAAGATCATCTTGATGATGAAGGTACTAATGCTGAGAAGGGCTTAAGAAATGCAAATTCTAGACAAGGACATGGGAGGTCTACAAGGTCAAAGCCTAACTTGGTGATAGATACAAATGCTCAGAGTACTTCTGGTTCAAAGCCAAAGGATTTGTCATTCTCTGACAATCCACAAACAGATGAAGAATTGGCTGCGAAACTATTTCGTGAAGAGAATGCTGAAGCTACACTTGAGGATATTCAAGCTGAAGAAAAGCTGTTGCAGAAAGAGCATTTAAAAGCTCAAAAGTCCAAGAAAGTGAAGAAAGTTGTTAAAGCTTCAAAGTCTTCAAGGCCTGCAATGAAAGGAATTGAGATCAAAGAGAGATTATCTGGTATTCAAGAAGAAGAAGAAGAAGAAGAAGATAAAGGAAAGCTGATTAGAAAGTCTTCTATTGATGCCAAGCTGAAGTTAAAAGGAGTGATGGGTGAAGAGAGCAAGAATAAAATGATAATTACAACCTCTGTTGATACACATGTTGTACAGAAGAATGAAGACACAACCTCTGTTGCTACACAAGTTGTGACTACACCAATACTGTCTTCTCAGCTGAAATCAAAATTTGGAAAAGGTGTTCTTCATGATTCGAGTCTTGCAGCTACAGCTCCAGCTACAGCTTCAATGGATTTTACTGATGGTAGAGCTTTATCTGGTAAAATTGCATATAACAAAGGAGGCATTGGCTCACATAGAGATAAAAGACAGAATGTTGCTCTCAGAGATCCTTCTTCATTGTCTGTTCCAGGTCGTGGTGTCACTCAAGAGAGTTTAGACAGACTGGAGTCAGTACAGCTTGTTCATCATAAAAGTTTGGGGAAGGATTTCTTGTTATACTTCATGGCTGATGGAACGGTGTTCAAGATTGCTGAGAATGATATTGATTTGAAATTCTGGGAAGAACTAGAGTATGTTCTATACATTTTCAGAGTAAGAAATCAAAGAGCTCAATCAGTTGCAAATGTGCTCAGACAAAAGATGATACAGAGTCTTGCAAATAGACATATGAAATACAGCAAGTATGTTCCAAAGTACAGAGACTGGAATGGGAATTTGATTGAAATGCAGAAGGGAACTACAAAGCTGAAGACTGATCTTGGGATTACTGTTCTAGATTTTAATGTAAAGTCTGAAGAAGTGAAGTTTATCAGATTGGGAAATGAAATGAGAAGAAACAAGATCTATGATCTCAGAGCTGCTATTTTTCAAACTGATGAGAATGATCCAGATTTAAGAGAGATCAAGGTAGCTATGGAGATTGAACTTGAAAATGCTGAGAGGAGGTTGTTGATTGATTATCTCAGAACAACTCCAGATCTTGAGGAGGTTAGGTAGACAGAATTTGTAAGTAATTCGAATTTTCTGTAAATTTTGCTAAGTCAAGTTTAAACTCTGATTATATGTTAAACACTGTGTTTTTATTTGTTAGTTTTGACATCATCAATTATTATGAACTTGTACATTTTTCTAATGAACAAGTTGGGGGAGATTGTTAGATATAATTGATGTGATTTAATGTCAGTGTTTAAGTGTTACAGGTAAAGAGAGTTTAACTTGTTATTGAAAGCAGTTGTAACAGAGTTTGAGTATACGCTGATTGCTGGAAGCGCAAACGCTGACAGAGGAAAGCGTAAACACTGATAGCTGAATACATGGAAGCGCAAACACTGTTAGCATGGAGAGAACAGAGTTTGCTAAAGTCTGTCTACTGGGAGCGTCTACAAGTCAACAGAGTTTGAAGATTAATTTAATATTAATATGGAAGCGATATCTTTGAAGATTGGATAGCTATCAAAGAGATTGAGTTGACTTAGAAGACGTGTAGCAATCGTAATTGATATCAATTGTATAGCTTAATTTTAGGAGAATCAATTTACGATTGTACGTAGCTGTATATCTTATAAATCCAGTTAGGTTAACCCTAGAAGGGTATCCATCGTGAACGAATATCATTCTTGTAACCTAAGCAGCTCTCTGTGATACTTTACATCACCGAGAGAGGAATTATCAATTCCAAACAGTTTTAAGAGTTAAAACGTGTGTTCTTGTTACTTATTCATACGGTACTTGATTATATATTGTGTATTTGACCCAACATAGAACTATTCTTCAGGTTTCGAAACTGGTCTCCTTAATGTTACCAGTAGGTGGGTAGATTGATCAAAATTTCCCTGAGTCTGGAAAGGAATTCGGTGAATTTTGGCAAACCTTGTCTTTCTGATTATCAGAGAATGTCATGGAAGAGAGTAAAAATTGGAGCAAACCCTGTGATTTGGGTAAGGATGCTGTAAAATGGGTTAGTAAACGGACCCTGAGCATTACAATCGACGGTAGTGATAAAATGATGAAGTGAGATTGGACGAAAATAGGAAATGTAAGTAAGAAACCAGCCGGACTGAGAAATTCCAGGATTGACTTAAATGAAAAGGCTGTTATGCCAGGAATGGTAAGCTTGTGTGGCACGCAGGATTGATAAGAATAGTTGAAAAGATAAAAGTGGAGGAAAGGTGACCGGAGACGGTGCCGAGTAGTCGATTAAGACTTATATGGAGTAAAGTTTTGGAAAGGTAGAAAGGTATCAAAGAAGAAGGCACTATGCCGGCAATTGCTAGAAAAGTAATGCTATTAGCCAACCCCTAAAATCATATATTTTTATGTGTGGCCAGTTGAGGCCAAGTCACAACGGACTATAAAGTGACTAGACCAGCAATGAAAAGACAAAGCAGGGTTGCTTCTAAGAAAGCACCGACTGCAAGGGCTTCTGATATAAAGGAAACATTAATGAGATCGTTTGAATCTTCTGCCGAACAACCCATGTTTTGATTGGGAATTCACTAGACCTTTTTGGGATGGGGTCACCCGTACTAAATTGACTCATGTGTATATGGTTGTCCAAGATTTCGAGTAAAATGGAAGTATAGTGACTTGAGATGTATGATGTTAGGGTATCATGAATACCATGAATATATTATGACGGAGGAAAGTAAACAATGAAGGTATATGAAGAGGGTATAGAAAAGGTCAGAAATTGAACAGTATGCTGTAGGAATTTTGTCTGAGGCAAGTACCTTTGCGAAGAACGATAAGCACTAAGAGATTCACGTTGAACTCGACCAATATCTTCCAGAACATCCTTGCTACCATTAACAAGTTCGGTAAGAGAAGAGATTGGCATACGTTGCCTTTTTGGAAGGCCAAATAGGCTGACAACTACCTGAAAGAAGAGGGTGGCATTAAACCACCGATCGATTATCAAATGAGAATGATTGAAAAGAGACCTTTATTAAGGATACATGATCTGATTGCCAATTATAAGATGCAAGAATTCCTTGGCAGTTGAATTAAGGATAGGATATCCATAAATTAAGACAAACCCTGGGGAATGCACAAGGGGTGGCATTAACCCTAATAACGACATTATGACTTCAGATGATATGAGCTGGACTTGCTAAGGCAACAATGACCGGTAAGGATTATTAAAAAGAGTTCTGGAAAGAACATAGATAGAATTATTAGAGTATTGATCAATGACATTTTGATATACCCGGTACCCAGAAAATACCGGAGGAATGATAAGGATGGCCTACGAAACCTTACAAGGAAAAAGGGTAATATTCCGAACTTCAAAAATGGAAGTTTGGTAAGGAATGTATGACATCGTAACAATAATGCCAGATGAGGCATGTATGAAACCCAGAGGAAGTATGGGTTGAACCTATAAAGGTTGAGATTATCCTAAGATAAAGAAAGAACTAAGAAAAGAAGTATCCTAAGTAGGATTGGGAATAAACGTGATAAAGTTCCCATGGGTAGGTGGAAGCAATGACTTATGGAAATGACTGATAGTTATATTTTCTCCTTCAGCAGAGCTTAAGGGAGAATGCTTTAACCCAACAGTGATGGGAATGAGGTAGAAAAACTTGAGCTGGAATGTACCCAGAAAACATGGGTTACAAGAAATCATTATCATCAAGAAAGGCCAATGAGGTGGTCGACAATCTAAGTATAAAGGAATAATTACAAATGTTCATACCGAAGAAACAGAAGGATATTTGGAAGGACCTTGAAGGTCATATCGGAATGGAGGAATTTACATTCCTTCTAATGACTGTGCAAGAATTAACAGTAATAATAGTTTAAGTAAAGATTCGATTCCTGATGGAGTCTTAAGCATATTACGTACCTTAGAAGGTCCCGTTTTGAGGCAAACCAGGGCCATGGTACAAAATTGATGAAGTAAACCGTTAAGTTTCCAGTCTTTTATGGAAGATGCATAAGTGATAGTTTCATCAACCGGAATTAGCTGTAATGCTTGAAACTCTTCTGCAATTCTATCTGCTTCACGTTATATCTACATCAAGTTCAGGAAGTGTTCCTTATGGATGAGGAATAATGATTACTTTGTCTCCCTAAGGGATTTGAAACCCGTAGGGTTAGCTATTAACGCACTACGTAAACACCAAGCGATGGTGATTCTTCTAAGAAAGGAGATGACAACGTAAAGATAAAGAAAGTGCTGCTATTGATAAGATAAATGGCATGTTGATGAATGACAAGCAAGTTTGTGTTAGTGTACTTCTGCACAAACAAGATAGAGAATATGAGGTTGATAATTCGTGATGCTAAACGTATTCCCGTAGAAAGAATTAATGAGACTTGGAGGGAAGGGCGGTTGAGCCCAAGACTTATTGGGCCACTTGAGAGTTTAAAGTGTTCGGACGGCGGTATTCGAGCCAGCCTTACCCCCAAAATTATGGCACGGTCATAACGGGTTTTCATGTGGCCAGGCTACGCCAGTAAAATGCAGATGTTCAACAGATGATAGGAGTACGAGCATGTAGATATGCGACCTGGTCTGACTTACGAAAGACAACCTGTGGAAAACCACGGATAGAAAAGAACAAGTAATGAGAAACAAGGTTGGCAGAAGTAGATTATATGAATCTAAGTTAAAGGAATCGGGCCAGATTCATTTCGGAAAGTTTAAATTGAAATAACGTGATGATTATAGAATAAATGAGACGGAATACCGATAAGGAGGTACCAAGTGCAAAAAGGTGTCTCAATAAAAAGGTGAAGGTGAAAGTAAATAATAGAAATGAGTAAGAATCAGCTAATAAGAAGGATGTGATTGATAAAGAAAAGGCTGGGGAAGCAACTATGGAATGAGAAGCAAGGAATGTTATGAATGGGTTTTCTAATGAATTCTCAGGATGACAACCTGATAGTGTCAATATTATAGTTATGAAAAAGCTAGTAACATGTTATGGGATGTCAGTAATAATGATGTCAAGTGAGAAATCTAAGATTTAACCTGAAAGGTTGAAGGATTTCCCGAATGTGAGTATCGCTAATATTGAACAAGAGTATTTGTCCATAGAATAATGTACAAAGCAGCAAGATATGTTGACACGTGAGATTGCGATCAAATAGTATTGGATATAATTATGATTAATTTCTTCTTTGATAAACCTCTATAGTTCAGAGGTAAATTCTGAGTATGATATTCTACAATCATGAAAGCTTTCTATAATCCTTTAGAACTCTTTTCTCTTCTTCTCTCTTATTCATCTTCTTTATGAATTGAGAAGAACAACCCTTTTAGGAGGGGAGGTACTGCTACGTGACTATCTGTCTATGTGATAGAAGTCTAAGTGGAATGCCATGACTTGTTTAATTGCTTGTCAAGTACTAAAGGCTGGCCCCCTTCTGTACTAACTATGCAATATAACAAATGTTCAATTGATCATAGTGATCACTCAATAAATCTTTCCACTTCTCTATATTGATCGAGATTGCGAAGATTAAAGCGATCAGGAAATGCACAGTACGAGCGAGGTTACCTCCGAATCGTAGGGTGATAGTGATACCAATGTTACTGCAGGTATCAATAAGGATAAGACTGAGTAAGAGTATAACCCGGATAGTGAGTTGTACGAAAAGTAGCAACGTTGATGGAAAAAGGATAAAGTATGGATTGTAGCACTAGAAGATGTGCTGAGGAAGGGTAGAACGACTAAGAATTGACCGGGAAGCTAAAAAGGGAACGACAGGCAAACGACTCTTTGCTTCCTACCTGATTCCGGGACGGAATCCTTTTAAGGAGGGGAGACTGTAAGAACCCCAAATTTTGGATATAATTAAAACTTTTTATTAAGTAATGATAAAATGAGGAACAATGATTCCGACAACAAGGTCACCAGCTCTAATGAATGGTGGTTTCAAAGAACAATGATTGTAATGAATGGATATTGCTTTGGACAATGATCCTGATGCATTGGTATATTGTCAGAATAGAGTAATTCGATGGTTGAGGACCTAAATACGAATAATCTACCATCCAGGAAGGAGCTAATGGATCCTTGAAGGGAAATGAGTACGTGCATAGTGTTCCCCATACGTGCATAGTATTTCCCGTACGTGCATAGTGTTTCCTGTACGTGCATAGTAATTTGGTGGATGAATAGTGATTTTGTAAATTGGAAAACTTTTCACTCCACCCTATGTACGGGACGTGATATGGATGTTTCGAAGTCATATTAGTAATACGCGGAGGAAATAAGTGAATGCAGAGACGATCGGAATTCAGAAATTCCAAATTCTTTTCGGTATAATATTTGACCGGACAGTGGACTAAATATTATTATAATCCAAGAATTGAGATATTAACTTTGAGGATTTGATATTTTGGGATGTTATTATATTTGATTTAAGAATGAAGGTAGGAAACCACTGAGGAGTGGTTATGGCTAAAATGTAATAATTGATATTTGGAAAGAATGAATGGAATTCGACTTTATTATTTCTATGTCTTGAAGAATGCTAAAGGGTAACAACATAGGTAAGAATAATCTATCTTCTAAGGGAATAAGATATGGCAATTTCAAGCAGGAGAATATTCTCATGTCATCCAGATCGGTAACGATTAATCCAGTAGTTCCATAAAAAGGTTAAGGAACGATCGAAAGAGAATACGGACAATTATACAACCCTAAGAGAACAAGTAAAGAATACAGAATGAATAGTGTTTTGGTGGGAGTATATAATAATATGAGACGACACTATATAGAAGTATTCGGAACGGATTTCCGAGTTCGTATTAGTGATCCAGGGGGAAAATAAGTGTATGTAAAAGCTGTCGGATTCTGAAAAACTGCACTTTTATTTTCTCCGAGAGTTCCCTGGACACTGATAGCCTTAAGTATTTAACGAATGGATTTAAGTAATATAAATTGGAAAGTTAGAATGAAAGATGGAGAATGAAAGTATTATTATTAAAGAGGATTCCCGGTAAACCCTAATTAGAAATCCGTGAAATATTCTCACGAACGATCAATCGAAACGGGCAATAACCGGACACAGAAACAAGCAGAGGAAGCAAGAGTCTTGTGTAAGCTACTAGAATAAATATCTAGCAACCAAGTGGCTTAAAGTAACTAGCATACTTGGAGATGGAAGTAGTACTTAGATATCAAACCAATACTTAGCATGAAAACCATTCAAAATGCAACACATGTCTCTTGATTGCATCATGGATGACCTAGGCACTTTAATAAAGCTACTTTAGCAAGATATTATCCAAGGCAACACAATAATACAAGGAAAAGATCAAGAACAAGCAAGCAACTCTCTCCCCCTCCAAAACATTCCATTCGACTTCCTCCCTAAATTCCAAATCCAAAGTCCAAGCTTCCACCATTGTTTGATCTCCAAATTTTTATGGTAAGTCCTATAATTCATAAAAGTGATACCCTAGAAATCTTGGCTTCAAACTCCATGTTTTCCATTTTCAAATAAATCATCCAAGCCTAGGGTGAATAGTGATTTTAAGAAACTAACTTTGATTTCTTGTTTTGTTTGGATGATCCAAGCTTTGTTAAGGTAATCTAAGGACTAGACAAGGCTTACCAAGTGTTATTCACTCTCCAAGGAAGGTAACAAGCTCCAAAAACCCTTGGTACCATTTTGAGATTTTATGAGTTTTATGGATGATTTAGTGTTAGTATGCTATGTCATGCTTAGATCTATGTTATTAGTTGATTATGGTTGTTGTTTGGATTGTGATCCATGAGATGGTTGAGATGAGTTGTTGATAGACTAGTCATGATGATTATCATGCGTTTGTGTGGTTGGATTGATCTTTGTTAGATCGAGATAAAGTGTAAAAACTTTGGAAAACGCGTAAACATAGCCGTTATAATGCCCGATTTTACAATATCATGTTTTGTATGCCATTTTTCACATCAAGACCCTACTGACCAGAAACTTTTCTGCCATTTTAGGATAGCTTATGTTATAAGCTTCGTTTTGATATAAAGATCACGTGAAACGGACTTACGGTTTAGGAGTTACGGCCGGTTTACTAAAAGTATTTCGAAACCGTAACCGAGAATTCGTAACTGAATTTGAACCCTCGTAAAATATGTAAAGTCATGGCGAATCTTGGTAAATAAATACTAGAGGTAAAAAGGAAGGTGTGAAAGAAAACCGTATGTCAAAAGGATCATTTTTCGATTTATTAAAAATGTTCGAGTCGAGGTTAAACGCGAACGAACCCCTAAAAGACGACTCTTTTATAACTTCGGTAAAACACTTAGAAAACGGGCGATAAAACTCGGAGTATAATATTGGTTCGTAACGATCAACCTTAGAACTCATATGACTTAAGTATGTCCCAAGTATAAGTGCAGTGACATGTCGTATTAACGAACGAATGTCGGGTCGGATCAGTGAGAAAAAGTAATCCACTAAAAGGGGTATAACGAGATAACTCGAGAACGTGTTTCGAATTAAGTATAACTTAACTTTTAATATGTTAAGTGATTAATCCCGAATGCCTTGGCTATTTATAGATCACCAAGCTGAACCGGGACCCGCTACCACTACCCCTTACCGTACTCGACTACCAGGCAAGTTTCAATTCCCTTCTTTTAGGCTGTTGTTGTGAATGAATAAATATATATATATATATGTGATTGCTGATATACATATGCCATTGCATGCATGCCTACTTTCAAGTTGAATTGATATACTTGTTCCCTGAATGTTATTGTTGGCTTATAAGCTAGATAGTTATATATCAGTTATAAGCCGGTTATTGTAAGACCCTCATAGAAGGGCGTATACATCTTATTAATCAAAAATAGACCGGGAGTCAATATTCCTTGATATATCGAGATTACCTCGGAGGAAAATATTTAAGTAAATATTTTCTATTATTTGGGCGACGAATATTATTTGAATATTCGTTCGAGACTAATTATTTTAACGATCCTTACTTCAAATAATTATTTGAACGTAACTATTCAACGAATAATATTTCTCAATATTCATTCAGAGTCGAATTGATTATCGACTATTATTTCGAATATTCTTCTAAAGATGAGACTATTAAATGAATATTATTTGGATATTCTTTTAGAATATTATTTTATTAAATAAATATTACTTTTGAATATTCATTTAAGATATTAAATACTGGATGGATATTATTTTAATATTCATCTGAAGCTTGATTTAATTATCGAATATTATCTCGAATATTCCTTAAGGCTTGGATTACTAAATGAATATTACTTTATATTCATTTAGGATATTATTCATTAAATGAATATTACTTTTGAATATTCATTTAAATTCCTAATTAATTATGAATATTACCTTAAATATTCTTTTCAGGTCTTATTAATTAATGAATATTGTTTTGAATATTCATTTAAATATTTATTTATTCAATAAATATTCTCCTGATATTTCTTCAGGGATTATTTTGAGAAATACTCTGATTAAAGATATTCTTTCATATTCCCAAATTTTCATTTAAATATTTTAACTCATTAAATATTCTCTGAATATTTATTCCATACTTAGAATAATCTCGATAAGGTTTATCTTCTTCGATTATTACAGAAAATATCTCGGAGTCATATTATTATTAATCTTATATCAAGAAAGGTTCTCAGACATCATTCTTCTTTGAGTCTATCTCCTTAATAATAAGGGAACCTTACTTGGAAAATGTTATTTATCTTGTCGACTTCCCGGTCATAAAGTATTCCTTTCACCCGCAACTCGGGTGCTGTTGACTTATTAAGTCGTTGCTTACCTTCTCATCTTTCGAGGGGTAAGATTACTGGAACAAGTTGATATCCGTTACCAAGTAATAGCTTGGGAGTTATTGGTAAATTTTCCTTTCCAACAAGATACGACTACTTTGTGGAGTCTTATCAACAAGTATTATACTTGGGGAAAGGGGGACGAACGTTACATTCAGAATCATGAATTCTATTTGAACTAGGAGTCGTGTAAGAGGCCGAGTAGCGCCGGTCCATCCCCTTTGGCCCAACCGTTGGCCGGGGAGAGCTAGTAAGGCGGTATACAAGTAAAGCCGTCAGTTCTTCCTTCTACCGGTAGTAAATCTAAATTGAGCTGTACGATCTCGACTGATCATCAAGATTGGAACAGCGGGCGCGGTGAATACTCCATCATTGGTTCATCATCCAAATTTATTTATTTCCTGCAACATGATTACTGTTGGCAGAGTTGGAAAAGGGTCATAACTGGAATTGCAAACTTTTCTTGCAAGTTCCTCTTCTTAATAACAATAAGAATATCTCGCTTACTTTGATGTAGCAGATATTTCTACAAACAAATGCTTTAAGTTACCTTGGAACTTCATTGTTCATATTATACTGGCATCATTTCCGTAAATGCATGGCATATGGTTTGAAAGATACTTTTGAACTGTTATACATTTTCGTTCAGTTATATATTATTGTTGGTGGGCTATTGCTCACCCTTGCTTTATTATTATATCACAACAACAGCTAGACCAGATGACTCGCACAAGGCGCACTCGACGCGGGCGAGGACGATGAGACTACCAGAGCTGAAGAAGAAGCTATTGGTAGGGTATATTTATTCTTTCAGTACCAAGAATATGGTCTAGTATGACTTATGTAAATGGATGGCAAAGAGTATGTATTATATTGAAATTCTTTTGGATTGTAAGAACTCATAATGTGATTAATAAAAATTTGATTGTTACTCTGATTTCATCTCTGGGACTATAACGGGTGTGTTTTATATTGTTGTGTTGGGTTATAGAGACGTAATTTATTTTATGATTAAGGAAAGTTCAATTGTTGTGGACAGAATTGGAAACCGTAACCACCGGATCTGGGGGTGTTACAAAAACTCAGTCTCGCAAAAACACAAACCAGTAAAAAAAACGGAACTGGACTAATGATAACTCATCCAAATGACTCGGTAATTCACGAATCAAACAAACAGAAGTACAGAACTATTCCCAACGAACACCACATCGTTCAATACTCAGTAAAAACTCAATCCCACGGCAAAAACAATGAACCAGCAAAAATTAAATATAACTAGAATTCACAATTTAGCCTAAACACAACTCGGCACAGATTCGTGGTAAAACTCATCACCAATTCGAAGGAACACTCAGCAAAACGAAACTCGAATTCAAGAAACTCGACAAAAATAAGCAATGATACTCTATCAAAACTCAACAATCAAAACAGGCACTCGGCTATTTTAAATCTTACTAAACGAACACAAAACCAGTACTGCAGCTCAGTACACACACTGAGTACACCAAACCCAGAATTGAGAACTCGGCTGTTAACTAAACTCAGCAGCAAATACTAAACTCAGCTCAACCAATGAACTCGGAAAATGACTCAGAACTCAGCAATGAACTCATAATAAACCATCGACTCGGTGACTCTGTAAACACTACAAATCGACAAACCATACAGAAACCAGAATAAACAACAAAACGCAGATAGATGCATAAGTAGCAAAACTCGGAACCGTAACTCATGGAAATCAAAAGAGGTATGGGGGTGTAGTGGTTCTGGGTATCGAATGAATTAAAGAGAGGGGAGGTGTTAATTGCAGAAAAGGAAGAAGGGACAAGAAGAGGCTGAAATTGAGATTATCAAACGAAAAAGGAGAAGAAGAAGTGGGTTTCGTTTCTGTGTTGGGTTCGATGAATTTGAAGGAGAGAGATTGTTTTATTTTCGTGGAGAAATAAGAAAACAGGGAAATGAAGAAGAAATAGTAAGTGCTGGGTTTGATAAAAAAATGAAAAACAGGGGAGGCTACTCTACTTTTGCTTCGAATTAAACCAAAATAATGCAAAAAATTCAAACTGAAAATAATAAAACTAATACTTTTGTTTTTTTTTGTTTTTTTTACACTAAAAATATAAATGGAGATAAAGAAACTAATTACTAAATTAAAATTAAAATTATACTAAAAAGAGAGCTTGAAATTAAATGGCCCTCAATAAAATTGAGATTTAAAGGGGCAAAATTACGAATTAAAACTAAAATTAAAATTACGAGCAAGAAATTAAAAATCGTTACTTTCAACCCATAGTGGTTAGCTTTTCGCTACTTTGTCCACTAAACGGATTTACGAAAATAACGAAAGCTATTGCAAAATAAACGAAAGACAAGACAAGAAATTAAAGGAAACGGAATTTTTGCATTAAAATAAAAAGTGTTTACAAGATCTGAAACTAAAAAAAAAAAATTAAAGCTACCCTAAAATCTAAGTTACCAAATACAAGGGGGTGAGGGGGTATTTATAGGACAAGAATTAGGGTTAAGGGGGTATTGGGTAAATCCCCACCATACATTTGTGGTATGTGGTGGTGAAATCCTAGCCATCTATTTGCTTCCCTCCCCCTTAAGCTTTGATGGGTGAATCTTGGCCATACACTTATTTAGTATGTTGGGATCATCTCCACCTTCCACATGTCTTCAAAGATTCCTTTTCCACCAAGCTCCTAATTTTTTTTCCTTTTTTCATTTAAGTCCTTTTTCTGCTTCTTTTTCTCTTCCTTGCTCTTTATTTCTTTATTTTTGTCATTTCTTTATTTATTCACGAATTTCCTTAAATGCAACAAAATAAATTATTAAAATGCGAATTCAAGCAATAAATAGATAATAAAAATATGCGCTTATCATAGCAGCAATTGTTTTAGTTACCGCATGAGTTGAAATAACTAGAGGAATACTCTTCATAGATTCAACCCAGTCTAAATACAAACAAAAACTATTCTCCATACAAACTTTACCGAAAAACTTTTAAAATTACACAAAAATATGTGAATAGACATGGGACGTAATCCAAAATAATCAATAATCCATGCATCACAAAATATAAGCTTGTAAAATAAATGTTAGTAGCATTTTCAAAAAACCTGGATTTTGGCTATATTGCGTTATAACCTAACTAGAAACAACTACAAAACAAAGAATGGAACTAGGATTCGGTTTTAGGGAGAAATGTTTTTAGTAACCTATTCTTACATTATATTCCTTCCGTCTCACTCATTTCTTTACATGAGCTTTGCTTAGCACGCATGTATATATAAAATATAGTTTCATAATTTATTTTTAAAATTTTCTTTTTTTAATGAAAATTTAAATACTAAATTTTTATTCAGAAGAATAAAAAATTATGCAACTATACTTTTTAGGAGTTTTAAAATGCGTGTGTCACGAAAGAGACTAGATCAGAAACGGGATGGTACCACGCCTCTCTCTCTCTCTCACGCCCCTCTCTCTCTCTATTTTTTCTAAAACCCTAGCCTCCATCATAGAGTTTTGAGGGGGCTTCCATCGGTCTTCACCGGTGGAGAGCCCCAATCCCTTTTCGTTTTCTTGTTTCATATCTTGTTTCTTCAATAAGTTCCCAATTTATTTGGGTTTTAATAAATTCCCAATTTATTTGGGTTTTGTTAGTCTCTACTTGTGAGAGTTTAAGTTTTTGTTTTGATTGGGTTTTGGCGTGTTCCATGGCCGAGGTTATAGATCGGCAAGATTTTCATGGTTTTGATTCAGGGGATGAAGGTTACTATGGGATCGCATCTATGGTCGTTTACACAGAACAGTTCGATGGAAAAAACTACTTGTAAATACTTTCAATCATCTTCAAATCGCTTGGTTACCTCTCGAAAGGATTCAACAACGATCCACTTAAGCGTCTGTGTCGATTGTATTTGTAAATGCCGTATGACTTTTGATTAATGAATTGATTCCTTTTTGTTAAAAAAAAAAATGCGTGTGTCACGCACCGTCCCCTAATATAAACAACAATTGAGGGAGTAGATAGGTTTTATGGTTTGTTTTTTTAAGGAGGACAGATATTGAGCACATATTGGTCTTGAAAATTTCTTTGCCAGTTACCATTTTCCAATATATTGATTAACTTTTCAATATTCTTCTTACTTTATTTATACTTTACATTCATAAGGGCACTCCTTGGGATTAGGACTTGTTATTCTAAAGAAAAACAGGATCAAGATGCAGAACCCGTGACAAAAGATGAAGGCATATTATATGGAGTCATTCCCGACTAAATTAAAGTTGAAAATTCACAAATTTTTGTATGGTACCGACGTAGTGAGCCTGGCTTCCATAAATCGTGAATGGCTACGGTTAATACCGCTTGGTGAGGATGATGTGTGATGGAAAAGGGCACCAATTGGTGTGGACTTGAGTGGTGGAGTACTAGGTGCTTTTCTGATGACAAGTGAAGGAAGACGGTGTGATCCCAAATTGTTTCGAATTTAGATCCTCACTACTAGGGCAAAACTAATTAATAAATATCGGTTTTGGACCGACATTTATTAAAATATGAGACGGATGTATTTGTTAGTAATGTAAAAAGTTATCTCATAGACATCGATTTTAGACAGTTATCGAGGAAGCTTTCAGACATCAATTATGTATCCAATTTTGATGTTTATATATATCTAATTGTTCAGCTTTAATTGCATGAGTCTACTTTTCTATTGTTCTATTACAAGTATTAGATGCAATTAAACATGTTGCACACATAGTACAATTGGACATAGACATCATTTTCTGAAAGTAAAATGATGTCTATGGACATCAATTTTTTATAACGCTAACGATGTATAAAGATGTATTTGATATTGATTATAGAAGATGTTAAATATAATGTTAGAAATCACTTTTCTTAATAAATTTGGACGTGGAATATTATATTAGACATCGCTTTTTTTTTATACTTATTCGTTATTTACATTGATGGCATTAGTCGATGCTAAATCGGCAATGTTTATTCCACATTTCCTAGTAGTGCAGCCTGCCACTAATTGCATGCATGGTGATGAGCATGATATGTTGCATGGGAGGGTCTTTTTTATTGATTGGAAGAACTTTTTTATGAATTGGATCCGGTATCACAAAGACAAAAAGAGATACTATTTGGTTTTTAGATCACTTAATTAACGACTCCATATTATTTGATCTCCTCTCTAGTAATTGCTAACATTGTTATTCATTTTTTTCAAAATATTGTACCTTACAGATCATTCTAACTACAAAATTATAATTTCTTTTTACAAATACATGGACTTGCATAATTCATATTTCACTTAATCAAACTTGGTCATATATTTTCGTGCTTGCCATACTTTCAATCCGTTAATGCTATGAAATTTGTCACATAGTATATCTTGTTGATTAAATTTGTTGCTACATTAACTTAGCAAAAAATAAAAATTGTTACTACATTGTTTTCAACTGAGCGATGGCCATATTAATAATATTTTGTGATATAGTTCCAGTAATGTCATTAGATTGCCACGATCAATGGTGAACTCTCTCACAAGGTTTTTGTGATATTCGGTTACATGCCAAGGAAGAGCAATTTTAGGTAGTGTTGACTTCCATAGATTTCATTCCTTATAGAAACTAGACTCGGTTCAATTCGAGATAACGTAGGAATGATTAAATTTTAATTTGATAAATTTTAAACTTTTGTGGAAAAAATTAAGAATGTGGTGCTATGAATTGACTAAGTGATACACAGTGCTACGGACTGTAGTTGAATTCCAGACACCTTTTTGAACAACAATGCAGAACACGCTCATATACAGAACTTGAAATATTCAGACTAGATAACTCATCTTCTATTGTAGATTAATTTCCACCCCTTTGTGAGGGTTACAACTTACAAGTACCGAGGATTTGTTTAGCAACATAATTTCCAGCTCCCATCACTTGCTTATGTGATTCTTAGCTTAATTAATCTATAAATAGTTTGGCTCACACGCAAGTCCACCTCTAGTACATAGCCCTTGCTCAAGCTTTCTGAGACCAAGGATACAGATATCAGAATGATAAGAATGTCACATGTAAAATGGCGGACAAAGGACATTTGTCGATATATTATTGAAAGACACAAGGACCTAACTAATATAAGGGACAAGGACCAGACATTTGTTGATCCATTCCAAGTTTACTAAGATGAAAAAGTTACTACTAATATAATGATATCTAGAAAGTAGCAAAATAACGACATTAAAACATAAACCATCGTCTGCAGAGCTGACCAACAGACCAAATGGAGAAGGACAAGCCAATATATATAGAACTAGACAAGGCACCGAAGACTGTAATATTCTTCTAAGTTCAGCAATCAACACCATGGCCAATTGCTGTAACAGAAGGAAATATAACACTAAATGCAATGTAATCATTCAAAAATGGTCCAGTCTTTGAATTTAATTGTAGTTATCTCGATTATTATTCCTAGTTGATTAAGTACTTACTACTAGTTAAAGTTCTCTTCTACGTGGGAAAACATATATGATCAGTGTGTGTCACTAATGTATACTCTGAAGAGTTCTGACTCTTTGTTTATAACCACCTCACACAGTAGTAGTTTATTACTGCAAATTGTGTCCTTGAGTAACACATAAAATACCCTGCTAGTTGCTTCATCTTCTATTAAAACTCTGTTTGACTACCGAATCCTAGGAACCTAAATTATGATTACAAAGGCATCTGGCAGATGGTGAGATAGAAGGTGAGTGACGCATAACCCTTATGGAATATTTGAATGGTATAGGCAAGTTGGTGTAGCTCTATCACAGTTGAGTTCCTAACTATCTATATTATTTCTTTAGCTGAATCAAACCCAAGCACAAAAACTAAAGATTTAGTAGAACAAAGATACCTAATGACGCACTCCATAATAACAACAAAAGCATCTACCAAAGCAATTTAAGAATACCATCACAAAAACAAGGAAACTAGCCACAGCAGAAGTAGTTAATGCAGAGTACATTGCTCATCTAACCAAAACGGCCCACATAGGCATTCACTTCCATAAGTGCAATATTCACACAGATATAGTGTTGCAGAATAATCTGTAACTTGTCTGAAGCATGTGGCAACAACCAAGTAGTGGGCAAGCATCTGTTGTTGTTCAAGTCATGGACGTTAGTTTGTTGTGTTGTTCTGGTGGTGTCAACATGTGCCTGCAATCTGTCATACTTCACTCAACATAGATGGTGTTCACATGTTCTCATAAGTTGCCACCACGTTCATGCACACATGGACACCATTCACCTCCACTGCTACTTTCACGTGGTTACATCTGTATGCCATGCCGGTGTTTCTTTTCTTTCTGTTTCATTGTGTTGTTTTTCCTGCAGTTGAAAGCTCTATAAATAGAGCATTCTAGTTGAAGTAAGAAGTAAGTCGTTTGACAAGTAATACAAAGTGTGTGTGTGTATTACATCCTATCTTCCTGTTCAATATATCTACACAGTTTATATATATATACTAGTATCATATATTATTTACTAGATATAGATGGCTATAAACGAAAGTCACTAGAATGCAAAGACACAACATTAGAATAATATCAGTCTGGAAGTACAATGCCAATTTTGAAGTATCGTGTGCATTTTTAGGGCATGCTTGAAATAAAACTTGAAGCATACGTGTATTATCCCACTGCAGGAAACAGGTACTAAGCAATTCATTAGTGACTAGCATTCAGATGGAAGCAGTAAGCCGGATGACAGGTTATGGTATCCCCAATAAACTCCATCTTAGTCAACCAACATTAATAACAAATTGTGTTCCTTAACCTTCCAAGCAAAAACATGTTGATTTCAATATCTATTCCATGCTAATCCATTTAGACATATATTCACATCAAAAGGGTGAATTAAACAAAAAAAGTCACATAAAGTCAAGAAATGTGAACTTGGTGGCTCCAACTACGGATGACTTGTGCTGCTGTATATTTCATTATACTGCATAGGGATCTAATGATGCATTTGTTGCTTAATGAAGCCAGAAGACTATAAACGTACTCTTATAGTTACATGATCCAGTTTAACTATATAAAACTGACATTAGTCGTTTCATTGTGTTGTTTTCCCTGCAGTTGAAAGCTCTATAAATAGAGCATTCTAGTTGAAGTAAGAAGTAAGTCGTTTGACAAGTAATACAAAGTGTGTGTGTGTGTATGTATTACATCCTATCTTCCTGTTCAATATATCTACACAGTTTATATATATATACTAGTATCATATATTATTTACTAGAGTTGGTATCAGAGCAAGGCAAGATCTTGTGAATGTCAAAGACTTCAACGATGGAAGTAAACAAGCTGAAAGGGAATTCTGTTGGCCTTAGCTATCCGATGCTGGCCAAGGGAAATTATACGGCTTGGTCAATGAAAATGAGAGTATTTATGCAAGCCCATGGAGTTTGGGATGCAATCGAGCCCAGTGATCCAAAGACCACCCCAGTCGAAGGAAAGACAGATAAGGTTGCTTTGGCAATGATATATCAAGCTATACCAGAAGATATACTACTGTCTTTAGCTGATAAAAAGACAGCCAAGGACGCCTGGGAGGCGATCAAGATCATGTGCCAAGGAGCCGAAAAAGTGAAACAAGCAAGGGTTCAAACGTTGAAGAGTGAATTTGAAGCATTGAGTATGAAAGATGCGGATCAACTCGATGACTTCTACATGAGGATAAATGGAATTGTGTCCAATATACGAGCTCTAGGTGAGGAGGTAAAGGAATCCTATATAGTGAAAAAACTACTTCGTGCAGTCCCAACGAAGTTCCGCCAAATTGCATCCACTCTGGAACAATTTGGTAACTTGGATAAAATGTCTGTCGAAGAAGTTGTTGGGTCTCTTAAAGCCCATGAAGAAAGATTGAGGGGAACTATGAAGAAAAATGAAGAGCAATTGCTGCTGACTGAAGAAGAATGGAGTAAAAAGGAAAAGGAAGAAGAAAAACTATTGTTTACCCGGGAGGAATGGTTGAAACGGAAAAACAAAGGTGGGTGGAATGGAGCATCCACTGCAAGAGGTCGACCACGTGATAAAAGAGGAGTTAAATGCTTCAACTGTCAGACATACGGCCATTTCGCTTCAGAATGTCGAAAACCAAGACAGACTAGAGATGATTCGAGACAAGAAGCTAACATGGCTCAAGTCGACGACAGTGAATTGGCATTATTACTCGCAAAACACGATAAAGAGGAGTCCTGCAAACTGTTGTTGAATGAGAAAAGAGTGACACCAACGACGTTACCAAAGAACACAGTCCAAGGGAACGAGACAAACGTATGGTATCTTGACAATGGTGCAAGCAACCACATGACGGGATTTAAATCAAAATTTATAGAACTTGACGAGAAGATAACAGGACTGGTTCGCTTTGGAGATGGGTCGACTGTTAAAATCGAAGGCAAAGGCAAGATCATATTCAAATGCAAAACAGGAGAGGAACATACTCTCGTAGATGTTTACTACATTCCAAGCCTTTGTAACAACATTATAAGTTTGGGACAACTATCCGAGGAAGGGAACAAGGTGATTCTCAGAGGTGAATTTCTGTGGGTCTACGGTAAAAATGATGTGCTTCTTATGAAGGTCAAGAGGTCTCCAAATAGACTGTACAAACTGATTATTGAAACTGCAAAAAACTCATGTTTGATGTCGAAAGCAGTTGAAACATCTAAGTTGTGGCATGCGCGCCTAGGACATGTAAGCTATCAAGCATTGGAGTTGATGTACAGAAATGAAATGACGAGAGGGTTGCCCAAAATTGTACAACCCAAAGACGTATGCTCAGGCTGCTTAGTGTCGAAGCAGACTCGCAAACAGTTTCCTTCACAGGCCAAGTACAGTGCAAGTAAAGCCTTGGAGCTGATACACGGAGACATTTGTGGTCCAATTACACCCGAGACGGCAACTGGCAAGACGTACTTCTTCCGGTTAGTCGATGACTTTAGTAGAGTTATGTGGGTATATTTTTTAAAAACCAAAGATGAAGCGTTGAGTGCTTTCAAAAACTTTAGAGCTCTTGTCGAGAAAGGGCCAGAGAAGAGGGTACGAGTGTTTCGTACCGATAGGGGTGGAGAGTTTACCTCTAATGAATTCAAGGAGTACTGTGACAAAGAAGAGATTGAGAGACATCTTACGACACCATATTCGCCACAACAGAATGGCGTAGTAGAGCGTCGCAACAGGACGGTTGTTGAGATGGCAAGAAGCTGTTTAAAAGAAATGAGACTTCCATCAAAGTTATGGGGTAAGGCAGTGAGGCACTCCGTCTATTTGTTAAATAGGCTCCCAACTCGACCTCTATCCGGTATCACACCCTATGAAGCCTGGTTTGAGAAGAAACCTGATGTAAGCCACATAAAAATTTTTGGGTGCTTGGGGCATATGAAGAAACCAGGAAACAATGCTCAGAAATTAGACGATCGAAGCTGCCAAGTGATTAACTTGGGAAGGGAACCTAGTACAAAGGGGTACAGACTCTACGATCCAGACAACAACAAAATCTATATTAGTAGAGATGTTATTTTTGAAGAAACAAAGACATGGAATTGGAGTCTGAATGGCGACAAAGAAATCGAGCAACCAGTCACTTTCGATGTCCTTGATAAACAGTGGGAAGAGGAAGATGTGCAAACTGAGCCAGGGAATGAAAATGAAGACACATGTGACAATACCCAGGAAAACGAAGGTGAAAGAATATATGACAACTCCCAAACTTCGACTCCAAAAACGCAGTCACCAATGCCAAGATTGAATCCCGACAACTATGATGACAGTTGTGAACCTAAGAAAACAAGATCTCTTGCTGAGTTGTACGAGAACACAGAGGAAGTAGAATTGGTAGATGAGGAAGAAGAACTCTTGTTTCTGGGAAGGGAAGAACCCACTAACTTCAAACAAGTTGTAAAAGACAAATGTTGGAGACAAGCCATGGAAAGGGAAATAAACTCGATAGAGAAGAATGGAACGTGGAAGCTAACAGACCCTCCTCCAAACGATCAGAAAGTGATAGGCAAGTTGGTATAGGCAAATTGGTGTAGCTCTATCACAGTTGAGTTCCTAACTATCTATATTATTTCTTTAGCTGAATCAAACCCAAGCACAAAAACTAAAGATTTAGTAGAACAAAGATACCTAATGACGCACTCCATAATAACAACAAAAGCATCTACCAAAGCAATTTAAGAATACCATCACAAAAACAAGGAAACTAGCCATAGCAGAAGTAGTTAATGCAGAGTACATTGCTCATCTAACCAAAACGGCCCACATAGGCATTCACTTCCATAAGTGCAATATTCACACAGATATAGTGTTGCAGAATAATCTGTAACTTGTCTGAAGCATGTGGCAACAACCAAGTAGTGGGCAAGCATCTGTTGTTGTTCAAGTCATGGACGTTAGTTTGTTGTGTTGTTCTGGTGGTGTCAACATGTGCCTGCAATCTGTCATACTCCACTCAACATAGATGGTGTTCACATGTTCTCATAAGTTGCCACCACGTTCATGCACACATGAACACCATTCACCTCCACTGCTACTTTCACGTGGTTACATCTGTATGCCATGCTGGTGTTTCTTTTCTTTCTGTTTCATTGTGTTGTTTTTCCTGCAGTTGAAAGCTCTATAAATAGAGCATTCTAGTTGAAGTAAGAAGTAAGTCGTTTGACAAGTAATACAAAGTGTGTGTGTGTGTGTATTACATCCTATCTTCCTGTTCAATATATCTACACAGTTTATATATATATACTAGTATCATATATTATTTACTAGATATAGATGGCTATAAACGAAAGTCACTAGAATGCAAAGACACAACATTAGAATAATATCAGTCTGGAAGTACAATGCCAATTTTGAAGCATCGTGTGCATTTTTAGGGCATGCTTGAAATAAAACTTGAAGCATACGTGTATTATCCCACTGCAGGAAACAGGTACTAAGCAATTCATTAGTGACTAGCATTCAGATGGAAGCAGTAAGCCGGATGACAGGTTATGGTATCCCCAATAAACTCCATCTTAGTCAACCAACATTAATAACAAATTGTGTTCCTTAACCTTCCAAGCAAAAACATGTTGATTTCAATATCTATTCCATGCTAATCCATTTAGACATATATTCACATCAAAAGGGTGAATTAAACAAAAAAAGTCACATAAAGTCAAGAAATGTGAACTTGGTGGCTCCAACTACTGATGACTTGTGCTGCTGTATATTTCATTATACTGCATAGGGATCTAATGATGCATTTGTTGCTTAATGAAGCCAGAAGACTATAAACGTACTCTTATAGTTACATGATCCAGTTTAACTATATAAAACTGACATTAGTCATTGCTAATTACAGTAGTAATCTTCGGACACGAAGAAGAGTCAAAACAGACCGCACAATTATGAATTGGGAGTTATACTATCCACAATTGATTTTATGAACATATCAAAGAATTATAACAACCAAGAATTCAAAATAATTTTCTAACTAAAATAATTAAAAAGAGTTTTAAAGGAGATGAGTCTGAAGAAGGTTGTGATTCGGAAGATGAATCCGATGAATCGAGGAGGTTGGTATAACTTGTGGGACGAGAGAAAGGAAGCGTTTGGAGACTAGAGAGCAGCGGGCAAGGAGTTTAGCTTCGGAGAAATGGTTGAAAATCAGGTGGACAAGTGAGTCAGGTAGTGTATCCAAATGGTCCATGCTTAAAACTGGGATTTTCAATTTGTATGAGCCGGAGGTAGTGAGTGTGAGTCTTAGCGACTGTGGTGGATACCACCACCCCTGAAGATTGTATTATTAGGTTCACAGTCTCAGGTTCGATTTTCTGCCATAAGAGAACAAGGAGAGTTATACCGCCACAATCAGTTCACCTGCTATTGCATCCCTCGGGACATTGAGAAACTTTTCCTTTTTCAAAAAAAAGGTATTAATTGAATATCTTTAAAATTCTTTTACTTTTTTTCTTTTGCTCAACATTGAAGACAATTTCTTACATCAATTGTGTTAAATTATTTTACACAAGTAGAAGATATGGTATCGACTTTATGATATTCAATACACATTTTGTATACATTTTATATTAATCTTAAAATTTGAAGAATAAAGAAAAGGATCAATTATGATTAGTTTTCTTTTCATTAGTGCAATTTTTAAGATAGCATTTGTTTAGAAAATACTTGGTTTCAATTTATTTCTGCTCTAAATTCTGGAAGTTTTTTTCTACATAAGATGTAAATTGTAGGGTACTTTCTATTTATTTCATTTAGGTTGCATAAAAGATAAACCATGTGTATAACTGTTGTCACAGTTCTATAAAACAAAATAAAAACAAACCCAAGTTGTAAACGGCTATTATTTATTCCGTCATAACTTACAAAACCAAACAAGTACTTCAAGAATAGAATGTATAGTAAATATTTTCCGGTACGACTCGCAAGCACAATGGTCGAAAATGTTATACAACTATACAAGTCATTTAATGAAGTAGCAGCTTCTTATGAAATGACACAATTAAAATGAAAATGCATGTAAAATTTCAAGCAAAAAGGATGCTGGCAAAGCCCTTTGAATTACAATAACTTAGTATGAGTTTTATTATTTATTTTTCATCTAATATACTCTGGTCTTTTTATGGGCAAAAAATCAAACGACCTATATACTGTAGAGGACCAGGGGGAGTAATTTATACCGAACTTTTAGCACTAAAGACGATGAACAGATGAATTGTGGATGAATTTCTGAAACAAAAGTGGGGGAACTTTCCCTATAAAGATATAGAGAAATGAAAAAGAAAGTGAGCATAAAGAAAAGTTAAAGAACAAAAGGCTCCACTCCAAAGTCTGTTTACCTAAGACGACCTATAATCTCTCAATTATGAGAGGAATCTCTCAAATTAATGTGTAAGGTTTGGCAATTGGCAGCATCACCATCCTACACAGCTAGTCCACTATAGCCCAAGGATTATTTTCGACACATAAATTGCAAAAATCATTAATATAAAAGAAAATTGACTTTTTCATGCTCTACCTTGTGGTAGGCTGGTAGCATACTACTTTAAGAATCTGTCTCGCCCCTGTATCATTACTCTGTCCTACACTAACAAATGAATATCTCCTGAATATCAGTTGCCATCCTCGAGGGCTTGCAGCTACAATTGAGCTGATGATAAATCAAACCATTCAGTGAAGAAACCACTAAAATAGAGTAACAGCTGTAACAGATCTAGATAGCACAGACTGAAAAACTAAATACCTTCAAGTTTCATTAGTGACATGTAGAACATCAGTAAATTAGCCCTAAACAGGAAAGCGTCTAGTGTGAAGTATATTGGTAAATTAAACTTATTGGTACATCACAGAAGCAGACATATTCATAACTACTTATATACAGAGATACTAAGAAATGTAAACAACCAACTACAAATTTAAAGTCAGGAAAGTTGGTACAGTGTCAATCTAGATGCATTTGGTGCATTGCACATGCCTGAAATAAAAACTGAAGCAGATGCATATCATTCTTCAGACCATCACTGGTAAGAGGCAGATGTCAGCAGGCTGAGGACTGGCATTTTGATAAGAGAAGGAACATATAATCTGGCTGCATGTAGATAAGAGAAGGAAGATAGGACTAGGCTGCATTGACGACATCCCTCAAATAAAGCAAGATATAGAACAAAATTGTGCATTGTACCTGCCTTCCCATAGACACGAATTGCATCCTATCATCTCAAGAATATACTTTCCCTGCATAAATGCATTTCAACATAAGAGCATTAATCTAATAGAATATTTATCAAAATAATCAGCAAGCATTCATCACAGGGAAAGAAAACAAAGTTCAAAGCTAAAAGCTTTGCAATATTAACTTATATGCTTAATCTTTAGCTTTGGGCTACAATGATCTAATGTTAGTTTATCACACTCCACCAGATTTATCGAATTAAAATCTTACAGGATGCTTGTTACACTAACATTTCTTTACAACACATAATACTTCGATTGCCAGCATTCATTGACCACACATTTCATGTCCGCCACAGCACATTATGCAGTTTATAAAGTGAAACAGTCCAAGAGCTCTTAGTAGACAAGGATTATGTGTATGATATAGTAAATTGAGTAACATGAACAGTAAGATTTCAAGGCATATATAATCAAATCACCAATCATTAGAGACCACAGTATTTATTTTTTACAAAAAAGTACAAAGTATGAACGTATCAGATAAACCAGAGAAGAACCAAATATAAAGAGTGTTCATAATCTAAAATCTTCAGTAATCAGTACATCAATATGTAGTTTAATTAGTTAACTACATATTAATATACTAATCATTATCTTATCCTATGCCTGTAATGTACATCAAGCCAAGCCAAGCCAAATTGAATAAAGAGTTGATCTTACCAAGCATTAATGTATATCAAAATAGACAAAATCAGCTTACAAAGTTCATACATTAGTTTACGAAATAAAAAATTTAAGATGAGCTATCAAGAAATACTGTTTTACTACACAAGGATTTACCTCATTTAAACATCACAGTACTCTTAAAAGGAATTCATTTCAAGGCAATAAGTCCTCCTTTTTATCAACATCTTTGCAGCAGTTCCATAAGGCTCCTCAAACGCAGAGGACACCCACGACCCATCCGCTACCTCTTTCTTCACCACTGATTGCTCACTTGGTCTAATCGCAACCAAAGTTGCACCCTTTAACACAGTCCCATCAGGCAACTCCAAATGTGGCGCATACCACAACCTCATATTCAAAGCCGGAACAAGTGTCCTCTTAGAAGCACTAGAAGCCGATAAAGGCTTCACCCGCAACTCCTCCAACTGCTCCCTATTCATACACAACACCCCTTGACCATCCCCATCGGTCAACACCAAACTATCCAATGTCTTATGCTCCGATATAATCGGTTGAAGCAAATAATGCCTAGCAGAAGCAGCAATCAACGAACTAATCGTCCAAACAACCCTCAATTTCAACCCACCATTCGTATAAAACGATTCGGGTATACTACCATTATCCTCATCACTACTTAAATTAACACCATTTCCATCCAAACCCTTATTAGGCATCACTGAAGACGCGCCAAGAATCACACAATTATCAAGAGTTGATCCGAAATCAGCCCTCCATTTCAACAAAACCCCATCATCAACTCCAAGCTCACCGCTCGGAAGCTCAATCCGTAAAGTCTTAATTTCATTAAAATTCTTCAAAACCTGAGTAGGTGAATGATGAGTAACACCCCCTTGATCCAATTCATCGTAATCCTCCCCATTAACAGACAACGAAGATGACGAAGCAGCAAATCCAGACCCATTAACCGACCTCTTAAACTGCAAAAACTGCGAAAGCGTTTGCAAAGGCTTAACAATACCACCAAACACAAATCGAAATAACGACGAAAAGGGTGTGTGAGATTTCGAAACAGAACTCGAACCCCCAGAACCCCCTGATGAATCATCATCAGAAATCACACAATCAACACGAACAAGAATATTATCAACTTGAGGAACAAGACAATGAAACCTCTTCGAAACAAGACAACACCTACCCAGAGCTTTAACATCAGCGATCTGATTGAAAATCAGGAGCAAAATAGAGTCAGGTAAAGAATCAAAATGGTCAATATCATCAGTTATCATATAACAAGGCTCTGGAAAGATTTTGTGAGTGAGATCTGATCTTGACATGATTGAAAAATTCGAGATCTGGGTTTTGTAGATCTGTGAATTTGGGGATCTGGGTAAGAAATGGATTGTGAAAATATCAAGGATTGAGAATGGGGGGAGGAGATGAATACACGGATTGTGTGTTGTGTTGTGTGTGAAAAGAGTGTGTGAGAGAGAAAGTAAAAAGAGGGGATAGAAGAGAGGAGGAAGGGGAGAGAAATAGATTTGTATGGAGAGAAATAGAGAGAGAGTGCTGTTTGTTGTTTTCTATGTTTCTTACCGGAATAATGTGCTTTTAGTAACTGTTGTTATTCGTTGGTGCTAGATTCTAGTAGGCTAGGACATGGGATCCCTGTTTATTTTTTTACTAAACTAAAATATAAATCCAGACTTGGTTTACAAAATCAAATTTTTTTTTATCAGAAATGCAGATAGTAGTAGTAATGAGTGTGTGTCCACAAAATTGTTTTAAAAATAATAAAAACATAGAGATTTAGTTTATTTAATTTACTTCCCAATGATATTTATTTGTGGAAGAAAAAAGAAAAGAAATTTATAGTTTGAGCAATAATTTCTAGAATATTTGTTTCAAAAAATTTCCCCAATTACAGAAAATTTTGTTTTTTTTTTTCACAACTCGGAAACAACATGAATATGAGTAGCATGTAACGTGACCATCATCAAAAATTCAAAGGGCTTTTTTGAAAAATAACTATTAATTTTAATTTTTTTGCAAAAACACTATTACTTTAAAGTCTTTTTTGCAAAAATACGGATTGTTTGAAAAAATTGCAAAAATACCGGATCAACTAAAATCAACCAGATGCAACTTTTTTTATAATTTAGTAAATTTGAAAGCAACCTAATTCAATTAATTGCAACCCAAATCAACTGAAGTCAACCAAACGCAACTTCATCCAAAATCAACCAAAATCTAAAACAAAACCCCTCAAATTTCTCAATTCCCAGTTCAATATTTGCAAATATTTTTACATTAACAGTATCCTTTTTCTTACAAAACAAGAATGACATCTTTGTCGTAAGGTTCTTCTAAACTCCTCATCTCTCAAGTATTGCCCAACATATCCACTTAGTATAGAAATCAGTGCTCTTATCAAAGCCAAGATCCAGAATTGCTCCGGCATGCGGCATCAATGGAGAGAGGTGGAGGGCGGAGGGCAAAGGTGGGAGGTGGTGGGTGAGGGAGGTGGAGGGAGGCGAAGGTGGAGGTAGGCGTGGGCGGAGGTGGGAGGTGGTGGGTGAGAGAGGCGGAGGTGGTGGAGGCGGACATGCAGGTGGTGGGTGTGGTTGGTGGTGGTGGTGTGAAAAAGAAGAAGAAGGTGGGTTGGAGAAGATGGGGGTATATTTGCAATTAATATAGTACTCCCTCCGTCCCACTCATTTCTTTACAGTTTTTTTTCACTGCTTGACACGCATTTTAAGGCTCCTAAAAAATATAGTTCCATAACTTATTTTTAAAATTTTCTTTTTTTGTTTAAAAATAGAACAATTCTATTTTTATACAAAAAAAAAAATTAAAATAAGTTATGAAACTATTCACGAAATTTACCTTAAAATCCGTGCCAGAATTACGTCCCCCAAGGTAAAGAACCAAGGGGGACAGAGGGAGTATAAGATAGTATATTTGCAATTAATTTGAAAAGATAGTATATTTAAAAAATAAACTAGAAAATATAATATTTTGGATAAATAACCAAATTCATAATATGCATCTTTTTAATACTAGTATGTAGTAGCCTATATTCCGCACGATTACTATCAATATGTTTTATTTTATTATTTTATAAATACCTTATGATCTTTGTAAATACAAATATGTATCTCAAATTATCAAATATTATTTACAAAATTCAAATCTTAAACCTTTAAGATATAACATAATTTTTAATATTATATTTAATGATTCAAATTCGCTGAGTATGAAATACACACTAAGAAAATATAGAGGGGCTGAATGTACTTTTAAACTTTTTATGATTTTTTTCCATTATGAACTTGTTTGAATTTGTTTATGTAATTGTAGCTAGAGTGTGTGCCTAGTAAAATATGCTCTCAAGGTTATGTTTTATTCATTAATAAAATCAATACTTAAATACATAAAGACCGACTTGGAGCAAACGACATACCAAGTAATTCCAAAAACTTGTAAGAAAATTTCAGATTATCAATAATATAAATAAAAGTAACATCCCAGAATATATAATATATATAAATATCTTTTAAAATAATAATGATAATATATGTTAACATCTCTCCTCAAATTCATGATACTCAGAATCGTGAGTTTGACAAAATAAAAATATATCGAATTTGCTCTAATCAGTAAACCCACTTGAATCATCTTCCTCATCGTGATCATTCTATTTATCCTCGTACTCGTCATATCTTTATTCACAACGTGTCTATTTCATCATTTCACAATTTTCTTCAGAATTCCTTTTTTTGTCGTTGTTGGTTTGGGACAGTTTCTTACAAAAACCTATTATCATCGTTTCTGTCATATTCTTTGATTTTTTTTTTACCCATGAACTCTCGCAAGTTTTTACCTCACACCACGAACTCTCGTAGTGTTATTTTTCTCACTCACCAACTCTTGCGGGATTCTTCACACACCACGAACTCTTGTAGTGTTGATTATTCTCACACCTACCAACTCTAGTAGTTTTAATTTTTCTCACACCAGTAAACTCTTACGGGGATAACCTAGGCTCTTGATATCATGATAAAATATGCTCTCAATGTTATGTTTTATTCATTCATCAAATTTGTTAAGAAAGATATGTTAATATATAACTACGAGAAATTATAGAAAATTCCCTTTAATATTATTATTGGTGAAATAGGGAGAGTTCTCTTATTGTATTAGTTTCCGTTATTATTGATTAGGTATTGGCTATATAACAATTGTAAAATTGTTATAAATTTGAAGCTTATTGCCTCTAATATTGAATGAGAAGAGATATTGTGAGAATATTTTATCAGTGTGTTTAAAAAATATGAAGTACGGAAATAAGAACAAACAAACTCACCTTAATCTAATATTTTATTACATCGAAGTATACTACAAACTGTAAATAAAATAGAGTAATCTCAGTTTCGATTTTCTCAGAGAGATATTACACTTGCATTTTCAATGAAAAACTTGTTAACTAAAGAAATGAGGTTGTGTACTTATAAAACATGTGCATAGTCTACTTTTACAAAACTGGTATTAGACAAATTAACTTTCCAAACTTGTCTATATTTTTTTGGTGCAAGTCTGGGTATCATGGATATGACTTTGTCTGGTGCTAGCCAGATCCACTTCTTCAGCTACTCCGTCTTGAACATTTCTCAGCTTCTTTATGCACTTTCCATGTGCACACTGCAATTGACTAATCCTTGCAGGTGCCTTAATTTGTGTAGATTCTTTATCTCCAAATCTCTACAGAATATTAACTATTGTTGTGTTGAAAAACTACTAAGTCCCATATTCGATATCTTTGAAATAGCTAATTCGATATCTTTACTTCTCGAACCAGTTATCTTATGACTTCTCGAATTAGTGTGTTTAGACATCACTAAAGACTTCTCGAATCAATATTTTTACACTTCACTAATCGAGACTTCTCGAATCTGTTTTTTAGACTTCACTAATTGAGATTTCTCAAATCAGTGTGTTAGGCCGATTACACAAATAATAATCAACTTTGTATGAGAAATTAACAAGTAAAAGCGTTTATACACTTAAAAAACTTCTTGTATTTCAAACCCTCTTCGTGATGTAAAATATCACAAAGAGCTGCTAGGTTACAATAATGATAATTCGTTATCGATACCCTTCTAGGGTTAACCTATCTGTATTTATATAACATACAGCTACGATACAATCTCTAATTGATATTCCTAATAATCAGCTATACAATGATATCAATTACAGATTGTCACACGTCTCCTATGTCAACTCGATCTCTTTGATAGCTATCCAATCTTCAAAGATATCGCTTCCATAATTAATCTTTAATCACTGTTGAACAGTAGACGCGCTTCCTTCAAACAGAGTTTAACAAACTCTGTTGAGCTTCCAACTGTCAGAGTTTACGCAAACTCTGACTACTTCCAGCTAAACTCTGATAACTCCCTGTAACACTTAAACACTGATCAAAACACATCAATTATATTTAACAATCTCCCCCAACTTGTTCATTATCAAAAATGTACAAGTTAATGACAGTAATTGATGATGTCAAAACAAATAGATAAATACAGTGTTTATACAGATTCAGAGTTTAAGCTTAAAAACTATAGAGAATAAGAAAATTCTTACAGAACTTTAATCTCTAATCATTTCAAGATCTGGCATGGTTCTGAGATAATCAATCAGCAATCTTCTTTCTGCATTTTCAAGTTCAATCTTCATTGCTTCTTTGATTTCTCTGAGTTGAGGATCACTTTCATCTGTTTGGTAAATAGCAGCCCTAAGATCATAAATCTTGTTTCTTCTCATTTCATTACCCAGTCTGATAAATCTGTCTTTTTCTGCCTGAGTATTGAAGTCAAGTACTGTGATTCCCAAATCAGTTTTTAACTTTGCAGTACCTTTCTTCATTTCAATGAGATTGCCTTGGTAATCCCTGTACTTAGGAATGTATCTGCTGTTGTATTTCTGTCCTCTAATAGCCAAATTCTGAGTCATCTTCTGTCTGAGTACATTAGCAACAGATTGAGTCCTTCGACTATTCACCTTGAGAAGATATAGAACATACTCTAGTTCTTCCCAATATTTCAAGCCAATATCATCCTCACCAACTTTGAATACTGTCCCATCAGCCATGAAGTAAAGAAGAAAATCTTTGTCTAAACTCTTCTGATGAACCAACTGCACTGATTCCAGTCTATCCAGACTCTCTTGAGGAACACCACGACCTGGAACAGCCAGTGAAGAAGGATCTCTAGGACCAGTATATTGCCTTCTGTCTCTATGTGAGCCTAGTCCAGCCTTATTATTTCCAATCTTACCAGATAAAGCTTTTCCATCAGAAATATTCACTGAGACTCCAGATAACACATTTGGATCAGAAATTGTTCCTTTGCCAAAAACAGATTTCAACTGTGAAGAGTGTAAAGGTGTGATCATTGCTTGAGATGCAACAGAAGTTATAACTTTCTTCTGTGAGCTTTCACCTTCAATGCCTTTTAGCTTGAGTTTAGCCTCTGCTGCAATTGCTTCCTTTGAGAACCGAGAACTTTGACTAACATCAACATCAGTCCTCTCTCTGATCACAACACCTTTAACAACAGGTCTAGGAGCTTTTCCTTTTTGTACCTTATCAGACTTAAAAGCTTTAAGATGTTCTTCTTGTAAACTCTTTTCCTCAGCTTCAATGTCCTCAATCGTTACTCCTTCCTCATTCTCTTCAATGAATAGCTTAGCAGCCAATTCTTCATCAGTTTGTGGATTTGAAGATAACAGTAAACTCCTGGTCCTTGAAGTTCCTTGAGTATCAGTACTTCTCCCAACAGACTGTGATTTGGATGACTTACTAGTTCTCAGAGTTTGAACCTCCTCAGCCTTTTTCTTTCCTTTGTCTTTGTTACTTGCCCCTCCATCTCCAGCACTATCCCTTCTGACAACTCTCCCCCCCTTTTTGACATCATCAGGCATAAGAATAGAAGTAATTAACTCCAGGGAGGTAGCAATAGAATCAATTTTAGCAGATAAATCAGACTGGTTTTCTTCAACTTTACTCAGTCTGGCAAAGATATTGTCTTGAGCTTTAGAGAATTTTGTAGTCACTAGTTTTGAATGTGTTTCCATCTTCATCTCTCTAGCTACAACCTCATTTCGCAAAGAAGTGATTGCCAAATTAGTATCATCAAATCGTCTATCCAGAGTTTTAACTTGAACTATAGTTGCTTTCAAGCACGAAAGAATCTCTGGATTAGAGATAGTATCAGCACTCTGCTTAACAAACTTAGCTGCTCTTCCTGTTGGAAAAATACAATCTTCTTTGTACCATTCAGCAGCATTCTTGGCAAATTGTACTCTTTCAACTTCATGAGAAGTACAAGGTTGAGGAAAAGGTGTATTTTTATCATCAGTTTGTACTGGTGCACTCAGAGAAGCATCAGAGTTTCCACTACTATCACCTTCAGCTTCAACACTTGTAGCGTTAACTGGTTCATTTTCAGCCATAGGTTTAGCAATATCTTCTGTAGGCTTTTCAGAATTGTCTTCATGTTGCTCAGGCTCAGCAACAGGCATTGACTGAGAAGTTACTTTGGTTGCCTGATCAATTTCTTCACCTTCTTCAACAGTGTGGTGAGCATCAGATATTACCTCAGTATGAGATGCCACAGCTTCAGAAGGAACAGAAGTAGGTTGATCAGCTACACCAATATTAGAGATAGGATCAGAGAATGGCATAAATGAATCAGGAATATCATTTATCGGAGAAATACCATCTCTTGCATCCTCTTCTGCAGGCATTTTATCCTTTGCAGGCACTTCATCCTCTGCAGGCATTACATCCTCTGCAGGTATGTCATCTTTCTCAACCTCAACAGGAGGTATTTGCTGTGAAGCAATCTCTGGAGCTTCAATATCTTCATCCATAGAATCAGAGAATATCACTTTTCTTCGTTTTGCTAGAGGTACATTATCTGAATCCTCTTCACAAGGTGGTGACTTAGGCATGTTTCCTCGAGCTTTCAGTCTTTTCCCTTTTCTAGTGTAAACAGCTTCAGGAGATTTCCGTTTTGATTTCCTCTTTGTCTCTTCCGCCTGCCTTAGACTTGCATGTCGTTCAGCAAGTGCTTTCTTAACTCCTTGAGATTTAGACTTTGATTTTAATGGAGAATCAGAGTTTGCTGACGGCGAGTCAGAGTTTGTGTTTGAAGTGGGTGAAGGTTGCTTTGCAGGTGATTCAGTGTTTGGTGCTGGTTGAGGGTCAGGGTGTGGTTCAGATTGTTGTTCAGGTTCATCTTGTTGTGGTGCATCTTGTTGTGGTTCAGGTTGATGTGGTTCTTGTGGTTGATTAAGAAAATTCCGTAGAGCAAGAGGCATGACAAAAGCTGGGAGATTTTCTTTACCAACATCCTTGTTAGTCATATCAGAGAATATGCGCTTATTGACTCTAAACGAATCAATTTCATCAGTTTCATCAATTTCAAGACCAGGTACACATGCATTGAACAACATTTGACAGAAACGAGCATAATAGACAGTGGTAGACTCTGACAATTTATCACCTAAGCTCATCAAAACATGTCGACCAAAATCAAAATTAGAACCATAGAGCAGAGAATACCCGATTTGAAGACTATCCATTGGAATGGCATCCCAGTTTGTGACTTTCTTCTGGAATGTCCTTGTTATGCAATCAAAGAAGAAATTCCATTCCTTTCTGAGATTTGGTCGCTTTATACTGCCAAGCTTGTCAAGAGATTCCATGTAACCTATCTCTTGTAGCATGTCTCTCAGATAAGTTTCATTAACGAGAGTATAAGAAGTATGTGTCTCAAACCCCATTGTATCTCGTACAGTCTGTGGAGTAATCACATGGTCTTGGTCTTCATAAGTGAAGATAATGGTAGGAGTTCCACTTTCTCCTCCATCCACATAAACTGAGTTCTGCCAGAATGAAGCAATTTGAGACGCAGAAAGAGTAGCAGGTCCAGTCAGAGCTTGTCCAATCTCTGAATCCCTCAAAAAGTTCTGCATGAGATGAAACGATTCTGGAACGCGTTCATGATAGAGTGGAGCCTCATAGTTATTAGGAACAAACCGTAAGCCAAGAGCAATGAATGCTTTAGATGCCATTGAGTTAAGAATTCCAAAGAATTTCCAAAAGATGTGTATGTAGAAAAGGTGTTTGCGTGAGTGCCCAAGAGAAAACTAAGAAAACTGTGAGAGTAAGAGTAAAGCAAACTCGTTTGGACACAAAAGTGATTAAATTAAAGAAAAACTCAATCTCTTATGTAACAGATACTCAATCAGTTCCTTGATTAGTGTGTAGTGGGACACGATAATAGGTAAGTGGGACACATTAAAGGCGAGTAGGTCATGTGCGCCTATTTTTAAAAAAGAGTATATTAAAATTAAAGCATTAAAATATTTGATTTTAACAAAAATCAAATAATACTCTTTTAAAAATATCTGGACCCAAGTAAAATCAGAATTTGAAACGTTTACCTGTTGCCTTTAAAAACCAGAATACAAAGCGATTAAGGACTTCGTTCTTACCCATCTCTATTTAAGGCCTAGAGACTTGCTCAGATTATTCATTAAACCTTTAACCTTTCAGTCTCCCCTGTAAAATCACAAACCTTTCAAACCAAATACTCTTGAAAAACAATGGCCAACCTTACCATCAAAGAGAAAAACCTTCATCTTGTCGAGAATAGGGACATCTTCAGCTATACTCGTGAAGAGTTTGAAGCGTTTGAGTGGGAAAGGCAGCTTGAGACGCTGTGGCTGCAAATGGATGCTGGTCTGGAAGAGCTCGAGAGAGAGAAACCTGCAAGGGTGATTGACATCGATGCTGCCCTCCAAGCAACATTGACATGGCTCTCCTCGAAGGCATCCTCATCCACCACCACCAACCATTGTTAATGAATATGTCAGCAAAAATAACCTTATCCCTTCAACTTCCACCCAAATAAAGTGGCAAAGATGGGATCTGGGAATTTTTGCTAACAATGGAGTGGTGTGGACGGACCTTTTACTTTCCTGTTGAATAGATTAGCAGATAGAGAGAACAAAAAGATGTAATATTTACTTGTAATCTCTTTCTTATTATCAATAAAAATTTTGTTTTTCTAATCATATTCATTGTGTTCTGCAACTGTTATTTGTGTTATATGAACTGTTCTTCAAGTAAATGAATCAAGAAGAGAATATGAAAACTAATTAAAGTAATCATATAAAGAACACATTCATCAACTATCCACTGATTAACAGTTGTCAAAAACCCTACTTACTCCAAGACTTTCAAATTGTCCAAGTGAAAATTTACCTTAGAGTACAAATCACGAATCAACAGCGTTTGTCAATTCTCCAACTTTATCATCGAAACCCTTTCATAAATTGCACAGTTGTGAGTATTTGTGTGTGTGAAGCAGAGTTTACTAAGTCAATTTTTAGAGCATCTAATTTTTCATAAAATCCATAAAGTAAATCAATAAACACTGGATGCACAAACTGTCATAGTAAACACTGACTGTATGATGAAAGCTAAACTCTGAAGTAATCAAACTATATACAGTAACTTTTATTTTATACCCCCTTTATATACATTTTTTTTTTATCATTTTTTTTTCATTTTTTTTTCATTCATTTTTTTTCATTTTTCATTCCAGTAATCAGAGGTTGGAACCAGTCACCAAAAATTCAAAAATTTTAGCCCTTATCATTTTGATAAGTTCCTGGGTCATCCTAGTATTTAACTAGTCACCAAAAATCAGAGAATTTTAGCACCTATTATATACCAATAGGTTCCTGGGTCATCCTAGTATCCAACATAATCTCAAAGGAGTATAATAACCTATATACATTTTCTTTGGAGTATTGCAGTAAACATTTTATTTTATCAGAGTATAACTAACAGAGTTTAGAGTTCATCAACATCAGTAGTTCTTCATGAAAGGTAATGCATACAGTATTTATAGACTCAGAGTTTAGGACAAAATAAACTAAGAGATGCTATAAATATGATCAAGTATCATGATGTGTTAACTTTCTGCACAATCTAAGATTAGATCTCAATAACTCAGAAAGATTCATGATTAATTGCTGAGAATCATGCTTCATACATATTTCTTCATTGGTGTTTTCATTCAGACAAAAATCAACTCAAAGTTCACAGAGTTTATCAAACTTATTAACAGTGTATGATATACAGACATGCTGACAGAGTTTAGAGGCTGCATAACACAACCATCGACGGATAAGACCGTACAACCATCAACGGATAAGACTGTACAACCATCAACGGATAAGACTGTACAACCATCAACGGATAAGACTGTACAACCATCAACGGATAAGACCATATAATATCAACGGATACAGTTCAGTTAGTCATCAACTGATGCAACCTACAATCAACGGATGACAAGTTGTCTGACAGAGTTTAACAGAGTATGCATAACAGAGCTTAATCAACAGAGTACACTTAGCATTTAACCAATCAGGAAATATGATTAATACATCACATAAGTAAAGTTTGAATCTAACCAACATTTCTAGTCAGAACCAGAGACCATTCCTAGTTCATTTACCAGTCTTGTAAATGTAGCTTCACTCAATGGTTTAGTGAAGATATCTGCAAGCTGTTGTTCTGTAGATACAAAATGTAGTTCAATATTTCCTTCTTCCACATGTTCTCTGATGAAGTGGTACCTTATGCTGATGTGCTTGGTCATTGAATGCTGTACTGGATTACCTGTCATAGCAATAGCACTTTGATTATCACAGTAAATAGGGATATTACTGTACCTCAATCCATAATCCAGCAATTGATTCTTCATCCATAAGATCTGTGCACAACAGCTACCAGCTGCAATATACTCTGCTTCAGCTGTAGATGTGGAGATTGATTTCTGTTTCTTGCTGTACCAGGAAACAAGTCTGTCACCAAGAAATTGACAACTTCCACTAGTGCTCTTTCTGTCTACCTTACAGCCTGCAAAGTCTGCATCAGAATACCCAAGTAACTTAAAATCTGATTCTCTGGGGTACCACAGACCTAATGATATGGTGCCCTTGAGATACTTGAAGATTCTTTTCACAGCTGTCAGATGAGGCTCTTTAGGATCTGCCTGAAACCTTGCACAAAGACAGGTTGCATACATGATGTCAGGCCTACTAGCTGTCAAGTATAGAAGAGATCCTATCATGCCCCTGTAGTTTGTCATATCCACTGAAACTCCTGTGTCTTTGTCCAATTTAGTTGCTGTTGCCATGGGAGTTGATGCAGATGAACAGTCAAGCATACCAAATTTCTTGAGAAGATTTCTGGTGTATTTTTCTTGATTAATGAAAATTCCATCTTCTGTTTGTTTCACCTGTAGGCCTAGAAAGTAACTAAGCTCTCCCATCATGCTCATTTGATATCTGGACTGCATGAGCTTGGCAAACTTCTTATAGAGTTTATCATTAGTAGACCCAAAGATGATGTCGTCAACATAAATTTGAACTAAAAGGAGGTCACTACCTTGATTGAAATAAAACAGAGTTTTGTCAATTGTTCCTCTGTTGAATCCACTTTCTAGAAGAAACTGAGCAAGTGTCTCATACCATGCTCTTGGTGCCTGCTTAAGTCCATATAATGCCTTATCTAGCCTGTAGACATAATCTGGATATTTGGGGTCCACAAATCCTGGTGGTTGTTCAACAAACACTTCTTCTTCAAGCTTTCCATTCAGAAAAGCACTTTTCACATCCATCTGGAACACTTTGAATTTCTTGTGAGAGGCATATGCTAGAAAAATTCTGATTGCCTCCAATCTTGCAACTCGAGCAAATGTTTCATCATAGTCTATTCCTTCCTGCTGTGAATAGCCTTTTGCTACCAGTCTAGCCTTGTTCCTTGTGATAACACCTTCACTGTCAGTCTTGTTTCTGAAAACCCATTTAGTACCCACAATAGATCTGTTCTTTGGTCTTGGTACAAGGGTCCAAACTTCATTCCTTTCAAATTCATTTAACTCTTCCTGCATTGCTGTTATCCAGTCTGCATCTTGAAGAGCTTCTTCCACTTTCTTTGGTTCATTTTTAGACAAGAATGCATGAAACAGACATTCACTTGTAGTAGCACTTCTTGTCTTTACTTTTGCATCTGGATCACCAATTATCAAATCAGGTGTATGTGATTTAGTCCATTTCCTAGCAGAAGGCAAATGACTTCGATCAGCATGTGATCCTCCCCCTTGATCCATGCTCTCCTGATTCTGTTGTGATCTATTTTCGTTTTCTGAGACTCCCCCTGAACTTGACTGTCCAGAGTCAGAATTTGAATTTCCAGAGTTTGAAGCATCAGAGTTTGATCCAGATTTTTCAGTTGACTCAGTATCAGTGTTTGAGTCTTCATCTTGATCATGCTCCCGCTCAACTGGTTCTCCTCTTTGTTGTGACTGAGAAGTTTCTCCAGAATTTACCAGTAGAGGTTCAGAGTTTGTTTCAACAGAGTCTGTCAGAATTGTTTCTTCAGAGTTTCCTTCATCAGAGTTTAAAACTTCATTTTCAAAGTTCAGTTGATCATATTCGTCTTTGTCTTCAAGTCCAGTTATCTTCTTATCATCAAAAGAAACATGTATAGATTCCATGATCACTTTAGTTCTCAGATTGTAAACTCTGAATGCCTTTGTTGACAGCGGATAGCCAACAAAAATTCCTTCATCTGCCTTTAGCTCAAACTTGGTCAACTGTTCTGGATGAGTCTTCAAAACGAAACATTTGCACCCGAAAATATGAAAGTATTTCGGGTTAGGCTTCTTTTTCTTCACCATCTCATATGGTGTCTTTCCATGCTTATTGATCAGTGTTGCATTTTGAGTAAAACAAGCAGTTTGAACAGCTTCTGCCCAGAAATAAGTTGGCAATTTTGCTTCATCAAGCATAGTTCTGGCAGCTTCAATTAAGGTTCTATTTTTCCTTTCAACTACACCATTTTGTTGTGGTGTACCAGGTGCTGAAAATTCTTGTTTCACTCCATTGTCCTTGCAGAATTCTTCCATTGTTGCATTTCTGAACTCAGTTCCATTATCACTTCTGATGATTCTGACTTTGTTGCTTGATCCTTTGTCCAGAAGCTTCACATGCTCCATCAGAGTCAATGCAGTTTCATCCTTCTTTGCTAGAAAATACACCCAGGTGAATCTAGTGTATTCATCAACAATGACTAAAGCATATTTCTTCCTTGCAATAGACATAACATTTACTGGACCAAATAGATCAACATGAAGAAGATGATGGGGATCAGTGATAGAAGATTCTGTTTTGCTCTTGAAAGATGACTTCCTTTGTTTATCCTTCTGACATGAGTCACATAGGCCATCAACATTTAACAGGGTCTTTGGGAGTCCTCTTACAAGATCCTTTCTGATCAATTCATTGATGTTGTTCAAGTTCAAATGTGAGAGTTTCTTGTGCCACTTCCAACTCTCTTCACTAGACATTCTTGTAGACAGGCAAACAGCTTTTCCAACAGAGTCTATCAAAAGCTTGATTTCATAAATGTTGTTTTGCCTGTGACCAACTAGAACAACCTTTCCTGTAGATTTGCTGATAACTTCACAATATTCAGGTTGGAAATCTACATGATATCCCTTGTCACAGATTTGACTCACAGATAGCAAGTCATGCTTGAGTCCTGGGACATGAGCTACATTGTTGATGATGACATTTCCAAGATTGATATTGCCATATCCCAATGTTCTTCCTATATTGCCATCACCATAGGAAACTTTTGGGCCAGCCTTCTCCTCATATTCTGATAGCAGGGCTTTATTTCCTGTCATGTGTCCTGAACATCCACTGTCCACGACTAGGGTTGCCTCCCTGTTACCCTGCAATCACAAACAATTACTGAGGATTAGTTTTAAGGATCCAGACTTGCTTGGATCCTTTGGCATTCTTAACTTTGTTAGCTTTTGCAGCGGAATTAACATTATCAGAGTTTGAGCTAACAGTATCAGTGTTTACACTTGCAGTATCAACTTTAACCCATTTCAGATTGGGTTTCAGTTCATAGTAATTATGATAGATAGCATGATATTTTCTGCAAGTATAGATGGAATGCCAAGTGCTTCCACAGTGTGTGCATAAAGTCTGTGGCTTAGTTCTAGCAAAATCCTTCTTTACCTCAGACTTTGTAGGTAAAGAATTTATATTTTTATTTTTCTTGCAGAAATTTGCAAGATGCTTAGTACTACCACAGTTATGACATGTCTTTCTTGGAGCATAACTAGCAAGCATTGGTTTATTTCCTGAAGTGATGCCTACTTTTCCATTTCTGTTCTTGTTTGACACTTTCTTTTTCTCAACAGATTTTAACTCCTTCAGTTTATGTTTGAGTTGTTTATCTGTCATTGAACCAATATTAACCTGTTTAACACTAGTTTTTACTGGTTTTCTTTTGACAGCTTCCTTTTCATTCTCAGACAAAAATTTACTGGTTCCATGAACAAATTTAGTTCTGACTTTAACTTGATTTTGAAATCTAAGTTCATCTCCCTCATTATAACCTAGACCAACAGTGTCTGTTTGAAAAATCTGTTGAGTGTCCTTTCCAGAATTAGTCCAAGTCCTAATTTTCTTATTTGCTTCCTCCAACTCAGATTCTAGTTGTTTATATTTCTGAAGCAAATCCTGTTCTATAGAAACAGCATCATCTCTCTCTTTCTGAACTTGTTGCATGTTTTCAAGTTTCTCTTCAACAAGTTTATTTCTCTCTTTAAGTTCAGAGTTTTCAGCTTTTATCCTCTCATTTTCTAAAGTCTGATCCCTATAACTTATATGCAATGACTTAAGAAAAATTCTTAATTGAGCAATGTCATCAATATTATAAGCATAGGTAGTTGGAGGTACCTGATTTTCAGAGAATTCTGATTCAGTAGTAGCCATGAGAGCATAGTTCACTTCTTCATCAGAATCTGAAGTATCTGCCCAATCTCTGCCTTTAGTGTAGAGTACCTTTCCAGTTTTACCCTTCTTGCACTCAGGAGCATAGTGACCCATCTCCTTACACTTGTAGCATTGAATTTCAGACTTATCCTTCTTCCCTTTAGAATCTCTCTTATCAGACTTCCTGTAGCTTTTCCTGTCTTCATTTGAATCCCTAGAAAACCTTTTTCCTTTCTTGAAATTCTTGAAGCCCATTTTCTTGAAAGTCTTCACCATCAGCACAGCCATTTTTCTCATTTCTTCTTCATCATCCTCAGAGTCAGATGATTCAGAAGAATTTGAATCATAATCAGAGTTTGGTGAATCACTTTCTGAATGTATGACCAAAGCTTTTCCTTTCATTTTCCTTCTTGTTGCCTCTTTCTTCTGAGGCTTCTCTTCAACATTAAGAGCAACAGACTTTCCTTTTCTGCTTGATCTCCTGTTTCTCTGCTCCATTTCCAATTCATAAGTTTTGAGCAGTCCATAAATTTCATCAATCTCTGTTTCAGCAAGATCATAGTTGTCTCTAATAGTGGTTGTTTTCACATCCCACTTTTCAGGTAGAGAAAGAAGAAACTTGAGATTCGAGTCTTCTAGATCATACTCTTTGTTGACCAATGACAGATCATTAATCAGTTTACAGAATCTATCAAATGTTTCTGTCATGGTCTCTTCAGGTTTAGCCTCAAAATGCTCATACTCTTGTGTGAGTATGTTTCTCCTATTCTTCTTAATAGCTGCAGTTCCTTGACACCTGACTTCAAGTGCATCCCATATCTCTTTTGCAGTGGTGCAGTTAATGACTTTGTGAGACATAACATTGTCTAAGGCACTATGTAGTAAATGCCTAACTTTTGCATCATTAGCAATTGATGATAGATCTTCAGGAGTCATGTCCTTCTTTTCCCTTGGAACCATTTTTGCTGCTTCACCAGCAACTGCAACAGATAGTTTTGTAGGATTGTGAGGGCCTTCATAAATCCTGTCAAGATATTCTGGATCTGTAGCCTCCAGAAACATAGTCATCTTGACCTTCCACATTGCATACTCTAATGGCCTCAGAATAGGAACCCTGATTGGTTCATAACGACTCACAGTAGTAGGAGCCTTTTCAGAAACAGTAGGTGTTGGTGGAGGAATTTCTGACATGATTATTGTTGTGTTTAGATCTTAACCAGTAATAAAGTAACAGATTGGCTCTGATACCACTTGTTAGGCCGATTACACAAATAATAATCAACTTTGTATGAGAAATTAACAAGTAAAAGCGTTTATACACTTAAAAAACTTCTTGTATTTCAAACCCTCTTCGTGATGTAAAATATCACAAAGAGCTGCTAGGTTACAATAATGATAATTCGTTATCGATACCCTTCTAGGGTTAACCTATCTGTATTTATATAACATACAGCTACGATACAATCTCTAATTGATATTCCTAATAATCAGCTATACAATGATATCAATTACAGATTGTCACACGTCTCCTATGTCAACTCGATCTCTTTGATAGCTATCCAATCTTCAAAGATATCGCTTCCATAATTAATCTTTAATCACTGTTGAACAGTAGACGCGCTTCCTTCAAACAGAGTTTAACAAACTCTGTTGAGCTTCCAACTGTCAGAGTTTACGCAAACTCTGACTGCTTCCAGCTAAACTCTGATAACTCCCTGTAACACTTAAACACTGATCAAAACACATCAATTATATTTAACACAGTGTTTTATTCACTTCTCGAATCAATACACTTCTCGAATCTTCAATGTAGTACATATCGAATTGATGATTACTCTAATCAATTATTTCTTCATGATGTGTAAAATAACTGCAAGCGCGCAGTGTTTAGTTGTAGCAATCACAGATCGATCCTCAGAGACTATGAATTTTCAAAACCCTAATAATTAACTCAGGCGAACTAGACAAATAGAATTGAGATGGGATTTAATTAACCTAATTAACCTAATTAGCAAAGATTATCAAATAATATGGAAAACCTAGGTATCCGAATCCATTAATCAATCACAATTAATATCAACTCGCCCTAAAACCAATTCTCTTTCCTTCACAAATAAGGTATATCAATTAACGAGACAAGCATATACTATGAAACTTGTTATCTAACAATAACCTATCAAAACTTCAAAGAGCAAGCATAGGCTATGAAAAATAAATCCGGTAACAATAATATATCAAAATCACTTTGTCAATTGAACAATTAAGCACCAAGAAAAATCATGAGAATCAATTAATAAGAACGAGAAGAAATCAAGAGTAATTAAATCAACTTCATCTTCATCCTAGGATAAGAGAACTAGCTAGACATGATATCGAAAAACAAACAAGAATTTAAAGCATGAATTGAATAACAGAAAAAGTGTTTTAATAAAGCAAATAAAAATTGTTTGTATTGAAGGACAACTAAATCTACTCCTACTCCTAAATTATGAATGTAGATCGGTGTCTAAATTGATGTCTAAAGTACAAGAGAGAAGGCCATATATATAGGGAAAAATATTGGGTTTGGCCCCTTTGATTACAATCCGATATTGAATATAATTTCTTCAATTTCCTTTTCTTCTCGGATAAGTATTCGATTTTTCCTCCAATTTCTTTGACTTCAAGTATTTTCCACCTCCTTTCCCTTTTTGCACCTTTTCCTGCTTGAAATCTGTTTTTATTTATTTTCCTACAAAACAAAATAAAACAATTTATTAATTAATAAAATTACGAAAACGGACATAAAATAAGTATTAAAAATATGATTAATTATGGACCTATCACTTCACTTCTCGATTCAGCTCATTCTGCACTTCTCGAATTATGACTTGGCGAAATTTCAAACTCCATTTTAGCACCATCTTTTATTCTTTAGTTTGTCTTCAGAAAGTCATGAGCCATGATCCATAGATCTTCTTCCAAGTTACATTTAGTGACTTATTTGTTGACCTGACAAATTAGGTCTGGATCCGAAGAAACGATCCAAAATTCATGGAACCGAGATCCAATTTTATATCCGAATTAGATTAATCAAAATTTAACCGAATCTGAACCAATCCGATCCAAATCAAAATCCGATCTGATATAGTCAAATCCGATTATTGTCCGAAAACCGATCTCATCCGATCCGAAAATTACCCGAACCGGATATCTAATCGATAATAATCCGATATACTTGATCTGATGATGATCCGAAACCGATCAAATTCGAAAAAAATATTATTCGAACAAAATATGACTCAAAATACTATATCCGTTCTAAATTTGAAACTAAAAACACCTATATCGAAAATTATGTGATGAAATAATATTATTGAGATTATATTTTATCTCTCTTTGACTCAAAATATTCTATATCTTAGGAAAAAAATGTTTCAAGATATCATATATGTAGCAAAATATTCATGTATAGTAAATATTTTATTTTGAAAATAAAAACGAATGATATTATTTATTCTAGAAAATAGGTTTAAATAAATTGTATATCTACACATGTTGAACCATCATATCTCCTGGATACACATGTTTAGTAATTATTATGTTTGTGAATTGTAACTAACTATATTTTGTTTACATAAAATAAGGTAATAACTCAAAAAAACAATCAAGTTTTATATTACTCAATTGAGTATTTATTTTCATTTATAACTATACTTCTACAAACTTACTAATGACATTTTTTTAGTTTCAATGATAATTCAAAATTGATACAACATAATTGAAACCAAATTTTTTCGATCCGCCAAAATTCAATCCGAAAAAATCCGAACCGAATTTTATCTGATCTTAATCCGAAATTTATTCGATTTTAATATGGAATTGACCCGATCCGAAAATAGACCCGTGATAAGTGGATTATATATCCACTTGGAGCATTCTATATCGGCTTAAATTGATTCACTTGGCCTCAAGTTTGTTGTAGTTTTCATGTGTTTTGTTAAGTGTGCAGGATTGTAAGAATGTTGAATAAGGTTGCAATTTTCGTCAATTCTGGAGATGAATTCGAGCTTAAGAATGAACAATGGAGTCTTGTTGTGAGCCACCATGAAGGTTCCAAGGCAAGGAATTAAAGTATGGAAGCTTTGAGAAAAAGAACGAAAGGAAACGGAGGCAAAACGAAGGAAAAATGAAGGAAATAGCATGCTGAAAAACCGCGGGCAGATTAGGCTTGAGGCCGCGGCCTCAGATCTCAGGATGCGGCCTCGGGAGTATTCTGTCCATTCCGAATTTTCTCCTAAAAACTCTACAATTCTTTCCTGTTTCGAATTTATTATGTAATTTAGGTATTTCCTTGTTGGATAAAACTTCTGGGGCCTATAAAAACACATTATATCATTGTAAAATCATATCATCGCATAGATATACGTATCATATCATTGTAACGCAGTAGAGAGATCAAGAACAAGAGGGGAAACAACTTCCAAGGTGACGGAAAGGAAGAATCACACTCAAGTTCAAGATCTAGGGTTTTCTATATTGTTTATTTTCTGAATCTTCAACTTAGTACTTTGTTATCTATTGGATTTTTATCAAGTATTCTATTTTCAATCATTAATTGTTTTCAATTCTTTGTTTTAATTATGTTATCAATTGAACCCATGATGGTGCTAAGTTCAATCATGAACTAAACACTTTCATGGGGTTCTAATGGAGTGTTTTGTGGATTCTAGTAGTTGATAGTTTTGACAACATATGCTTGTGATTGAAAATAAGGTTGCCTGACGTGGTTGTGTGAATTTATATAGATGCGTAGCTAACATCTATTTTGTCAATCTCTAATGAATGCGAAAGTGGATTTAGAGATTAGGGCTTGCCATGTTAGCATAGGCTTGTGACGGCTTCTCCGCATATCGGTAGTATAGATTCGAAAGAACATTACTCCCCTATGTAGTTGATAGTGGAACTTATGATTAAATTGATTATGTCACCCAATCTCATAGACATATAGTGATTTGGATGTAATTGATGCCCGTAAAACTTCTATCTTAATTGTGGATGAATTTATGGATTGGTGTGAGTTTATTGAAAGATAACTTGTACTTCCTTTGTGTTCCCACTAGCTACCTTAATAATCACTTTGCATTGAGTCTTGACGGTTAATCTAGATGAAACAACTCATGAAGTTGGAACCCTGTGTTTCTCTCATATAAGTAAAATCTCCTTAGTAAGTTTTTAGTAGTATAACCTAGAAAACAACCCAAATTTGTTACTTCACCAAGCTATTATAATTTAGCCATACATTGTTGAATAGGCACATTTACATAATTCACCGAGTCTTCGTGGGAACGATCCCTATTTATCCGTATTACTTTTGACTGCGTATACTTGCGTAGTTTTTAGTGAACAAGTTTTTGGCACCGCTGCCAGGGACTTCGGTGTTATTTTTGTTTATGTGTTTTACTACAGTGGTAGTTGAATTTAATTGCCTTGGATTTTCTTTTTGTTTTTCTCATCTATTCTTGTGTAGTTCGTTGCTTTTTCGCTGTTTCAGGTACTTGTTGCATGCAAACTCGTTCTAAGACGTTGAAAGCTAAGCAAGCAAGAACACCAGCAAAAACTAAAAAGCATGGCAGGAGCAGGAGAAGGCCCTGCAGCAGTAGTACAAAGGGCATTGATGGACTATTCAAAGCCGAAAATTGATGACATTCAATCGAGCATCATTCGGCCTGCAATTACAGCAACTACTTTTAAGATTAAGCCTAGCACTATTCAAATGGTGCAGAATCAGGTACAGTTTGGGGGAGCTGCAACGGAGGATCCTAACTTGCACATCCGGAACTTCATCGAGATATGCTACACATTCAGGTTCAATAATGTGTCGGAGGATGCTGTTAAGTTGATGCTTTTCCCGTTTTCTCTCAGGGACAAAGCTAAGGGTTGGCTACACTCTCTGCCAGCAGGCTCTATCTCTACTTGGGCTGATCTAGCTCAAAAGTTCCTTATTAAGTTCTTCCCCATGGCAAAGACTGCAGCTATAAGGAATGCTTTTACTCAATTCTCACAGCAGTCTGGAGAAACATTATGTGAAGCTTGGGAGAGGTATAAGGAGATGCTACGAAAGTGTCCTCATCATGGCATGCCTAACTGGATGGTCATCAACTATTTTTACAATGGGCTTGGATGGCAATCGAGACCCATGGTGGATGCAGCTTCAGGGGGAGCATTATGGGATAAGAGCTATGAGGCAGCCTATGATCTTATCGAGATGATGGCAGCTAACGAATATCAGAATCCAACTCAGAGAATGCCACAGCAAAAGGTGGTGGGAATTCTTGATGTTAGTACAGCCACAGCTTTAACAGCTCAACTAGAGGCATTGAATATGAAAATAGATTCTTTGGCAAATTGCGGAGTGCAGCAGGTTGCTAGTGTTTGTGAGCTATGTGCGGGCGCACATGAGACGAGGCAATGTGCTATTTCTCCTGAATCGGTGTAGTTTGTGAGCAATTTTCAGAGGCAACAACAACCAGCTCCCAACAATTATCATCCTAACTTCAGCTGGAGCAACAATCAAGGTGGTGTGCAACAACCTCAACAGCCGTATTAGCAATTTCAGGGTCAGCAATATGGAGCTCAGCCATATAATTCTTCAGGTGTTCAGCAGCAGCAGGGGCAGCAGTTTCAGCAGCCTTATGCTCAAAGGCAATTTCAACCTCTCGGTTTTTGGCAACAACAGTATCAGGCTAATTCTGGGCAATCATCGGCTGAAAAATCAGAATTGGAAGAATTGAGATTGATGTGCAAAACTCAAGCGGTGTCGCTCAAGACCTTGGAAAATCAGATGGGGCAACTTGCAAATGCATTGTTACACATGCCACAAAGAGTGCTACCTAGTGACACGGAAACTAATCCAGGGAAAAAGGCTAGCCATGAGCAAGTAAAGGCTATCACATTGAGGTCCGGAAAAGTCACAGAAAGCGCTGAACTTGAGAAGGAAGAGAAAATTCTGCCAGAGAAGGAGGCGGAGAAAGTGGATTTGGGAAGTTCAGATGACAAGGGCAAAAGTTCAGAATCAAGTAAAGGAGTAGAGGAGAGTGTACTAACTCCTAAAAAATCAGCCCTTGAGAAAGAGGAAGTGAACGAACGTGTCTATCCTCCACCACCATATCCGTAGCGACTGCAGAAACAGAAGCTTGACAAGCAATTCGGTAAATTTCTTGAAGTGTTTAAGAAATTGCATATTAACATTCCTTTTGCAGAAGCACTAGAGCAGATGCCGAGTTACGCAAAGTTCATGAAGGGGATTCTATCAAGGAAGCTAAAACTAGAGGAATTTGAAACCGTTGCTTTGACAAAGGAATGCAGTGCTATTCTGCAACAAAAATTGCCTCCGAAACTCAATGATCCTGGAAGCTTCACTACACCATGTACTATTGGTAATTTGTCGTTCGATAAATGCTTGTGTGACTTGGGTGCCAGCATAAATTTGATGCCTCTATCTGTCTTTTTGCAACTTGGGCTACCAGATCCAAAGCCACTAACATCTCTTTACAGTTGGCAGATCGTTCGATCACCTATCCTAGAGGCATAGTTGAAGATGTCTTAGTAAAGGTGGACAAGTTTATATTCCCAGCTGATTTTGTCATCTTGGACTTCGAGGAAGATAAGAATATTCCCATAATCTTGGGAAGACCATTTCTAGCCACAGGTCGAACATTGATCGATGTTCAGAAAGGAGAGCTCACTATGCGAGTGCATGAAGACAATGTCTCCTTCAACGTGTTCAAAGCCATGAAACTGCCGACAGAGGATGAAGAGTGTTTCAGCATGGAGATGGTTGATAAAGGTCAGTGCGAGGAGTCGGGTCAGTTGTTAAAGGCCGATATGCACATGCTTGAGCATCACACCAGTGATCCAGTTGACAATTTGTTCACTCAGGATCTCACGAATGTTAATCTCGGAAAACTTCCACCATACTTGAGGCATGTGCTTTTGAATGATGAGCTGGTAAATTTTGAAGAGTGTCAGGATAATGTGTTAAGAAGGTGGAACACCGATGACGAGATCGAAGAGTGTTCTGATCAATCAACTAGGAGGAGTAAACACCTTCGAGGTGTGAGGAAGAAAAAGAAAAAGTCGATGGATGGAAGAGTCAAGGTGCAGATGCGTAAGAAAAAGATGTGGGAAGATAGCAAGAAGGTTGTCACACATTGGGTGAATGGTCCTTCTGCTAAGGATAAGTCGAATGCGATCTTTGAGCCACCATAATTTGAATCATATTTGTCCGGCTAAATGATATTAACGACAGTGCTTCGTGGGAGGCAACCCATGTGTTAGGTATGTTTTCTGCTATCCCTTGTATTTACTTCCATTCAATGAGGGCATTGAATATTTTAAGTTTGGAGGTGATTTGGGGGATTAGTAGTTATATTTGTTGTTATATTATGTGTGCATATAGGACATCATGCTTTGCATATTAGTAGTAGTTCATGCATGTATGTTTGTATTATCTACGGTTGTTTCATGTAAGACATTTTGTTTTGTTTTTATTTTTCGTAAACCATGTGAGTTCATTTTAGTTGCATTTTCATGGCATGCATATTTCATGATCCCTTAGGGCGAGCCGATTCTGATTGATAGGTAGATGCTTAATTGAGTGTGGTGATGATGAGTAGAGGGCTGATTTATAGTTCTTAGGAATTGACTTGCATGTTATGGGGACAAAATTTTTACACAAACTCGTTGGGTGCTTTTGGGCTAGGTTAGGGTCATGCTTGTTTGGATGTTTTGAGATTTAATCACCTGATTATATTTAGAATTTTCGTTATTCCCTTGATAGCGTAGAAGCATTAAAGTCTAAGTTTGGGGGAAACCATGGGTTTCATGCTAATAATTGTCAATAATGGCTAGGTGTCAAATGGCTAGTAGCCGGCTCATATTTATATGAGTAGTCTAGGGTTGGAATTGACAATTCTCATTCCAGATGGCATATATGAAAAAAAAAAGTCAAAAGAGTCAATTGTTTATATGCAAAATTAACCAGAGTGAGCTCTTTAATACTCGAGTAATTAAGTCCGAGGGGACTTAGTCCTAGTAACCTAAAGCCCTTGTGGTTTGGGATTGCTGACCTAACACTCGCTACATGGGTATTATTGTATAAGCCTTTAGGGGTCTCATTCATTGCACGGTTAAATAAGCATGCTTGTATATATGTGTCGTAGTAGTTAGTAATAAAGCATGAATTCCTGGCTAACTTGAATAAGGATGAAGGTGTTCCTAGGTTATGAAGTGTCTACAGCCTATTCTATTTATAAACCCGTGATTGTCTTGGCGAAGGATATGTATGATTTTTGACCTAGTTTTGGAAGTATTTCTGATGAGTATAGCACACATGCACGTTTCTGTCATGTACTGTTAGTTTACGGGGATTTAGTCGAGCTCTGCTTGGATTTATTCGCATTTTTTGAGATATGTGCTTGTTTGTTGGTTTTGGTGAGTTTGAAGGGGATCTTTGAATTTTTCATAGTAGTTGCATTCATGCATTGCATTGTTAGTTTAATGGATTTTGTGGGTACATTCGCTATAGGCCCTCACGAGACCTTACTCGTCCACTAGGGCTGCCTAGGGGTTTAAAGGGCTTGTTGCATATGCCAAATGCAACCGTGATCACCT